>CM050166.1:186746076-187946076 GCA_027410445.1 Discoglossus pictus | reverse complement strand
TCAAATGAGCTTAAACCTGTTTGATACAAAGGCTCCATAGAAATAAATAAAGGTTGCCATTTCTCTGTGAAAAATATGTTTATTATTTTAGTGTGTTGAGATTCTGCTTTTATTTATACACTGTATAGTGTACTATTTACTCTGAGTTGCATGTCTTTTTTGCATTTTATCTCTGTTCCATACTATCACATATATAGTTGTGAGCGTACGGGCCGTTGCTCACGCTTGCGGGATCGCCCAGCGAGCCAAGGCCCTCGCGAAGCGAGGGCACTGGGCGAGGGCCTCAGTTGCTGGCATGGAGCGCCTTCGGCACTCCATGCCAGGAACTGCGACCCTCGCAAACTTCACATCGCAACGCAAACAACACGACACACCAATTACGACACTCGCTATATTTTACGAGCAACGCAAACAACATACGACACACGTTAACACACATTACGGCCTCGCAACACTCGGACGCAACCCACGAACATTACAAAATTCAAAACACAATACATACACACAGCACATACATAAAAAGCTTACCTACAGCAAGAGCTAGCATCCAGGACCTCAAAAATGCAACTTACACCTTCATTTCACTCAAAATAAAAGAGTTTACACACTAAAAAATTTGCTAAGCGAAAGAAAAAAATGGCCGCCGAACAAAACGAAAACGAGGCTACACACGCAAACACCAAACGAGACACGTTAGCACACATTACGACCCCGCAAACATCGGACACCACACGCCGACATACAAACATTTAAAACACAATAAATACACACAACACACACATAAAAAGCTTACCTACAGCAAGAGGAACCATCCAGCACCTCAAAAAACCAAGTTACACCTTCATTTAAATAAAAATAAAACACTTTAGACACTAATAAAATCGCTAAGCGACAGAAAAAATGGCCGACGAACAAAACGAAAACGAGGCTACAGCACTCTCAACACGTAAAACACCAAAACACACTCGCAAAACACCACACGAAACTCGAAAAACACCACGAAGCACCAACGGATAATCCGCAAAGACGCATACCACAGATAACCCGCCATTTTACGCCAATGCGGAAGTACACCACTACGCTAACGGTTTCGTCTTGCGCACGCACAGTATTACACTGCACACATTCATCACGCTTACACAGCAGCTCCACAACACTAATGCTGCAGCAACCTCAAAACACATTGACAGCTCTTCAACACATTGCTTCAAAATAGGTAAAGTATATTCATTTATTAATGTATTATATATTTCATTATTACACACCAAACAGCATTACATATTCATTTATTAATGTATTACATCTTTCATTATTATACACCAAACAGCATTAGCTACCTTACAATTTCATTGCTGTCATTTTTTGACGGGCAATTCGCTAGTTTTTAATATTCATTTGATACTCATGCAATTTATCAGTTGCATCGTGAAGTTGGTCGCTAAGCAAACATTTCTTTATTAGTGTATTTTGATAAATTGAGGCATGAAAAGGGGGTATATTATGGTTATTTTCTGCAGCTTTGAGGACATTTACGCCTTCCTGTCTGTGTATCCTTAGTACAATTGAAATAATAGTCATAAAGCTTTGTAAATATTCAGATTAAAAAAATCATATATAATATGCATACAGATATTGGAGTATTTGTTTTTTTTATTTAATCTCCCAATGTGTCCTGCGTGCGGACGAAGCTGCCTTTCACATGAGACTGCTGAAGTTACTGATGTGTTTTTAATGTGGATGTTCTTCAATGCTCTCTTCAGAGGGTCAGACTTATAAAGTTGTCAGTTAATATTAAGTGAAATCTTGTTCTTCCAACCTTTTCTCCAATGCAGAAATGCAGCCATTTAATTAACAGAAATCAAAGTGTCATGAATTCTAATTTATTTCCATCATACCTGTCAGATAATATAGCTTCACTATGAGAAGCCAAATTAAAACAATTAGAGGTCTATGCAAGAGGAATACAAACTCGCCTGAAATAGGTATAGAAGGCATTAATGTGTTCTGTTCAGAAAGCAGAGCTTTTACTTCCATGTACGGCATAGCTGGATGCCTAAAAGGTACAAAAAGAAGATATTTTATACTACTAAACAAATTACTACTTTTTTCTTTAAAAGTGCCACTATAGCATTTTTCATTTTTTTATTTAATGAAGAAACATAGAAGATGTGCCAGACATATTGTTAGACCTCACTTAATTGTATTGAGTTCAGTTCAGAAATCCCTATGTAATCTGTATAAGTAAATATTTGATGACTAGTATCCTCATTCAATTCGGAGGCCGCAACTAGCAGGAGCGCCCTCTAGTTACGGTGCTATTCAATTGGACAAGACCGCAAGTCTCGGTCCGATAGATCGTAAACCATGCCATCATATGTAACATGATCAATTAAGCATGACCGTAACTCCCGATGCAGAAACTGACAAAAGAAAAGGAGCCTGTCATCATGAGGTCAGTAAAACATGGAGGTTACTTGTCAATCAACTAGCGTTTCAGGGTCCGATATGCGATCGGACCCGCAAACCCGTAATGTACAAAATAATAAAAATGAATAAAGCCAATGTTATAGTCCATGTGGGTGGCCTGATATTTATTAACTCATTGATTCCCAAGATTGATATAACCCCAAAATGACATATTACAAATATAATTTTATGTTGCAGATTTACGGGCTTGAGACTGTTGTGCAATTAATTCTAATGTCTTACATTGTGTTCTATCATTTACAGTGCAGTATTGAATATATATTTGCATTTACAGTGTTCCGGACATGCCTGTAAGTCCTTTGCAGGTCCTCCTTGGAACCCATAACTTGTGGACGGACTTTTGCCATTTGCGGCCTTTTCCCCGTTTAGCGAGGGGGAAGAGAGGCAATTGAATAACGATTTGTGATTTTAGTGATTCTAACTGTGAAAGATCAAACTCTTGGACGGCCTTTAACTCGCGATGTTAACCATCACAAGGGAATCGGAGGCTGTAGCCCTTACGGACGGCCGGATCTCCCGAGGGCTAAATTGAATGAGGCCCTAGAAACCCTATTCAATTGCAAGCTTGAAATTTGCAACCGTTACAAAGCAATTCAATTGATCAAGTCCGCAGCTACCTGGCCAGAAGCCTAAACCGTAAACCATGCCCCCCTTAAGTAGCATTTCAGAGCGTGATCATGATCAACTAAGCAAGGCCGTAACTACAAATTTAGAAACAGCCAATAGTAAATGAGACCGTCATCATGAGGTCAGTAAAACATGAAGGTTAAACCTCAATCAATTAGCATTTAGAATTCGGCAATGTACAAAATAATAAAAATTAATGGAGGAAATTTTCTAGTCCATGTGGGTGGCCTGATATGTATTAACTTGTTAATTCCCAAGATTAATATAACACAAAAATAAAACGTACAAAAATAAATTTTTGACTGCAGATTTGTGAGCTTGAGACTTTTGTGCAATTTATTCTAATGTCTTTCATCGCTTTCTCCATGTTTTAAAGTGCAGTATTGATTATTTATTTGCATTTACAGTGCTATGAACAGGTGTTTAACCCCCTTGGTATTTGTAGGATTTTCTTCCATATTTGCCATTAACAGGTGTGAAAACATATGCGGGCTTGAGGTATTCTAGCGATTGAATAGCGATTTGCGATTGAAACATTTAAGGACTTAAATGATCAAAGGTTTAGCTGGGTTGGAGTTACGTTTTTGACAACCGCAGGGATTTTTAGCCTGTAACCTGCAGATCATTTGTGGGTAGTTAAAAGACTAAAGCAGAAAAGAGGAAAGAACATAACACCTGGAAACTAGAGGAGTGAATACACTCTATCAAGAATTAGATAATTAACCCCTCCTGCCATAAAAATGGGCATGTATATAATCATATTGAAAAAGAAGGATGGAATTGATATGTTAAAATATAACTTTTATTTACAAAAAAATAATAAAAATTGTATATACAATATGAATAGGAAATGATCCAATTGATTATATAATGGCTTCTGTCAATAAGTAATTTGTTAAATCAATAGTCATATGAATTGCTGACAGATATTGCCAAATATATATAACTCATTGTGGGTGCCAAATATATCATTTAGGTAGCCAAAAAATGTCTATACATATATACATAAATAATCAAATAAATTGTATAGTGGCATCTATCATTAAATAGGTTGCTGAATCAATAGTTGACAGATATTGCCAAATATACATAATATGAAGGTACCAAATATATCATTAAGATAGCCAAACAAAGTCTATACATATAAGTATATTGAGAGGGCTGAAGTGGAGACAGAGGGGACAAAAATAAATTACTGTGGCCCTATCTAACACTTATAGTGGAAGGCCCTGAAGAGAAATCTATGGGGACCCACTATTTATCTCCACTTCAGCCCTCTCAATATACTTATATGTATAGACTTTGTTTGGCTATCTTAATGATATATTTGGTACCTTCATATTATATATTGATTCAGCAACCTATTTAATGATAGATGCCACTATACAATTTATTTGATTATTTATGTATATATGTATAGACGTTTTTTGGCTACCTAAATGATATATTTGGCACCCACAATGAGTTATATATATTTGGCAATATCTGTCAGCAATTCATATGACTATTGATTTAACAAATTACTTATTGACAGAAGCCATTATATAATCAATTGGATCATTTCCTATTCATATTGTATATACAATTTTTATTATTTTTTTGTAAATAAAAGTTATATTTTAACATATCAATTCCATCCTTCTTTTTCAATATGATTATATACATGCCCATTTTTATGGCAGGAGGGGTTAATTACTTGTGATTAGAATTTAAAGGTGTCTGTTCTTTTCTCTATATATTTTAGTTATTGCCTTGAAGTTTATTATCTAATTCTTGAGAGTGTATTCATTCCTCTAGTTTCCAGTTATTATGTTCTTTCCTCTTTTCTGCTCTAGCATATTTTTACACTGACTAGATGGGGTGATTAATGGGGCTATTGATTGCTATTATGCATATTATCTCTTGAAGAGACTACATTGTGTTATTTAGACTAGTCCCATTAAGTACACTCAGATTAAATTCTTCACTTCTCAAAAGTTTATGGGCTACATTACGGGCTCCAGTAACTTACTATTCCTCAATTGAATAGAATTACAGATCAGGATTTGAAGTTGAATGGTAGAATGTTTTAATTGTGCTACATACTGCAAGAATAGCAGATACAAGGAACAACTTTAAACAGGTAAGCACAAAAAAGAAAGGAATTCAAGAATGCCTTGGGTTATGTATATCCTGATCAGTAGGAAAAATGGGCTCTGAAGTATTATAAAGATACGGTATGTGAAGAATTTTAAAAAAAAACAATTTTAGCAAGTAAGGAATATATATTTTTCTGGCATCCCTTTTCACATTATGTAGGGTTTCCATCATTTGAAGTTATGTTATAGTATAACATGATGAAGCAGGTTCTGTATTTTGATTCCCTTCTGCACTCTTGCTAGTCATTTACCTCTGTTGATCATAAATAATTGAAAAACTGTAAATATCTGTTATCAGCTTGTTCAGAAAAGTAGGGTGTTCAATATTATTTAAACTCTCAAAGATAGGCATTATTTTGGTTAAAAATGAAGAAAGCAGGGTCTATTAATTACCTGTTAAATATGCGGTGTGTTTGGAACCCATACTTGGGTATGTTGGTTCTCACTAATATCATCATGTGCTGTAGTACTGTAGTTTGAGTCAATTTGTTTTTATTTCACAGGTATAGGCACACTCACTTGTGTGGGGTATGCCACATACATCAAAGTATTCTTTAAAAATACTGTACATCCATTAGACAGTATAGAATTAACAGTAATAGAATTAACAATAGGGATGTGTTTCAAAGTCTATCCAGGGACATAGAAAGCATGTGTTAGCGGTTAAAAACATCGATATGGCAGGGTTTACAGGAAACTACAGGAAAAACAGTGCTATATGTGAATCAGCGATATAAGGGGTAGAGTTAAGCATAGTAAGGAGATATAGATTAACAGCCTTATTATATTGCGATTCAGCAAATTGAAAAGGGCTCTATTTACGCACATAGCATATATTTTTTACAGAAGTTTTTAGTTAGGGAACTTCTATCCAAAAGCAAGGTCTTCACTAACTAAAAACTTAAGTAAATAAAATATGCTATGTGCTTAAAAAGAGCCCTTTTCAATTTGCCGAATTGCAATTTACTAAAGCTGTAAGTATATACATAAATCAAAATAAACCAAAGTGAAAATTCTAAGTAAAATATCCCTACAAGCAATACCAAGAAGGAAACAATTATATATAAATATATATATATATATATATATATATATATATATATATATATATATATATATATATATATATTTTAGTAAACCTAGTTATAACATTAGGAATTACTCAATTCAATTTTGGAAATAGTAAGGGAAATATGAGGTGCATTCTGTAATTTGTATTACAAGCAATGCATAAAGGTATTTTGCAAAAATCTGGCTGGTATTATAAAAAATATCACAAAGCAAAAACTGGTACATAAAATGCAAAAACATATATGTACTGTATGTAGTGTAAAATGGGATAAACTTATAGAATTACCATATTGAGTGTCAAATGCAATGCGTTTCCCTACTGCATCAGTTGGCTAAAAAAAATCACCAGGTAGTTTGGACCGTAAATAGCCTGCAATTAGGAAATTATAAGGCTGTCCTTGGTGGCTCACTGGAAATTACATCACAGTGGAGGCATCATATATTCATAGCAATCAACCAAACAAGCAGGAATGCTGATCCTGGGTTGAGAATTAAAGTTCTATAGATGTGATATGCCCTAGCATTAGCTATCATATCCTATATCATCATACCCTATATCATCATGGCATATACATGTACTTAACTAAGTGAAAGATATTACATATGCCAGGAATATATGCCAAAATAACATTATATCATAAATATTTTTAAACATTTAAAAAAAGACCTTAATATTGCTGTTATAAGAATTAATCTAAACTGAATAGAAAAATGAAATGTAAAAGTAAATAATATTAAAACAAACTTGATACACATTAATGAATACACAAACACACCAAATAACTTTATATAACGAAAGTTCATCTATTAGATAAATAAACAGATACAGTATCTCAAAGCAGAGAATGATAGGTTACTATTATTAATACATCATGCATATTTCATTAAAACATTATTGAGGCAATAAGCACTAATATAAATAGATGTATGAGTTATAATTGTCTGCCAATGAATGTACAGACATGTTTTACTTAATATTTTTTTTCAAGCAAAACACAACTTTGGTTAATGTTTAAAGCATGCTTTATTAAATGCATTAAAAAAGAATTGTGCTCCATGAAAAACACATTTTCTCCACTACCTCTATCATCATGATGAGTTTAGGAATAAATAAAGCTATTGTTTTTTCTCACTCCTCACTTCCATAGATTTACTGAGGCTTCACAGGGGTAATGAAAGGCTGTGAAGTAATTTTCTGCATATGAAACAGACATTGCAGCTTTCAGCTAACTACTTTGCAGCACCTGTGATGCTTAGTGAATTTTTATGTTAATTAATGATGAATTAAAAAAAATGGTTTAACATGAAAATCTCTTATACTGGCCCTTTAAGTACTATTCTCCATCTACCCTTCAAGTCTTGTGCATAAGATCCTCCTTGCCAACACCAGTTATTGGAGTGCCCAGTACACAGAGGTGCCCTCTCTCACATCTCAAAGTGAGTCAAGTACGCAGTGAAGTTTAAAACATTACCAGCATTCATTTAAAATAAAATAAAGAATTTAATTTGTAAAAATAAAAAAAACATAGAATAAATAAGTCTGCAATATTGAAATAGTAGGATTTATGGGCTTTAGGTGTACTAAATATACAAAAGTACTTTTTAATTGCACAAGAACAAATTATACAATGACATTGCCCAGTAGTGAAAAGTAGCTGGATAAACATTGAAAATAAAAGCTGCACAAATGGAAAATGCTTTGATTTTATCTGGGCAGATAAACAAGATCAAACATTTATAATTCAATAATAAATAATAGAATCCAGATTAGGGATAACTGCAAACATAAATATAATTTAGTCAGTAAATTATCAGTATTATTGCCTATCTATAATAATCCATTCTTCCCAATAGGATTTAAAATATTTTGTATACAATTGAAAAGCGAAAAAAATACTGTAGATGTGCTTAATGACAAATTTGAATTAGAATAATTTATAAACATTAAGAAAGGTTTAAGTCAATGGAACATCTTTCTTTACATTCACATTAAACACTATATTATTTAATATCTTAAAAATAATAACCAATATTATATTCCAATAACTTAGAAGACATTTGTTTGAATGACTTATGTTGAATGGCTGTGAGGAGAGTCTGTTTGAAAGAATAGAACCTTGCTATGAAAGAGAGATGGTTGAAAAGATGAGTAAGGACAGGGGTTAAGGTTGTAGAGAGGGTTGGGGCAATGTGTTAAGCAATTAAGTCAAATGGCAGGTAGTGAGATGAGAGGAAGCCAGGGGTGAGATTACGGTGTCTTCTGTGACTGGTGTAACATTTCTGGATTTGTCAATATTTTATTAAAGTGGTTGGCTAGATAATGGACTGTAAAGCTTGGGGCGGTGCCCCGGTGCAATCTAAGTAAATTTTTTATGTACAGTCAGGTCCATAAATATTGGGACATCAACACAATTCTAATCTTTTTGCCTCTATACACCACCACAATGGATTTGAAATGAAACTAACAAGATGTGCTTTAACTGCAGACTTTCAGCTTCAATTTGAGGGTATTTACATCCAAATCAGATGAACGGTGTAGGAATTACAACAGTTTGTTTATGTGCCTCCCACTTTTTAAGGGACCAAAAGTAATGGGACAATTGGCTGCTCAGCTGTTCCATGGCCAGGTGTGTGTTATTCCCTCATTATCCCATTTACAAAGAGCAGATACAAGCTCCAGTGTTCATTTCAAGTGTGCTATTTGCATTTGTTGCTGTTAACTCTCAATATGAGATCCAAAGAGCTGTCAATATCAGTGAAGCAAGCCATCATTAGGCTGAAAAAACAAAACAAACCCATCAGAGAGATAGCAAAAACATTAGGTGTGGCCAGATCAACTGGAATATACTTAAAAAGAAAGAACGCACCGGTGAGCTCAGCAACACCAAAAGACTCGGAAGACCACAGAAACAACTGTGGTGGATGACCGAAGAATTATTTCCCTGGTGAAGAAAACACCCTTCACAACAGTTGGCCAGATCAAGAACACTCTCCAGGAGGTAGGTGTATGTGTGTCAAAGTCAACAATCAAGAGAATACTTCACCAGAGTAAATACAGAGGGTTCACCACAAGATGTAAATCATGGGTGAGCCTCAAAAACAGGAAGGCCAGATTAGAGTTTTCCAAACAACACCTAATAAAGCCTTCACAGTTCTGGAACAACATCCTATGGACAGATGAGACTAAAATCAACTTGTACCAGAGTGATGGGAAGAGAAGAGTATGGAGACGGAAAGGAACTGCTCATGATCCAAAGCATACCACCTCATCAGTGAAGCATGGTGGTGGTAGTGTCATGGCGTGGGCATGTATGGCTGCCAATGGAACTGGTTCTCTTGTATTTATTGATGATGTGACTGCTGACAAGAGCAGCAGGATGAATTCTGAAGTGTTTCAGGCAATATTATCTGCTCATATTCAGCCAAATGCTTCAGATCTCATTGGACGGCGCTTCACAGTGCAGATGGACAATGACCCGAAGCATACTGCAAAAGCAACCAAAGAGTTTTTTAAGGGAAAGAAGTGGAATGTTATGCAATGGCCAAGTCAATCACCTGATCTGAATCCGATTGAGCATGTATTTCACTTGCTGAAGACAAAACTGAAGGGAAAATGCCCCAAGAACAAGCAGGAACTGAAGACAGTTCCAATAGAGGTCTGGCAGAGCATCACCAGGGATGAAACCCAGCGTCTGGTGATGTCTATGCGTTCCAGACTTCAGGCTGTAATTGACTGCAAAGGATTTGCAACCAAGTATTAAAAAGTGAAAGTTTGTTTTATGACTGTTAATCTGTCCCATTACTTTTGGTCCCTTTAAAAGTGGTAGGCACATATACAAACTGTTGTAATTCCTACACCGTTCACCTGATTTGGATGTAAATACCCTCAAATTAAAGCTGAAAGTCTGCAGTTAAAGCACATCCTGTTCGTTTCATTTCAAATCCATTGTGGTGGTGTATAGAGCCAAAAAGATTAGAATTATGTCGATGTCCCAATATTTATGGACCTGACTGTATATCAGTTTACCTAGTGTAGGTCCCCCACTCCTCTTGCTACCCTCAGCCTTACCATAATCCCTCCACCCCATCTTGCGGGCTTCAAATCCTGATTCAGAGTTCATTGATGCTCTTCTGCTTTGCCTCCCCTGCAGGCATATCTTTATGCAGAGACAGGGAAGACTGAAGGGCATCATGTTATGTTAGGACTCCAGCTGGGGGCATGGGCTGGGGTGTGGCCTTTGGGGGGCCTACACTACAAAACAAAAATCCTGATATACAAACAAAAATGAAATAAATTGCACTGGGCCCTTCAGAGGACGGTCACATGCAATGCATATATTAATCTTTGCAATGCTGCAATCTCTTCCTCTCCCTCCCCAGTACCTCTTCCTCACCTCAGGACCCTTTGGCTGCCAGATTTATCTGATAGGCAGCTCTAACTAGATAAAAGAACATAATCATGAGTGATCTCATGAGGCTATCAGTATTATCCAGGCAGCCAAAGGGACAGTGAGGTACTGGGAAGGCGAGGGGAAGAGATTGCAGAAAGCTTAAGAGTGTTGTGATCTCTTTCCTCATACTGCTAGACACCATGGATAAGGTTCCTAAGGTTTTGTAGGAAATATATATACAAAAGAATGATGTGTGTGCCTATCTATCTGATAACAGTGCTACAGGAGTTGATGAATTCCCAATTAAACTATTCCAAATTCTTCAAGATGATGCTGTGAAAAGGTCAGTCTACATCCCAATCCCCAAAAAAGTCAGTGACAAAGAGTGCTCCAATGTCCGATGGATAATAGAGAAAGTTAGAGAGAGTTCCAGAAAAAAACATTTACTTCTGATTCATAGACTACTCTAAAGTATTTGACTGTATGGATCACAACAAAATGTGGCAAGTTCTTAAAGAGAGGGGAGCATTAGATCATTCCATCGACCTTCTAAGGAATCTGTACGTGGACCAAGAAGCCCCGGTCAGAACGGAACAACAGAATGGTTCAAGATTGGAAAAAGTGCGCGTCAAGGTTGTACAGGGTGGAGCATAAAGATCTGGAGAGGCCACTGTGTGGGTTGTAGGGGGCTAGAGAGGTGGGGTAGGTCTAATTCGGTATGTTAGACTCATTTTCAGTACCCATCATGAGTTGGACCGGTTAACATTGGGGCTTTGTTGTTCAAGCGGATTATGAGAATAACCTTCTGTGATAACGATGCAGAGGACATTCTGTACACGTTTCGCAATCGGTTGAAATGCATCTGTACAATATCGGAAAACTATTTTGCTATGGATTTCTAATCTTCGGGCAACTGGATTCACACTGAAAAGAAAATCACCTGGCAGACCTAGGACCGTTAGAAAGCCAGAAAATGTGGAAGCACTTAGAGCATTCATTCCACTAATAAGCATTCCATGGCACTAGTGATATCAAGTCAGAGTTTGAGGAGGATTTTGCATGCTGATTTAAAACTGCATCCTTAAAAAATTATGTTGGCTCAAGAAATAAGTGAAAGAGATCGTGCCAACCACAGAGCCCTAAGTGTGGAAATTCTTAAATAGGTTCTCGCTGCAGCTGTTCTTCTCAGTGATGAGGCTCCATATCAGTGGAGCCGTAAACCAGCAGAATTTTAGCTATTGGGCTGAACATATCCCTTGTGAACTCCATTAATGACAGATCCATTTTGGTGTGATGGGCCCATATTGTTTTGAGGAAGGTGGTGCAACGGTAGCTATGACCTCCGACCAGAATGTTGAAATGTTGGAGACCTTTCTTCGCCCCAAACTGGATTATGTGGTTACAGAACATGTGGGGTTTCAACAGGACGGGGCCACAGCTCACACAGGAAGATGTTTGCCTGGAGTGTTGAGGGAAATGTTCCCTGAGCGTGACACAGTCACCAGATTTAAGCCCATTTGACTTAGGGATACCTAAAGAAAAAGGTTTTCAAACATCATCCTTGATCTCTTGAGGATGTAAAGGAAAGGATCAGACAGGAAATCAATGCCATTCTACCTGAGATGACCCAGAACAGTGATGGAGAATTTCCGGGAACGTCTTCAGCAATGTATTGCCAACGACGCCCATCATTTGTCTGTTTTTTATGTACTTTTAAGAAATATATACAATTATTTTTTTATAGCTTTGTTCATTTTTTATACCCCTTCAAAATGTGGGAGAACTTCATGCCACAGCCTAGATATTATTACCTTATTTATTCAACTTATACGCAAAGTACATCATGCTTAAGACCGGGCTGGATGAATCCAAAGCCAGAATCAATATTGCTGGAAGAAATATACACAACCTCAGATACACAAATAATGCTTCATAATACTTCTCTGATGGCTGAAAGTGACCTATTGATGAGGGTAAAAGAAAAAATTGCACGAGCTGGCCTGCTGCTCAACCTTAAAAAGACAAAGATCAATGCAAACGGCAATCTCAGTTCCTGGCAGATAGATGGGGAAGAAGTGGGCGCAATGACAGATTTTATTTTCCTGGCATCCAAGATCTCTTCATATAGTGAGTGTAGTCACTGTAGATGTTTGCTTCTGGAGAGGAAAGCTATAAAGATATTAAACTATCAACAAAGGTTGGCATAGATAGAATTATGGTATTCCCATTAATAACATACAGATGTGAGAGTTGGAACATAAAGAAGGCTGAGCTCTGTAGAATTGACACCTTTGAAATCGCCCAACATACCCATAACCAATATTCTATATAGTAAGTACGATTACATTTTCTATGATCAAAGCACTTTCAATATACATTAACTAATCCATACATAGAATAGGGGAATAACACCCAAATCAAAATAAACAGTGAATAGATTTATCATTATTGTTTATTAAATTAAACACAATGTAACCAACACTGGTAAAGGTTTCTTATGACTGCACACTCCCCATATTGAATCCATATATATGAAATCCCTAGCATTATTCAAAAATATAAATTAAGTGACCTTATATATTAATATGATTTATAAAAGTATATTTATTGTAAGCATAAGTCACTGCTGCCATTGTTCAGAAATCAACATACCCTCTTCATAAACTCTGGGTCAAACCCAATTTTGAGCTAGGTAAATCATCCTGTAAATTAACAATTAACAATTAATCTGCATATTGCAGATCAGAGGAGATCTAAAAAGGTTGAACTTGATGAACTAAAAGTAATTTTCGAACCTCAATTACTATGTAACTATGTAAATATATCCATGAAGGTCCAGGGCAAACCCCCAAAAATAGTCAATACATGGAGATACTTTGTGTGATAAAGAAGAGCAGTATATCTGTCATTGGAAATGTGAGATAGCAAACTAAAATGAGGGACTTGTAAAAAGATTATATAATAAAATCAGACATTCAGGAATGTGAACTTTAGATAGCAAAAGTTGAAAAGAACTTGTACTCCAGAGCCAAAAAACATCCGACTGCACAATAGAGAGTTCTCTTTTACTGCATAGACAATGTGCATGAAAAAATGGCAGTTAGAGGTTTATTAGATAATACTATTAATATAATCTTATACCACCAATAGAAGCAATAACATATATCATTGAAGGATTTTGTTCCCCACATGAAAGCATTCTTCTAATGATACACTCAAATCTATATATCCCAAAAGGATATAAGTCATAGAAAGACTGTGAAACTGAGGTTCTCACTCATACAACAGGGCATGAAAATAATTATAAGGAAAATCCAACTGTTCTCAACCTTCAATAGAGCTTCCTTTATGTTACCCCCTCTTATGACCAATTTATCCATTTCCAAACATAAACATTTCAAATTAGTTTACTATTCTGAAACTCCTATGTTTTTTTAAAGGCTTCTTTAATATTTCTAATATTGCTCGTCATGTTCACATATCCTTGTTCAAGATGCTGCATGTATCCTAATGATGAGAATTAAAGGTGCCCACAAAGTGAATCACCTTATCTTCTTTATTATGAAAAGTTCTCTGTTTGTGAATTAAAAGTGTTTCACTATCAGGGTGCAACGATCACTTTTTTTATATTTCTACCAGAATACCCAATTTTAAAGCTTTCTCTATGTTCTTTAGCTCTAAGTTTAAAATTCTGCAAGACAGAGCAATTAAGACAAATTCTCAAGAATTCAAACAATAGGTATTGCTCTTTTTGTAGTATGCAGACAAGAGTGCAGATAAGTGTAGAATACTATTGTGGCTGTTGTCTTCCTGTAAAGATCTGTACTGATCTGACCTACTAAATCTTTTCTAATAATAATATCCATGAAATCCACAAACTGTTAACTTATAAGTCACATGCTGAAATCATTATCAAATCATTATCATTCAGTTTTTGTATACATTCCTGAAAAATACTTACTGCACAGTGCCATAGAATCAGTTGGGCATCCATATACCTTAAACAAAGTACTACATGAGAGGTAAACACCACATTTTTCTCCAGAAAAAAAAACCGCTCTTGTTGCTCTAGATCAGATATATATTGACTTCCTATAGTCCTAAATGGCACTGAAAATTAACCCCTTAAAGGACCCTTGTAGCATCCAAAATTAACACCCACCATCTAGGTCCTGTAAGGACCTCCATGGCACCTAAAATTAAGCCCTATGGCAGCTATAATTTACTCCATTTTTTTACAAAATAAAAACACCCTGGACCTCAACTTTCTGCCCTGGATAGCAGGCCATACATATTGCTGGAAGATTCTGGTCATCTTCTTTCTTGATTGAAGCCCTTGTCCCTCATGTTCTGGCCCATTGAAAAGGGCCTCCACATAAAAAATCCTACTGCTCTATAAAATATATATATATATTCTCCCTATATTGTTAACAATTTTCAAATTCTGATTGGCTAGACAATTACCCATTCATAAATCTGCCTAATTACATCTATTACGCGATTCTGATTGAGTTAAATATGATTGACACATATTAAAAGCACAGATGTAGTGATTCTGTCTCCCCTACCTGCCCTTAATCTGCTACTGTTTAGTTAACCAGGGCCACAGAGGTTGTGATTCTGTCTCCCCTACCTGCCTACATACTTCCCACTTGATAACGAATGTGGTATTTTATAGTGTATGCACTGTTTGTTTGTATATAGCACACAATAATTTTAGGTATTTACCAGTATTTCATTACTAAGCCAACATTGTGCTTATTTCAATATAATTATTCTTCATTAAGTAGCAGCTTGCAATTGTAGATTAGCAGTTTTCACTTTTCCACTGTATATTTTTTCACTCAACTGCTATATTTTCCTATATGCATATGTACATTTTTGTTACTGTTAAGTCACTTATGCATTTATTTATCCACACCGTGTAGACATCCAGGACTCAATCTTAATATTAATTTTATATTCACTGCATTTATTTTACACATTAATAAAAGTTATATTTTAAGTTACAAGGTATTTGATTAATATTCTTTGAACTAATTATTAATTTTGGAATATCTCCTTGGATCAATATTATCATTGGAATTAAAGGTGTACTTTTTTCTCTCCTCTATACTAAACACATATTAAAAGCAATCAGAAGCTGCAAAAAATATAGTTACGTCAGAAAATCATGTCAAAATTCATTAGGAAGCTTTTCCTATGAGGACCTTCATTAGTATTTATTTTTTTATATAGTGGTAGAAGTTTAAGGTTAAAGACCCTTTTTTGATGGGCCAGAAGATAAGGAACAGGGGCTTCAAACAAGAAATAAGTGAGCCAGAATCTTAACACAACATGGATAACCCACTTATACAGGGCAGAATATTGAGGACCAGGGAGTTGTGGATCATCACTGGATGGCATCACAGAAAAAAATGGAAGTATATTTTTTACCCCTTGCAGGTTTATTTTATTTTTGTTTTGTGCAATATAATTTTTTAGACTATTATATTATTTTCTGTATTTATTGTCTGTAATTTATTTATTATTTTATGAAATTATTTTTTATATTATTTCTAGGGTTGGTATTACTAGAGTTCCCCTCAGCATAATTGGAGCAGAAATCCCCAGGGTTCCCTCATTTAGAGTGAGTATTGAATGGAAATCCAGATATTACTGGGCTCATAGTGGGTTATAGATAGAGGGACCATAAACCCTCTGGGCTAGCTTTTAATATTTAACCACTTCCTGCCATGTGAAGGAGTTTATATTGATAGATAGGGGATACAGAAGATGTTAGGACTAGTGTAGTTTGAGTACCAGTGTGAAGCATTGCTAAGTAGACTACTGAGCTTCAGATTCAGAGTCTCTTGCGCGCAGGCTCAGTTCCCACTATGTTGGACTGACAGAAAAGGCAAACAGCCCTAGATGAGTAGCAGCTGTCCTGAAGATGTTGAGAGTCCTGCCTGAGAAGTAAATCAGCTAAATGAAAAAAAAATTGGAAAAGAGACAAAAAAATGAAAAAAAGAAAATAGAAAAAATATTTAGGGAAGTAAGTTTAGATCATTTTAAAACATGCATAAATATTGTACTTACAAAACTAATAGCAAAACTAATACATAAAACATTTTATCTACTTAATACTAAAATTATTTAGCATAAAACATATGTAGAACCTTGTTTTTAATGCATGTATTATGGCAAATTATTTATACTTTTGTAAGCTTTATTTATACAAATGTATTATGTCAGATAATCGACTTTTCTATTATTAAGTAGATAGCATTGATTAATCTCATAACCTGTGGCTATAAGGTCTATTTATCTTAACAAGACTTGTGTGGGTACTGTGAGAGATTGTGGACATGTTTCTGCAGTTTCTATGTTTTGTAAGTACAATCTTTCATATGTGTTAAAACAATCCAAACTTACATCACCACATATTTTTGCTGTTTTTAAGCATTTTTTGCACTTTTCTCCAAACTCTTTTTTTAACAAACTAGTATAACAGAAAGGCAAGGATAGTGTGTTGCGAATCTACAGAGAGCAAAGATATCATAAGAAAGAGAGAGAAAGGTAGAAATTGAGAGAGAAAAAGAAAAGAAAGAAGCACTTTACAGAAAGATCAATAGATAACTGGAATAGCCTTCCAGTAGAAGTGGTAAAGTCAAACAAAATTAAGGAAGTGATTCATTCCTGGGATAAGCATAAATGTATACTAACCATTTTTAAATCCAATGTTGTGTGTACCTTTGTGCAAATCCTGTTTCTGCTGCTGCTTGGCTGCCCATTGCATCCTCCAGGATTGTTAACAAGTGGGGGAGTCAAAAGCTTTCCTGGGTCAAAGTTTTCCTGGGAGAAACATACTGCTCCTTAGTATGCTAATGCATCATTAAGTTTAATTTCTGTATTTTGTCTGTCCCCTATTCATATAACCTGGGGGGGGAGTTATCCCCCCATCCCCCCAGTTTCTACACCCCTGGCTCCTACGCCCATGCCCCCAAACACACTCTATACATAAAATAAGTGTCCACAAAAAAAACGACCTGGTGAAAGGGGATCCTAAGGTGATAGGGCTTTGGAAATAAACAGGGCTTTGGAGAAAAAACAACATCATAATAACACAAGCCAGCAAGTGACATACAGCCATATTAAATTTGAAGGCCGTAGTGGCATCGGCAAGCCCGCAAAGGCTGCAGGTTTGAAATTCGTCTGCATTACAGAGCTATTGAATTAAACCATGCCGCGAGTTAAAGGGCCGTAGAGGTGAGCCCGTAAAACATTCTTGCGCTGGTTGGATGTGCGGCCTTGAACATGATCAATTAGTCAAACCCATAGTTACAGGTTTAGATGGAGCCAATGGCAAATGAGATTGTCATCATTACATCACTGAAAATTGGAGGTTAGATTTCAAAGCCTTACGGGTTTCAATTATGAGTTTCGATTGGACCCGCATTCCAAAAATAATGCAATATTAATAAATCAGTAAATATGATATTCAAGTCCATGCAAATTCCATTATATGTATTAACACATTGATTGCCGGGATTGATATAACACGGAAATTAAACAGAAAATCATGTATTTTATATTGCAGATTTGCGAGCTTGAAAATGTTGTGCTATTAATTTTAATACCTAACATCATTTTCCCTTTCATTATTAGTACAGTAGTGTGTGTATATTTGCATTTACAGTGCTACAGATAGGGCTTTAACCCCCTTGCGGGTCCTCTCTAGAACCCGTTGACTTTTTGGCTCCATTTGTGGGTTACGGGATTGAACATCAGTGGATTAGTTGCAATTTAATAGCGAAATTGGAAAGTAGCAGTTACGGGCTTGAGAGAACAAAGGACTTCAGGGCGAGCAGGTCAAATTTCCATGTCCCGTAGCCTTTTTTTCTCCCTTAAGCCGCAAGTCGTTGGCTGGTTGCTTTATAGGGCCAATATAAGTCTTGCGGGCTATGGTTTTACACTTTCAGGGTATTTAATGTGGCTGATAGTCTTTTGTTCTTATGGCCAATATAATAACTCATGGGTCAGGTAGTCAAATGGCTAGTGTCCAGCAAAATGTATTTGCTGGTTCCAAAAACTCATGAGTTCTAGGAGAACGTGTCAGTCAGCACAGAAAATATATATTATAGTTTGTTATAATTATACTCCACAAATCTATTGTCACAATAACATTAAACATTTTCATATCTAGTGACCTTTCTTGGCATACTTTTAGTGCCATTGTTTAATGACCCTGCAGCTTCCAAAATGAATTACTGAGTCTAATAGAACATATACATATACATTCAATTATAATAATAAAGCTATATTAATAATTATATATATAGAAATGTTGTGATTAGCAGAAAAAATACCTCTAAAGCATAACCAACAAAACTAATACAAAAAACCTATCATAATAATAATAGACAATATTTAAAACAGTATGTCAGAAAATCTATTTATTTTCATAACACAATATATTCTCCATAAAAAACTGTGTGTGTTTACTCTACTGCACTGGACATGATTATTGAAGTGTTTTCAGCTATCGGATTTCACATTAAAATCACTATAATCTTCTTGAAAATAACCTAAACAAATTATAGGTTATTTTACCATCATTACAGAAAATACAATTCTTTAAATTGTGATTTTACCTATGAATGTCAGCTAGATAATAATGTAAAGTATTGCTGTTAATGCAACTGGGCATTCCATATGTAATGTATTGGTCTATATAACTGCTATATTTTAATAGTTGTATATTTAAGTATTTTCATGTATTGTAAAAAAAAACAACAATATGTCATGTGGAAGTATAGCAAACACAGACATTGTGAATATAATAGTTATAGAGAATTGGTTAGTAATGATAAGAAAGGAATTGCATATCAGAACCTCTTAAGATTGTTACTAAATATGTACAATTTGATGGAAAAATATGTTGTTTGCTTAAAATGATCAATGTTACAGAGCAAAGCATGATTTAGCAAGAATATATTTCAAATTATTATATTTTGAATCCAATTAATTTTTTCCAATATGCTTCGGTTATGTGTAAAAAAAGGACTCAAAGAAGAACCTTTGTAAATAGATCCCAGTTTTCCTTTCTTCATTCATGTTATAATTTTTATTAACATAACTTGTAAGTTCTTAAATAGACACAGAACTCACCAAAACTGCAGGCCACCTTCAGAAAGATTATTGTGGATCATACAGGACTGGAATCCTGGAACTACTACACTGTGGTCAAATTCTCTTTCACAGAGCCATTTGAGCAGATACAGTAATGCATGCTGTGTGTACACCTTAAACAGCAACAAATTCATTTCCCAATTCCAGAATAGCAGATTTTAGTGATGCAGTAGCCACATTATATATACAGGAGCTAAAAGAGGGATTCAAACTAATTTCAACCACAAACTAAAATGCATATGTATTATGATGTTTTCAAATGTCAGATGAGTCACTACATTGATGATGTTCTTGGATACTTCAGCATTCTATAGTCTGTGAAGAATGTTGTCCATTGTTCTTAATTTTAGAATATTTGTATTACTTTCTTGAAAAGTCAATTTTACGTGGACAATGCCTACATTCTGTGTTGTTCCCCATAGGTAAGGTAATATCTGGAGTATTTCATGTCCAAACAATTTGGTTGCTACAGCAGGAAAGCTTTTTGTTAAATTTGGCAAATGTAGTAAATTACATGCTTCTCTTCTGTTCCAAATATCTAGAATATATGGAATATACGTTGTGTAATATAGCAGGCATTTGCTTAAAAGGAGTTATGTTTGAAATAGTATTTGAATTTAAGAGCAAAGCCTTTGTTGGAACATTTGCATGTTCCATACCAGGTTCCCAGAATGCAGTGTAATAACTGTTTTTTGGGGGAATTCTGAGCAGGAAACAAGTTTTTTTTAAACTTTTTTTAGGCATTCAAACACAATTGTACCATTTATTATTTATCAATATATATATATATATATATATATATATATATATATATATATATATATATATATATATTGTTCCACTCTGATCCTGAAATATCCTGTTCTTTGTGGCAACTACATTAGTTGGCATCCAGCCAGGCTGAATAAACACATTTATGACCACATTCTTATACTTGATTGTATGGTCCATTGTGTCCCCTGCAAAATTATTTTTAATATATGTGCAAATATATCTAGTGGTATTGATTTTAAAGTTTGATGATAACACTTATACCTATTCCCCTCTTCCTTCTACACCTCGGTTTCAGCTGATGAATACGTTTAGGACCTTGAGCTTTGGTTTTCTCCATGGTGGATTCATGGACATCTATCCACTTCCAATCTTCTTGTTAAAAAGAAGAGGCTCTATGAATTCCATTACAGACTTATCGGTCCATTCTGCTAAAAAAAACATTCTATGATGATATTTGATTTTTCAGTGAATGTGATGACAGTAATTTTCAGAAAAGATGTATGGGTTCAAACTCTTCTCAAAGACTTAATAGAGACCCAGGCATGCTACAAGCATAGTGCTGTTCTCACTTGCCAAATAACTAGATAGAAGTTGAATAGTATATGAAAACCATAAAATATCTATTGCAAAAGTCACACGTGATACTGTATTTATACTCTCTAATAAACTCCATCCACTGGATTATTTAATTACATACAAAACAAAGATGTGCCTCAGAACAGAATAACATAAAATATTTGTTTTACAAATAACTGGAGTATTTGAAATCTACAGTTTAATTAAATTGTCTGATCATCCATAGATCATAAAAAAGATACCCAAAGAGGTTTAGAAGTTGGCAAAGTGTTGTAAAGAATACCAAGAAATTAATTAGAAAATATTACTGAAGAAATCCTAGTTCAGGTTTTACTATTTGCAGTTTTTAGCCCATGCACCTATTTAGCGCAGTGCCATCAGACTTCAAAACTTCATGGTTTGCAATGTCATACTATTATTTTCTGCATCACCTCCTATCTATCAGCACAACTGTGTTTTTGAGTATTATTAATATCTAGGTTTAAAAATGAGTAAACAAATGCTAAATTATTCCTGCTCCAATTTTACTTTGTGTCAACATCTTCTGGATGCTATTGTCAAACATTTTGCTAGCAGTTAAGAAACATTTGTATTAATAATTTAAACAAAATACCTGTTTATACTTATTGAACTTGTTACATAGTTACATAGTAATTAAGGTTGAAAAAAGACTTTCAGTCCATCAAGTTCAACCTTTTAAGATCTCCTCTGATCTGCAATATGCGGATTAGTTATTAATTAATTTGTTGTTAAATAATTATTAATAGTATAGTATTGGAGGATGAATAAAGAGTTAGTCCATCAAGTTCAACCTTTTTAGATCTCTATTGATCTTTTTAATGTGGACTATTTATTATTAATTGTTAATTGATCTAGAGGAAGGCAAACAGAAAAAAAAGCCCCATTGAAACTTTGCCAATTGTCTCATAAGGGGACCTCAGAAACTGGCGATCAAATGTTTCCCTGGATCTATATTCCTTCACTAGTTATCTAGGATAACCTTGAATGCTCTCTTTATTCAGAAATATATCTATCCCCTTTTTGAAGTTGTCTATCGTATTCGCTGTTACCACCTCTTTTGGTAGAGAATTCCACAGTTTATCCACCCTAACTGTGAAGAACCCTTTTCTTTGTTTAAGGTGAAATCTTTTTTCCTCTAACCTCAAAGGATGTCCTCTTGTCAGCTGAAAATCTCTTGCTACAAAAAGTTCACTTGACAAAGCCTTATATTGACCCTGGATGTATTTAAATAAGGTAATCATATCCCCTCGTAGACGCCTTTTTTTTAGCGAAAATACGTTTAGTTTGGTTAGTCTTTCTTCATAACTTAGCCCCTCCATTCCCCTTGTAAATGGTGCCTGACACCAAATTCATCTCCATAATATAAAATAGTTAGGTACTGTAATTTATAATAAACAATTAGTAAGAATATACAATAGATCACTAATACTTCACATACATGGGCCTCTTGGCCAAATGGCACACATACAAGAGCAGGGATAGAGTGAAGCGCAGGCCTATGACCTTGGTGGGTCCTCCTACCAGGAAGGCACACTAGCTGATGCCTCAAATCTGGCTAAAGCATGCTAACCAGCAAATAGTAGGAAATCCTAAGTAAAAAGTGGACCTAATCACCTTCTACAAAGATCATTGGAAAAATGGCATCATACAAAGTGTGTGGCCTCACATTAGCTCATCTGAAGGCCATAACTGTATAGGTATTATTCCCAAACTGGATATAGGTCAAGAGACTAAATAAATACACCCCCTTATCAAAATAATTTGACACTGTACCATTCAAAATAAAATGGCACTATACCAGCAACTTAAGGAAGCCTACAGCTCTGTTAAACATACTAGCCTAGTCCTGGGTCTTATTGGTCTAGGCAAAAACACACCACTCCTTTGTAAAACTAATTAATCAGTTTAAACTTCAGTTTCAAATACACAAGTTGAGCATACAGTATTACTATTATAATATATCATAGTATTCAAATACCATATGGAAATGCTATATTTTAACTAGGTCACACTAATAACAAAATTAATTATTTTGTGTCCTGTTTTTTATATTTTTTCTAACCATGCTTTGTTTTTGTATTTTGGTTCTCTTTCATCCACTTATAAAACATTTCATGGAGTGTTTCAAAAAACTCAGCAGGAATCAGAAACTTCCCTATGCTCAATATACAAATGCAGCAAAGCCATTTGTAAGCAAAGGCAGCAAATATATTGTCATGGTTACCCAGTGTGAACTTTCTGTTTATCAGTCTTTGTTGCCATTTCAATATATTATTAATTTATTTTTTTAGCAACAACCCACTAAACTTCAGGACTTCTGAAACAAGCAATCTTCCAAATGTTACTAATACACACACACACACATATATATATATATATATATATATATATATATATATATATATGTGTGTGTGTATAGTAAATAAATAGTAAATAGTACATTTGAGTACTCATTCAAATATCTAAAACAAGTTGAAAAGATTTTTTTTTTAACCTTTTTATTAATTAAAGGTTTTTTAAATAAGACAAGACAAATATACAAATCACATACATAAAAACAATAATTCACAACATAAAAGTAACCCTTCATCAACTAGTATTTTTACGTGCATGGATAAACTCAATGTTTTATTCTTGCTATAAGTCTTCAAACATATTAATATAGTATTTCTAAGGTAGGAATGTAAATAAGACCTTCTTCTTCTCCCCTTTTCCTTCTCCTTTTCTACTCTCTTTCTTTAATTTTCACAAAGGAAGTCCAGATTTGTATAACTGTTCATCATTTCCCAAGTAATCCTCTATATCTAAGTTCAAGTGAATTTCACTTTGATTTGCTTACCGTCATTAAGGTTAAAAATATCCATCTCAGATTAAACCAATTAGGCATTACTTCGATTTAAATGAGAAAAGAAAAGAAAGAAAGAAAAAAAACCACAAATTTTCTTTTCTTTTTTCCCTTCTTTCTCTCTTTCTATATAGATAGATATACTTTTTTTCTTTTTGTTGAAAAAAATACTCATTTCCTTTCCTTTTTTTTCCCTTCTCTTAAATACAAGACAAAATAATATATATATACACAGAAGAAGAATAAAAAGGATGGTAATTCACATCATAAGAATAGTTATTCATGAAGTGTAATCTATACATAAGTAGACAAGTTCAAGATTTCATTCTTCCTAAATATCATAACCCTATAAATCTTTCCGTCTAATTATTCCTAAAGCATTCTACTGTATGAATTTCCATTTGTTTACAGTCATTATGGTTATAAGAATAAACATCTAATTAGACAAAATAAGCATTAATTCTGTCCAAAAGAAGAAAGAAAAAAAGGGTTCTGGATTCATAATCCTCAGGGCTTATCCAAGGGAAGTCCTGAATTTAATTATGTTATATTTTAATAATTAATTCTAGTTTAGAAATGTGTCCCATAATCTCCATTTAATTGGAGGAATTCTAATTTCTCCCATATTTTGAAAGTCCCTTTCTAAGTGACAATTTAAATTTACCATAATTTTAACCTCATTTCATGAGAGTATTGAGGAAGATTTCCATTTATTTATGATGAGCCATTTTGACGCCATTATAAATTGTAGTAGGAATACTCTAATTTCCCTAGAGATTTCTTCTGGGGAAAAAAATAAGAATTATTGTTTCTGATAAAGGTTTAATTGTGACTTTAATATCTGAAGATTTTTTTTAAAACATTCTAACCAAAAATAATATATAAATAGACAATCCCACCATACATGAAGGTTCGAACCAACTTGTCCACAACCTCTACAACAATACTTCAAATCGTCGTTTTGTGTAATCTGAGTTATTTTAGTTGGTACCATGTGTCATCTATTCAGTATCTTAAAATTCAGTTCCCTAAGAGAAGCATGTTTAATATATTTCTCAGTAATAGATATGCCATATATTATTTGACCAAGATTGGTTTATATCTCTTTCCCACTGTTTCATTTTGACTGTTTTGTCTTGGTCCAATTGAGATCTTAATATGTTAAAACATTTCGATATCAGTAGAATTTTTTTTTAAAGAGATCACATTTTCAAAAGTAGTTGGAATATCCACTCAACCTAAATGATATTTAGAAATGTTTAATTGTGTAATTAGATTGTTATATTCTAACCAGCTGTAATTTGGTAAATCAAATTTATCATACAATTTCTCCCATGGTGCTATTGTGCCTTCAGTATATAGATCTCCCATTTATATACAAGAGGTATGCCTGGATTTGGATGTGAAAGTAAGGTTTTTCCAAAATGTCCATCCTTTTTTTTAATTAATGCTCCCTTTCTTATTTTAATGTCATGATTTGCATCATAAAAAAATAGATACTCAAGTTTTCCTTTATAAAGTTGTAACGTTTCAATTTGTCACCAATTATTGTATTCATTTTTATCTATCCATTTAATTACATGGGAAATCATTGAGGCATCATGGTAAAGTTATAATTTAGTATATGATATTCCACCTCTGTTGAATGTTCTTGCAGCTAGAGTTAGATTAATTCTGGATTGTTTTCCTTTTTGTATACACTGGTCAATTAGACATTGACATATTTTTAATCCTATAATTAGGGATTGTAAATGGTATAGCTCTTAATAAATAATTGAACTTGGGAAGAAGGGTTATTTTGGCCGCTTCCATCCTTCCTGATCATGAGATCTTAATATGTTTCCATGTAGAAATTGTTTCAACTAGTTATGGGTATAGATTGACATAGTTCGTTTTTATTGTGTTTTTCAGATTGTCTTCGAAAGCTATTCCTAATTGAATAATACTGTTTTTATTCCATTTATAGGCATCTTTAGCTTTTCAAATTTACTGTTCTCTCCTAAAGACGTTTAATGTTAGCACCTCTGTTTTAATTATGTTTAATATATAATAAGATAAGTAACTACATTTCTTAATTAGATTGTGTAGATGTTTCAGTGAATTTATAGGATCTAATAGCGTTGCTACCACATGATCAGCAAAACGTAATGCTTTATGCTCCATATATCCTATTTTAATGCCCTTGATGTACATAGCTTTTCTAATGGCTTCTATTAATGGTTCTATTGAAATTACGTAAATAAAGGTGAGAGGAGACAACCCTGTCTTGTACCATTATTTATATTGAATCTAGGTGATTTAAATCCTAGGCCAATGACAGAGGCGGATGGGGCCACATATAGAGCTTTAATAGCTCTCCTTGCAAAATCCTCCAAGCAAAATTTTAATAGGCTATGCTCTAGGTAATCCTATCTGACCCTGTCAAAGGCCTTTTCAGCGTCTAAGGAGAGACAGGCCGCTGCTTTTTTTTAGATTTTAAGAGTGTAATTAAATCAAAGTGCTTCCTGGTGTTATCCAAGCTTTGCCTCCCTGGTATAAAGCCTGTTTGATCATTAGGTATCAGTTTAGTTATTACTTGGGCCAATCTCATTGACAACATTTTTGAAAACAATTTATTATCCGAGAAAGAAATTGGTCCATAGTTCTGACATTCGTTTGAATCCTCGAGATTTCTTTCTATATGTAGAGTTATAACTTTTTGAAAAAGTTTTTTCCCCAAAATTTGGTATTTTGCCTTTCTGCCAATGTGTTTCCTTTGTACAGGCAATATCTGCCTTTTCTTCATGGTAATTTAATTCCCTGAACATTCTGACTAATTATTTTTAAGGACATTCCTTTAAAAAAAGTTATATTAAGTAATCAAGTACTTCCCTGGGTCCCTAAAGATTTTGTTTTGAAAAAAGAAAAAAAACAAAGTATATAGAAACAACGAAAAACAAAAAGACAACATATCTATACAATAGTCAATGTAATCTAATTCTTGCAGAGAACTCATATACCGGATATACCTGTTGGAGTGACCACTTAAAAATAAGTAGTTCACTCTGTAGGCCCGGACATGTCAACCTAATTTAAGCTTGAACTCTTCGATGGTTTAAATGTGGTAGAGAGTGTAAATTAATTTACTTTCTTTTTCTCTTTTATTTAATAAAGTAAAAAAAATGGTTTTGGCTAACATATCGGAAATGACCTTGGTTCCCGTAAGTGATAACTCCCTTATTTGATCACCACTTCTTTTTATTTCCTTTCTCCCTCTCCTTTCCCTTCCAATTCCTTCCTCAAAAAAAAAAGAGGGGGGGGGGGGGATTTACTTTATAAAAGAAAAAAAATCACAAAAGGGGAGTGAGGTGAGTAGTCTTTTAAAATTATTAATCTTCAAGTGGTCAGGACACCACACAACCACTGAATCCAAACTTCATCATAAATTACAGTTCAATAAAATTGTATCAATTCTGAAATGTGTATTTCTATACCTATGTGATATCTTCACCACTTAGTTAATCTATTTGAATTCTCAATCCAATTATGTTTACTGTTATGCTTATAATTCAGTGTGTCATAATATATATATATATTATATAATTATATATTATATATAATTATATATTATATATTATATATATATATATATATATATCAATTTGTTAGGGAATCCCCATTAATAGCTAAGGTTATTTGTTCTTAAAAGGTTTGTGATTCTCTTAAATTCTTTCCGTTTAATAAGAATCTCTCCAGGTATATCCCAGAATTGTTTCAAGACAAGAATTTCGAGAAACGAATACTGGGAATCTTGGCAAGGACATATAAGTGTGCCCACAAAGACTTCACTCTTGCAATCCATAACAATTTCAAACATGGCTTCCCTTAAGCATATCACACAGCTTTCAGCAAAGCTAGGGTTGGATTGTGCACAAGCTAGTAATCCCACCCACGTACAGCTGTTTCAAGATTTCTGCCCCTCATCAGTGTGGGGCTGGTTCCTTAGCTTGTGTAGTGGATATTTTGAGGAGGGAGTTTACCACAACAATCATTTAATTTATACTCTATCTATCTATCGATAGGACGATCAGTCTATTTATGCATGTAATATTATATGCATTTTCTATGTCCTGTGCAACAACATGATCCAAATATGTACTTGCACAAAAAGTGTACTCAGGCGTGTTAAATGTGCAATCAAAATATCAAAATAAACATTATTACACTTACCATAAAGTTTGCTAAATCTCTTGGTTTGCAAGCAGTTAGCATACAATTTGTTTTGGCCAATCGCAGGCAGCTAATACATTGTATCAATCATGATGGCAGTTTGTGTAGCAAGGAAACATGGGATGTAAAGTGTCCCCTGCACAAGGAAGCAGGCGGAGCTCAGACATTGCTCTGTAGATCTCTGAATTGGGCTGCTGTTGGCTTGAAGGTTAATAAAGAGTGCAAATCTGTACAAAAATGCAGTGTTGCTATTGGAAGATTCACTGTACCTAAAGTAGGTAAGGAGCTCTGGGGGTATGGAAAACAAGTTTTATTTTTAAATAAAATAAATATGTATTTGTATAGAATGACACAATGTAATGGTTGTTTCTGATATAAGCATCATGTGTTAGAATAGATAAAGGTAAAAACAGGGAAACTTAGAGATACCTTTAGGAAGTGCACTTAACTATATTCACAACCATCTATTTTTTTCCAACAAGGTCCTCCACTTGAGCAAGTAGGCTTACACATGCTTAAGCATGCAAACATGCAAATATAAATCCCTTTTTACAACAATGACTGATTGGGGTATATTTAACATGTGTGAGACAAAAGTGGGGATAAAACTGTAGAGTTAAAAGTCCCAGTTTTCTATAGTTTCTAGGGACCTACTTATCAAAGTTTGAGTTGAAGTTTATTGCCCCTTGAGAAATAGCTTTCGTGGAAATACACAGAAAGTAGAAATGTCTCATATTTTAACTCTGTTTAGCTCAGCGTATACTTAGTTTTATCTTTGCTTCTTTGCTTCATAACTATACTCCATTGTAGGCTAAATGCAAAGCTGAAGAATACTTGTAGTAATTACAGAACTCATAATACTTCACAAATTCTAACCCACTGTAATAAAGTGTACACAGGCTTATGCCTTCTAAGCCTTTGATTTGTCTGACAAATTTTAAAAAATATCCTAAAAGCTGGATAAAACTCACCAATTTAAACTAATTTGATCATAAGCCCAACGACTGCTGTTTATATATGAAGTACATTACATTTTGCCATTAAAATAAAACAATGTGTAAAAGATAAACAGAATTCCAGCCTAACAACAAGGGGACTACAAAATGTTATTATACATAACCCTACTTCTGGTATTTTGTTGTATGCTTTTTATTTTATTTTTATATTTTGAAAAACTTTTTTAAACACTCAGGTCACTGTATACTGTATACTGAATACTCTAATTATGAATAGAGGAATCCATGTTGTATTTGATACATCACTTCCTGAGAGCTGGATCAACAGAGTGTGTTTTGTAATCTATCAGTAGTGGGAGGGTTGGGGGGAGAGGACAGGGAGAAATCAGAAGTGTTTCTTAGATAAATGAAAATGATTTAAGTTGACACCATGCCCCATCCCCCTCACAGGCCAATAAGCAGACTGTTGCATCAATAGATGCAAGCTGTGCTCTTCAGAAATGTTAACACCACTAACAAACTATATTTTTCACCAACATATTATAGATTAATCCAGTGTCCAACACGTTTTGCCTGCTTTATTATGCCCTTACTCAGACTTACCTATTTTCACACACCTCAAGACCATACCTTTTCCACACACCTTTTTCTTACTAAAATAATTTGTCTAGTATCTATTCTGTTTTTTAAAATTGCACACTGTTAACTAGATATGTCTCCATTGTATCCTGTATTTCTGGAACAGTATTTATACATTAATTGAAGACTTGAAGAACATATCAAAACATTTATGGGGATAAAGGTAAAGTGCAGTTAGGTTTGTATTTATTTGTGTAAACTACTATTTATATATTGTCTATTTCCTTTCATCCTATAATTAATCACTGATTCATCTGCATTTACATATTGTAATAGAATTGAGCCTTAGGAAAGTAATTGTGTGCATACATAGCATCAGGTCTGAATAATCAGTAGTAACATCAATCATGGTATCACACTACAACCACTATAAGGTTAGTGTATGAGTGTCTATGATTGATTTAGCTTGTATATAGCTTTGTTTTCCAAACAGTATCCTTGAATAACTGAAATAGCATAGCAAAGATAAATAAATATGGGGCAACATCTATCAGTTTTGGGTTTAAATCTAATTTCTCCCATGTGATGCATCAGTGTCAATGGAGTGTTTGCTTTTCTTTTTCTATAAAACAAGCAAAACAGATTGTGTTGAGATTTGAAAAAATTGGACCAGAATACCATTTTGCCCACTGTGCAGCTTGCTTCAATGTGGCCCCCTGGCAAAACAGGCATATCTATAAGCACTCACAGAGGTCACTTGATCACCTGGTGAGTAATTGGCAAGTCACCTAGCAGGATTTAGCAGGATAATTAGCACTTAGAGTGTTTTATTTAAGCCTTGGTAGTGGGCTTTCTTCATGGTTAGCTACCTGGTTTGATTATCTCCATCTCTTCTCGTCAGTGTCTTCTCTCCCATAATGTATTATTTTATTTTTCTCACTTACTGTACTTCCCTCCCAACTCCAGTTCTACCACCAAGCATAGCTGTAATACTACTTACACACTGGTAACAATGTACTCTCAATATGTTGTACTACTCTCCCCAGGTTAAGTACACAACTTCGAATCTCACATTGCAATATCACAATGCAGAAAAGAACAGTAAGTAAGTTTAAACCAATCCATACTAACACAGTTACATACATCATGACATTTTTTATTTTTACCATGAATCGTGTATTTCAATATGTTTGACGTCCATCACTGGCTTTTGTCAGTTTGTTTTTCTTTTTTTCGTTATTTAACTTATTTTTTAATGCATATTTTATGGATAAAACTAGCTACTGGATAATGTCAATATTACCCAGGTAATGTGCTGATGATATCATTATAACATACATCATTTAAAACATATTTTTTATGTTAATGATTTCATTGAACCAAATTGTGGTTTCATTTTTGATGTCCATTTACTTTTTTGGTGTCTATACACTATCAAGATCTACAGTATCTACACACAAAAATTAAATATATTTTCATTAAAATATTACTAAGAAATGGATCTAAAAATCAGTCTGTGTGAGGACTGACATTCTGTTGTAGTTTCTGTAATGATATATTATTCCGGTAAGTGAGCTTATTTGTTAATGAATCCAAGTTCTAGATATGATTTGCTTTTATCATTGAAAGCACTAAGGGTATATTTAGAAAAGCGCATAATCTTTTTCTGGAAGTTATACAAAAACAAAGAGTTCAGCAGAATTTGAAGCTACAGTAGAAGAATACAATGCTGTATTTGTTTTCCTATCTGTTCCACACAATTTCTCAAGCAGTGCTATTATAATAAACCGGTGTGTAGTCCCAATCTGGCTGCCAGGAAGTTGCCACTATCCATGCAGCACCAGCTGTTTGCAAGCTGACTGAATTTTTATTATATTGTTTCATTTACTAATGCCCTTGTGCCTTTTTTAAGCAATTGAATATCTAGTAATTATTCATATCTTCAATACCTTAAAGTATTTTTCTTCCTGTGATTTAAGACTAACTAATGTACACTTCACATTTTCATAGAATATGTTTTACATAATTAAAGTGCTTGAAATAGAAGAGACGGTAAATGGAAATATTGTTTGCATTGTTTTTTTTCACCAGGAGCATAAATAATGAAATAAAATTAACTAATGGCATTTTGGGAAATACTGTAGTATTGACTAATTTGCATCACTTTGCAGTGTATTTGATTTCTAGAATACACATGATGTTGCTATGTATAAGATTGGGGGAATTTTCTAAGCATTTTCTCACCTGAGATATAAAAAAGGCTGTTTTAATAGAGGAAAGGTGCACAGTAAAACAAGAGATGTCATGGGATGCACTTGAGAGGATTAATACATTCCCCCTACTGGTAGTAGCAATTTCTAGCCATCTTGACCAATGACCATAAACTAATAATTCATTTTCATGAAAAGGACATGGAAGGTCTCTGGGTTTCACTAGGTATGTTATATACCTATGCATTTATTTATTTTTATTTACTGTATTTTATTAAGAAGTGCTTAAAAGCTTTGTATTTTGCCTAAAAGCCTACCTGTGCGGGTCTGCCATCTGTAGCTCTTGCAGCTTATGAATACACAGACTGTGTAGTACAGTGTTTCAAATGATCCAATTAGTGACTTCTCTCAAGTAGCATGTTGCAGAATGTTGCTACTGATTGGTATGAGACAGGGCAACCCCTGTATTTAGAAGTATACTGTAGTCATGAGCTGCAGAGGGTAAAATCAATCAAGTACTATTTGTAAAATTATTGGCAGAAAAAAAAACTTTGTTGTACTTCTTAATGAAATAAAGTACACAAATGTATAGAGATACATGGGTATATTATATTCTTAGTGAAATTCACAAACCTTCCATTTCCCTCTAAGGTCCCACATTTTAAATAGTTACTTGAATAAATAAACTTGATAATGGGCTGTATGCTTTTAGAAAGTAAAACGGTATACATGACAATCAAGTTGTCAAATAGGTGTGTCCTAAACTAATAAGATTTCAATGAGTCATATTGAAAGCACCTGCTCTTTTAGCTGCCATATTCCCACTGTGCAGATAGAAGCTTACTCTGCAATCAATGTCTCATCCCACCTCAGGAAGTAGATCTGCAGAAAACACAATGGTATTTATAGTGCAGTTTAACTGCATATTAAAGTTAATAATTTAAAGGCCACATTATTTTTCACATTCTAAAAGCATATTAAATATAGAACAACAGTAGTCCTTTAACAGATAGAAACCCTACCTGATCAAACTTGTTTCACATTCTTCCTTATTTTTTAATTGGCATATATGTTAAAGTTACTAGCAGAGCTTCCAATCATGGCATAGGTTCAAACAATGGGTCCTATTAAATTGTCAATATCGAAATTACTGAAGCCGTTAATATAGCCCGCAAAAGTTACTGATATTCAATTGTCCTCCTCTAGCTACCCGCAATCTATTTGCGAGCTACAGGCTGAAAATTCCAGCGGTTGTCAAAATCGTAAGTATGACCCATCTAAGCCTTTGATCTTTCAAGCCCGCAAATGTTACAATCACTAAAACACAAAACGCTTTTATCTCTTTCAGCATCAAGGGGTTCTGGGTGCAGTGGCGAGCCAGAGGCGCGGTGTCAGCTCCATCGGAGCAAGAAGTGGAGGAACAAGCCCCAGGAACTGATGCAGGGGGAGGAGGAAAGAAGAGGACCAGAGGGCCATGACTCGGAGGAGGAGGATGTCATATGGCTAGTTGGGTCACCATCAGGACCAACGGCAACACCTCCGGGATTCGACCCCACCATCCCCCTTCTCCAAAGACTGAGCATCTCTCCAGGACCCTCCAACTGGAGCTATGATGATGCCAGCACCACCGGGCCCACCTACACCACCTCCAGTTTTTCCCCAGGCTCCAGCCCGGCCCCAGACCCTCCCCACTCAGACACCACCACCTCCTCACCCCACGGGCCTCCATCACCCACATCAGGCCAGGCTGCGCAGGCGGAGATGCTGGCCCTCATGCAACAGTAGGTGGAGTTGCTTCTGGGGATCCAGCATCTCCGTAAATCATGCGGAGGTCATGCGCAGCCTAGCAAGGCACAAAAGGGAGGAGAGGAGGCATCATGTGATGAATCCTACCTGGCTGGGCTGCTCAGGATTGGGGCGGACCAGAGCACATTCCAAGGAGTCACTGCAGAGGCCATTTGACACGCTCTGGACCCCAGCCCCGCCTCCTCCAGCCCGGAGGCATCCGCCGGCCACCGCAGCCCAGACCCTTCTCTCCTCCCCCCATACATCCGCCACTGCAGGTGCCCCTGCCTCCTGGGGGGTTGCCTCCCCCATTTTGTACATGACTATAATCTGGAAAAATGTCAGACTAGATGAGCTTTTTGGTTCTTATAAACCGTTAAATCAATTTTCAATATAAACAATAAAAAACTAAAAGATAGCACATAAAAAACTTTATGCTGTTCTGGTATATATATCATAGTCATTTACATGTACAAACACATATAGAGGAAAAAAGTAATTTTATTTATATAATTTTACATATATTTTACACACATTTTATCAGCAGGAAATAAATCGTCTCTTGTCAATGCCAAGTAATTACTTGCTCAACTACATCAATTGAGTAATCTAAAGGGAAAGCTACAATAAAGCATATGCTGGGAATAATGCCACAAGGAATATTAAGAAGCTTTACCATAACTTTAAGAGATACTGCTCTTCAGAAGACCTTGATGTGGTTCCAGTTATGGGATACATTTGGCTTGTTGATTATTGCATCATTCTTCAGCATAAACACTTAGGATAAGAATTCTTTTGAAAATCAAACTAATAAAACTTGTCTTTTGTCCTTCATTCATTAGAAGGTTATTTTGTAATACATATGTTTATATTCCTGTACATTGTTTGTATGCTTCATTTATGCCACCTATTTTCTCTATGACATATTTCACATTTTCAAACAGATCCAATAGCCAAATAAAGTTTCAGTCAATTTGTCCTCCAGATTTCAAATTGGATTTTATATAAATGATCAATTAAAATTAAGGTGATACTCAAAGTACTTAATATATCATAACACACTCATTTCCATAAATGCATGTTTTTAGACACAACAGTACTCAGTGTTCAATAAATGAAATTTAAAGGTTGTAACTTTTTTTTGGGCGGTAACATTACAGATTTGAAGATTTTAATTTTTGGAACTGTAAATCCGCTTTTATTATTATTCAGTCTGGCTACTATCATCATGTTAGAGAGTAATATTTGCTAATTACTCTTGCAGTTTTTCATATAATCAAGCATTTAAAGTGACATTCAGTCACTCTGAGCATGTGCAAAGCCATAACACAAGAAAACAGGCAATTAAGGAAGATCAGAAGGCTGGTTGACATATAAAAATATGAGCTTCAGTCTAATTTTACTGCATTTGCTTACACAAAAGTTCATTGATAAAGTATTAGCTGCTACCTATAATTTTAATTATACCAACCTTTACTGTGCCTTTAAAAAGAAATATCTTGGGCATTATATTAATATTGCAGACATATTTCACAAGTAAACACACTACATCAGCATAAACATCATTGAATTTCTAACTAAAACAAAAAAAAAATGAATTTGATCAAATTGTTGTTTTCTCTTGTCCTTGGACCTTATTCAAGGAACGTAAAGCCACTCATAGTAATACATGCATTCATCAATAAATAAGCAGTGTAAACAAGCCTTTCAAACTGAATAATGAATTATTAAACTGGCCCAAAAAAATACTTTCCAATCAGCACTGATTTATAGAGAGGACACATCCAGTTCAAACTAGTTTAACGTTAATCAATTAATTTTCAAAAATGGCGAGACACATATCATACAGACATTTAATTGAAGCATTAAAATTAAGATAGTGGTATCCTTTCTTATCAGACAGATAAACTATTGTCTCCTTTCTATATACTGTAGCTGTTAAAATTAAAAAAGGCACTGATCTGCAAAAAAGAAAAAAATGTATTTCCTTGTCAATGAAGTACAGTGGAATGCCAGGGGGTCCCATTGGGGTCTTGGTGGGTTGAGCCAGGGTAGGAGGCTCCAGAAAAAAATAATAATCCAAATCTTTTTTTTTAATTACACAGCATCCCGCCTTCCAAAAGGAGGACCCTGGTGCAGTTCACCACCTGCACAATTGGTAGATCCACCCCTGCTGCTGAGAAATAATTTGTACATCTACAGACACTGTATGTATGAGTTAAAGGGGGCAGAATTTTGTTGGGACTATTTGGAAGGATTCAGTGAGAAAAAAATAAGCTCTTAAAAATGTGCTAACAAAATGATGTTTAGATATGCAAACAAACATGTAGGTAGTTTTTTTTTTAATATTAAAAGCAGGGAGATAAAATGATCTCTCGCTGAATATTGTGAGCTTGTACAGGAAGACCTTGGGACTCATCCGTTTACTCTCTGTGCAATCACTTTACAAACCGCAAATGATGGTAGAAATAATCTAATAGCAGATGATGCACAGGGCAAGGCAAGCTAGGACAGGGCAGACAGGAACTGAAGTGCAAGGCAGGCAGGAACTGAAGTTCAAGGCCGAATGGATCAGTACAGGCAGATAATCAGAGATAGGACAAGCAAGAGCCAAGAAACACAGCTAAGAATAGTAATTTAGGCAAGAAATCATGAGTCAGGAATCAAAGAGACCCACTCACTCCTCCTGCACACATTAGACCTTCATGCCACAGTCTTCTCTTAGTTGAAGTAATATCAGTTTAACAGTTACTTCAGCATATGCTACCATAGCACCTTCTTGCTTCGAAACCTCTTTCTGTTAGAGTACCTGGAGGTTCAGGATGAGCTTAATTGTCCTTCTAAATCTATTCCTCCTCAATTTACCAATTTCTCAGCCTTTGCTTTTCTTTTGAGTACCATCTTTATTGTAACAATACCCAGATATATCTTTCCTCTTCAGACCTATCCCCTACACTATTAATTCCTACCCCAACATGTCTTATTTCCAGCCCTCCCCCATCTCTATAGCTGAAAGAAATTTATCTTTCTGTAGAAACAAAAATCACTCTTAGATCTTAAGTTTGACGTTTCTGTGTCACATTTAATTGGGATGTCTTCTTAATCCCATTAATTCTATCACTTATCAGCCAAATTCTGCTGTCTTCACCTCCAGAACATCTTCAAAAATCATCCCTTCCTCACAGAAGACAAGGCAAAGACACTAATCCATACTCTCATCATGTCCTTGTTTGAATATTGCCACCCCATCCTAATAGATCTTCACTCAGATTCTTATCCCCACTCCAATTTGTCCTGAATATGTATGCCAGAACTCATCACCTTGTTCTCCATTCTGTCAGTCACTACACAGGCTCTATATTTCCTCAAGGATAAAGTCCTAAACCTAATCTAAAATGATATCCACAGCACCTTGCCTACTTATATTTCAACTATTGTCTACAGAATGGGCTGGCACTGTGAAGGTCCACTCCCTGGTCCAATGTCAAGAAAGATCTCATATCTTTGTACTAGCACAAAATATTCGAAAATCTTGTGCCACAGCAGCTACACCTATGATTTATAGAGACAGATCAGTCAGAAGTACCTCTCCTAGCTTTTCATACTATTTCTCCTGATTGGTTGTTGTTTTTTTTCTCCAGACAACCACACCTCATCTGGCACTATTTAGTGCTGCTCTGGCCTCCTCTTAGTGCCTGTTGTAGATCTATATGACTCAAAGTACTTCTGGTTGTTTCTGTGCCTTTCTGCTCTATTTGACTACAGTTCCAATTCCACTTCACAATTGGACTGGTCTTTTGTGGTTGACCCATATTGTTACTGACCTTGTTGGATAACTGCTGGCCCCTGATCTTTGGCTTGTCTGACTACTTTTTTGCCTGTGCTCTTGGACTTGTTGCCTCGCCCCTGTAGGGTTTTACCCAGACGGCCCTTACAAGCTCTCTAAAGTGAAAATATAATAATAATAATAGAAAAGCCAAACGTCAAGAATCCAAAAATTGAGCCCTGAATGCTGTTTTTAAAGAACTATAGCCATGGTATACTGTCTAGATGCAGCCATGAGATTTGCTGTGCAAATATTTATATTGCATCAATTACATGTGGTATTAAGATCTACCAAATATTGATTGAACTTGACCCTTATTTACACAAATCACAGAACTGAAACCTAAAGTTCTTCTTGAAGTGCAAACTGCTTGATATCTAAAGAGTGTCAGATGGATTCCATAACTATACATGTAGGTAGCAAAGTATAAATGTTCTGGGAGATCTAACGAATAACATATAGGATATTATACAGAGTATTCACCTTTTGCTGTTGAAGAATGTATCTCATGAGCATAGAACATCTGGCTCGTGCACATTCTCTAAGAATGAGCACTGCTCTGAAAGACCAGATAGGAATGCAAGATGCTCACAAAGGAAATAGGCAAATGTTAATTGCAGCTTGGAGAGTTTTATGGTAAGCCTTCTCTAATCAGTTTTACAGATCATGTTTGAGATAATAATAGAAATGTTAAACAAGTTTTGCACAAAAGGTACAAAAGGTTTGTATGTAACGTGAAATTAAGATACTTCATGTAATGGGTGTAGATGTGTTTAATAGCCTTCTAACTGAAAAGTCAGAAAATAAATATATTAAGGAAATTTAGAAATTCTTCAGTTACACATAGATGTAAAATTAGCAGATATGTATTTGGATCTCTTCTGCTTCTTCAGCCCATGGCTGTATCTGACATCAAAGCTGCACTAACACAACATATTTACTGTATTGAATAAAATGATGTCCCTTTTATGTACTCCTCTTATCAAGAGTCAAATCATGTTGTAACATGCAGGATATTAATAAGCAAACCACATCCAAAACAGACCTAATTACCCAAATAAAAATACTTTGCTATACTAGAAAAGTCACAGAACAGGAAAACATTCTAACAAGTTAGATAAATTCCCTAAATGAATGGTTCTTAGCTAACAAATAAAAATTAAAAAGCTATATGGCAGGTAAATTCTACTATTATGATTATCCTACATGAGTATGCAACTCTGCGCAGAAACAAAAGATCTCTGGCTTCACGGATGACGGGAAACTTACCCATAATGGTTTTAGCAGTCCCCAAAATCTCACCAGAGTATCGTATCAGAGTCCATTAACACATATAACCTGAGAAATCCAGCTAATCGACTATCCCATGCTTCATCTATTTATGGGGACCCTTCACACACGTGTATGTATATTACAAAGAAATGTCCATAACAAATGCACATACTGAACTCTCTATGTAAAACTACTATTTACAAACTATATATGGTATATTTATATTAAGGTAAGGTATAAAGGAAAAATAATGTAAAATTTTGCAATTTAAAACAAAAATCATTATTTGCTAAATATGCTTTCCTTACTATAGCATCTGTGATCCCAACATACACACAGCTACCACAGAATTAAGAATTAACAGAATGTGTTCTTATCTTTGCATTGTACAGCCATGTTTTACACAATCACTAGTTCACTGCTTTGTAATTTCCAATCAGAATATTGAATATACCAAAACCCTATAAATTGAGACTGAGCCAAAAACAAAATACAATATCTAATAAGTAAAATATTCTGAGAAACGAAGGTAAAAGAATATTTTTATCACAAGTGAATGCATTTTTTGTATGCATACTGCTTCCAGTGAATAAATTGCATATTTGTACATGCATGTTATACATTATGGATAATGTCATAAATCCGATGCTGATATTATGAGGTTTCCATAACAGATGTATTAGAGATAATCAGCTTATTAAACCATAAGTTAAATGAATCAATACAGAAACATGGCGTCAAGCTCAGGTCAATGTCACACATATTGCTAAGATTCATGCCCACAACAAAACATTGTGATGTGCATAATTGTGCTAGTACAAATTAAAGCTTATTCTCAATATTCTCAGTATTTTCTGATTTGTATTATCCTGAATACAGTATGTGATAATGCAAGTCTCAGTATTTTAGGTGGACATGCTGGGCTGAAGTTGATACTGACCTGATCTCTTTGATATGAGTTCAGAATATATTCTAGTCCAATCCAAAAGCTAAGATCGGGATTGTTTCCATTGGTCAGGGCATGATGCAATCTCAAGTCTCATATCTAGGACCATGTCAGACTGTGTAGAGGTGTCATGAGCAGGAGTCAGGACAGACAGTAGTCAGGATCAGAAGCGTGTGACATACAAGCAAGATGTATGTAGAGCACCCAGAATGAACAAAGTATGACATACAGACATGGAAAAAGTTAATTGTTAAGAGAAGCTAAAGCCTAGTTCCAGTTTACATCATGGCTACGGAAAACCCATACCAGCCTTCAGATAATCGGAAATAAGGATAATTTAGGTGTCTCATTATCTAGTTATAGATAATGAGAAGTCAGTATGGATATTAATATGAATTGAAAAAAGAATGTTTATTTAAAGTGACATAGAGGTTCCAAATACAGTATATTTTAGAACTATAGGTAATGAGAAGTAATTTGCCAGATGCATTTATTTAAAAAATTGCATTTTCCTACAGTAAACTAATATTGACTTTTGCAATATTTAGCTGTGAGACAGCCTTTCTGATTCACCCACAAAGCAAAGTTCTAATATTATGTTATTTACAGATTATTGTCTTTATTAGCCCCCGGGACATTAGGTTCATTGTCTTGAGTGTAGTCTTCTGCATAGAAAAACACTAGAGCCCTCATTTAGTTGCAATTTGCCCAATTGAATAGGGGTCTAAATAAGCACATAACATATTTTTTTAAAGAAGTTTTTAGTTAGTAAACATCTATCCAAAAGCAAGGTTTTCACTAACTAAAAACTTATTTAAAAAAAAAAAGTTATGTGCTTATTTAGAGCACTATTCAATTGGCCAAATCGCAATTGAAGGAGGGCCTTGGTATGCTCTTATCCAAGTGCATACTCTTCCAGGAAACAACTCTTTATTTTTCCTTTGTATAGGAACTACTACACTAATGAGAAGTGAGAGCCAGCCTCCACAATGAGCAGAAGTAACAATCAGCTCCTAAAACCAGCATGACATCACTTCTGTTGTCACTGATGTAATTACCCAGCTACATAGAGTGGACAGCCATTGAGGTAAATGCTCCAGTGTCCAGAATCCAGCCAGCATGTACTGGTAGTGTACTGGGAGTCCACTATATATATAACCACAATATATATAAATATATATTAGCACTAGCGACTTGCCCGTCAAAAAATGACGGCAATACAATTGTAAGACTGGGAATGTTGTTTGGCACACAATGTGAGGCTTTTGGTCATCTGAGCACCTTTGGCGCTCATTGCGAACCTCTCCCCTGGAGTACTTTTGCTCCTCTGAGCACCCTCTGAGCTCATTGTGAGCCCCGCGCTGAGCGCCTTTGGCATTCGCTGCTCATTGCAAGGTTTTGGTGGTCTGAGCACCTTTGTCAGTCATTGCAAGTGGCGCTGATTGGCTTTGGTGCTCATTGCGAGTCTCTCCCCTCTGTACTTTTGCTCCTCTGAGCACCCTCGGCGCTCATTGTGAGCCCCATGCTGAACGCCTTTGTGGCTCATTGCGATCCTCTGCCCTGGTCCTTTTTTTTTTAAATATATATATTTATATATATATATATATATATATATATATATATATATATATATATATATATATATATATATATTTATATATATAAATATATATATATATTTATATATATATATATATATATATATTTATATATATATATATATATGTATATATATATATTTTTTTTTATGCTAATTAATTAATTAATGAAATAATAAATTAATATACTTTACCTATTTGTAATTAATATATCCAGCAATCAATATCCTGAGGAGCTAACAATCTGTTTTGATCCCTTAGATTGTAAGTTTGCGAGTTTTCAATCTTGTGTCAGGCCTTGGAAACAAGCTCTATGTACATTTGATTTTATGCTCAAAAACAGGGTCCTCCATTCTTTACAAGGTGTTTAATTTGTTTTCTGCTATGTACTCAACCCCTGTACAGCGCTACGGAATATGTTGGCGCGATATAAATAAAGATAATAATAATAATAATGTTCCTGCAGCATACAATGTACATTTGGACTGTTGCTGACCTGAGGTGTAAGTGTCAGCAATGTGTGAAGTGTGCAGTGTAATTATGCTGCGTGCGCAAGGGTAAACCGTTTGCTTAGCTGTGTAATTGGGTATTTTGTAATGGTAATGTTATTAGTTGTAAGTTAGTGGTGTAAAATGGCGGTGATTGTGTATGCGTTACGTGGGTGCGGAGCATTTTTCATTGTCCCTAATAGTGTATTTTATACCTGTTTTAGTGGCTGTGTAAAAGTCTTATGTGCTTGTTTTGCGTGTTTAGGGGTTGTGTAGCCTCGTTTTGTTTTTTTTCTCGCTTAGGCGATTTTTGTGTGGGGATACTCAGCAAATTTTGGTAAATTGTCATGCATCCTGACTCCCAGATGTCCTGCCTGTCTCCCTGTGCTGTGAGTGATGTTTTTTTTTTGTGTGTTTTTGTTAATTTTGGTGGTGTTATTGTTTTTTTTGTATGTGCGCGGTTTGGCCATTAACTTTGTATTTTTTTAACCTCGTATTGTTTTTTTTTCTAATTGTCGCGGGTCGTATTTATTTTTTATGTTAAGTGCCGCTTTCCTTTTTGCAAGTGTTACGGGCCGTAATTTTAGCACTTTTTTTTTTTTCAAACTGCTACGGGTCTTGCATTGTGAATGGTGTAATTGACATTTAGTTCCGCGGTTCGTAGGATATGTTTGTCTGTGTGCATATATATATATATATATATATATATATATATATATATATATATACACACACACATATATATATATATATATATATATATATATATATATATATATAAACAGACAAATCTCACTGATTGTGTCAGGGGCACAATGTGTTTTCGCAGAATTTTTCTATTTTTAAAAGTGTAACTATTTTTTGAAGCCAGCATATTTGATGCACTGCTATTATGGATTAAGAAAACATAAGGGTTTCATCATGAACCCCCTACAGCTTCAGGATATGTTTCACTGCAGCACATAGCCTCTACAGTGATCCTGACAAAAATCTAACAAATACGGCTTTCAAATGAGAGGAAAAAGGTGGCAAAGAGCACCTCATTAAAAGTGTTTCCATATGACAAAATATTTGTTATATTCTTAATTTAATGTTTATTTTCTAAATATGTATCAGTTTTTGTAGGCTTCTAAATCTGCACTTATGTCTTTGCATTGCTTTTGAATGTAACTGCAAGAAACAATCTGGTTTCTCTGTGGCGGAGCTAGAGAATGGAGGTCCTCGCTGGAAAAAAAAAGGGTGTTGTTAAAATTTGTTTGTGCTGGGCCTCCCCGGTACCAATTCACCCAGTGCCCCTCCCTAATACTCCTTACCATAACAGCATCCCTAACCAAGAACCTTTCCCATTTCTGCTCCCTCACAAGACCTCTTTCTATACACTGCCTCCCTTCCCTAACCTCCTACTTGCGCAAAGCTCCTCCTCCTGCAGCACAGCTTCAGGACGCACCCGCTCCACTTTCCAGCATCCTCTATGAACAGTCAAGGGCCTTGAAGTTAAGGTATAAGCTATAGGGTATCTACGTGGTCAGCAGTGCAAAAAGCAGATTTTGCTTTGCATCCAATCCAGAAAATGTGAAAAATATATATATAAATGGGAGTAATTTTAGCTAAAGGTGTCATGGCAGTAAATCTTCCTTTCCAGCAGTGGCACAACTGCTGGTACAGTAGGTGCAAATCTCCAGTACCCATAACAGATTAGGGGACCTCTGCTACTAGCAGTAAATGAGGAATTGTTGTTTATTAGATGAGGATGGCAGATAATTGCTTTTTATAAAAGGTTATCTGATAACCATAGAAGTGATCTGATCGTCTACAGTTGCAAGGCATGGCAAATTATTTTACACCGGGGCTTTTTTTTCTTTTAATGGCCCCAAGGGCTGGATAGAGAAATTGCATGGTGGGCCAAATTATTTTGCACCGGTGCCCTCTATTCACAACCTCCACCAATGCTCTCCATATCTTAAGGAAATGGGAACAAAACAGTATTTGCAGTTTCAAGTCTGAATGCCTGCTTCGGAGCATGTACATGACAAAGGAGAAGGTTTCAAATACTAAAAGCTGAAATCACCCTCCAATAAGATGTCTTGTTCCAAGACATTTTCAATTAAGAAGAGTTTATTGAGGTTGAAAGAGGTGCTTTAGAGTAAGGGCAGTCAAAATGACACCAGAACAGGATGATAGCTTTAAAAAAGGGTTGGATACATCTTTAGATACCATTTTAAATAAAAGCAACATACATGTTTATGACAATTGACATAAAATGGCTAGGTTATTGATCCAGGGCTAATCCAATTGTCTATGGGGTAAGGTAGGACATTTACACAAAAGGCAATGGTGTTTTGTGCTTGACTTGGCAATTACCATAAAATGAAATCTAAAGAAGTTAAATGTTATGGATTTCTGTGGTTTTTTTTAATAGAATTGACAGCAAACCATTAATTTGACAGTTTGTGTATTGAAATGTACATAAATCAGCAGTTTGTAAATAGGCATGACAACTTAAAGGGAAGTGGTCAACCGAACAGATATCTGGTTTTATCTTAAAGAGCAATACAAAAGAGCCATTTTCAATACGGTAAACCATATGTGAGATATTCAGCATTGGTTGGGCTGTTTCTTTGTGCTGTTCTGTTGCTTAATATGCTAATTTGAGGCTCAGAGTGCTTGGTGGTAGATGTGATCAAACTGCATGATAACCTTGGGGTTTCATTGTTTTGTCACCACAGAAGCAGACTGTAAAGTTAATTGACCCATGAAAGCATAATAATACAGAATATAGCAGAATAAAGTTTATTTTCACAGGATTTATTAACTTTATAACCAAATAGCTAGCACAATGTATAGGTAGCTTTAAGAATAACACCAGTGGGAAAATGCATTTTACATTACTCTTCCATGTTTGTAGCATTTTACTTGCAAAAATGGATTTAGATATATATCTTGTTTAAAACAGGTCCATTTTCTAATGTACTATACAAATGCTGTATCCTTTATTGTATAAAAAAAATAACCAATTCCACCAGGTCTTTTACACAATAGCTTGTAGAAATAAACAAACAAATGCTTAGGAAAGCAAGTTGAAAGATATGAAAACCTTTGCATGATAACATGAAATTCAACTTTAAAGTAGTTTGCTGGTGAGCTTACTCCTATTGTTGCTATTTTCTGTATCATTTAGATAACCTATAACTCATCTGTCATTTGGGTCCCAGGAAGTGTTCAACTATTTGAGCAGATAAGCAATATCCATATATAATACTGTTCCTGAAAAGTTTTCACTGCATGAGAATATAGAAATAGCTTCCAGCATTCAAAATGCTCTTGTACCATACACGATATCAAAGTAATTTTTCTTTTATCTCCAAAGTCAAATCAGAAATATGAAACTGCTTGGCGTGTTTTATTTCTTTATCTCTTATGTTTGAACTTTAAAAATGAGGCAAACGAAAGAAGGATTTTTCTGGAATACCAAAAACACAGTTTTTGTTATATAGTCCCAAACATAGTTAATCTAAATATTTGTAAAAGTAATATAGAAATAGATTTACTATTATTTATAGGTAACTTATATTTTACACATATTGAAGTGACAATGAAATCCAGTATTTATAGTATGCATTAAAAAAAACTAAAGACTTTAATTTCTACTTTCATACACTGCACTGCAGTTTCAATATTATCTTATAAAGTATCACATCATGTACATATTTTTATCTTTGCAGTGGGAGGAAACCATGGAGACTAAAAGGGCAAGTTTCACCTAAACTTTCTTTTACTGTAAAGTGAAATTCCTGTCACGACCCGCTCTTTGTTGGGCTTGAAAAGGCCAAGAAGACCAATCCTACCTGCAGGTGGTTAGGTTCCTTTTATCCCCACACACAGGGTAGCTTAACTGGAGGCTAGAGCAAGTTGCAAATTCTCCAGACCAAGTTGTGGTTGCAGGGCCAAGTTGCAGAGTTTTAGGACAAGTTACTGGGTAAGGACAAGTTACAGATATTAATTTCTGATTAAAAAATAAAATAAAGGTATTCACACTAATTGAAACACTATGCATATGTGTCCCAAATAGCAAATTTCTTTATTTTGCAGTACACACATTTTTATACAGTTCTTCAACCAATCATTAATAGGCCACTGTTACGACCGACAGAATTAGGTCAACCACGCTCACCCCAATTCTCTCTCTGTGGGTCGCAACTTTTTGTTCATATATCAGCACCCAGTCAAAACATCTTTTTAGGAGAACTAAGGCTATCAGAAGTTGCAAACTCGCCCCAGAAGAAAGACACAGGCAGACATTCCATTAGTTTTAGAATGTTCCACTCAGACTCTGACACCACCTTTAGTTAGTATGCCCAAAATTAGACTGGAACTTTTCAAGACACATTTTCAGATATCACAAAAAGACCCTCCTTCAGTTCTAGCTCATCCTCCTGGGCAAAATAGAGCTTGCTATGCCACCCACCCACATGATTACCAGTTATATAGAGGGGTCTGGCTTTCTTGTTTTCATTACACATTTTCTATGAATACTCTTTATCTCTTGGTCCCTTTGGACAACTTCATACAGGGCAATAACTATCCAGGGTTATCTGTTTAGGTCACTAATAGCCCAGGCCTGTGATTTTGCTCTCCTCTTACAGAGATCCATAAAAATAGCTTCCCCCTTCATGACTGAAGCTAGAGGATTCATGTCTGGCAGGCTGTTAGTAGTCGTAAATCCACATAAATTCCTATAGAATTTTTAACCCTTTGTTGTCCCACTAACGATCATGGAAGAAACGGGATCTCCCCTAGTTACAGGTAAGATGACATTATGACAGTGCATATAACATGTTGTAGTAACCCCACAATTTATGTGGTTAAACATAATTACTGAGCCTCTGATTAACTCACATTTGCTCAAGCAGGGATATATCTAAACTTTGAACTGTTTGTGTGCCCTGAGGACTGGAGTTGAGGAGCACTGGTATAGAATCTGAGTGACTTTGTATTAACAAATCAGAATAGTGTTGGTAGCCTTCACTGGTTAGTTACTACAAACAGATTACTAGGATAGCTAGGATTTCAGGTCCGATGCTCTGAATAGTGAATGACAACTATTTTGGTGAATTAGAAACCTCAAAAGTCCCTACACAAGTCCTAGCCACCTAGAGAAGTATGGCTTTAGTTTTGGAGTGGACCAATCTTTAGATATTCCAAGAGACTATTTATGGTGTTAGTTGACAAGTCTGAAATAAAGAAAGGCAAGTATTTTACCATGAGGATTAAAGGGGGAATGGGGTCCTTATGGATCCCCATGGTGTTTAAGGGGAGTGGCATGACAATCCTTATGGATCTTTTGAAAGAAACATTGTTTTTTTTTCTTCAAATACTGATTTAACTGCTAATCAATTATATAAGCAATGGAAATTAAATCATACTGTCCAGTACATTTTCCCTTCTAACTGACCCACTTTATGTATTATAAAATAGCACAAATATGTTACAGTAGAGCTACTTGGTTTGGTTTAAGTTCTAAAAGTTCCTTTATTCTTGGCAAAATTTTGCATGTTTTCCAGTGTAACTGTTCCAAAGGTCATAGTGCAAAAACTGTACTACAGTGATACATTTCAACGGTTACGGGAGGTTTAACAATGCTCTGGGTCAACCTGAGCAGCCTTGCTGTGTCCAGTATATTTTTTTTATTTTTTTTTTATTTAAAAAAAATATGTAGTGTAGGAAGGGGTGTCATTCAGCCAGTTAGCACCTTTACCATTGATAAAATATTTTGGGGATCCCCACTAGGACTGTGTGTGCCCATAGAGATCCATGGGAATCAACACTAGACTTTGGGGTCAAGGGAGATCCACAGTTAAGCCTGGATGGTCAGGTAGACCTTCAGAGATCCCCACTAGTTCCGCAGGACCAATTAAGACCCCAGTGACCTTTTAAGACCCCCAGTGATTCCCATTAGCATTATGTGCATAAATGTAACTCCTATAGCATGGCATCACTAATTGAACCCCTATATCATGGGTGTACATAAGAACCCCCATTGTATCACTAAATGAACCCCTACTTAATGAACCCCCTACACCCTAGGGTCCATAAGGACCCCTATGATATCCATATACATACCACAGGGATCCCTTATAGTCCATAACACAAGGATCAAGATAGATAGGCATTATCTATATTGATCCTCAATCTTCAGTCCTAGGTAAGCTGGCCCTTGGCACTTCCTGGTTACTTTACGAATCTGTCCTATTCTTTCTTGATTGAAACCATGGTTCATCTCTTCGGTCAATAGAAATGGGCCTCTGCCTAAAAAATTCAGCTGCTCTCATAGGAGTAGCTTCTCTTCTGGATAATGGGATTCTGATTAGCTAAAAAATGCGTGCTTTGTGCTTTAGGGGAGCCGTCTTAGGGAATATTAAAAATAGACAGTGGCTGGGGAAGGGGGTAATAGGGAAGCTGCTTTACAAAGCAATTTTTTGCTAGTGAAGCCAGGGCTGCAGAGAAGGTGGCGTTGAGTGAATTGGCACCTGGAGGGGCAAAATGCATGTATGCATGGTATGTAATTATTAGTAAATTATACTATTTTATATTTTAATTTCTAAATATTTTGCCTGCATGAATTCTAGTACTTCAATATGGTGATTCAAAATCCCTTTAAGAGAAGCTAATAAGTATGACAGTGGAATGTAAATGCAAAAGACAATAAAGACAATAAGCTGTAAACATTGGAGCACAGTGAAAGTGCTCAGGATAAGTCTCAATAGTCTGTCCAATAAAGGGAAGATATTGTTATTTATTTGGCATTAATAGGAAGAGAGAGGTGAGTTGATGAAAAGAAAACAAACAAGATATTTCTATAATGAAGGTGTTCATGTGTTTAGAGGCATTGCAATTAAATTGATTATTTTGGTAGATATGATATCAGCAGAAAATTAAAACCTAGAGCATATATTCTGAGCAGAGCAAATCCACGACAGGGATCACTAAAACATAAGATTTGCACTGAGATGTGTGTGGAATACAATATTTTCAATCATTTTAATGGAGAATGCATATGTAGGAATTACATTGATAATAAGTGTATGCATTTGTAAATTCAAGCATTGATAAAATAAAAACAACACATATTTGACTGTCTGCCCTTGTATTATTTTTGTTCCATGCTATTCAGTATTCATAAGTTTTTGCAAAGATAATGAAATATTGAAAGTTTTATTATTATAGCCAATACTCGTGTGCATGTTTCTTAATGTCTCTGAGGAAGATTATATTATTTTAAGAATGTAGGTATTTTATAAATGATAATGCAAAATAGTATCACTGTGGTGTCTGTGCTATAATGAATTCAAAAGTGTGTTGTTTTCACTTTGTTAAATCGTTGTATGAATAACGCTGTTAAAACAAATAGGATATCAATGTATTGGTAATTAAATATGCACAATACTGATTTTATTGTTGATCCTTTTTTACTAAATATGTGTAACCATTTTAAAATGAACTTATAAAACTTTGTTATTCTATTTGTTTCATTCATTTTTTTGTTGTTAAATTTAAACTTTGTTATACAAAGAAAGTATTTTTTAATTAGTAAGGTTTTTCCAGAAAACTATTGTAGCTCATTCATTTTGCAAAATAATCTTACAATAATTACTACTTTTTATGCTGTTATTTTTATAATTATAATAGTTTTCTGTATTAATATTATTTGTATTATTATTATTATTATAAGTTATATATCTTAAATATATTCTGTAGTGCTTTGTTGAAGGGTAACACAGAACACGAAAGGCATAAAATAAAGAATGGATACTTGTATAGGTGAAGCTGAGATCCCTAATTTCTAAATGGGGGTAGTAGATGTTAGATGCAAAGGAAAGGAAGTATTTAATGGTGGTCTAGTGAGACAGCTGGATCCGTTGAAATAAAACAAAAAATTATGTTGACACTGTCTGAACAAATTCATTTTCCACAAGTGTTTAATGCTGTATATACTGGAGCACAGTCTGGAAGAGAGAAGCAGAGATTTCCAGAGCGTAGTGAAATATTGGGGACAGAAAGTAATCGTGGGTGAAGTGAAATATAAGACATGGACAAAATGCTTATGGTTTTTTGGAGTATAGCAAAATAATATGTGCCATATAGGTTGGTAATGCATTGTAGGTGGCTGTCATACTTTTCATGTGGTAGGAGCAGAAGGATCTTTTATTGTGTGGCAGACTTTTTATTACACTTTTCCCATTTACCCACTGGCTTGTACAGTTAGGTAATATAGGTAAGAGAAATGATACCAAGAGTAGAGATTTAGTTGAGGTGGGGTGATGCCCACTGTAGCCCACCAGACTGTTAAGGGCTTGATTGGGCAAGTTATGTAAGGGATTAATTTATTAATTTATTTTCTCGCCCATCCCAACCTACCAAGGAGTAGTGGAATATAGGGGACTCTAAGGTTCCTCAAATGTATTATAAGGGGACAACAGAGCCCAGTGCATTATTTTGTATTTCCAGTTCATGGGTATGGAGAAGCCCTAATCTGAAATCAGTTAAAATTAAAATTTAACATGACTGCAGTTATAGCAGCATTTTTGATACAGAGGTCACAGAGAGGAAGGTGGAAGCATTAAGGCAGCAACTGCCTAACTACGAGGAGACTATAACCAGGATGAGGGCAGAGAATATGCTTCATAGAGCCCTGATACTGACACTGGCCTGGGGACAAACTTTTTGCCTACTGCCATTTAGTATTTTATTGGAAAAAAATCATAGTACCAGTGTGAATTCAATCAAGACAATTAAAGAAGCCTTTAGTGTGACTATAAGTCTAGTTGAATTTACTAAACAATGAACTTCATATATAAAACAGATCTGACAATCTGAATGCAGTGATACATTCCCTAAAAGCACGATATTGCAAGGGAGAGAGAGAAGGATGAGTAAGAGAGAAGGAAGGATAAGAGAGAGAAGTAAGAGAGCGAAGGGGGAGTTTGAGAGGGAGAAGGGAGAGAGAAAAGGGGATTGTTATTTTGTATATTAATTGCTGTGTCTGTATCCTTATTTTTCGAAGATTGAACCCTCCATAAGGTGTTATGATCAAAATGGACACAAAAAGAAACACACAAGGACTGAAAATGCAGAGGATGCACCACAAACTAGTGGCGGGTGTGTGAGTAAATATCGTAAATATGACGACAATTCTATTGACTTTGGCTTTGCATCAACATATGTCAGCTGTGAAGAGAGACCCCAGTGTGTAGTGTGTTTGAAGGTTTTGGCTATAGAGTGCACGCTTTGCTTCCAAGTAAGCTTAAACGCCTTTTAGAAAACAAACATTCAAACATTGTTGGTAAATCTCATGACTTCTTTACCAGAAAGTTGAAAGACTTAAACGGACAACAAGGTATTTTTTTCAGCATTTGTCAATACCAAACATTGCTCTGCTAGCCTCCTCATACAAGGTTGCATATTGAGTTGTGAAGTGTAAAAAGCCCTATACAATCGCAGAACAACTAATTCTACTGCTATAGATTTGGTGAACATTATGATCTTTGAATCTGCAGGGAAACTGCTTTCAAATGTGCCTTTGTCTAACAATACATGGCAGAGGATCTCAATGATCAACATGCTTATTTTTAAGTTGGCCAAGAAGATTTCAGCTTTTAGAAACAAATTCCAACTATGGAGAAGAAAAATTAATGAATATGGTGGCAAAGCTTGTTTCCCTTGTTGCAGCAGTTTGTGGTCTCCAATGAAGTTGATTTCTCTCACAATTAAAATCTGTTTTTGAAGATCACTTTCACAAATTATGAAATGGTTTGAAAAATATTTTCAAGAAGATGATATTGATAAATGTTCATGGATTCAGGACCCATTCAGAGCCAATGTTCCATCTGAATTTACTTGCGACAATGTGCTCCAGGTAAAGTTTGTCATCATGGATCTTACAGAATTTTGGTAAAAGATGGATATCCACTGTTAAGTGGTACAACTCTGCGACTCTTTATTCCTTTTGCAACATCATATATACTAAACATTTGTAAGAAATTGCACCTTATGTATATCGAACTATGGTTTGACTTGGGGAGTCTTGGAAAAATCTTGAAACATCAAGTGCTCCTTGAACTGAAAAAGTTTTGAGACCACTGTGGTAAAATATTCACTTCAATAGGAAAAGTTATTTTACATTTATAATTTCCCTTTGAATAAAACTTGTACATTTGCACAAAAGTTTGAATTATTTAATGTTCAAATAGTTTTACTGGAAAAGTCTAAATTACATTTTTTAAACTACAGGAAAAGTCTATACTTTTTACCATTTTCCATATATAACAATTGTTTGGCTGAGCTATGTTTGCTTTCAGCCTACTCTTATTAGGTATTTTGAGAAGTAAGAATATGGGTAAATATCAATTTAAAAAATTCAATATTTATATAGCAGGAATGTCTTGTTCTAAAGCATTTCTTTCTATTTATATTATTCAAAAAAAGAACACTTAAATGACTTGTCTGTTCATACATATTTAATATTTAGCATCCTATTCTTACATTAAACATGTTTCAGTGTAATTAACTACCAGCCAATATATTTCCAAGTGTTATTAGGAAATATAAAAAATGTGGGATTATTTTAATAGCTCTGTTAATAGTAAGACTGAAGCCAACCATGTCGTAAAATGTTTTAACATTCTGCAAGACACATCTTTAATTTTATCTCTCACATTTCCTTCATGGAAGCTTCAGTTTTGATTAACAATCATCTTTACTTATTGATTTGCAATTTGAATCCAGTTTGCATTGGCCACATATCAAATGTATAGCAGTACTGGAAATAAGTTGCTCTATTAGTAGCAGCAGTAGTAAAATATTGTACACTTTTAGAAGTAGTACTCAACAATATTTATTATATATATATATATATATATATATATATATATATATATATATATATTTATATATGTTACAGAGCATTGTTAAAGTCATGCAAATGTGAGCTTCCTTAAAAAAAATAATCTTTAACCACTCATATTTAATTGTGCATTAAGCATTTTATATTAATATATTGCTCATCTCCAGAATCTGCTCTTTTTCATAAAATTCTGCAAGTTGGCCAGTTAATTTCCAATTTATTGGAATATTACAAATGTTTGCTTTGGAGTTCTGTACATTTTTGCAACACTACAGTTTACTCAAGTAGTGGAAGGCAAAACAGGCAAATGTACACAGAACTGTTCTCACTGCCAGTTGGAATTCCTGGATTAACTCACTACCCAGCCCATTGAATTACCTGTATACTGCCATATATCTGGGGATGAATTATACCCATTTGATCTCAGTCCTGTTGTGGGCCCATGTGATTCATACTCCAAACTCACCACATTTTCCAGACTAAAAAATATTTTATTTTGATATAATCCAAACACGTTTTTACTAATTAAGAAGAAATGCAGCTTCATCTGATCTCTGAATAGTAATAACCTATCTCCATCAATATGAAGAAAGTGTACAACAGGAAAAAATACAGAAATGCTAAGCACAAAAAAGAACCAAGACCACAAAGAAAGCACAAGCTCGCCTATCATCTCATAGACTCACTGGACAATCAAAATGACACAGTAGTTGAGCAAACCTACCCAAGAAATCCTACAATTACAGCACTTAAGTTTAAAAAAATGGTGAAACCACAGAATTTGCCCTGATTACACAAGATCTACAAGAAGCAGTCTCAGATTTGAGAAAGGTTATTTACTTAACGGGCCAAATAAAGTGTACAGTATGGCTAAGGAATATAAATATTTGGATGTTACAGACACTTCTAAAATGTGATTTAGTGATAAACTCTGCTAAAGAAGCCAATCATGATGATATAATCATCTTAAGAGTCAGAGTGATTGTTAAATCAGTGCTTTTGATAGACACAATTTATACATATATATATACACTGTCACTCTCCGGATCCTTGCCTTGTTTTTCAATAAAAATGGAGGATGCAGGAGCTCTTTAAATATTTAACCACACTTTACTGATTGTTTTGACAGCATACAACATAAAACTGAAGGCAGAAACAAAATCCTAGCTTCTCATTGAAGCCCTGCATAACTAAACTGTAGTTCCCTCACTGTCTTACAAGCGTAAACATACAGTCCAAACATAGGCAGCAGAGGTGTCTTTCTCTCTCACCTCTCTCTCAGGCTCTGTATCTCCAGCCTCTCTTTCCTAAGCAGATCCCTCCTTCGGTCATCACATTCATGGACTTTCTGTTCCTCTTATCTGCAGGTTCTCTCTTCAAAGCTTCTGGCTTTGGTCCATTATCTTTCAGTGTGGCCACACTTCCACAACACTCCAGCTCTGTCAAACCATTCTCCACCTGGAGGCAGCAGCAGGTCCTGATTGCAGCCACACCCAAGCTTTATAAGGATCTTGTGACACACCATCACAATATATATATATAAATATATATCTATATACTTAATAAGTTAGAATATAGACATATATATATATTATAGCACTATGGAGCAGTAGTTCTTTTCCATGAAAGCATTGAAGCATTGACCCATACATTTTATATATATATATATATATATATATATATATATATATATATATATATATATATATACAGAGTGCCTTGCAAAAGTATTTACCCCCCTTGACTTGACTTTTTACCTGTTTTGTTACATTACAGTTCACTGTTTTGTTAATCTGAATTCTATGTGATGGATCAGAACACAATAGTCTAAGCAACACCTAAGCAAGAGGCACCACTAACCAAACACTGCCATGAAGACCAAGGAACTCTCCAAACAAGTAAGGGACAATGTTGTTGAGAAGTACAAGCTCAATGTTGGGTTATAAAAGAAATCCAAATCTTTGATGATCTCCAGGAGCACCATCAAACCTATCATAACTAAATGGGAAAAACATGGCACAACAGCAAACCTGCCAAGAGATGGCCGTCCACCAAAACTCACGGACCGGGCAAGGAGGGCATTAATCAGAGAGGCAGCACAGAGACCTAAGGTAAACCTGGAGGAGCTGAAGAGTTTCACAGCAGAGACTGGAGTATCTGTACATAGGACGACAATAAGCCATACGCTACGTAGAGTTGGGCTTTATGGCAGAGTGGCCATAAGAAAGCCATTACTTTCCGCAAAGGCATGTGGGAGACTCCCAAAATGTATGGAGGTAGGTGCTCTGGTCTGATGAGACTAAAATTGAACTTTTCGGCCTTCTAAGAAAACGCTATGACTGTAGCAAACCCAACAAATCACACCACCCAAAGAACACTATTCCCACAGTGAAACATGGTGGTGGCAGCATCATGCTGTTGGGGATGTTTTTCAGCAGCCTCGACTTAGAAACTGGTCAGAGTTGAGGGAAAGATGGATGGTGCTAAATACGGGGATATTCTTGTGCAAAACCTGTACCACTCTGTGCGGGATTTGAGGCTAGAACGGAGGTTCACCTTCCAGCGGGACAATGACCCTAAACACACTGCTAAAGCAACATTTGAGTGGTTTAAGGGGAAACATGTAAATATGTTCTATGGTCAGACTTAAAGATTGCTGCTCACAAACGCAAAATATCCAACTTGAAGGAGCTAGAGCAGTTTTTAAAGGAGGAATGGTCAAAAATCCCAGTTGTAAGATGTGGCAAGCAGAGACTTATCCAAAGTGACTTGGAGCTGTGATTGCCGCAAAAGGTGGCTCTACAAACTATTGACTTTAGGGGTGTGAATTGCTATGCACATTGACTTTTTCTGTTATTTTGTCCTGTTTGTTGTTTGCTTCCCAATAAAAAAAAAACATCTTCAAAGTTGTGGGCATGTTCTGTAAATTCAGTGATGCAAATCCTCAAACAATCCATGTTAATTCCTGGTTGTGAGGCACTGTATATATATATATATATATATATATATATATATATATATATATATATATATATATATATATGAACAAACACATAATATGTTGGGATATAGACAAGTTGGGCTCCTTCGCCCACGGTTGTAGACTTCAAATTAGTGGTAGAACTAGAAAATAATTATAACGCAGAGTTTCTATAATTATTGAGAAGATTGTTACATACCTAGTATTCTTTTGTATTTAATAACCTCAGTCATGCTCAGGGCTGTATCTACCTTTTGGAGCCCCTAGGCAGTAAAGTGGAGGAGCCCCTGCGAGTGAGTACACAAGGTATGCATGGACCCATTTTTGCCTTTCCTGTTGTAACTGTCTTGTTCTTGGTGGTTACCCCCTAGTAGCCAGTCTGTTAACTGCAACATTTAATTTTTTTAAGCCAGGAACCATTTTTTAAGAAGTGGCGCCCCTCACAGGGAAGCGCCCCTTTGGCAACTACCTAGTTGGCCATGGTCATACTTCCCCAATGTGGCAGGCAGTCCCAAGGGGCCTTATGTGGAACATTGTGATGATCCGCAAGTAGGGGCCACGTGCTATAGACTACGTGTTATCTACCCAAAAGGACCGTTCGGTTCTTGGAAATCTCGGCACCAGCACCCTGGTATCTGGCTCCTGTATCAGTCAGAGTCTCTCCATCAGGAATCAGCGCTTCCAGGAGTCACAGTAAACTTCATGTGGTAGTGTCCAGGACAGGTTACTTGTATAGTGGAGATAGGTTCAGTATTGCACCCTTCACTGCCAACAGTTCAGTCTCCAGCTCCTCGCCCTTGGTTAGCGGCTGGAACTTTTCTGGTTGTTGGCCATCTCCTAGTGGCTGGTGCTGCTTTACACTGCTCCCCAGTCTTGCATCTACCAGGTCTGGATTGTTCCCCTGGCCTCCCTATCCTGTTAAGTTCCTAGCACCCCCTCTGACATTGCCTGTTCTCTAGCGGTCAGATCTCCAGGTACCGCCTGGTTTCCTTCCTCCACCTTATAGATGTATAGCCAACAGTCCATTTCCTCTTGCAGTGTATCCTCTTCTAGCTCAGCTGGGGTAGAATGGGGTAGCTCCAAGAACTTGGGGCAGGTTTTACCTGGGCCCACCTCTTCAAACAGTTTCTCATACTCTTTTTCCAACTCCATTTATTTTTTAGACCAAATGTCTAAGCAATTTTTCCTCTTCTGTCCCTAGGTCTATTTCCACGTCCTTTTGGCATTGTGCAAATAGGATTTCCCAGTGCTCTACTGTTCCAAGGCCACACTTTGGATCTCCCTGCATCAGGAGCCCTTCAGCCCAAGTATGTAGAAGGAGGGCCATTGTAATGCAGGAGTTGGAAGCATAAGGTCCACATACTCAAGTTCCAAATCAAGCTCCAACCACACCAGGTCCTCAAGCCATTCTGCTAGCTTCTCACCCGGCTGGAGCCCAAGGGAAACCATCCACTGATTTAGAATAGCTGTCCACCTATACTCCTCTGTGACAATCCATTGCCTTCGCCAGCATACTGGTGATGAGGCTCCTTTTCTCCCTGATCACCTCTGCTCTGCAGGCCTCCATGTGGTCCCTGACCCCCTATATCCAGGGTTTGCCTTCTTTGGACTTGGTCCTGGATTTGTAGGTTTAGATAAATCGCTGAGTGGTTTCTGCTTCCCTGCCAAGCCTCCAAAAGTACTGCACTTCAAAACTGCATAGATCACCATATTCCATCCTTGCTGCTGGTTCTTGCATTGAGAATCCACTACAGCTGACCAGTTGTGACGATCCGTAAATAGGGGCTATGCAAGCCCAGAGCCACCTGCTATAGACTATAGGTTATCTACCTGCAAGGACAGTTGGGTTCTTTGAAATCTCGGCCCCAGCACTCTGATATCTGGCTTCTGTATCAGTCAGAGCCTCTCCATCAGGGATCAGCGTTTCCAGGAATTCCAGTAATCTTACTGTGGTAGTGACCAGGACAAGTTACTTGTAGGGTGGAGATAGGTTCAGTATCGCAGCCACCAGGAACAGAATCAGAGATACAAGATTTCTATGTATCTCCAAGAGAACTGATTTATTTTTGAAAATCACAGCACTATTTATAGCAGTTAGAGTTACAGAGGGGGTGTACACAGCACAACAATGGAAGGGGGGTGGCAGACAATTACAGGAGATGACCCCACATCCTGAGATCAATAGGATTAACTACAATACATATCCTGCCATCTCTAGCACATATCAGATGTTATTTACATAATCTGGTGGTCTTAATCTGACCTCCTCTCCTCCTAATGGGATTAGCTTAATCTAGCAAACAATGGAACAAAGTAGGTTTACAAAGACAAAGGAGGTGTCCATGCAGATAATCCAGTGGCGGAGCCAAACTGACTGTCTATCACTGAGTTCAATGGGCCAACACTCAGATGAGGAAAAAGGGGCTGTGACATATCTATACTGACTCCCTAGGGAACTTGTTTATCTTTGTTCTTCTAATGTTCTGAATGCACCAAACTCAGCAAATAAACTCTTTCTATATAAGTCTATATTTAATTTATATGCTCTGCTCTTTAGCCCACTCATGTTGGAAATCTTTCCTTACACAAATGAATCACATTTAACTGGTGCCACTCTCCCACTCTCTCAGTTTGTTCTGGGAAAGTGCTACATCAGGATACACATGGGTATGTTTTTTAATGATGAATTTTGCTGTTCTCTTATTCATCATTTATTTTAATAATGTAATTTTATACACAGTCAAGTTACTTTGTTATGACCACCAGCTCATATCTCTAATAACCGATGTGTGCAGCACGTACAGCAGCTTGATGACTTGGTAGTGAGCCAAGAAGATGTTAGAATGTTGGCAAGGGTATCTGGAGCCATGCAGACTGCAGTGTATCCCACAGCTGCTGAAGAGTGCATAGTGGAGGATCCATACGGTGAACATGCCGATCAAGCTGGTCCCAAAGGTGCTCAATGGGGTCTGGGGATTTTGGAGGCCAGGGAAGTACTTGAAAGTCTTCACTGTGCTCCTCTAACCACTCCCGGACAATTCTGTCCATATGACATGTTACATTGTCCTGTGGAAGATCCCATTCTCTCCAGGGAAGACAGTCAACATTTGTGGGTGTACTTAATCTGATAGATAACCCAATTGGTTGAGAGTGCCTTCCATAGGTATGAGGGGACACAGACAATGCCAAGAAAACATTACCCAGACCATAAAAGCTGCTGCCACTAGCTTGTGTTCTTCCAACAATGGTCTAATTTTGGTACTGTGGTGCAAATTTAAGCTGTTTCTGCCAATGAACTCTCATCAGTATGGTTGCAGTGACCAGCTGTTTGTTTCGGAGCCCCATATATGAAAGGGTTCAATGTTATTGGTGAGGATGTCTGGTTCAATTGGACGGTGAGTTGCTCAACTGTAGCATATTTGTTGGCCCTCACAATGTTCCCCTCTGACATCAATGGCATGTGGTGCTCTGCAGTTTCAACACCGTTTATTCCCAATAGTGCAGTTTATCCAGTCATGGTACACTTTAAAACAACAGCATGCAAACAGTTCACAAACTGCTGTGTTTCAGAAATACTGCCAACCTTTGTCTAAAAGCCAAAGGTCACCCACTTTTCAAAGTCAGATAGCTTTTATGTTTTGCCCATAACAGCGATGGCTGATATGTGTGCAGAAGGCCTACATGTCACCTTATATACCCCCCAAGTCAGCTTAAGACACATGCCGTGTTTCATTGGCTACATGCTGCTGACATCAAAAGTAGGTGGTGGTCATACTAATGTGACTTGACCCTGAATAATCACAGCAATAATGTGTTCATAAATTTAATGTAGAAGTGGATTCAAAGTGTGAATCCCCTTTCACCATATATGCACATTTCTCCACACATACATATAAACATTTTTTTCACACAATGTTAAGGGTCTCAGTACTCCCCAAAAAGGAACATAAATCTCCACACACATGAACAGCTAAATCCATAGGCATTCTTTTGGCCCAGTGGCTGGAGTATTTGGCATAAGATTCCTGGCCATCCTGTATAACAGGACATATGGCAAATTGATCTATTACTGCTGGTAATAGGGAGAGTAAACACTATTCTGTCACAATCACAATGTCTACTAATATTATTATTCTGGGGTCGCAAAATTAAATTGTATATCGTCCAGAAGTAGCCAATTTTAGTTATATCCCAAATGTGCACAATGCAAATACAATATAAATTCTTAAACCTGCTAGGAAATGCTGAGGATGGTCAAATTATTCACAATAGTTCACATTAAAGGTAGAGGTTTTTATAAATTGAGTAAATTTGAGTAAAAGTGGTGGTAGAACAATTCATAAGGGTGTTTTGAAAGCAAATGAGGATTGGATTGAATAGGATAAGCATGGTATAGCCATATCAGTGGCAAAGCTAGTAAATGTTGGGCTCTGGTGCAAAAAAAAAATTAACTTTCCCCCCAGGTGCCAACTAACTTCTTTGACCTAAGTATAAGTGACTAGGTACAAATAAGTAACACCCAAACCCCAACCATAATAATACCACAGATACCAATATGGGTTTAAAACAGGCCACAACTTTTATTGAACAAAACAGTCCAATAAACAGTTGCATTTCCAGTGTTATATGAATACCTTATTTTTTAACCAGGAAGGAAAAAAGTGAAGAACAGCACTCTGCCCTTCTCCTCAATATTAATGGGCCAAAATAACATAGGCCTGGAACCAAATTAGAAAATGTTTGGGGGATTTTCGATATCTTTACCTGCATTCCTCTTCCTCTTTCCATCTTATCATCATATTTAAACTCAATAAAATTATCCAGAGAAAGCAGAGAAAATATATCAAAGAGCTCTCTGCTCCAAATTTTTCTTTTAATTCCTAAGTGATGTGATCAACTATAGGAACAGTCTTTTAAGGGCTATGTCTGAAATACCACACAACAAGGGCACTATCTCACAACTTAGGGGATCCCCCCATCACATCAGCATCCTGGTACCCTGTGCACAGGAGAACTGAAACACCTGCCACCAGCCTCCTGGAACCCTGTGCCAGAAGAAAAGAAACACCACCCACCAGCCTCCTGGAACCCTGTGCCAGAAGAAAAGAAACACCACCCACCAGCCTCCTGGAACACTGTGCGCAGGAGAACTGAAACACTGGCACCAGCCTCCTGGAGCCCTGTGCGCAGGAGAACTGAAAAACCTGCCACCAGCCTCCGGGTACCCTGTGCGCTGGAGAACGGAAACACCTGCCACCAGCCTCCTGGAACCCTGTGCGCAGGAGAACTGAAACACTGCCTCCAGCCTCCTGGTACCCTGTGCGCAGGAGAACTGAAACACCTGCCACCAGCCTCCTGGAACCCTGTGCGCAGGAGAACTGAAACACTGCCACCAGCCTCCTGGAACCCAATGCCCAGGAGAAATGAAACACCACCCATCAGCCTCCTGGAACCCTGTGTGCAGGAGAACTGAAACACGGCCACCAGCCTCCTGGAACCCCATGCCCAGGAGAACTGAAACACGTGCCAGCAGCCACCTGGAACCCTGTGCGCAGGAGAACTGAAACACTGTATGTGTAATTGTGTCCAGTCAATAAGGGGTTAAGTGACAGTTGGGAAGGGCTATGTAATCTCTGTGTCTGTTACAATACTGCTTGATGCTGAAAGTACTGGTCATGTTTATAACCTGATGTATATATGTTTTGTTGTTTTACCCAAGTTAGTAAAGCCATATATTATTCTTCACTATCTACCATTGTGTCTTTGTGGACTGCTTAACCAACAGGTTATAGGCCCAGACAATAAAGGAAATCACAAATAAGTGAGTGTTGTATCTACAGTATGATCTACTGAGTGAGGAAACTAGAGCTGCATCCAATTTACTCAAAGATGACAAGTGGTTAAGATGTGGAGTTTGCAATAGCAAAGCTCAACAATACCAACTATGGAAATTCAAGCTTGAAATGCTACCATCTACAAATGACTTATGGCAGGTACTGGATACAAACAGACCCACTCACAACCAACTCAACTCATTCACATAAGAAAGGAAAACACAGGCAAAGATATGTGGACTGCATTACAAAAAATGCATGAGCTTTCAAACTTAAACCGTAAACTGTATCTACTATGCAAACTGTATAAGATAAGGCTGGACAATATCCAGGAAATGCATGAACAAGTAAATGTTATGCTAGAAACTGTGGAACAGCTATGTGCAATAGGTGAAAACATAAAAAACAATCATATAGTAGCAGTATTACTATGGAGTCTTCCAGAGTCTTACAGTGCACTGATAAATTATTTAGAAACTAGACCAGAGCAGGAACGAACTCTAGAATATGCTAAAGGAAAATTAATTGATGAATCCAACAGAAGAAAGGAAAATATGCATAGTGAGGAGAATGGCAAATCAGAGGTAGCTTTAAAAATGCATGAAGACACAAGACAAAGCAAAGAAACTAGGATATGCTTTCGTTGCAAAAAGGCCGGTTACCTGAGAAAGAACTGCTCAATCTGGAAAGCAGAGCAGCGAAGAAAAGAGCCACGCGTGAGCGAGAGAGTTAAAATGGCCACAAAGCAAACTGCACACGCATCATGGAATGGCACCTTTAAATTAACTCAGAATAGCACATCATATGGATGGTGCATAGACTCAGGGGCAACAAGTCACATGACAAGTGATAAAATGTTCTTTACAGAAATTGATTACAGTATAAAAGATAAAATCTTCCTAGCGAATTAAGAAAGTATCACAGCAGAAGGCAAAGGTCAAGGATTCCTGGGTTGCATCACACCGTCAGGGAATAAGCAAAGCATCTTTGTAAAGAATGTTCTTTATGTTGGATGCCTGGAACGAAGTCTCCTATCAGTAAAAACCCTTGCTAAAAATTGACTCACAGTCCAATTCCGAGGCAATACATGCATCATTAGAAACAGAAAAAATCCCAGCAAAGGGAAGGTAGAATGAACACCTATACAAACTCATTACTGCATGTGAACAAGCCAAAGCAACAACTAATACTTTACAGAGTAAGTGTATCCACCTATGGCACAGAAGATTGTTGCATCGAAACCCAGAAGCCATAATGGATTTTACTTTGCCACACACTCATGAAATGTACATGTTGTATCAAAGCAAAAGCCACGCATACACCACTTACACAGACCAGTCAAAGAAAGACTACTTAACCCATGGAACTCATACACAGTGACATATGTGGACCAATGAAAACCCCCACACCCAGAGGAAATAGATATTTATTGACCTTCATTCACCATTATTCCATGAAACATAAGAATTCAAAAGGGGAATGGCGGCGTGCCTGGGATATGGAGAAGATAGAGAAAATGTTTGAGGGTGACCTCTTTTATGTTGATACAATTCCGTCTGGACCGTGTTTAAGGAGAGGTCCTAGAAAACCGATTGGAAAAGACAGACTGACCGATAGAGCAAAGAGGTGGGGCAGCATGGAGGTAGGTGATGCTTCATGCATATTGGAAGAACTTTCCACACAGGAATGCCTTGATAATGATAATGCAGGACTTCCTCTTACCAATACAGAAACCCTCACATTTTTGAGTTTTGGAACAGGACCTCACAACCCTGCATTGGTGCCAATCAAAGCTTAAAGCATCAGATGTGAGAGCAGAGGATGGGAACAGCTGACTCCAGAAACAAATAAAACGCTGTGGTGGGCTCCACTGTTGTTGAAGACTTCTGACTGTCAAAACGCAAGTATTATTATAATTATATCCTAAACATCGGCCCTTACATATACCTGGGGAGCAGAGACTCAAAGTATTACAACAACTCATGTTAAAAAAAGGTATGGCTATATATGGGATAATGAAGCAAATTAAATAGTATTTGCTGCTGTGCAGAGAGGCCCTGTATATAATAGTGAAATTTGAGAGCTGATAAAAGGGGTGAGAAATATATACAGTAAAAGCTATAGAGATGTTTATTGGGCAGAGTGATAGGCTGAAATAATAGGGAGAATTCTGGAATATTGGTCTCCCTCTGATTCCTTTTTGGAATTTACTGCTTATCTATAAGCTCTCATAAAACTCAGACATACTGTATTGTCACTGAAACCTAGAGGCTTTACGGCTATTGTCCCCCTATCAGCCTTAAAACAGAAAAAGCATATACTGTAATTAATAAATAAAGACAAATAAAGCCAAGTTGAAACAGTAAAGAAAATCTGACAGAAAGAAACTGGGAATTTTTCACAGGATTAATTATCGTGGAAAAAACATGAAAATCATGTCTCATATGTAGAAAATCTCATTACAGCTATATCTATGCACATGACATGAACATAATTTGTTAAATTTTTGTGCTGGACAGTGTCCTCCCATGAAGGAAGAGATCTGTATTGGATATACAGACTGGATTATTTTATCAGAAAGAACTGTGCTGTAATTTCTTGGATTTTGATTGATGGAAATTATTTATAAAAAATCCCTGGCCTACAAAACACTGTGACAATTTGCTGTTCCATCACTGCGTTGGAAAGGGAGATTATTGGAGCAAAGTTCTTTGCAACATAGAGTCTAGTTGAAAAAAGACTCCTAGTTACTCAGGACGAATATCACACGATCTGCTCATGTATTTAACAGCTTATGTATTTAATTATGTACAACTTAACAAGATAGATTTCTCATACTGAACTTTGCACACAAAGTTGAAGTTGATAGGGGTACAATATTGTTTGTGCATCCAACTGCCTCCCTTTCTACCAAGCTATTATAATATAGCTGGTCAGACCTTTTAAACTAAGCTTTATATGGTAACAAAATTGAAGCTTAAAATAAGTGCAATAATATTTGTTTGTGCATATAAATATTTTCTTTTTTTTACAGGATTACTGCATGAAACTAAATTTTACATATTGAAAGCTTCTGGGGTCTTGCTCTATATATTGAGTACCTTTGCACAAAATCCCTGGAATCTGCTAATCACTTGTTAAACATACCGTGAATAATAATTATTTTTTTTATATGTGAATAGGCTTGACTATCAACAAATAGCTTGGATAGTTATTATGGGAAAAATTATTTGAAAATCTTGGCTTATATGTATACAAATCTACAGCCATATCTTCTGATAAATTCAGTGTAACACGCTTTAACAGGCTTGTGAGAGAAGCAAAAAAGGCAAATATAGCTAAGAAGAAAGCAGAAAGAAGGTAAATGTATATGCATGCTTAATATAGCTAACTTTGCTGAGATTGTTTATAATTTGTCCAAATTCTTTCTCTAAATTGGCAAAAAGAACCATTACTCTTTTTTTTATTGCTGGTATCTCTTTTTCTTGTGAGAGAAGTTAAGGGAGGACAGAATAAACAAAGGCATCGTTTACACTGGAAGTTAAAATTCTGGGTTGCTAAATATCTGTCACTGTACATTGTCTAGAAATCCTTTTTGTAATTTACTTGAAACCCTCTTGAGTCTGTGAGGAGGGGGAACTTATTTTGGAGCTCTTGAGAAGGGTAAGATAAGTTGCTAATGACTTGTTAAACATATTGAGAAGATTAAACTTTTTTTGATGTGATTAAGCTGACCAAGAGAATATTATTTTTGGAATATAGAGAAGAAGATTCATTAATGAGGTGGAAAAGGCTTGACTACCAGCAAATAGCTTGGATAGAATTTGAGAAATCTAGTTGAGGGGGATCGCTAAATTGTTGGGAAGAGATTGGTGATATTTGAGGAAATAAAAAGTCATGCTCTCTTGGAAAGGAAAATAAATCTATCATCATTGAATAAACCTGTCTATGTTTACAATAGGAAATGAGGATTCTTAAGTAATAGAGAAATGACAGGGTCTAGAAATAATAGAGGTGATAGAAGAAGTGACCTTCAAAAAGACAATAAAAAATGGAAATAACAAAAACAGACAAAACAATTAGATCGATCATTAGCTATGACTTCTGAAAATATAATATGGTGGGGGAGAGAGAGAGAATTTTGTTTCTCTTCTTTTTCCTTTTTCTTCTTCTCCTTTTGAGGGGGGGGGGGGGTTGGGGGAGAGAATAAATGGAATATATAGAATTTACAAAAGAAAAAAACAAAATGGAAAAAAATCATAACAATAAAATAACCTCTTGTAATGTGGGGGGCATAAACTCGCCAATAAAAAGGAAGGCCATTTGAAAACATTAAAAAAATTATAGGATCAGATATTGCTCTCCTACAAAAAACTAATCTGTATATTGAAGAACATAAAAAGTTGGCCAGGGAATGGGTGCAGGAAGTCATATTTACTAAATATGAGAAGAAAAAATAGCCATTCTTTTTAAAAACTGATTAAAGTATAAATATAAAATCATTAATCTCGAAAAGCAGGAAGATATATCATAATACGGATATGGATAGAACAAGAACAATTCTTACTCTGTAACTTATATGCCCCAAATAAAGATCAAAAAAGCTTTTTTTCAAGAAATAATGACAATAATATCCCTAATAAGCGATGATTTAGTTATCATGGGTGGAGACTTTAATATTGCCCCATTTGGAGAACAAGGCAGAATTAAGATATGTAGAGGCCCTTGTCATAAAAAGAATGTGACTATCCGCTATTAAAGAGAAAATAATATTTATAGAGAAATATAGAATAATTTAAATCTAATTGATGTTTGGCACATTTTTAATCCACAAAATAAAGAGTTCATGTGTTACTCAAAAACACACCAAACTTTATCACAAATAGATTATTTCTTAACTTCAACCAATTTACCGTATATACTCGAGTATAAGCCGAGTTTTTCATCCCTTTCATTAAGGCTGAAAAGGGCCCCCTCGGCTTATACTCGAGTCACTCCCCCTCTCCCCCCCGGGTCTCTCTAACCCCCCGTGTCTCTTTCCCTACCCCCCCTCATCCTAAACCCCCCTCTTCACTTTACCCCTCTAAATACCTCCCCCTCTTCCTTTCCCCTCACTTACCTCCATCTGCAGCTGCTCCTCCACTCCTCCACGCTCCTTCCTGCGTCGGGACCCGGCATATGCTAATGACGTGACGTCACATGCACGCCACGTCATCAGCATTGGCCGTGTCAAAACGCATGGAGGAGCGGAGGAGCCGCTGCAGATGGAGGTAAGTGAGGGAAAAGGGAGAGGGGGAGGTATTTAGAGGGGTAAAGTGAGGGGGGGGTTTAGGATGAGGATGTGGGGGTTTTAGGATGAGGATGGGGAGGGTTTAGGATGAGGATGGGGAGGGATTAGGATGAGGATAGGGGGGTTGAGGATGAGGATGGGGGTGTTGAGGTTGAGGTGGGGGTGTTGAGGTTGAGGAGGGGGTCTGAGGTTTTGGAGGGGGGCTGAGGAGAGAGGTTTTGGAGGGGGGCTGAGGAGAGAGGTTTTGGAGGGGGGTTGAGGAGAGAGGTTTTGGAGGGGGCTGAGGAGGGGGGTTTAGGATGAGGAGGGGGGCTGAGGAGGGGGTTTAGGATGAGGAGGAGGGATTGAGGAGGAGGGTTGAGGAGGGGGGATTTAGGATGGGGGAGTTGAGTTTGAGGAGCGGGGTTGAGGTTGAGGAGGGGGGTTGAGGATGAGGAAGGGGGTTGAGGAGGGAGGTTGAGAATGAGGAGGGAGATTGAGAATGAGGAGGGAGGTTGAGAATGAGGAGGGAGGTTGAGAATGAGGAGGGAGGATGAGGAGGGTGGTCGAGGAGGGTGATATGGGAGGGGGGAAGAGACCCAGGGAAGGGAGAGGGGAGAAGAGACACAGGAGAGAGAGAGGGGGGAAGAAACACAGGGGAAAGAGAGGGGGGAAGAGACACAGGGGACAGAGAGGGGGAAAGAGACACAGGGGAGAGAGAGGGGGACACAAGAAAAGGGCACACAAGAGGGGAACACAGAGGGCACAAGAGGGACACAGGGGTCAGCACATTTCCCACCCTCGGCCTATACTTGAGTCACTCATTTTTCACAGTATTTTGTGGTAAAATAGGTGCCTTGGTTTATACTTGGGTCGGCTTATACTCGAGTATATACAGTAATAGAAAAAATAGGAAATCCACAAATAGGTAATATTCTTTTATCAGATCATGCACTTATCATTATTAATATTAAATGATCACTTAATGAACACACAAAAAGAAATTGGAGATTTCCTAATGCACTACTTAAAGATCCAGATTTTTTTTATCTACCGGTATATTAAGAATAAATGGGAAGAATATTATAATCACAATAAAGCACATATTAATACTACTGATATATTTTGGGAGACTGCTAAGACAGTTCTTAGAGGGGATATTATTAGTTATTACATTTAAGTTACAAGTGGTTAAAATCTTTCTTAATATTGGAGAGGTCACATGTCCATGGGCGTCATGTGAATAACGTGACGTGCGAACTCGAAAGAGAGAACCGGAAGTGCTCAGGACTTAAATAGGCCACAATCTTCATTATCCCCTAGCCCATGAGTAAGCCCAATACCGTGGCGATACGGACCATCGGGAGAGAGAGAAGGATGGTGCACTTAACTTAAGCCCATGTGAGGAGTATCATTACAGATTTTTTCTCCATTCAAAACGCAAGTACTTAGGCATATTTTATGCCAACAAGGGATATAAGTGTTGCTTCTTTTCTCTATTTTCTGCACTTAAACAGTAAAACCAAACATTGTGTCATGGTTTAATGATGTTAAAAGTGATATGTATGCATTTCTAGAGATATATATATTTTTCCCCCTTGTATTCTCTAGTACAGCGTATTTATATGCACCATTCCTTCTCTTTTGTGCTTTTTTGTTTTTAACTATTTTTGTATTTAGTGCACTATTTTAAAAAAAAAGTGTAATTCATTCCTACATAAAAAAAAATGTTTTGTTGCATACTGATGATTAGCAAATATTTTGCATATGAGGCCTGCATAGATGTATCATTGATATTATTGATGCTACTGCTATACTTATATTAGGCCAAATTATTCTGACAACATTAATTCATTATATGATATATCCACTTTATTTTTCAAATTAAGTTGTCACTAATTATATCCCAGAATATTGTGGGACAGTTTGGTCCGCAAATGCGGACCCTCGCGAAGCAAGGGGCGCATTTGCGGAAGGTGGAGGCTCCAACGCCGGCTGCAATGAGCCGAAGGTTCCAGGGCGGGACAGAAGAGGAGGAGGCAGGGGACATCGCGGGGAGGTAAGTACAATGTATATTATGTTTTTTTTTTTTTATGTTTATGTGTGTTGTACTAATGTTTTTTTTTGTTTTTTTTTAACACGGGCCGTGCCGGAGAAGAAAAGAAGAAGGACGGGACATGTTGGAAAGGTGAGTAGAATATTTAGAATGTTTATAATGTTTATTTATTGTATGTAAATGTGTTGTACAAATTTTTTTTCTTTTCCCCTAGGTTGCTGATCTAAAGGGACATCTGCAAAGGTAAGTGGTCTTAATTATTTTATTTTAGCTTAGAATTAGGGCTTGTATATAGAGATAGCATTTATTGTATGGTAGATAGGGGGATGCATTTTAGATATTTAGGATTTATTGTATATTAGATTTGGGGATGTATTTTAGATAGATAGGATGTATTGTATATTTTATAGTATTGTATGTTAGATAGGGGGATAGTTAGGATTTATTGTATATTAATAAGATTGGGGGTGTATTTTAGATAGATAGTATTGATTGTATGTTAGATATTTTTCTGTAGTGTGGGGGGGTTGTAATGTATTTTTTTATTTTTTTATTTTTTGTGACTTAGTTTTTTTTATTTTCTGTAATGTAGAATTTTTATTTTTGGTGACTTTTTTTTATATTTTCTGTAATTAGAGTGGTTTATCGGGGGGCTATAGTGCAGTTTAGTGTTTATACTTAGTGTCATGAGGGTACTGGAGAACCCTCATAGAACTTACGGGGTAATGTTAGGCTTCTAACTGTCCCACGAGGGTCTTTAAATTCCCTTATGGGACTAATGGGGTTAAATAGAGGCTTATGAGGGTCTGTATAGATAAGAGACCGGGTTAAAATGGTGTAGTGCTTACACTTTGGATCATGAGGGTCCTGGATGACCCTCATTGCACTTATAGTGTTATTACATGCATTCATTAGTGTGTTATAGGGGTCTATATAATTGAGGCACACAGTACACTCACATTGTGTGACAAACAGCATTTCAACACTTTTTTTTATTGCTCTGTCATTTTTGACGGACAAGTCGCTAGTATATTAATATTGGAGATAATGATTGCCAGCTAGTATTTACTAGGAAAAACCTCATATTTCCGTACCTGATAATTATAATCTGTATTTTGTATTTTGTACATTCAAATCTGATTTATGAAATAATTTAATCCTTTTAACTAAATGTTTGTATTTAATTATTGTATTTGTATGATAAGTACTGTATGTGTTTAATCATTAAACAATGCTGTTAATGTCATATAATAATGCACATGCCGTTGAGAAGGGGTGTTGGGAAATACAACAGCATCACATATTATAATTGTCAAAACTGCAAGTTGTTGTCAAGCGAAGTGAGTGACGTAGTTCGGGCCGCAAATGTGGACATCGCTTTGCGAGGGCCACATTTGCGGAGGTGGAGGCTCCCACGTCAGCTGCAATGAGTAAAAAAGGCTCATTGCAGGCCACAAATGCGGTTCCTCACAAAGCAAAGGGCCGCATTTGCGGAGGTGGATATAAACTGCAATGAGCCAAAGGCTCAATGCAGGACGCAAATGCGGACCTCGTGAAGCAAGTGTCCGAATTTGCTGAGGTGTAGGCTCTACGGTGACTCGATCTCGGTAAAAAACAACCCGGAAAAGTGGGACTTTGAAAAACAAAATACAACCCGCGGACTTAGAAAAAATGTAGAAAAAATAAATAAATTACGAAGTCGCAAAAATACCAAATTAACGTCCGAAACGCGTGCATCAGAAAAAAAACAAATACACTGAAAAATAAGAAATAAATATTTAAAAAACATCTCACACAGCACGGGGGACAGCCAGGATGTCTGGGAGTGACGTTGCACGCAAATTTAAGTCGAATTTAACCAGTTTCGGCACTTGAAAATCTGCTAAACAAGAAAAAATATGGCCAGGAACGTACAAGGTACAAAATACACTATTACGAAGGACAGAAAATGCTCGCGAGGCATAGAATATCGCCGCCATTTTACAGCACTAACTTGCAAATCAACACATTCCAATTCTGAAATGGGGGCTTTCCTACCTAAACCAACAGTTTGGTCTTGCGCCTGTAGCCTATATATACTGTACACTTGCAACATTGCTGACAATTTCTCCTCAGGTGATGACAGTCTAACTTGACATTTTCTTCTGCCGGAAAATCCAAAGAGATTGTTAGCTGGCTATTAATTATAAATAGGTAAAGTATATTAATTTATTTATTTATTAATTATTAATATAAAAACATTTTTTGGGACATTAACTTATTTTAGCAAGAAATAAATGCTTTGCTTTTTCAAATACAGTACATTGATTCATTGATTAATTAATTATTCACGTATATTAACTTAATAATTATTAATTAATCATAAAAAAACATTATTTTCCTTCACAATTTTTTTTTTATATTTTATACTGTATTTATATATCTTTATTATGCTTAGCTCTTTATAATACATTTATTCATTTATTTCGTAATTAATGTATATTATTAATTAAAAATACAGAAAAAAAAAGTATATTTTACACTGCACTTATATATATGTATTATGCTTACTTCTTTATCATTTATTCATTTATTAATAATGTCAAATTAATTTATTAATTGCTAATTATAAAAATATTTTTTTCAACTGCACTAAAAAAAAGGTGTCTTTTACACTGCAGTTATATGTCTTATATGTCAATTAATTCATTAATTAAGAATTACAATATTTTACACTACACTTAGATATCTGTATTAATGCTCATTGCCTGACAGCAATAGAACCCTGACATATGTTTTATACTACAGGAACAAGCATGTATATTTCACACTGCAGTTATATATCTGTATTATGATTAGCTCTTTATAATACATTTATTCATTAATTAATTAATTTATTAATAATCTTAAATTAATTTCTTAATTGCTAATTACATAGAAAATCCACTGCACTAAAATAAAAGAGCGCTTTTACACTGCAGTTAGATATCTGTATTATGCTTAAGTCTTCCTAATATATTTATTCATTAACGTCAATTCATTAATAAATTAATAATTACAATATTTTACACTACACTTAGATATCTGTATCAATGCTCATTGCCTGACAGCAATAGGACCCTAAAATAAAAAATATATATTTTACACTGCAGTTACAAATAAGGAAGTTTTGTAATGCATGTACTGTTCAATCAGTTTATTATGCTCTGAGGCCTTAAAATGTGTTATTTGCACTAATCTTACATAAATTACTTTATTATGCTCTAAAACCTCACATATATATATTTTACACAGCAGTAAAAAAAATATATACTTTATAGTGCAATTACTTTTATCAGTTTATTATGCTCTGAAACTCCATAAAACTTATATTTTACACTGCAGTAAAAAATATAAATATATTTTACACTGCACTTATATATTTGTATTAATGCTCATTGCCTGACAGGGATAGGACCCTCAAAGCAGTTACATATTTAAATCAGTTTATTATGCTCTGACACCTGCTACACTTCATATTGATGCTTAGGCCTTTACGTTTTGCATGTATGCAAATTAAATATGATACTTTCATTAATTAATGAATTCATTAATTGAATACAAACATTAACAATGTTTTTCATGTCATTTTACAGTTTGCTCAGTGAACACTGGACCTGAATGAACACAGACCCTGAGCCCTGCAGCCTTTCATCTGCAATTACATCACCATTACAGGGATATGATTTAATGATGCCCTTCTTTATCAAAACATGATTAAGTCTTTTGTTTTTGCATTGATTAAAGTTATTGATTAATTAATTAATGTATGTACAATAAAAATACATTATATATCTTACAAATTTGAAGACAGAAACGAATATAACTTCAAGACCATCAGAAAGTGGAAAGGAAGTTAATCCTTTAATACTTCAGGTAACTACGAAAAAATGTTTACAAATGTGCTGATTCATGTTGTTTGCTATACAAGAAATGTTTAAAATTGAAACTAAAATGCCTGTGTTTACAATTCCAGATTAAAATGGCAGACAAAGCAGAAACAAAGAAAGAACGGAAAAGAATGCACAGTCGCCCGAGACTTCCCAACGACTAAGAGAAGAAGACCGACAGAGACTTGCCAATAAAAGAAAAATGAGTGCAAAAGGACAAACTGAGTGTGCTGGACCTTCAAAGAAAAGAAAAAGTAAACAAAAACATGTCTGTGAAACTCAGGATAGTCCTTTATTTACATTACTAAAAGTAGACACTCATTGTGGATTAATGAATGTGGTTTGTCAGTTTTGTGAGGCCTATCGTTTTCTGAAGGAAAGATCAACTGATGGAAAGTTTATTAGTTGCTGTCAGAAAGGAATGGTAAGACTTCCACAAAGTCACATATTTCCTGAATATTTGCAAAGTATAATGAGCGATCCAACATTTCCAAATTAAACTAATTTAAAAAAAATGTCAGGTCTTATAACAGTGCAATTTTATTTGATTCAATGGGTGCTACATTAGCAGAAAATGTCACAGGACATGGTCCATACTGTTTTAGAGTTCAAGCACAAATTTATCCTTGGGGTATGCCAATAGACAGGGGGTGAGGAGAAGAAGATGTGCCGGAGAAGGAGACGCTAAATGATCGTTCTTGGAGGTATGATGAGAACCACAAGAGAGCAGTGTCTCGAATGCCAAGGGAGGAGAGAATGTGGAGTAGAATTGAATGGTCAACGGTGTCAAAGGCGGCAGAGAGATCCAGGAGAAGCAAAATAGAAAAGTGGCCTTTCGACTTGGCGGTGAGCAGGTCATTGGTGACTTTTATGAGGGCTGTCTCAGTGGAGTGTTGGGGCCGAAAGCCGGATTAGAAAGTGTCCAGAAGAGAGTTAGAGGAGATGAAACTGGTGAGGCGGTTATAGACGAGCCGCTCCAGCAGTTTGGAAGCCAGGGGAAGTAGAGAGATAGGGCGATAGTTAGATGCAATGTCAGAATAGGATGAGGGTTTCTTGAGAGTGGGTGTAATTATGGCATGTTTTAGAGATGATGGAAATGTGCCAGTGTTTAGGGAAAGGTTGAAGATATGTGTGAGAGCTGGGATAAGTGTAGTAGAGAGGGGAGGGATGAGCTGAGATGGAATAGTATCTGAAGGACAGGTAGTGAGGTGAGAGGATGATATTAGGATGGAGACTTCATCTTCTTTTGCAGGGGTAAAGTAGTCCAGAGTGGCTGTGGGAATGGAAGGGGGGGGTAGATTGGGTGTTGTTGGTTAGTAGAGTTAGTTGAGAGAGTGAAGTGTGTGAGCCACGGTGAGAGGAGAGTTCATTGTGGATAGATTGAATTTTAAGTGTAAAATGGTTGGCAAAGTCTTCAGCCGTGAGACAGGAAGGGATGGGGCGAGGTGGTGGGCGAAGGAGAGTATTGAAAGTGGCAAAAAGACATTTTGGGTTAGAGGACAGAGTTGATATTAGTGATGTAAAGTACTGCTGTTTGGCCAGGTTGAGGGCAGAGGAGTAGGAACGTAGCATAAACTTGTAGTGAAGGAAATCTGCTGCGGAGCGTGATTTCCTCCGTAGTCGTTCAGCAGTGCGGGAGCACTTCTGAATGTAACGTGTGTGTGTAGTGTGCCATGGTTGTGGATGAGATTGAGGGTGTCTGCGTGTAGTTATGGGGGCCAGAGTGTCAAGAGTGGAAGAGAGAGTAGAGTTGTACTGTGTGGTGGCAGTGTCAGGGCAGTTGAGGTTGGTGATAGTGCTGAGAAGAGGTTGGAGCACAGTGGAGAGTTGGGTAGGGTCGAGTTCTAGCAGGTTTCTGTGGGTTATTGTGGCTGGGGTTGAAGAAGAGTGATGGGAGGAAGATGTGTTGAGGTTGAAGGTAAGGAGGTGATGGTCAGATAGAGGGAGAGGGTGGATGACTAGGTTGGAGGTGTGGGTAATATTGGTAAAAATAAGGTCAAGAGAGTGACCAGCATGGTGAGTTGAAGAATCTGTAAGTTGTGAGAGGCAGAGGGAAGACGTGAGTGCAAGTAGTTTGGTGGCTGCTGAGGAGGTGGGGGTGTCAATGGCAATGTTGAAGTCGCCAAGTATCAGTGTGGGAATGTTGGAGGAAAGAAAGTGTGGGAGCCAGGCGGAAAAGTGATCGAGAAATTGAGAGGAAGTACCTGGGGGGCGATAGATTACAGCAACACTTCACATCACACAGAAGGAGAGCAAGGGACATTTGCACAGTTATATGTCCTAGATACAATGGAAGCTGTTGAACAACGGATGACGTTTCCTGAAAATAAAGAGTGCTTGTGCATCGCCTTTGAACAGCTAGATAAAATTATGGCCAACAACCCATATAGTCAAGCATACAAAAAATTAGCAGAGGCTGAAAAAGAACAACAGGAACATGCTCAAATACATCAATTTCCAATGCCAAGAGTAAATATGATTTTGAAAAGAGATCGCAATACTGATCAAAGATGGTATAATTTACCAACAGTAAATGAGGTTGCCATGGTCTTTAAAAAATGAGGATATTAGAATATATCCACGCAATGAAGACTAACCTTTTATAAACATCAATATATTAAGTTGTAATTTGGATCCAATGACATATCTAAATTTCTTTCCAAATGGTGAGCCAGGATGGGAACCACAATTACAATTGCAAAGTTATCCCAATACTAAAGTTCGTGTTAGGAACAATATTTCTGTGCTGGAATATAAAGTGGCACAAACTGCTATTCTCGGTCATTTTAATCCTATTTTATGTGCGGGAAAACTCACACAGCAGTGGTTAAATGTTATAAAATTTCAACAAAACAAGCTTCCCATAGAACAATATTGTGGATTGATGGATTATGTCACTGAATTGGCTACCAACAGAGACCTTCCAGCTGGAAGAGCAATGATTTTGCCATCCACTTTCCAAGGATCTCCTCGCAATATGCGCAAAAGATACAATGATGCCATGGCTATTGTGACAACATTTGGAAAACCTGATTTATTAATTACATTCACATGTAATCTACAATAGCCAGAGATCAAGGAAAATTTTAATCTTGCCCAAAATACTTCTCACCGACCAGATTTAGTGGCGAGAGTATTCAAAATAAAACTCAATTCATTAATACATGATATAACTAAAGCAGAGTTATTTGGAAATTGTGTGGCTTTTGTTTATACCATTGAATAAAAAAAAAGGCCTGCCACATGCTCACATACTTTTAATCCTGCAATAAAAAGTTAAATTGAATACTGCAGATAGAGTGGATTTAGCGATTAGTGCTGAACTGCCACATCCAGAAAAATATTCAAAACTTTATGAGATTGTAACACACAGAATGATTCATGGGCCATGTGGAGATATCAATCCAAATTCCCCATGTATGGAAAATAGAAAAAGCACAAAAGAATTCCCTAAACAATTTCAAATGCAGACTTATGCAAATTGTGATGGATACCCTTTGTAAAAAAGAAGAGAAGGACAAACTGCTATTATTCATGGCCAGAAGGTCGATAATAGATATGTAGTTACACATTTGCTGATGAAGTACAATGCACACATAAATGTGGAAGCTTGCACTTCTATCAAATCCATAAAATATGTGTATAAGTATATATACAAAGGATATGATGCATCAACTGTTGTTGTAAAAAGTGCACAAAATGAACAAGACAATCCAATTTTACATGACAAACTTTCTAATTGTTTAGATGCTCGCTATGTCAGTGCTCCAGAAGCAATGTGGCGTCTTCTCAAATTTGAGAAGCATGATCAGTCACATGCTGTGTATTGCTTAGCTGTACATTTGCCACAAGGTCAATTCATTTGCTTTACAACAAAAAACACAAGTAAAATTTGTAACTTTAAATACATTACAATTGCAAGCACAGGGTCAAATAGCAATGCCATTTGCAACAACTGGAATTGCCGCACTTTTGTTAGAATGTGGCTGAACTGTTGCATAGTAGATTTAAACTGCCAGTTCCCATTTTAGAAACATGAGTGTCGGATATTTGAATGAATTCATTACTAGCCACAAAATAAAATAAAAAACTAATTGATTATAATAGACAAGGCTACAATAATGTCATGTCATGCCCTGCAATGTATTGATTGATTATTTAAATCAAAGAGGATATGGATAATGATTTGCCGTTTGATGAAAGGTCATGTTGTTAGGAGGAGATTTTAGGCAAACATTACCTGTTGTGCCACATGGAAATAGGACTGACATTGTCGAAACATGTATAAAGACAAGTAAAGTGTGCTACTTAAAAAAGGGGCAATTGTCATGTTACTGAGAAATATGAATCCCAAAAAAGGACTTTGTAATGGGACCAGATGAATTGTGCAGTATTTAAAAGATCATTTTATATATGCTGAAATTATGCTTGGTACCAGTGAAGGTGAACCAGATTTTCCACCACAAATTGATTTGGCTCCAAGTTGAAGTGGTTTACCGTTTGTTCTTCAAAGGAGACAATTTCCCATTATCATGGCATTTGCCATGACCATTAATAAATCACAAGGACAAACTTTTAAGTCTGTGGGTATTTCTTTACAGGAACATGTATTTGCCCATGGACAACTCTATGTTGCTTTTTCCAGATGCAACAATCCAGAAATTAAAGTTCATGTTGAAGAAAATCAAAGTCAGGGTGATTTATTAGAGGATTGACGCATTTTTACCAAAAATATTGTATACTACGAGGTTCTGTAAACATAGAGAACAGTTGTTTTATTTAGAGGACGAAAGTTGATGTCACTCTTGCTCTTTTTAGAGAACCACAATTTCACTAAGAAACTCTATCAAATGGAAAAAAACATAGGAATGAGTAGTTTTACTTCCAGGACAAACTTAAATGTCACTGTGACTCTTTTTAGAGGGCCACTGTTTCACTTTATCTATATCTGCCATTTTCCAGATCTACAAGAATAACAAAAAAAAGGAAAAAAATACTAAAATAAGAATAATTATATCCCATGAACAAACTTAGAAGTCCCATGGGCTATTCCCAAGGGAACCACGTGGACTTACAAACAAATAAACACATTGCAATGTCTTGGAAGTGTCCTTTTCACATGATTGGCCCCACAAAACAGTTATGTTGCGTTTTCTTAAAATTCAAGGTTACATGTTACTACATTAAGTTACTGTTTGTAATTTTAAAAATTGTATTTTAAACGGTGGAGACAGTTGTTTCATTGAATATAATTAAAAGACCATTTGTGTTTGAATTTACATGTTTAATTACATAGAGAATATTGATCCAGGGAGTGATCCGATCGCCAGTTAATGGGGTCAGGAAAGAAATCATTTTTTTGACCACTTTGAAACAATTGACCCCATTTCACTGAGGTTTTTGGGGTTTGCCTTCCTCTGCATTCAACATTCAAGATTACTGTATATTTTGACAATTCTACTTTAAATGTTATTAGATTACATTCATTTTTGCATTGTTAACATTGTATTTTACAAGGATTTAAAAGTAGTTTTATTGAATCTTATTAGGGTTTATGTCAGTAGGAGCATAATCATTTGTTCAAAATTTAAATGTATAATTAAATATAGAAGATTGATGCAGGGAGTAATCCGATCCCCCTTTAATGGTGTCAGGAAGAAATAATTTCCCCCCCCCCTTTGATACAATTGTTTCCATGTGGGGGTTTTACTGTTTGCCTTCCTCTGGATTCAATACCTATGTGCTTTACCCGTAGTTCAACTACAAGTTGCATGTTAAGACGCATTCTGTAATGGTTTAAAATACTCTTTCATATAAAGTTGACCTATTGTTATGTTACTCATGCATAGCTCAGAATTAAAAAATTTAGTATTGTTAAAAAAAAAAAAATGTTGACCACTGTTTGAGATATAAGTTGCATGTTGCATTATGTAATGTTTTAAAATACTTATTCATACAAAATTTATCCATTGTTATATTATTCCTCAATACTTGACAATTAAAAAGATTAATATTATTAAAAAATATGCTTTGACTGTTCTTGAAATACAAGTTGAATGTTAAAAAAATAAAAAAAAGGTCTTACAATTGTTGTATTTCTTTGTAGATAACAAAAAGGTTAAGAGTGTCAGAGAGTCAAATTGTGTGTCAAACAGCATTCCCAGCCTTACAATTTGATTGCTGTTATGTTTTGATGGGTCGCTAGTGTATTATATTACTAGCGACTTGCCCGTTAAAAATGACGGGGCAATAAAATGTGAAGCAATGGCAATGCTGTTTGCCACAAAATGTAAAGCTTTTTCTACTCTGAGGACCTTTGGTGCTCATTGTGGGGCTCTCGTCTCATGTATTTTTGCTCCTCCAAGCATCTTCGCCGCTCATTGTGAGTGTCTCCCCTCGTGTCCTTCCAGTTTTCTGCTTTGCAACGCTCATATTCGTCGCTCATCACAAAGCCAGATTTATCTATATTTTTTTTAAATAATTAATGAATTAGTTACTTAAATTTTTTTTATATACTTTACCTATTTGTAATTCAGAAAACCAGCAATGAATAGCCTGAAGAGCTAACAATCTCTTTTTATTTTCCTGCAGCATACAATGTACAGTTGGACTGTTGCTGCCCTGAGGAGAAAGTGTCATCAATGTCCGAATTGTGCAGTAGAAATAGACTGCGTGAGCGAGGGCAAACCGTTTAGTTGTGTAAAGCGCCATTTTAGATTCATAATGTTATTAGTTGCAAGTTAGTGTTGTAAAATGGCATGGATTGTCTATATGTTACACGGCTCGCAAGCATTTTACGTCCTTTCTAATAGTGTATTTTGTACCTCATACGTCCCTGGGTAAAAGTTGTACACATCTGGCGGTATTTTGTGCGGTTTGGGGTCATGTAGCCTCGTTTTCATTTTATTTGGCCGCCATTTTTTTTGTTGCTTAGCCGATTATCGAGTGCCAAAACGCTTCAAATTCAGCTTAAAATTGCATGCAACCTCACTTCCAGACGTCCTGGCTGTCCCCCCGTGCTGTGTTTGATGGTTATTTTTTGTATTTTATGTTTTATTTTTTTAGTGTTTTTTCGTGTTTTTTGATTTGCGCGGTTCAGCCGCTAACTTCATATTCTGACGTTAACTTCGTTCATCAACTGCTTGCAGCCTAAGGCGATTCCGTGTTTCCTAAGTGATTGGAGGCTAAGTCCTGCATTTTCCAATGCCTTAATGGCTCGCCTAGCTTTCTACTGTATTTGTAATTGTGTCCAGTCAATAAGGGGTTAAGTGACAGTTGGGAAGGGTTATGTAATCTCTGTGTCTGTTATTTGACAGTTATAGAATACTGTATGATGATGCAAGTACTGGTCATGTTTGTAACCTAACTAGCGACTTGCCCGTCAAAGAATGACGGCAATGAGATGTGTATGTTTGGAAAGTTGTTTAGTTATTAATATACATATGGAATTGTAAGGTAGCTAATGTTGTTTTGTGTGTACTACTGAAATATATAATAATAATTAATAAATGAATATACTTGACCTATTTTGAAGCATTGTGTTTAAGATCTGTGAGCCTTGTTTGATGTTGCTGCAGCATTAGTGGTGTGCAGGTGCTGTGTGAGCGTGATGAACGTGTGCAGTGTAATAGTGTGCGTGCGCGAGCCGAAACCGTTAGCGTAGTTGTGTACTTCTGCATTAGCGTAAAATGGCGGGTAATGTGTGGTATGCGTGTTTTTGGATTATACGTAAGTGTTTTCCGTGGTTATAGTGCTGTAGCCTTGTTTTCGTTTTGTGCGGCCGCCATTTTTTCTCAGGCTTATAGAATTTTGTAGCGTCTAAACTCTTTTATTTTTAGTTAAGTGAAGCTGTAAGTATTTTTTTTTGAGGTGCTGGATGCTTCGTGTTGCTGTAGGTAAGCTTTTTATGTATGTGATGTGTGTATTTATTGTGTTTTTGCTTTTTTCCTGTACGCGGTTTCCGTCCGATTTTTGCGATGTCGTAATGTGTGGTATGCGTCTTAGCGGATTATCATAAGTGTTTTTCGTGCTTAGAGTGCTGTAGCCTCGTTTTCGTTTTGTTCGGCCTCCATTTTTTCTCTCGCTTTGCCAATTTTTTAGTGTGTAAACTCTTTTATTTTGAGGTAAATGAAGCTGTAAGTTGTTTTTTTGAGGTCGTGGATGCTTCCTCTCGCTGTCGGTAAGCTTTTTATGTATGTGGTGTGTGTATGTATTGTGTTTTTTTTTTTTTTTCATGTTCGCGAGTTGCGTCCGTATTTTTTGGCTGCGGTTTAACGGCTCGCCTCACTACTGCGGCGCTCATTGCCAAAGTGCTCCGTTAGTTTTGCGAGGGCCTCAGTTGCTGTCATGGAGCGCCGCCAGCAACTGAGGCCCATGGCCCTCGTTTTGCGAGCTACGCGAGCCCGCAAGCGTGAGCAACGGCCCGTACGCTCACAACTATATATGTGATGTATATATGTTTTGTTGTTTTATCCAAGTTAGTAAACTTGTAGTCCAGATGGAGAAGCACATAGCAATGTATTTTTATTGGTTTCCTAGCGGTCCTCCTTCCTACTAGGCCTGCTGGGCCCATCAAGATCCCAGGGGATACCCTCCAAGCCCATCAATAGCTTATCAAGATACCAGGGGGTCCTTAAAGGGTTAGCTTTTGAGTGCATTCCTTAGTTCAGGAAACATTTTTTATCAATCAGTGTCCGCACCACGTGCACAGCTGTCTGTAGGCAATATAAACTGTGTTTGTAAACAGGCTTAAAACTTTAGATTTTTAGCTATTATTGGTAAAATTAAAAAAATAGATAATTTTAACATACAGTCTTGTGCTCTTTCACACCATGAAGAGCATTTACAGTCAGGTAAACAGCCCTTTAATCACCTCATTGAGATCCACACAAAGTTAGCAGGGCCCATAGAGACTGTAGACCTTCATGGCAACTAAGCCTAGTCCCTACAACAAAGGGGTCCATATGGACCCCATGGTATACTAAAGTGTGACCATGGGGTCCTCATGGATCCTCCATAGTATGAAAAAGTAACTCCTGAAATATGATTAACACATATTTTAGCCAATCAGTTTCCATAAAAATTAGTATATAAGACGAGGGCGCAGTCAAAAAGCTGTTATTACCCAAGTGATCTCCTCCTATGAGCTTCTCCTATTGAACGTTCAGATGAGGTGGAGGTGGTCAAAGGATCTGGATAAAGTATATTCCCCCCTCCCAAAGGTGTCATTTATTTTTTTATTTTTAGTACATTACTGTTAGGGACTATGAGGGGCGTATATAGACTCCAATTGTGCTCATAGGGATACCATGAGGGTCATTATGAACCCCATGGTATAGGAGTTACATTTTTTATACCATGAGGATGCCATGTGGACCTTTTGGGGATCCTCTGAGAACTTGATGGGCCCCACAGACCTAGTGGGCATCCCCAGGGGTTGTAATGGACCTGAAGACCTGATGGGGATCTCCTTGGGGTCTCTATGGGCACCCAATCCCATCTAGGGTTCACCCTGGCCCTTACAGGCCTAATGCTGATCCCCAGGAGCCTTTATGGCCCCACAGGCCTAATTAAGATCTCCAACATAATTCACAACAAGTTTGTGGAAATTATGCCAACCAGCTGAATTATTCTACTGCCTATACTACAGAAGAAAATTAAATATAAAAAATATATAAAAAGGCACAACACAGGGGCCACCCCATAGGAAAGCCCTAGGTGTGTTATACCACCTGCATTGGTGGTAGCTCTGTCACTGATCTCAATGTTTATTTTAAACACATAGGTGATATTATGCAAGCAGTATGTAACATTATACGATTAAATAATCAATTTAGTATCATTTATTTTTACATAAAGCTTTGTAAACTTGCTAATCAGCTACATTTTTTAGAAACAAAACAATTAAACATAACCTTTAAATGGACCCTTTATTTCAAGTTCGTATGTGGCCTTTTGAATAAGTAAACTTCATAAAGTTTAATATGTTTTACTAGACAAAACAAATTTAAGCACAGCTTTTAATTCTATAACTTTTATATGCATTTTTTTACTGTTTAGTTCCATTTCCTATACTAAAATGCTTCAATTGGGGGGTTGTCCTTGTAAACTCATAATCTTTCTATTTTTGTAGTTTCATATTTTAAGTAATTTTTATCTTTAGTTGCCACTTTTCCTGTGCAATTGAAATGTCCACCAACCTGTGGATGTAGATCAGCAGAAACCAAAACTCTAAATTCTACTATAGTATATAATTGGTAATAAACTAATGGTTGTATTATTTTGTATAAACTTTCTACAAAAACAGATTGCCCTTTATGAACTATAGTTATTCAGAAGAGTATTTTCCTGCTAGACACTTCTCATAAGCAAAGTTCAGGCTAGGTAGATATCAGCATACCTCTCAACATTTCAAATGGTCAAAATGAGATACTTATATTATTTAAAACATATGCAGCACGAGGTAGTATTCTAGTGTATTCTATACAATGTATAAACTAAATATTAGAGATATTTACAATTAATATTTGCCCAATGCTCCATACATACATGTATGCATATATTCTGTAGAACTGACAATGCAGGCTTGTTTCTTTCTCCTAGAAATTGAAACAAAATAACAGGAGGAACCTGAGAAAGCATACAGACCATGGTCTGAACTAGAAAACAGGCCTTTGTCCTAATAATTTGGAACTTTCCTTAAAAAGAGGGACATTTGGGAGGAACAGAAGTATGTGTGTATTTTTTTTTTGAAAAGGGGAACCATTCCTGCAAATGAAAGACAGGTTGGAGGTATGTATCAGAAAACAGGGCCAAGAAATAAAGTTAATGCTCGGGCTACCAGGAAATCATTCAGAATAACAGGAAAGCGAGGCCTGGAAAAAAAAAAATTAGGGACTGTGGCATGGCCCCAGCAGGAAGGTGTGCAAGGAGGAGAGAGTTGGGAGGAGCTGGGAGGTGTTATAAGGAGCTGACCCAGCCTCCTCCCTCACTTTCTGGAATGCCAGTACCCTCATGGTGATTGAGCATATTGCCACTCAGGTCCACCATTACTGGGCATCTATCCATACCTCCTGCCAGGTGCAATGCCATGAGTATGCATCTACAGCCATTACCCATCATGCCTTCCATTTCTTCGTGCTTCCCAGGCCCTTCCTTTCCCTCCTGTAGTAATTAGTTGCTCTGGCATTGACTTCCGATGGGAGTGCTCGAAGTGATATCATGACACCCATGAATCCCTGAATGTCGACTTTGCCACCAGGGAAGAAAGAGGCCAAAGAAAAGAAGTAGACATCGAAGGCCAAGAGGCCCCCACTGAACACCAATGAAACTGCAGGGCGGTAGCCTGCTTTTTCAGGTAGGCCAAATTATATTGCACAACCTGGCTGGCTCCCTGGAGGCCCCTTCTCCTTTTCTACTACACAATTGTCCTTCTTCTGATATTCCTCCTTCCTTTCCTGGTGCTTCTGGTCCCACTGTCCTTTTCTCTCATGTGCATGAAAGATCTATAGATCTGTTTCTATACGTTTTTTCGGCTCCAGACACCTCTGCAAGCGTACAAACTCCATCCATGTAAAACAGGCATGATAAAGTTCCATGGATCATTTATGCTGTGATTTTGAGGAGAGATTTAAAACCAATGCTGTTGGTGTAGTGTTCTCTTCTTTTTCTCATAATTTTCTTTTTGCAACACATCATCCTCATGGTATCCGGAACAAGTCGGATAAGGAAGCAGTGGCTGACCACATGGTGGGCTCCTTTTTAAATCAACCGATTCCAAATTAGTGTCTCCACTGGTGCCAAAAAATGAACAAGGTCAATTTTGTATGATTCACCACTTGCTCCTTTCTGGGTGGTTAGGACAGTTTCTGTAGATGCAAACCTAGTTCACTACTTCACTACTGATTTTTTTTTTAGTTTTAGGTCCCTCTGGTTCCCTTGTCTATGGAAGGCTGCAGCCAAATGTTTAAAACATTGCGTGCATCGTTGGGTGTCCCCTTGCCAGCTTATACATTGGAGGGTCCTACTTGCTGTTTGCAATTCCTGGTAATTACCATTGATTCCAATATTACAGAATGTAGACTTCAAGTGGATAACATGGGTGCTTTGTGCTTAGACAGTCTTTATGAAGCCATTCCAAAACTATGCTGTGCACTTTACAATCAGTTTTGTGCAAAACTTCAGTTTGCATGCTGTATCATACCAGGATTTTTGACCCAGGTTGTCTCTGGCTACAGTAGGTATTACACATCCCCACCATCACAGCCTCTCTAGGCCCTTAAAGGATTATATACCAGGATCTGTGTATCCTTCTTACAAAAAGTCAATGATCGCTCCTTCATTAGAGCTGATGTGCAAACAAATATGGAACTTTAACTATTCACTGACACTGTTGGGTCTGCTGGCCTCATTATATTCTTCCAATGTCTATGGTGGGCAGAGTGTTGGCCTCATAAGTGGATTTTGGCAGTGTTATGAACTTGGCCTTTTTAGAACTTCTCTGTAGTTCTGTCTCTGTTCTTTTGGCAAGATATGTTTTAGGATGACCAGTTTATATTCTTCTTTGACAATCTGGGTGTGGTTCACGCCATTAATACCCAGTAAGCATTAACCACCAGAGTGGTCAGGCTATTGCAGCATCTTATGCTCCCAAGCATGGGAACTCTGCTTTCAGAAATAGCCACGCTCCTCTGTAATTCTTAGCTGCATCTACCTGGGCAGCCTGAAAGCTTGACATGAATGGTGGCAGTTAGAGTGTTGGATTTTACTTTCACATCCCTCATAACATAGAATACATCTGCTGCTATGGTTCCTGCTGCGGTGTCAGGGGCAGGGATTATCTTGCTCCTCTATCGACAAACACATGACAGTTCTGTCTTTCTGTTTCAAGCTCTATGGGTTGGAAAATATAACAAATTCTTTCATGGTCAATCATGTGGTTAAGGCCTTAAAAGGAGTAATTAGTAGTAGTAGTTTGCTTTTATTTCAGCCAGCCTATTTCCTTTTCACTATTATTAATCTTTATGACTGCCCTTATTGGCAATCTGTTTTAATGACTTTGAATTGTGTTTATTTCCAGCTGCTTTCTCTCTGACCTTCATTCAGAATTGGTAAATATGTAAGCCCTGGAGGCGTTACTCATGGCAAAGGGGTTTATGATAGTTTCCTTTCTATCATATTCATCCCTAAATCCAAAACAAATCAGGAGGCCGGAGGATAGCAACATTTTATTTATTCCATAAGAGGAGATGCATAATTTTGTCTTCTCCTTTTTTCTTTACCTCTAATCTGTCCCACTGTTGGTGGCCTGTTATTTGTCCATGCTGATGGCTCTCACCCTCATTCACACTTATCTGGCAGCAAAGCGCTGGCGTCTCAACTTTCATATTGGTCCTGTGAACAGTTATGTGTTTTGTCATGTTGCCAGGTAATTAATAAAAGTGTATGTGGCCCATTTATTTTATTGTGTAAAGGTAAATGGGGCAGGGTGGATGACTCCAGTGACCTCTCTATCATGCTAGGTCATACTTTGCCATACTATTGAGAAATATGCAATCAACATTACTGGTGTAAGCAAAATAACAGGAATATAAGTCTTATAAATTGGACTTGTGTTACCATGACATAATTATATTATATATCAATTCCTCACTATCAGCATAAATAAATATCCGCCCAGAAAGGTGGCAGTGCTTACTGTGAGAAAATAGAAGTATGAGGAGTTACTAATGGCAGTTTACCTGTTATATACAGGTTGGACCTCCTTGTAAATAGTGAAGATATATATTTTATTTTTGGTGTTTAATTGTGCGGCTTTGTTATAACAATAAAGTTTATGTATATACACTTGTTTAATTTTTTTCATTAGATTTGGTTGCTACATTTAAAAAAATAGAGTCTTTAGTGTACCAGATACTTTGGGGAACCATTACAAGTGGTAACCCTTGTCTGGTTTACGCTGTGATTTACATATTTGTTTAATTTTGCCACTCATATTTCTGAGAATATGAGCAGCCATTTCCCCCTCAGGTTTTCCCTCACAGAGATGCTCCTCCCAACAGAATATGCTAAGGTGATATTAGTTTTGGGATGAGGCCATGCACATAGTAGGGCAGTATCTTCATACAGCATGACATAACATGAAGATCCTACAGACAGCTTTAAGTGTAATTCATCTCCCTAGCAGAAGGCAGCACATTATTAAGCAAATGATGCATTATGTATACATAATAAACCCACAGACAGATGTAGCTACCTACACAGCTCCAGTTTGCATCCCTCCCACACTAAACTAGCCATCATCCATAATCAAGCTATTAGATATCATTGCATTTGCTCAAACACTGGAGAATGTGATAAAAATGTAAAAACACTGTCTGAATCTTTCAAACAAAAGGGTTATAAACCCTGTATTATTACCCAGAGAATAACCACTGCCATCAAAATACCCAGTGAACACCTGTTAAAATACAAAACAAAAGGAACTACTTCACGTATACCTCTAGTGACCACATACCAACCAATTTTAGAGAAAATATGTAAAATAATCAGATTTACAACCATTACTAACCGAAGGTACCGAATTAAAAGATATATTCCCCAAAACTCCCATCAAACAACCACCAAACCTGAAACAAAAACTTGTCAGCATAAAATTGGCCAATGAGCCACTGAATATAAAAAATGGAACTGAGCCTTGTAACAAACATGCCTGTAAGTTATGTCAACACATTTGTAATGATGATACAGCCACACATAACAACAAAACCTATAACATCAAAGGATCATATTCATGTACATTGTCCAATGTGGTTTATATAATACAATGTACATTATGTGACACATGCGGTTACATTGGAGAAACCGGCCAAGTATGAATTTAAGTATGAATTTACATAGACATTCAATAAGAAAGCATAATGAAGACAGTTATTGTACCCCAGTGGGACACCATTTTAGCCAGAATGATGACTCCATCCAAAACAAATCAAAATACTAAGAGGGAATTTAAAAACACCCAAGAAAAAACATTTAAAATAAAGAAGATCACATTCTTCAACACTAAAAATAAAGGATGTAATATGAACTTGGGTTTTCTAACACATTATCACAATTTCATTTGAATTTTTCTTATTTTACTATAACAGGCTTGGCACTCTTAGTGATATGTTTGTCCATTAGGATTGATATCACTGTGAACTACAGTGCTCTGTTTTTTCATGTATATATCGATGTATGTGTATATATGTTTCCATTACTATGTTGTGTTTATTCCCCCTATAGATGCTGTCTCCACTCTCTCTGCATCTGCTGTATCTATTCAAACTGAGGGGTGAATCTCATGTCACTATTGCTTCAGACTTGATAAAGCTTGAAAGCTTGTCAATATCGATAAGGCATTTGTCCAATACAAAAAGTATCATAATATACTGCAATAGTCATTATTGAGATATACAGTGGATATAAGAAGTCTACACACCCCTGTTAAAATGTCAGGTTTCTGTGCTGTAAAAAAATGAGACAAAGATAAATCATTTTAGAACTTTTTCCCCCTTTAATGTGACCTATAAACTGTACAACTCAATCGAAAAACAAACTAAAATCTTTTAGGTAGAGGGAAGAAAAAATATAAAAATAAAATAATATGGTTGCATAAGTATGCACACCCTTAAACTAATACTTTGTTGAAGCACCTTTTGATTTTATTATAGCACTCAGTCTTTTTGGGTATGAGTCTATCAGCATGGCACATTTTGACTTGGCAAGATTTGACCACTCTTCTTTGCAAAAACACTCCAAATCTGTGAGATTGCGAGGACATCTCCTGTGCACAGCCCTCTTCAGATCACCCAACAGATTTTCAATCGGATTCAGGTCTGGGCTCTGGATGGGCCTTTCCCAAACTTTAATCTTCTTCTGGTGAAGCCATTCCTTTGTTGATTTGGATGTATGCTTCGGGTCGTCGTCATGCTGAAAAATGAAGTTCCTCTTCATGTTCAGCTTTCTAGCAGAAGCCTGAAGGTTTTGTGCAATATTGACTAGTATTTGGAACTGTTCATAATTCCCTCTATCTTACTTATTTTTATTTTTAATTTTTCTTCCCTCCACCTAAAAGATTTCAGTTCTGAAATGATTGATCTTTGTCTCATTTTTTTACAGCACAGAAACTTGACATTTTAACAGGGGTGTGTAGACTTTTTATATCCACTGTATATATATATATATATATATATGTGTATATTCACTTGCCCATCACAAATGAAGGGATAATATTTTATTTTTCTGTTCCCCCGCTCTGTCTCTTCCCTCCCTTCTCTCTACTCTGTGTCTCTTTCCCCATCTCCTTTGTCTCTTCCCCCCTCTCCCTCCTGTGTCTCTCCCCCTTCCCCCCTCTCCCTCCCCTGTGTTTCCTTCCCCCCCTCCCTCCCCTGCATCTCCTTCCCCCTATCTTCCTCCCCTGTGTCTCCTTCTCCCATCTCCCTCCTCTGTGTTTCCTCCCCCCTCCCTCGCCTGTTTCTCCTTTCTCCCTCTCGCCCTTTCCTGGGTCTCTTCTCCTCATTCATACTCTGTGTCTCTTTCCCCCTCTTCTGTGTCTCTCCCCCATCTCCCGTGTCTCTTTCCCCCTCTCCCTCCCCTGTGTCTCTTTACCCCCTCCCCTGTATCTCTTTCAACCATCTCCCTCCCCTGTGTCTCCTTTCCCTCTTTCTCCCTCCCCTGTGTCTCTTCCCCCCCTCCCTCACCCATGTTTCTCTACCCTCACCCTCCCCTGTGTCTTTTTCCCCTGCTTCCCAACTCTGTGGATCCCTCCCTCCCCTATGTCTGTTTCCCCCCTCTCCCTCCCCTGTGAATTTCCCCCTCTCACTCCTCTGTGTCTCTCCACCTCTCCCTCCTCTGTGTCTCCTTCCCCCATCTCTTTCCCTTGTGTCTCCTTCCCCCATCTCCCTCCCCTGTGTCTTCTTTCCCCCTCTCTCCCTCCTCTGTGTCTCTTTCTCCCTCCCTACTCTGTGTATCTCACCCTTCCACTCCCTCCCCTGTGTTTTTTCCTCCTCCTTCCCATGTGTCTCTTTCGCCCACATCCCTCCCCTGTGTCTCTTTTCCCCCTATCACTCCCCTGTGTCACTTTCCCCTCTCCCCCTCCCCTGTCTCTTTCCCCCTCTCTCTCCCTCCCCTGTGTCATTTTCTCCTCTCTCCCTCCCCTGTGTCTCCTTTCCCCCTCTCTCTCTCCCCTGTGTCTCCATTCTCCTACTCTCCCTCCCCGGTGTCTCCTTCCCCCCACCTTCTTCCCCTGTGTCTCTCCCCCTTGCCCTCCCTCTCCTGTGTCTCTTTCCCCCTCCCTCCCCTGTGTCTCCTTCCCCATCTCACTCCCCTGTGTCTTCTTTCCCCATATCCCTCCCCTGTATCTCCTCCCCCCCCTCTCTCTCCCATTGGTCTCCTTCCACCTTCTCCCTCCCCTTCGTCTCTTCCCCTTCTCTCCCTCCCCTGCCTCTCCTCTGCCACCATATCCCTCCACTGTGTATCTTCCCCCATCTCCCTCCCCTGTGTCTCCTTCCCCCATCTCCCTCCCCTGTGTCTCCATTTTACCTCTTTCCCTCCCCTGTGTCCCCCTCCCTCCCCTGTGTCACTTTCCCCCTCTCCCTTCCCTGTGTCTCTTCCCCCCTCTTCCTCCCCTGTGTCTCTTCCACCCTCTACCTCCCCTGTGTCTTCCCCCCCTCCCATGTGTCTCCTTCCCCCCTCTCCCTCCCCTATATCTCCTTCCCCATCTCCCTCACCTGTGTCTCCTTTCCATCCTCTCCCTCCCCTGTGTCTCCTACCCCCTTCATGTCTCCTTCCCGAAATCTCCCAACCCTTTTGCCCGATATTGCGCATGCGCGGCTTTTTGAAGCGCATTGCGCATGCGCGGCTCTTGGCTCTTGCTGCACATTGGGCATGTGTGGCTGTTGGTGCATATGAAGGGCTTTAGCAAGGGGTGTCAGTTTTCTGCATGATCACTGCATTAGAAGACCTGTGTCTGATGGTCTCTCTGAAGCCAGACTTACAGAGATTAATGTTGTTGGGACTAGTTATACAATATATCCAGTAGTCCATCTTTCTGCAGCAGTGAGAGCAGCAAGAAGACCCATACCTTTTAATAATAAACACTCACAGGTTCCTTCTATGACACATAAAGGAGTTACTACTAAACTGAATCTATTTAGTCCAGCCTCTTCCATAGTTCTCTTCCAATACATGATGTCCAGTCAGGTTGTACCCATCTGCATAAAGACTGTTGTTCCCTGAAACCTGCCTGTTCCTATCTGAGCCCGCTTTCGCTTTTCTTAAGCAGTTTGTCCTTCAGTTGTAGTCCTCACCTGCTTGTTCCCACTCTTGAGTTGTTGTCTGAATTGGTTTGGCTCCTGTCCTAGAATTTCTGTCTGTATCGATTTGTCACTGCTCTGGTATTCCTGTCAGAATCAGTTTTGTTCCTGTTCTCAAAATCTGGTTATGAATTGTAGTTTTTTTTAAATCTATTCTAACTATGCTACTGCTTGTAGGAAGGGTGAGACTTGCAGAAGGAGTACACAGCCATTTTCTGGTCTTATTCCATTACTAGCGACTTGCCCGTCAAAAAATGACAGCAATAAAATTGTAAGTCAGGTAATGCTGTTTGCCACATAATGTAAGGCTTTTAGTCCTCTGAGTATCTTCGGCGCACATTGCGAGCCTCTCCCCTGATTTACTTTTGGTCGTCTTAGCACCTTTGGGGCTCATAGCAAGCCCCGCGCCTTCTGCACTCATCGCGAGGCTCGCAATGAGCACCTTTGGCGCTCATTGCTAACCTCTCCCCTTGTGTACTTTTGCTCCGCAGAGCAACCTGAGCGTTCATTGTGAGTTCCGCGCTGAGTGCCTTTGGCAAAGCGAGTCTCTCCTCTGCCCCGTTTTTTTATATAAATATCTGTTTTTATAATAATTAATTAATCAATTAATTAATTAAATAATGAATTAATATACTTTACCTATTTGTAATGAATACGGTATATCCAGGAATCAATATATTGAAGAGCTAACAATAGCTGTTGTTTTCCTGCAGCATACAATGTACATTTGGACTGTTGGTGACCTTTGGAGAAACTGTCAGCAATATTTGAGTTTTCTGTTGTTCTGTAGTACCGCGGGTCATAGGTATGATACTTAATGCGTGCGGGGTCGTAGGGATGAGCGCCTGTGGTGCTCATCTCCACCAGCGCAGTGAGCGCTTTGGCTGATCAGACCAGTCCATAAACAGACCAAGGAATATCTGTTCATGCATTGCAGTTTGTTTCATTCAGATAAAATAATAATCATTACGGCTAGTATTGATATCATCATTTGAACACATGCTTTAATATGCACTTTAGTGTTTTTGTAATGGCTTTACTGTGCATTTCCTGGCTCTTTCAAAACTTACTACTGATGTCTTCTCTTACTTTCATTAAAATAAATTATAGACAATAAGCAAAGAGGCAATGGGACATTGGGAGCAAGACATACCAGGTTAAAAGTTATGGAAGCATATGAGGTGACTGGATAAACTATAAATCAGCTTAAACTAAAGCCTTGTTTACTTTTGGTGGAAGTTGTTCACTGAACTTGTGTTTGCTTTTAACATGCCATGCTCTAATTTGGGGGAGGAGAGATACTAAAAACAGCATTTTTTTCTCTTCCAGTTGCATTCACATTTTTGGCAGTAGTAATGAAATTCCTGTACCAATTGTGATTTGAAGAGACGATGGAGCTCTTACAGTGCATTACAAAAGTATTCACCCCCTTGACTTTTTACCTATTTTGTTACATTACAGCCTTAAGTTCAATGTTTTGTAAATATGAATTTTATGTGATGGATCAGAACACAATAATCTAAGTCGGTGAAGTGAAATGAGAAAAAATATATACAATTTTTTTTTTTTAGAAATAAAAAACAGAAAATTGGCATGTGCGTATGTAATCACCCCATTTGTCATGAAGCCCATAAAAAGCTCTGCTGCACCCATTACCTTCAGAAGTCACATAATTAATGAAATGATGTCCACCTGTGTGCAATCTAAGTGTCACATGATCTGTCATTATATATACACACCTTTTTTGAAAGGCTCCAGAGGTTGCAACACCTAAGCAAGAGGCACCACTAACCAAACACTGCCATAAAGACCAAGGAACTCTCCAAACAAGTAAGGGACAATGTTATTGAGAAGTACAAGTCAGGGTCAGAGACCTAAGGTAACTCTGGAGGAGCTGCAGAGTTCCACAGCAGAGACTGGAGTATCTGTACATAGGACGACAATAAGTAAGCTGTACCCTACATAGAGTTGGGCTTTAAGGCAGAGTGGCCAGAAGAAAGCCCTTACTTGAGGCAAAAAACAAAATGGCACGTTTTGAGTTTGCGAAAAGGCATGTGGGAGACTCCCAAAATGTATAGAGGAAGGTGCTCTGGTCTGATTAGCCTAAAATTGAACTTTTCAGCCATCAAAGAAAACGCTATGTCAACCCAACACATCACATCACCCAAAGAACACCATTCCCAGTGAAACATGGTGGTGGCAGAATCATGCTGTGGGATGTTTTTCAGCAGCCGGGACTTGGAAACTGGTCAGAGTTGAGGGAAAGATGGTGCTACATAAAGGGATATTCTTGAGCAAAACCTGGACCAGTCTGTGCATGATTTGAGGCTAGGACAGAGGTTCACCTTCCAGCAGGACAATGGCCCCAAACACACTGCTAAAGCAACACTTGAAAGGTTTAAGGGAAAAAATGTAAATGTGTTGGAATGGCCTAGTCAAAGCTCAGACCTCAATCCAAAAGAAAATCTGTGGTCAGATTTAAAGATTGCTGTCCACAAGCTCAAACCATCCAACTTGAAGGAGCAGTTCTGCAAGGAGGAATGGGAAAAAATCCCAGTGGTAAGATGTGGCAAGCTCATAGAGACTTATCCAAAACGACTTGGAGCTGTGATTGCCGCAAAAGGTGGCTCTACAAAGTAGTAACTTTAGGGGGGTGAATAGTTATGCACATGGACTTTTTCTGTTATTTTGTCCTAGTTGTTGTTTGCTTCACAATAAAAAGTAAAAAATAAAACATCTTCAAAGTTGTGGGCATGTTCTGTAAACTAAATGATTCAAATCCTCAAACAATCCATGTTAGTTCCAGGTTGTGAGGCAACAAAACATGAAAAAGTCCAAGGGGGGTGAAAACTTATGCAAGGCACTGTATTTGGAGCCCTTCATTAAAGTGAACTTTTTAGCAAAACCTTGGCTCCGATCTATTCTTTCTGGAAGTGTCGTGGCCAGGATTATTTTTCATAAATTTTGCTGAATAAAGACTGATGTAACATTGCAAATAATGTTCATGCTGATAATTTATTTGAAATGTTAATGTATGTGAGAAGTCAAGACCGCAAGACAGCAATGACTTTATGTGTGTAAAAAACAAGTGGAGATCAAGATAAGCAGTACCTAACTAGTATTCCCCAGACAACAGACTTTTTATTGTTGGGGTTCACCTTCTCCCATTCATAATCCAAATCTCCAATTTGGGAATGATTTGGTTAATATTTATATTCATGTGACTTGGGGTTAGAACATGCAGTTGTTAAATTGTAAATAAACCTTTGATGAATGTGGGTTAGTAAAATGCTTGGACATATGCCCATAGTAAAGAAGTGGTGTCATCATATGAAGTACAAAATAATTAATTAAAGCTTCCCATATGCTTAAGCTTCGTTTCAGCCTCCGTAGAACTCAGTGTCTATGCAATAGATAATTACTAGTAAACCACTGAGAACATGAATATGTGTAAAAGGGGGTAAATAAAGATTAGAGCAATATTAAACTACTGAACTCTTTATTAATAAATGCTGAGGATGGGAACACATTGTTGCTATCTTCACTATTAGCATACTATCTACTTGCCCATCAAAAATTACGTTTTTTTTTAATTGTAAGGATAGAAATGCTGTTTGCCACCCAAAGTGAGTCTCATCCCCCCTGACCTGCATGTTTTTTTTTTGTAATATTTTTTTTTTCAATGTCATATTCCATATGTGTGGAAAAGTACAACAATAAATTGAATTAGTAGTTAATGTGTTTATTGTTATAACATGCAACTTGTTTATTTATATCTGTAAACATCCCAGAAACCATAGTTTGTTAAAATTGTAAAATGTTTTATTGTAACCTATACATCAATATTCTAAGAATCTGTAAACTTTGTAAAGCATTACATGTTATGTAACAAATGTGTAAATGTTTATACTGATTCCAGAGGAAGGCAAACAGACCCCCCCCCCCCCCAGTGAAACTTAGCCAATTGTCTCAAATGGGTAACCCCAGATACTGGCAATTTGATTACTCCGTGGATCAATACTTTCTCAGTAATTATACAGCAAAAGGCCAAAAGACATAAATACATACAAGGAAACTAATAACAAAATACAATTCAATTAATACATTATTAATAAAACCCAGCACAACAGAAGAAACAAATTTGAAATACATAAATAAAACTTGTAAGTACGTACAATGCCAGTACTAACTATATTCAATGAAACTACAAACTATAATATTTTCCTATCACCTTCTTTTGTTTAATAAGGTTCTTATCAATTGTATTTTTTTTTTAAAGTTATTAGTGGTTCCTCTAAAAAGAGCCCAACGGACGAATAATGTTGTCTTTAGAATGTAACCACTGTATTGTCCGTGGTTTGTTTTTTCTTGAAAAAGTGGTCCTCTAAAAAGAGCCCAAGAGACATAAAAGTTAGTCCTCTAGATGTAACCACTGTTCTTTATGTGTATTTTTTTTACTGTTCTTTTGAAACACTGTTAGCCTTGTAGTTGTTGAAAATGCAACATAGATTTGATTATGTGAAATAGTGTTTTTTCTAAAAAGAGCCCAACAGACGAATAATGTTGTCTTTGGGATGTAACCATTGTACTGTTCGTGGATTGTTTTTTCTTTAAATAGTGCTCCTCTATAAAGAGCACAAGAAATGTAAAAGTTAGTCCTTGAGATGTAACGACTTTTTTTTTTTTTTAAACCCTTTTGTTTTGTTAGCCTTGTAGTTGTTCAAAATGCAACATACAGTTGTGTCTGTTAAATAGTGGTTTCTCTAAAAAGAGCCCAACGAACGTTAATTGTTGTCTTTGGGATGTAACCACAATTTTTTTTTTTTTTTTGATTTTTGTCAGATACTCTGTTTTCTTGTTATCCTTTTTGTTTAGAATTTACAACACCTCATAATATACTATATTTGTAGTAAATACTCATCCATCATCTAATAATTTACCCTGACTTTCATTTTATTTAATGAAAACTTTAATTTCGTGTTGATCCCATGAAAATGGGAAATTGTCTTTTTGAAGTACAAAAGGTAAGCTAGTCTCACTTGGAGCCAAATCTATTCTTGGTATGAAAACTGGTTCACCTTTATGGATACCATTCAGAATTTCTGCATGTATAAAATGGTCCATTAATCCTAAATAATGAATCTTGTCCCATTACAAAGTCCTTTTTTTGGGGTTCATATTTCTCAGTAACATGACAATTGCTCCTTTTCTTGAGTTGCAAAACATGTGGTGGCATTCCAGAAGGAGTTAATGAATTTATAAATTCTGCAGTAAAAGTAGAATTACTCTGTTTGTCATTGGCTAGAACAGAATCTGCACTGAAATAATTTTTTTGTGGCCCATCTATTAATTTCAAGATATCAGCATCTTTATTTTTTTATGTTAATATTACTTGCTGTGCAAGTTCAGAAGAATGTTCTGTATTTATTCCATTTGGGAATATAGCTGATGAGTGAATCGCAAATCATTTGCGCTGGGATTTCGACAGTAACCATCTGGTAAATTAGTTATTACCTCGCTTTTCCCTTCGCCAATTTTAATGAGCCAGTCATTTAATTAATTTTGAACTTCAGATCTCATATTTTTTTCTAATCTAAGGCGTGTGAATTCTTTCCTTAGTGGACTCGACTTTATACATGTTTCCACAATGTCTGTGCGATTTCCACGGACAACCACAGGTAATGTTTGTCTGAAATCTTTACCTAATAACATGACTTTTCCACCAAAAAGCAAATCATTACCCATGACTTCACGTAACAAACGATCAATACATTGCAGAACATGGCACGACATCATAGTGGCCTCATCTATGATAATTAATTTGTATTTTTTTAATTTATTTGCTTGAGATGATTTCATTCTCATATGCAACACTGATGTTTCCAAAATTGGAACTGGAAGCTTAAATCCACTATGTACTGATCTGCCACCTTCTAACAATAGTGCTGCAATTCCAGATCTGGCAAAGGAAAGTGCTATTTCACATTTATCTCAAATTGAACTCATCAATAAATTATAGAGATACATTTTTCCAGATCCACCAGGTCCATCTAGATAAAAATAACGCTCTTTGAACAAGTCATCATCCAGTGCCTTGAAAGCGCGCAATTACAATTTATTGAAAGTGGCAATTTTTCTTCAGTTTTTTGTCTTCCCACATCAGCATCATAGTCCTCTAAACTTATATCATCTATAATTCCTGGATCTGCGAGATTAAAATTTGCACAATTTAATCCATGACATAGAAAGACTTGTTGAATTTCCATTAATGCTTTTAATACAGCTATGGATTCGTTATACCATTTCAAAAAGTCTTCATACATATTTATTTTAATTGTTTCCCACAAAGCTACTGAATTAGGAACATTGCAAAATATGCAAATGAATGCAAACTGTTCCCTCATCTGCCGTGGCATTTTACATAGAGCTGCTTCTTCTAGACATTGCTCCCATTCTGTATCATTAGCAAGGAAGTTTCTATTTTGCGCCGCTAATTGAAATGTGTCATAAATTGACAGTTCTCACGTGTTCAAAACTTTGTGCACCAGGAACATTTAAAAGTAGTAAACGTAAGAAAAAATGTCTCTTGGACTTGCTGTATACCTTTGTGTAATACTTTTATTACCACCCTTTTGTCTACGTTTCCATAAGCCATTGAAGAAAACATAATGATATGGAATCTCATTGTATAAGTATTTCCTTGCCTCCAGGTCCTTGGAATTTGAGATAAACCAAGCAGTAAGTGTGGTTTGTCGATATTCATTTTGTGCAAGAGCATTTTCTTCATTGCCTGCATGAAAGTAAATTAATTGTCTTTGTGGCAAGTGTACAGCTAATTGTTATACTGTATGTGAGCGATCATGCATTTCAAATTTCAGAAGCCGCCACATTGCCTCTGGTGACATAGGGAGCATCTATATATTTGTAGACATATTTGATTTAGTAGAAGTGCAAGCTTCCACATTTATGTGTGCATTATACTACATTAACAGATGTGGATTATATGAGATCTTCTTCTATACAACGAATATACATCGCAATTAGCAAAAATTTGATCTCTAAATTCTTTTGGAAAATCTTTTGTGCATTCTTTATTTTCCATACACAGTGATTGTGGATTTAGGTCTCCACATGATCCATGAATAATGCGATGTGTTACAAAGTCATATAGTGTGGCGTGTTTTTGTAGATGTGCTAGTTCAGCAGTAATTACTGAATCCACTTTCTCTGCAGTATTCAATGTATCATTTTCTTCAATGATTATAAGAATATGTGCTTGCGGAAGGCCTCTTTTTTGGAATTCAATGCTATAAACATAAGCCAAACACTTTCTAAATAAGTTACTCTTTGCTACGTCATGTATTAAGGCTGCTAATTTTATTTTGAAGACTCTAGCCACTAAATCTGGTCTTTCGGAAGTATTGTGTCCAGGTTTGAAATTATCAGCACTCTCTGGCCATTGAGGATTACATGTAAATATAATAAATACATCTGTTTTTCCACATTTTGTTACAATAGCCAAAGCATCATTGTATCTTTCTCGCATATTACGAGGAGATCCTTGGAAGGAAGATGATAATATGATGGCTCGGCCAGTTGGAAGATCTCTGTTTTTAGCCTCTACAGCAACATAATCCATGAGGACACAATACTGTTTAACTCAAAGTTTATTTTGTTGATATTTGATGAAATTGAAATTGTTGGCTTTTACTTGCAGGTAGGAATCAATGATCCATTATTGTGTTAGTTTGCCAGCACTTAAGATGGGATTAAATCCATCGCTAATTGCAGTTTGAGCCACTTTAAATTCAAGCATGGAAATAAATTTTTTTTCACTCTTTGTCTAGAGTTTGGATAACTCTCAAGTATTAATTTTGGTTGCCATCCTGCTTCACCATTGCAATACAAATGGATACGTCATTGGATCTAAATTGGTACTTAAAATATTTATTTTAATGAAAGTTGCTGTTAATTTTTTGGATATATTCTAATATCGATTTGAAAAGGTGGTTCACCCTCATATTTTGAAAGACCATTGCAACCTCATTAGCTGTGGGTAAGTTATAACGTTATTTATTAGTATGCCGATCTCTTCTAAGAACCATATTGACTCTAGGTATTGGCAACTGATTTTGTTGTGCATAAATGCATTATTGTTCTTCAACTTCTGACAGTTTTTTTTTATAAGCTTTAGTGTATGAATTTTTTTCCATAATCTTATCCAGCTCATGAAAAACAGTGGGTAAGCATTTTGTATTTTCTGCAAGCTGCATTTTTTGTTCCACAGCTTCGTTTGTATCTAGTACATATAGTTCAGCAAATTTTCTTTGCTTTCCTTCCTCAGGGTGTAAATGGGAAGTACGGTGGTAAATTTGCACTTGTACTTTAAAGCAGTAAGGACCACGTTCTGTAACATTCTCTGCTAATTTTGCACCCATAGATGCAAAAGATATGGCACTAATATAAGATTGTATAGTTTGTTTACATTTTTTGTAATTTCGGTAAGTTGGGTCACTCATTATACTTTTTAAATATGTGGGGAATTCTTCTCTTTGTGGAAGTTTAACTTTTCCCTTTTGACAGCAACTGATGAACTTACCGTCTCTTGGTCTTTCATCTCGAAAATGATAAGCCCCACAAAATTGACAAAGCACATTCAACATACCACAATTGTGAGGCTCTACGATTATTTCTCTAAATAATGGACTATCCTGTGAAGCAAGGTCAAGATTATAATCTATATCTACAGTATTATCATTAGCATATTCTTCACATGTTTCTTCGTACAATATTCTCTAGTTTCATATCTCTCTTACGCAGACTTTTTGGACCAACCATGTGTCTTTTCTTGAAAATCTGGTCACTCTCTTGTTCTCATACTCTTCTTTTAGTGTACTCCGATTGTTTTTCTCTCCATCTTTGGTTTTGTTCCTTGTGCAGACATTCTTTATATTGCTTGCTGGTTTCTGGCTTCTCATCAATTGAAATCTGTAATTTATTTTCAAAGAAGCAATTATGTTAATGGGGCAAGAGACACAGGGGAGGATGAGGATGGGAAACAGACACAGGAGAAGGAGGGGGGGACACAGGGGAGGGTGCTGCAAGAGACACAGGGGAAGGGGAAAGGAGGGTTATGATGAGCGCAATATTATAATTGCTGTTCTTAAAAGTACCGTATATACTCGAGTATAAGCCAAGTTTTTCAGCCCTTTTTTTAAGGCTAAAAGGGGCCCCCTCGGCTTATACTCGAGTCACTCTCCCCCCCCCCCCCCCGTGTCTCTCTAACTCCCCTGTGTCTATCAAACCCCTCTTGTCTCTCTAACCCCCCGTGTCTCTCTAGGGAGGTTGAGGATGAGGAGGGAGGTTAAGGATGAAAGGGGGGGTTGAGGAGGGAGGTTGAGGATGAGGAGGGAGGATGAGGAGGGGGTTTGAAGAGGGGGTTGAAGAGGGAGGTTGAGAATGAGGAGGGGGTTAAGGAGGGTGATAAGGGAGGGGGGAAGAGACACAGGGAAGGGAGAGGTGTGAAGAGACACAGGGGAGGGAGAGGGGAGAAGAGACACAGGGGGCAGCACATTTCCCACCCTCGGCTTATACTCGAGTCACTCAGTTTTCCCAGTATTTTGTGGTAAAATAGGTGCCTCGGCTTATACTCGGGTCGGCTTATACTCGAGTATATACAGTAATAATATCTGAAGTTATTAATTTATGGGCTACGCTAATGGAAGATAGTGTAGCTGCTAGTTGTAAGTTAAGTCTGTGTACATAAACCGTCACTGCAGTGATGTTCTGTGCCCCAATGAAATTGACAGACACCTGCAAAGCATCAAATACCATTATCAGTATATATTATATAGTATTATATGAAGTAATGACTCACTATTTTTTCTTGATGTCTTATGTTATATTTTATGAAATGAATTACCAAAAGACCTCACAATGTGTATTGAAATTTATTAAGCATATAAAATCTTATTTGCTATAACGTAATATAATATATAAGTGATATTAAATCAATGAATTTCCTGAAATATACTGCAGCGTCATTATAAATGTCTGAAGCGTATAAAATGAAATTGCCTATAACGTAATATAATCACATATATAGTTGTGAGCATGCGAGCCGTTGCTGACGCTTGCGGGCTCGCGCAGAGAGGGCCTCAGTTGCTGGCAAGGAGCGCCAAAGGCGCTCCTTGCCAGCAACTGTGGACCTCGCAAAAAAGTAAGAGACACGTTACGACCAATTACGACCTCGCAAAAATCGGCCGCAACCCACGGACATGAAAAAATGAAAAACACAATAAATACACACAACACATACATAAAAAGCTTACCTACAGCAAGAGGGAGCATCCAGGACCTCAAACACTGAAGTTACACCTCAATTTAACTAAAAATAAAAGAGTTTAGACACTAAAAAATTCTCCAAGCAAGAGAAAAAAAACGAAAACGAGGCTACAGCAGTCTAAAGACGCAAAACACCACCAAACATCTACGGAATTGCAGAAAAACACATACGAGATTCGAAAACAAGGACGCAACCCGCTCGACCCCAAACACATTACAAACACAATAAATACACACAACAAACATATAAAAAGCTTACCCACAGCAAGGTGGTGCACCCAGGACCTCTGCAAGTAAAGTTACACCTCGATTTAAGTCCAAATTTTGGAGTTTAAACACCCGAAAATCACCTAAAAAATGGCAAAACGAAACCAAACGAAAACGAGGCTACAGGACTCTAAACACGCAAAACACCACCAGAAACACGCAAAACACCACAAAACAGCTACGGATATTCTGCCACAGACGCATACCACACATTAGCCGCCATTTTAGAACAATAACTTATACAATGCGGAAGTACACAGCTACGCTAATGGATTTGCCTCGCGCACGCACACTATTACACTGCACACATTCAGCACGCTTACACAGCAGCTCCACAGCACTAATGCTGCAGCAACATCAAAACAGATTGCCAGCTCTTCAATAGAATGTTTCCTGCATATATTACTTGAAAATAGGTAAAGTATATTAATTTATTAATGTATTATTTATTTGATTATTATACACCAAACAGCATTAGCTCACATACAATTTCATTGCCGTAATTTTTTGACGGGCAATTCGCTAGTATATCATAAATATGATATAAATTAATACAATGAAATATACTGTACCTTGTCCTTACAGTATAAGTTGCTGTCTTTAAGCCACTGCAGGCAAAATCTATGTCACTGTCCAATTCACAGACACCTGAAAAGTGTAAAATCATATTTCAGTAATTACTATATATTACACTCTACAAACATATACAGCTTATAATGTGGTAAATTACGTCAATATTTAGATGTGTTTTTTTTTTTTTTTGTAGCCAATCATCGAATAAAATAATGAATAATAAGCCTTTATCTCTTAACTTTCTATGGGCCTCATTCTATTAGCGGCCGCAGCCGTTGCGGGGCCGCAAGGACCGGCCGCAAGCTATTCTGCTATTCTATTCCCCTCCGGCCGGGGATTCCGGCAGGCTTGCGGCCGGTGCCTTGCTATCTCTTGCGGCCGCTCGCGCCGGAGGAAATCCTTTGATCTAAAACGGCCGCAAGGAAATCGGCCGTAAGAAAATCCTATTTGCAATTCAATTGCTCCGGGAACCCTCTCTGCAAGGCTAAAAGCGAGCCGCAGCTTACTTGCAGGAAAGAGGTCCCGCTAGCACCAATTAAGCATGAAATATAGCCCAAATAAAGCCATCCTGCACTTTGAGAAGACTATAAAAGTGATTTTCGGTGTTAGCAAAAATAGCACAAAATTCCCCTATACTCAAATCCGTAAAATATATTTTTTTTAATATACGTCAAATATCCATGTAAAAAGTCCATAGGTTTTGGAGCACCTCAGACCCTCCCACGCCGCAGCCGGAAAATAAACAGTTAATTTGAACTCGGGTTTGGGCTGATGTGCAAGCTTGAGAGTGGGTTACTTTTAATCCTCATGTCCCCCAATATGATCCCTAGCATTTACAGAGCTGTACCGTGCAGGCTTGAATTTATTTTTGAGTTTTAAGTTTTCAGAGCTTACGGCCGGTAGCAAGATTTACGGCCGGCCGTAAGAGGAGATCCTTGCGGGCCCGTTTAATTGAATTGCGAGGTAACAGGACCCCCGCAAGGAATCGCAGCCTTACGGACGGTTTACGGCCGATAATAGAATGAGGCCCTATGTATTTTGTACAAATCATATATAGGTAAGTTAGCATTTCTTCAATTACATTATCCTAAAATCTACTATTAAGCATATTTTTTTTAAATAATCAATTAATCAATTAATAATTAATAATAGTTTAACGTAATATAATATGTAATAAATATTAACTCAATTAATTTAATGAAATATACTGTAAATCGTCCTTCTAAATTGCTATCTTTTACTTCATGCACATGTTAATAAACATCCACTGCACATAAATTCTGTGTCACTGTCAAATTCACAGACACCTTCAAAGTGTAAAATCATATTTCAGTAATGACTATATGTTATAGAATACAAAGATATACAGCTTACAATGTGTTCAGTAACGTCAGCCTAAAATATAATATTTAGCATTTTTTGTGTGTTAATGAAATCAATTAATGACTAATAAGGCTTTACCTATTATCTTTCAATGTATTTGTTCAAAATCATCAAAAGGTCACCAGGACAAACTTACACATGCGCAGTTTACTGGTTTTCCGCCATTTCATGGTCTAAATCGTACTTTTAGCGAGTTGCACTCATTGCAGTCCAAGTCCAACAGGCCTTGCAATGACCGAAACAGGCACAGCATTCCTCCTCCTCTTCAGCTCGCATTGCAGCTCCACAACTGCGTCCATCACTTTGCAAGGGCCGCAAGTGCGTGACCAACATCGCAAACATCCCCAACATTTATAAGATCCAAAACTACAGTGGGGGGGGGGAAGAAGTATTTGATCCCCTGCTGATTTTGAACATGTGTCCACTGACAAAGAAATGATCAGTCTATAATTGAAATGGTAGGTGCATTTTAACAGTAAGAGACAGAGTCACAAAAATAAACAAGAAAATGCATGTCAATAAACATTATTAATTGATTTAAGGGTCAGTGAGAGAAATAAGTATTTGACCCCTTCTACTTGGTGGCAAATCCCTTGTTGGCAATCACAGCGGTCAGATGTTTATTTTAGTTGGCCACCAGGTTTGCACACTTCTCCTCTCCACTATTTGCAGATACTCTCCAAGTCATTAAAGTTTTGAGACTGATGTTTGGCAACTAAAACCTTTAGCTCCATCCACAGATTTTCTTTGGTATTAAGGTCCAGAGACTGGCTAGGCCACTTCAGGACCTTAATGTGCTTCTTCTTGAGCCACTCCTTTGTTACCTTGGCTGTGTATTTTGGGTCATTGTTATCCTGGAATACCCGTCCACAACCCATTTTCAATGCCCTGGCTGAGGGAAGGAGGTTTTCACCCAAGATTTGACGGTACATGGTGCCGTCCATTGCCCCTTTAATGCGGTGCAGTTGTCCAATCCCTACACCCCTAAAGCATAATGTTTACACCTCCATGTTTGACTGTAGGGATGGTATCCTTGGGGTCATACATAGCATTCCTCCTCCTCTAAACGCGGCTGATGCCCAAGAGCTCAATTTTGATCTCATCTGACCACAACACTTTCAACCAGTTCTCTTCTAAATCATTCAGATGTTCATTGGAAAACTTCAGGGCCTGTAGATGTACTTTCTTCAGCAGGGGGACTGCAGGATTTCAGTCCTTCACGACATAGTGTGTTACCAATTGTTTTCTTGGTGACCATGGTCCCAGCTGCCTCGACATCATTAACAAGATCCTCCCGTGTAGTTCTGGGCTGATTCCTCACTGTTCTCATGATCATTGAAACTCCAAGAGGAACATCAGGTGGAGGGAGAATGGTTATTTTGTGTTTCTTCCATTTACGAATAATAAAGCAACTGTTGTCACCTTCTCACCAAACAGCTTGGCGATGGTCTTGTAGCCTATTTTAGCCTTGTGCAGGTCTACAATCTTGTCCCTGACATCCTTGGACAGCTCTTTGGTCTTGGCCATGTTGGAGATTTTGGAATCTGATTGATTGCTTTTGTGGACAGGGTGGACAGGTGTCTTTTATACAGGTAACAAACCGAGATTAGGAGCACTCCCTTTAAGAGAGTGCTCCTAATATTAGCTCTTTACATGTATAAAAGACACCTGGGAGCCACAAATCTTGCTGATTGATAGGGGATCAAAAACTTATTTCCCTCACTGACCTGCAAATCAATCTATAACTTTTTTGAGATGCGTTTTTCTTGTTTTTTTTTTTGTTATTCTGTCTCTCATTTTTAAAATACACCTACCATTAAAATTATAGACTGATCATTTCTTTGTCAGTGGACAAACTTTCAGCAGGGGATCAAATACTTTTCCCCCCACTGTATATATATATAATTCTTTGTGTATTAACTATCAATCTTACTTCTCATATCAGAGGCAGATTGAATAGCAATACCTAGTTAAGCACAGATAAATGCCCATTGTCAGTGCACAGTGTTGGTCAGAAATGCAAGACCTTGAGATCATCTTCACTATTAACATGTTTTCTGAGTATTAGGTGTCCACATTTCATTGACAAATATATGGTTACTAGCTACTTGCCCATCACAAAATGACGGCAATAAGATTGTAAGGCAGGTAATGTTGTTTGTGTGCGAAATAAATTAATTATGGCAATGAATAATTAATAAAATAAGAAATTAATACACTTTACCTATTGTGAAGTAATATATTCAGCATTGTGCTGAAGAGCTGGCAATCTGTTTTCATGTTGCTGCAGCATCAGTGCTGTGGAGCTGCTGTGTAAGTGTCATGAATGTGTGCAGTGTGAAGTGTAAATAGGGTAGCTGTGTACTTCTGGATTGTGTAAGTTAGTGTTCTAAAATGTCGCTTAATGTGTGGCACGCAGCTGTGGCTGATTTTGCGTCCTTGTTTTCGGATGTCATCCGACTTTTTCGGAAAATCCGTAGGTGTTTGATGGTGTTTTGTGTCTTTAGAGTCCTGTAGCCTCGTTTTCATTTTTTTCGGCTGTCTAAACTCTTTTATTTAGAGTGAAATTGAGGTGTAACTTCAGTTTTCGAGGTCCTGGCTGCCTCCCCTTGCTGTAGGTAAGCTTTTTATGTATTTGTTGTGTGTATTTATTGTGTTTTTCATGTTTTCATGTGCGGGGTAGAGATGTCGCAAACAGTTCGCCCGCGAACTATTCGCAGCGATTTTGGCATGTTCGCGTTCGCAGCGGACGGCGAACACATGTGCTTTTCGGTTCGCCCCCTATACTTTATCATTGAGTAAACTTTGACCCTGCACCTCACAGTCAGCAGACACATTCCAGCCAATCAGAAGCATACACTCCCTTCCAGAGCCTTCCATCTGAAGGACAGGCTAATATTCTGCTCTGTTTCACCAGTCATAGTTGGTGTACCATACATTGAAAAAAAACAACCCTTTTTTCCTTTAATCTAATTTCAGTTGCCTGCCTGTGTCAGGCTCAAAGCTTATATTGTGCTCAGTGAAATAAAACAAAACTTTTTGACTGTAAAAGATTGAATAGCAATTGCCTGCCTACAGGCGTGTGTGTGAAGCCTATTGCATCTACTCTGCCAACTTTTGCCAGTGCACAGTGATACGTCATATCTGGTGCAACCGTAGTGTACAGTGATATAAAACAAAACTTTTTTGACTGTAATAGATTGAATAGCAATTGCCTGCCTACAGGCGTGTGTGTGAAGCCTATTGCATCTACTCTGCCAACTTTTGCCAGTGCACAGTGATACGTCATATCTGGTGCAACCGTAGTGTACAGTGACATAAAACAAAACTTTTTTGACTGTAATAGATTGAATAGCAATTGCCTGCCTACAGGCGTGTGTGTGAAGCCTATTGCATCTACTCTGCCAACTTTTGCCAGTGCACAGTGATACGTCATATCTGGTGCAACCGTAGTGTACAGTGATATAAATCAACACTTTTTTGACTGTAATAGATTGAATATCAGTTGCCTGCCTACAGGCGTGTGTGTGAGGCCTACAGCGCCTACTCTGCCAACTTTTGCCAGTGCACAGTGACACTCATATCTGGTGGCACCTTAGATTGCATGCGCAGTGCCCCAAATTTGAAGTAGGAGGTCCGACCAAGCATCTTTTTCCATCTCCCTGTTCCAAAAATCAATGCCATATACACGTCCCCTAATAGTGGATGTAACAGGGATTAAACCGATAGGAATAGTACTACTTAACAGTACACACCTTATAATAACGCAGACAGAGGCAACGCAGAGAGGGGAGTCTGAAGAAGAGGAGTCAGAGGAGGAAGGTGGCTTTGAGGAGGTGGAAGACCAAACACAGCAGGCGTCCCAGGACGCTTGTTGTCACCTTTCGGGTACCCTTGGTGGCTGGGTGGAGGAAGAGACCTTCAATGACATCAGTGAGGACAAGGAACGGACATGGCTAGCTTGATATCCAACCTTGTGCAAATGGGGAGTTTGCGGTTGTGCAAAGGGACTGTTTGCGTTTTTTTGCGGTGCATTAAACGGGGAGATTGGTCTGTTACTGTGAAGCGGGTGTAACCCTTACACTACCTGATCGATACAACATCATACCTGATGTTTTAAAGCATGTTATTCCAAACAATTTAGGAATGTTAGGTGTTTTTTAGCCTTTATGGCTTAAAACCAGACTCTGCATCAACTATGTAATTTTCCGTGGGAGTTTTGCCATGGATCCCCCTCCGGCATGCCACAGTCCAGGTGTTAGTCCCCTTGAAACAACTTTCCCATCACTATTGTGGCTAGAAAGAGTCCCTGTGGGTTTTGAAATTTGCCTGCCCATTGAAGTCTATGGCGGTTCGCCAGGTTCGCCCGTTCGCGAACATTTGCTGGAAGTTCGCGTCCGCTGTTCGCGAACCGAATACTTGATGTTCGTGACATCACTAGTGCGGGGGTTTCGGGCAGTTAGGTCGTATTTTTGCGAGGTCATAATGGGTCGTAAAGTGTCTCGTATTTGTTTGTCTTAAGTCCGTAAATTTTGCGCTCTATGCCAGCAACTGGGGCTACGCGAGCCCGCAAGCGTTAGCAACATCCCGCATGCTCACAACTATATTATGGTGATACTCACAAATAACCACCCATGATCAGTACATGATATTTCAAAAGGTATATAGGACCCTGAAATAATTTTAACAATGATACTCTGATAGAGGACCTTGCGGTCATCTTTATTGTTACCACATTTTTTGATTATTAGCTGTCAATCCTACTTCACATGCTATTGACAGATTGAATAGCATACATGGTTATAAGCATAGATAACCACCCATGATCAGTGCATGATTGTAGTAAGGTGTACAGGACCCTGGAATTATTTTAAGGATGACAGCATGACATGTTGCTTTTTTTTAAGAGGGGAAATCCACTCCTCATGGACAATAAATCAAGAGATACATATATACAAATATCTGTATAGCCATACTCTTAATAATGGGAAGACAATTTCAAGAACACTGTGAAATTGACATTCTCATTTAATTCGTTATTTAACAAAGTTATCCAACGCCTTTCAGTTCTTAAAAAGTTCATATTATAAATTACCTTTTTTGATACCTAAATCCACTTTCTGCAGTACCCAACATTTTAATTCAGGCTTAGAATTATGGAAAAGGGAATAATGCCATACCACTGTTGATAATGTCTTGCCTTTTTTGGTATCTTTCTGTGCATTCTTAATGTTACCTATGTGTTCACCTAGCCGTCGTCTAATTTCACAGCTAGTCATGCCTATGTATCTCAAATTATACGAGCATTCAATGCAATAAATTACTCCCTTTGAACTACAGTTGTAGAACTCCTATGCTTTATAAATCTTACCAATTCTGTCAGTTACGTGTTCTCCTCAGACCATATATTCACAAAATGTACAGTAGCCACATTTAAAGGTCCCTTTAGGTAGAGTGTTAGTTTTTTTTCTTTTGTTTGAAAAAGTGGCTTCAAACCAGCATATCTTTTACATTTTGTGATCTACGCCAACTTGTCTTCATATCGACACCAATACATGTATTCAGATCGTCTGATCTTAGAATGTGGGCATATTTATTCAATATGTTGTTGATTAGTGATGTCGCAAACATAACATTTTTGGTTCGCGAACCGCGAACGCAAACCGCCGCAAATCTTCGCGATCCGGCTAACCCGGCGAACCGCCATAGACTTCAATGGGCAGGCGGATTTTAAAACCCACAGGGACTCTTTCTGGCCACAATAGTGATGGAAAATTTGTTTTAAGGGGACTAACAGCTGGACTGTGGCATGCCGGAGGGGGATCCATGTCAAAACTCCCACGGAAAATTACATAGTTGATGCAGAGTCTGGTTTTAATCCATAAAGGGCATAAATAACCTAACATCCCCCTCCATAATCATCCTCCCCTGTATCTCTTTACACCCTCCCTCATCATCCTCCCCTGTGTCTCTTTCCCCCCTTCCTCATCACCCTCCCTGTGTCTCATCCCCCCTCCCTCATCATCCTCCCACCTCCCTCATCATCCTCCCCTGTATCTCGTTACCCCCTCCCTCATCATCCTCCCCTGTGTCTCTTCCCCCTCCATCATCATACTCCCCTGTGTCTCTTTCCCCCCTCCCTCATCATCCTCCCCTGTGTCTCTTTTCCCCCTCCCTCATCATCTTCCCCTGTGTCTCTTACCCCCCTCCCTCATCATCCTCCCCTGTGTCTCTTTCCCCCTTCCTCATCACCCTCCCCTGTATCTCTTTACCCCCTCCCTCATCATCCTCCCCTGTGTCTCTTCCCCTCTCCATCATCATCCTCCCCTGTGTCTCTTTCCCCCCTCCCTCATCATCCTCCCCTTTGTCTCTTTTCCCCCTCCCTCATCATCTTCCCCTGTGTCTCTTCCCCGCCTCCCTCATCATCCTCCCCTGTGTCTCTTTCCCCCCTTCCTCATCGCCCTCCCCTGTATCTCTTTACCCCCTCCCTCATCATCCTCCCCTGTGTCTGTTTCCCCCTCCCTCATCATCCTCCCCTGTGTCTCTTCCCCCCTCCCTCATCACCCTCCCCTGTATCTCTTTACCCCCTCCCCCATCATCCTCCCCTGTGTCTGTTTCGCCCCCTCCCTCATCATCCTCCCCTGTGTCTCTTCCCCTCTCCCTCATCAACCTCCCCCTCCCTTGATGATAAGGGGGGGAAAGTGTGAGGGGTGTTAGCGTAAGGAGGGTTAGGGATAAGTGTGGGGGGTGTTAGGGTGAGAGATGTTAGGGTTAGGTGTTAGGGATAAGTGTGAGGGGTGTTAGGGTTAGGGTAAGGGGTGCTAGGGATAAGTGTGATGGGTGTTAGGGTTAGGTGTTAGGGTGAGGGGTGTTAAGGATAAGTGTGGGGGTGTTAGGGTGAGGGCTGTTAGGGATAAGTTTAAGGGGGTATTAGGGTTAGGTGTTAGGGTGAGGGGTGTTAGGGATAAGTGTGAGGGGTGTTAGTGTAAGGGGTGTTATGGATAAGTGTGAGGGGTGTTAGGGTAAGGGATGTTAGGGTTAGGTGTTAGGGATAAGTGTGAGGGGTGTAAGGGTTAGGGTGAGGGGTGTTAGGGATAAATGTGGGGGTGTAAGGGTGAGGGATGTTAGGGTGAGGGGTGTTAGGGATAAGTGTGAGGGGTGTTAGGGTGAGGGATGTTAGGGTTAGGTGTTAGGGATAAGTGTGAGGGGTGTTAGGGTTAGGGTGAGGGGTGTTAGGGATAAGTGTGAGGGGTGTTAGGGTTAGGTGTTAGGGTAAGGGGTGTTAGGGATAAGTGTGATGGGTGTTAGGGTAAGGAATGTTAGGGTTAGGTGTTAGGGTGAGGGGTGTTAGGGATAAGTGTGGGGGGTGTTAGGGTAAGGGATGTTAGTGTTAGGTGTTAGGGATAAGTGTGAGGGGTGTTAGGGTTAGGGTGAGGGGTGTTAGGGATAAGTGTTGGGGGTGTTAGGGTGAGGGATGTTAGGGTTAGGTGTTAGGGATAAGTCTGAGGGGTGTTAGGGTTAGGGGTGTTAGGGATAAGTTTGAGGGGTGTTAGGGTTAGGTGTTACGGTGAGGGGTGTTAGGGATAAGTGTAATGGGTGTTAGGGTAAGAGATGTTAGGGTTAGGTGTTAGGGTGAGGGGTGTTAGGGATAAGTGTGGGGGTGTTAGGGTGAGGGATGTTAGTTTTAGGTGTTAGGGATAAGTGTGAGGGGTGTTAGGGTTAGGGTAAGGGGTGTTAGGGATAAGTGTGAGGGGTGTTAGGGTTAGGTGTTAGGGTGAGGGTTGTTAGGAATAAGTGTGAGGGGTGTTAGGGTTAGGTGTTAGGGTGAGGGGTGTTAGGGATAAGTGTGATGGGTGTTAGGGTAAGGGATGTTAGGGTTAGGTGTTAGGGTGAGGGTGTTATGGATAAGTGTGATAGGTGTTAGGGTAAGGGATGTTAGGGTTAGGTGTTAGGGTAAGGGGTGTTAGGGATAAGTGTGAGGGGTGTTAGGGTGAGGCATGTTAGGAATAGGTGTGAGGGGTGTAAGGTCTTAGGGATAAGTGTGAGGGGTGTTAGGGTTAGGTGTTAGGTTGATGGGTGTTATGGAGAGGTGAGAGGTGTTAGGGTTGGGTGCTAAGGTGAGGGGAGGATGATGATAAGGGGGGGAAGAGACACAGGGGAGTCCTTGCAGCAGAGATCAAAAGAGTCATTCAGGACTGTATTGCACCCTGTGTACAGTAGCCTAGCTATGGTTTTCCCTATTGATGCAGTATCACCTACACTCAGACTCCTCTCAGTAAGACTGCAAGTTAGTTATGATTCCAAAATGGCTACTGTCCATGAGGTAGAAGGCTCTGGAAGGGAGTATATGCTGCTGATTGGCTGGAATGTGTCTGCTGACTGTGAGTTGCAGGGTCAAAGTTTGCTCAGTGATAAAGTATAGGGGGCGGATCGAACATTGCATATGTTCGCAGTTCGCCACGAACGCGAACATGCTATGTTCGCCGGGAACAGTCCGCCGGCGAACTATTCGTGACATCTCTATTGTCGATCTTTCGCCATTGTTGGCTAAAAGTGTCCACATATGAAATTGTACCATCATCCTGTTTGTGTGTCTTCAGTGTCAATAATTGATCTCTATCGGTATGCAGTGCTCTATCATATGCTTTTTTGACAGAGGTGTTGCTGTATCCTCTTTCTGTTAATCTCTGTCTCAATTCTTTAGATCGATCTTTGAATTTTAAGTTATCTAAACAGTTTGGCGTAGTCTAAAGAATTCCCCTACGGGTATTGCTTTCTTGGTAGAGGGGTGGTGTGAGCTAGAGAAATGTAGTGTTCTGTTGGTGGCTGTTGGCTTTCTAAATAAATCTGTTTGTATTTCACCATTATTGCTGATAATCAAATCTAAGAAGTTAAGTTGTTTCAAATCAATCTGATGGGTAAGTTTTAAGTTCAAATCATTATCATTTAAGATCTGAACGAATTCAGCAAATTCTTCTTCACTCCCATCCCACAGTATCAGCAGATCACCAATATATCTGAGCCATAAGGTGGACTTGGAATTGATATCACTGAATCAATTTCCTTCTCCCATAACCCCAAATAGATATTAGCATATGTAGGGGCACAGGCTGTCCCCAGTGCAGTGCCACGTTGTTGTAGAAAGAGTTTCCCTTCAAAAGTGAAGTAATTATGTTGTAGAATAAACTGTAACAAGTGGATCAAAAGTGTGGATTTCATTCTTAGAAAATAAGATATTGCCCAACATCCCTTTTTATGATTGATGGACATGTAAAGGGCCTCCACATCACGTCACCAGAAATGTACTTTGATTGATGGTTATGCCATTCAATTTGCACACGAAGTCCATTGTGGCCCTTACATAAGAAAGTAAGCCTAAAACGAAAGATCTCAGATGTGCACCTAGGTATTGGCTCGCCTTCTCACATAGGCTATTATTACCTGAGATGATAGCACTACCTGGTGGTCTTAATAAACTTTTATGTACTTTGGGTAACATGTAGAAAGTTGTGATTCTCGTTTTCTTTACAGTCAAGAACTTGAATTCTTTGGGGGATATCAAATTAGCCTCTTTTGCTCTATTAAGTATAGAGTTATACTGATCTAGGAAGTCACTTGTTGGATTATAACATTGTAAATTATTTAGCTGTTTATGTGCCTCATCGAGATATTTATCAGTAGGCCAGATGACAATATTGCCCCCTTTATCTAAGGATTTTACAATAACATCATCCCATGTACTTATTTATTTAATCATCCTATATACTCATTTCTTCAATGTTCTTCTTTAGTTATATTAGACATTTTCCAAGTCTCTTACCACTAATTTGGTATAAATATCCACAACAGGACAGATTGATGATGGAGGATTGAAACTTGATTTTATTTTCAATGTATCCAACCAATTACATAGTTACATAGTTACATAGTTTCATAGTAATTGAGGCTGAAAAAAGACCTTTGGTCCATCTAGTTCAACCTTTTTAAGATCTCCTCCTATCTACAATATGTGGATCATTTGGTAATTGATCCAGAGGAATGCAAACAGAAAAAAACAACTCAAGTGAAACTTGCCAATCGTCTCAAAAGGGAAAAAAAACTGAATTCCTTCCTGACCCCAAATACTGGTGATCGGATTCCTCCCTGGATCAATACTTTCTCTCTAATTAACCAGGATAAAAATGAATGACCTTTTTACTTAAAAATATATCCAGTCCATTTTAAAAGTTATCTATCGAATCCGCTGCCACCACTTCCTTCGGTAGAGAATTCCACAGACTAACCACTTTTACTGGGAAGAAACCCTTTTCTTTCTTTAAGGTGGAAACGTTTTACTTCTAACCTCAAATGATGTCCTTTTGTAAGTTGGGAACCTCTTGGCACAAGAAGCTCACTTTACAAAGCTTTATACTGACCCTGGATGTATTTATATAATGTAATCATATCTCCGTTAAGAGAAAATACGTTTTACATGGTTAGTCTTTCTTAGCCCCTCCATTCTCCTTAGTTTAGTTTTGTTGCCCTTCTCTGTACTGTTTCCAGCTCTAAAATGTCCTTTTATGAAGTGGTGCCAAAAATTGTACTCCATATTTCAAATGAGGGCATACTTGGGATTTGTATAATGGCAGAATTATATTTGCTTCCCTTGCTTCAATAACCCTTCTAAACACATGCTAATATTTTATTTGCCTTTGCAGCTGATGCTTGGCATTGAGCACCATTACCTAGGTGGTTGACCACAAACACTCCCAAATCCCTTTCAGTATCAGATACCCCCAGATTTGCTCAATTAATATTATAAATTGCATGGCTATTTTTCCTTCCCAGATGCATAACTTTACATTTATTCATATTAAATCTTACCTGCCATTTAGATGCCCATTCCTCTATTTTATGTAAATCCCGTTGGATTGAGTACATCATTATGTGATTTATTTACATTGAACAACTTTGTGTCATCAGCAAAAATGGAGACAATACTTTCCAGTCCCACCTCTAAGTCATTAATAAATATGTTAAAAAGGAGAGGACCTAATACTGAACCCTGAGGAACCCCACTTATCACATTAGTCCAATATTTTCCATTTAGAACAACCCTTTGCTTCCTGTCTTTTAGCCAGCTCTCGATCCATGAGCAGATATTTACTGCAATTCCTGTATCCCTTAGTTTTCACAATAGTCTCATATGTGGCACTGTATTAAAAGCCTTTGCAGAATCCAAAACTACTGCATCCACGGAATTATATTGATCCAGGTTTCTACTAACCTCCTCATAGAAACTAATTAGATTTGTTTGACATGACCTATCCTTCATAAATCCATGTTGACTCCTACTTATAATCCTGTTCAAATAGACATATTCTTGTATATTATCCCTTATTAACCCTTCTAAAAGCTTTCCCACTACAGAAGTAAGGCTCACTGGTCTATAATTCACTAGATTTGCTCTTGCTCCCTTCTTAAGTATAGGTATAACCTCTGCATTTCGACAGTCATGTGGTAGAAAACCCATGTTGAGTGAATCTTGAAAAATTTAAAATAATGGTTTTGCTATTACAGAGCCCATTTCCCTCAGTACCCTTGGATGTATTCAATCAGAACCTGGGGCTTTATTAACATTTATTTTTTCCAACTTCTTTTAGATTTCTTCCTGCATTAAACAATTATCTGGTGAAGGTAATGTAGCTCCATTATGTAGCAGTGTCCCAACCACTGGTACCTCCCTAGTGTATACTGAAGAACATAACGTATTTAGCTCATCTGCCTTTCGAAAGCGTCTATATCTTCCTCTGCCTCCACATACGTTTTAAAAGCCTGGTATGGTATCTTAGGCTTACCTTCTTGTGGCATATTTATTGCAGAGCTGCGTTCTGGGGCTGTTTGTTTCCTCAACATAAATTCCTGGACTTCTGTCATGGTCCTTGAAATAATTTCCGTTGAAGGTTGTTCCCCATAAAAAGACAGCCGAAATTGTACCTGACTCCGGAACTCCACTTGTTCCGAATTTTCTCCCGAATCCCCCTGTTCGGGAACCGAATCTCCGTCCATTCGGTACTCCTCCATCAGCTCAGTAATGAGTACCGCTTTCTTCTTATTGCTGGCTTGTATACCCCTTGCCTCCAGGAGGTCTTTTAGCGTGGAGCGTTTTAGTGTGGCAAAATCAATCTCCATCCGTACTCCATTTATGCTTGTTCCTCTGTGAGTCTGGATCCCATCGCTGCCAACCAATGTAGAGGAGAGGCAATATTCCCCAGGTTATCTCCGCTTATAATCCCAGTGAGGCTCTGGAACAAGTAAATGGTAAATCCACAGGCAAGGTTTCCAACAGGTAAAATAATAGCAATATCCCAACCGCAATCCCAATCACTGGACGACACACAGTTTCAGGAGCAGAACTGACTTTATTTTGTTGTGCAGAAATATTTATACACATCTCTTCCCACAGGCAATACACATGCCCATATTTGGCCACACAATACACATAAAAAGAACAATAGGTGTGGTCACCCCTCCCTGAGGCTCCTTGATATAATCAGACAATGATTAAATCAGCCGTCTTTGTTCTTATGTTTGAGAATGAATAAACGTCCTTATCTGTAACAGGATTATCTCTCCTGCCAAGGTCTGCACTAGCCTGGGGCCAATATTCTGCAGAGCATAAACCAACATACATACAGTATATTACTAGGATCATATTTTAACCAAGAATTAAATAAACATAAACAGGGTAAAACAGTGATGGGTTCCGTTACAACAGTACTATAAGCTCCTTACCCCCTCCTTGGTTTTGAATCAGCATAAGCACAGATCTTAATGTATAATGCCCTAAATCTGTTATAGTGGTATTCCCTATTGATAGAGAGACAAGACTGCACTCGAAGAACCCGCTATTTATCTTTTATATTCTGCCTAATCAATATTGTAGTAGTCTACTGAACTATTTTGGATTCCTATGTGCTCTCATTCAACCGAGGAGTAATGGGTTTCCTGTTTCCTGAGAGGTAGTATGGTGTATGCTGAGTTCTCAGCCGTCTGCTTGTGACGTCATCTGTAGACGCCACCTAATGCCTGAAACAAAGCTGAAGCATATTGAAGGCTTTAAAGGACTAATTGTCTATGGGAGTGTCTTGGAGTTAACTCTTTCACTACCACTCAGTGTCTATGCAATAGAGAATTACTAGTAAACCTCTGAGGACATGAATATGTAAAAAAGGGGGTAAATAAAGATTAGAGCAATATTAAACTGCTGAACTCTTTATTAATAAATGCTGAGGATGGGAACACATTGTAGCTTATCCAAGCTTATTGCATCTTCACTATTAGCATATTCTTTGTGTATTAACTATCAATCCCACTTCTCATGTCAGCAGCAGATTGAATAGCAATACCTAGTTAAGCACAGATAAATGCCCATAGCCGGTGCACAGTGTTGGTCAGAAATGCAAGACCTTGATATCATCTTCACTATTAAAATGTTTTCTGAGTATTAGCTTTCGAACCCACTCCACAAGTCATTGACAAATATATGGTTACAAGAACAAATAACGACCCATGATCAGTACATGATATTTCATAAGGTATATGAGAACCTAAAATAATTTTAAAGATGATACTATGATACAGGACTTTGAGGTCATCTTTGTTGTTACCATATTTTTTGAGTAAGGGGGGCAATATCGCAATCTGGCCTACTGATAAATATCTGGATAAAGCACTTAAACAGCTAAATGATTTAGAATGTTATAAATGTCTTTGAGATGATCCAACAAGTGACTTCTTAACTGTAGACAAACCGAGAATTGCAACTTTCGACATGTTACCCCAAGTACATAAAAGTTTATTAAGAACACCAGGTAGTCCTATCATCTCAAGTAATGGTAGCCTTTGTGAGAAGGCGAGCCAATACCTAGATGCACGTCTGTGATCCTTTGTTTTAGGCTTACCGTCTTATGTAAGGGCCACAATGGATGTTTTTGGAAAATTGAATGGCATAACCATCAATCAAAGTACATATCTGGTGACATGTGATGTGGAGGCCCTTTACATGTCCATCAATCATAGGAACTGATATTAAGCAATATCTTAATTTATAAGAATGGAATCCACACAAGTATGAAAATAACAACTTTCTGGTCCGCTTGTTACAGTTTATTCTACAACATAATTACTTCACCTTTGAAGGAAAATTATTTCTACAACAACGTGGCACTGCAATGGGGACAGCCTGTGCCCCTACATTTGCTAATATCTATTTGGAGAGGGAAATAGTATTTAGTGATATCAAAGTACACTGCTAAGATCCCCTTATGGTTCAGATATATTGATGATCTGCTGATTCTGTGGGTTGGCAGTGAAGGAGAATTTTCTGAATTCATTCAGATCTTAAATGATAATGATTTGAACTTAAAACTAACCCATCAGATTGATTTGAAACAAATCAACTTCTTAGATTTGATTATTAAAAAGTATGTGCTCGGGTTCGGCATGTTGTGGATCGGGTAGATAAATTATTGGGGGGTGCTGGAAATAAACCGGCGGTCTTGGTACACATTGGTACCAATGACAAAGTTAGTGGAAGATGGAGTGTCCTAAAGAATGATTTTAGAAAACTAGGTAATAAGCTGAAGGTAAGGACCTCCAAGGTAGTATAGGAGCTTAGGGAGGTTAAATGTGTGGCTAAAGATGTGGTAAACTAAGGAGAGGTTTGGGTTTTTAGAGCACTGGACTGACTTCTCACTTCAGTACAATCTCTACAGCAGGGATGGATTGCACATTAATAATGAAAGAGCTTTTGTGCCAGAGGATAGGATGGTAGAAAGGCTGGAGGAGTTTTTAAACTAGTAGGTGCAGAGGGACTAGATATAAGTAATGGGGTAGAAAGTGTAGAGGGTATAATGGATGAATTAACAACTCATAAAGGAGGAGATAGGGGAGGGGTAGTATAGTCAATAGGGAGGTATTACTAAGTAAGTCAAGTATAGTGGCATGCACCACCAAACTACAAACTTATAACATAAGGTGTATGCTTGCTAATGCCAGAAGCTAGCCAGCAAAAATTGCAGTGTTAGAATTATTAGCAATTAATGAAAAATGGAATTTAATAGACATTACCGAAACATGGTTGGATGAATCTCATGACTGGACTGTTAATCTGGATGGTTATAACTTATTTAGGAAAGATAGGGGCAATGTAAAAGAGGAGGAGGGAATTGTCTTTATGTTAAGCCTGAATTTAAGCCTATAGTTAGAGAAGATATTTATGGTGGAACTGTGGTAATGTTGAATGTTTGTGGGTAGAGTTAAATAGCGGAGCAGCAAATTCCAAAATAATATTAGTAGGAGTATTCTATAAACCCCCAAATATAGCTGATAGTGAGGAAATACAATTATTGTTACAGATTGGAAATGCAGCTAAGCATGGTCAAGTTTTAATAATGGGAGTTTTAATTACCCTGAAATGAACTGGGTAAATGAGACCAGCATTTCAGCTAAGGGGAGCAGGTTCTTGAGTACACTCAGGGATCATGATCTGGCCCAGGTTATACAAGAGTCTACTAGAAATTAGGCTATCTTGGATTTAGTTATCACAAATAATATCAATATAGTATCAAATGTTGAAATAGGGCAACCTTTGGGAAACAGTGATCACAATACAGTCTCATTTGAGATTGAATAAAAAAAAATGTTTAAGGGGCCAACAAAAAGTCTTAATTTAAAAAGGGCAGATTTTAACAGTCTAAGGGCAGCAATACAAAGTACAGACTGGGACAAAGAACTGGCAGGTAAAAATACTAAATATAAATGGACAACATTTAAATCCTTACTAAATATACATACTTATCACCATATACCAAGTGGGAATAAAAGTAAGAGGAGTAAATCACATCCGATGTGGCTTAACAATAATTTAAAGATCAACATACAGAGTAAAAAACAGGCATTTATATTATACAAACAAGAGGGGACAGAGACTGCTTTTCGGGAGTATAAAGAAATCAAGAAGGCTTGCAAAAGGGATATTAGACTGACTAAAATAGAAAATGAAAAATGAATTGCAAGAGAGTAAGACTAACCCTAAAATCTTTTTTAACTATATTAATGGGAAGAAGGTGAGGAAGGAAGCTATAGGAACATTACAATGTGGCACAGGCCGTCTGATAATTAGTGACCAGGAAAAGGCAGATGAGCGAAATAAGTTATTTTCTTCGGTATACACAAGGGAGGTACCAGTGGTTGGGACACTGCAACAAAATGGGGCTGCTGCTTTCACTGAATAACTGGTTAACGCAGGAAGAAATCCAAAAGAGGTTGGATAAAATAAATGTTAATAAAGCCCCAGGTCCTGATGGAATACATCCAAGGGTACTGAGGGAACTGGGTTCTGTAATAGCCAAACCATTATATTTAATTTTTGAAAATTCACTCAGCACACGGTTTCTACCAGATTACTGGAGAAAAGCAGATGTGATACCTATATTTAAAAAGGGAGCAAGAGCAAATCTGGTAAATTATAGACCAGTGAGCCTCACTTCTGTAATGAGAAAGCTTTTAGAAGGGTTAATAAGGGATAATATACAAGAATATGTCGATTTGAACAGGATTATAAGTAGGAGTCAACATGGATTTATGAGGGATAGGTCATGTCAAACAAATCTAATTAGTTTCTATGAGGAGTTTAGTAGAAACCTGAATCAAGGTAATTCTGTGGATGCAGTAGTTTTGGGTTTTGCAAAGGCTTTTGATACAGTGCCACATTGGAGACTATTGTGAAAACTAAGTGATGAAGGAATTGCAGTAAATATCTGCTCATGGATCGAGAGCTGGCTAAAAGACAGGAAGCAAAGGGTTGTGGCAAATTGAATATATTGGACTAATGTGGTAAGTGGGGTATCTCAGGGTTCAGTATTAGGTCCTCTCCTTTTTAACATATTTATTAATGACTTAGAGGTGGGACTGGAAAGTATTGTCTATATTTTTGCTGATGACACGAAGTTGTGCAAGGTAATTAAATCACATAATGATGTACTCCCTCCAAGGGGATTTACATAAAATAGAGGAATGGGCATCTAAATGGCAGTTGGGATTTAATATGAATAAATGTAAAGTTATGCATCTGGGAAGGAAAAATAGCCATGCAATTTATAATGTTAATGGAGCAAATCTAGGGGTATCTGATACTGAAATGGATTTGGGAGTGCTTGTGGACAACCACCTAGGTAATGGTGCTCAATGCCAAGCAGCAGCTGCAAAGGCAAATAAACTATTAGATGGAATTAGAAGGGTTTTTGAAGCAAGGGAAGCAAATATAATTCTGCCATTATACAAATCCCTAGTACGCCCTCATTTGAAATATGGAGTACAATTTTGGGCACCACTTCATAAAAAGGACATTTTAGAGCTGGAAAAGGTACAGAGAAGGGCAACAAAACTAATAAGGAGAATGGAGGGGCTAAGTTATGAAGAAAGACTAACCAAATAAAACTTATTTTTTCTAAACAGAGATAGGATTACATTATATAAATACATCCAGGATCAGTATAAAGCTTTGTCAAGTGAGCTTTTTGTGTCAAGAGGTTCTCAACTTACAAGAGGACATCTTTTGAGGTTAGAAGTTGAAACTTGGATCAAGGCAACTCAGTGGAAGTAGTCTATTTGGATTTTGCAAAGGCTTTTGATACAGTGCCACATGGGAGACTATTGTGAAGACTAAGGGATTACAGGAATTGCAGTAAATATCTGCTCATGGATTGAGAGCTGGCTAAAAGACAGGAAGCAAAGGGTTGTTGTAAATGGAACATACTCTGATTGGACTACTGTGGTAAGTGGGTTTCCTCAGGGTTCAGTATTAGGTCCTCTCTTTTTTAACATATTTATTAATGACTTGGAGGTGGGACTGGAAAGTAGTGTCTCCATTTTAGCTGGTGACACAAAGTTGTGCAAGGTAATTAAATCAGGTAATGATGTGCTTTCCCTTCAAAGGGATTTAAATAAAATTGAGGAATGGGCATCTAAATGGCAGATGAGATTTAATATAAATGAATGTAAAGTTATGCATCTGGGAAGGAAAAATAGATATGCAATTTATATTCTTATTGGAGCAAATATAGGGGTATCAGATATTGAAAGGGATTTGGGAGTACTTGTGGGCAACCACCTAGGTAACAGTGCTCCAAGTCAAGCAGCAGCTGCAAAGGCAAATAAAATATTAGCATGTTTTAGGAAGGGTATAGAAGCAAGGGAAGCAAATATAATACTGCCACTACAGTAATTTGTAGTACACCCTCATTTGGAATATGGCATACGATTTTGGGCAGCACTTCATAAAAAGGACATTTTAGAGCTGGAAAATGTACAGAGGAGGGCAACAAAACTAAAAAGGGGAATGGAGGGCCTAAGTTATGTAGAAAGACTAACCAAATTAAGCTTATTTTCTCTAGAAAAAAAGGCATCTAAGAGGAGATATGATTACATTATATAAATACATCCAGGGTCAGTATAAAGAATTGTCAAGGGAGCTTTTTGTACCAAGAGGTTTTCAACTGACAAGAGGACACCCCTTGAGGTTAGAAGTAAAAAGATTCCACCTTAAAGAAAGAAAAGGGTTCTTCACAGTAAGGGTGGTTAATCTGTGGAATTCTCTACCAAGGAAGGTGGTGACAACGAATTCGATAGATAACTTTAAAAGGGGACTGGATTTATTTCTAATTAAGAAGGAAATTCAGGGTTATCCTGGATAATTAGAGAGAGTTATTGATCCAGGGAGGAATCCGATGGAGAGTATCTGGGGTCAGGAAGGAATTCATTTGTTTTCCCTTTGAGACGATTGGGTAAGTTTCACTTGGGTTTTTTTCTGTTTGCCTTCCCCTGGATTAATAAATAATAATAAAAAAATAAAAATAAATAAATAGTTGATTAATAATTAATTAACAACTAATTCATTATTAACTAATCCTCATATTGCAGATCATAGGAGATCTTAAAAGGTTGAACTTGATGGACTGCAAGTATTTTTTCAACCTTAATTGCTATGTAACTATGTAACTATATAACATTAAGAATGTACAGAAAGATACCGAAAAAGGCAAGACATTATCAACAGTGGTAAGGCATTATTCCCTTTTCCATAATTCTAAGCCTGAATTAAAATGTTTAGTACTGCAGAAAGTGGATTTAGGTATCAAAAAAGGTAATTTAGAATATAAACTTTTTAAGAACTGAAAGCAGTTGGATAACTTTGTTAAATACAATGTTGCCAATGGGTTCAAATAAGAATGTAAATTTCAGAGTGTTCTTGTAACTGTCTACCCATTGTTAAGAGTATTGCTATACATATTTATGTATATATGTATCTCTTGATATGTTATCCATGAGGAGTGGATTTGCCCTCTTAAAAAAAGCAACATGTCATGTTGACATCCTTAAAAAAATTCCAAGGTCCTGTATACCTTACTACTATCATGCACTGATCATGGGTGGTTATCTATGCTTATAACCATGTATGCTATTCAATCTGTCCGTAACACGTGAAGTAGGATTGACAGTTAATAATCAAAAAATAGGGTAACAATAAAGATGACCTCAACGTCCTGTATCATAGTATCATCTTTAAAATGATTTTAGGTTCTCATATACCTTATGAAATATCATGTACTGATCATGGGTGGATATTTGTGCTTGTAACCATATATTTGTCAACGACATGTTGAGTGGGATTGACAGCTAAATACTCAGAAAACATGTTAATAGTGAAGATGATATCAGGGTCTTGCATTTATGACCAACACTGTGCACTGACTATGGGCATTTATCTGTGCTTAACTAGGTATTGCTATATATGACATCTACTGATGACGTCTCAAGCAGTCGGCTGAGAACTCAGCGGGACAAACCACCAGCAGCATACACCATACTACCTCTCTGAAAAAAAGGAAACCATCACTCCTTGGTTGAATGAGAGCACATAGGAATCCAAAATAGTGCAGTAGACTACTACAATATTGATTAGGCAGAATATAGAGGATATATAGCGGGTCCTCCAAGTGCAGTCTTGTCTCTTGTAGTGATAAAAAAATTACGGATATTATGAAGTGTATGTCCAGTTATCAAAAATAAATACTACCTATATACTTGCCTGGCATTTGCCCTATCCTAGCTTGCACAGTTTTCATTTGACACATATGGCACTGAAAAAAATCTTCCTTTATTAACTTGCAGTTCAAATATGTTTTTTCTTACTAAGAAAAGTGTCTCATTCTATCCTGTTTACTCATAGTGTAACATACACATTTACAATCTGTTTGGAAATACTATCCATTTAGAGCATAACCTTTTATATTTTAGCAGTTATTCACTGAAATATGCTTCTTCATGAGATGTTTTGAGTTCATTGCCCTTGAATTCTGTATTACGATTGTTTATTATGCAGTGTTTAATTATTTCCATTTATTTTCTGAAAATCAAAATGCAGTAAGAGCAACTAAAGGGTTGCATTTGGCATGAATCTTATTTATTGGTGAAGCAAACATGCAAACACTATAAAAGTGGTGCATTCTACTGTGGCATAAGATAACTGATAAGTGGAAGTGAAAATCAACTTAAGTACAGTAATAAATATTTCACTGCTCCATCACCTTGTTCAAATTGTGTCTTTAAAAAAATCCTCATAATACTATTATGGTCTTAGGAGATATTATATTGTAATAAATATAAAGCTAAAATAATTTTGCTTGCACTCTATTACAAAATATTACCAAAAGTCATGAAATGACAAATACTCATATCAGGAAACGGTGACAGAGAAAATGTAGAAGAAAATAAACTAAGGAGTATTTGTCAGGTTAAGAAGATTGACGGGTTGTGCATGTAAGGGACTGACAATTAGAATGATTTACTTGTGCTTCAAGAAGAACTAAGGGAACAAAACCGTTTTTTCCAAGATATGCCTTTCCACTAGGTTCATCTGCTTTTTAGGCATGTCTGCTTTATAAAAATGACACTTTTGTGATCTGAAAAGTTCACATGGATAAAAGTGTAAAACTAAAATAAAGTTATTTAAATGATTAAGCAAATCAGCTACTGAAAAATATTTTTACATTTCCTTAAAAGTTCACAGTTATACATTAAAATAAAGAAATTGGTTGCAGTATTCCAATTTGATCATAAAACAAATATAAACTGACCATAGGAGGTCATGATTAATGCAACAGAATAAGAGGGCCATACTCGCTGTTCAAGCCATTCTTGCAATTAGATAGATAACTATATGGATCCATAAAAGAAAGAACTGAGGTAGATATTGGAAATGGACTGCATACGTCTAGATAACCCAAAGATAGAGCTTCAGAAAGGAATAATAAACTTGGCATCAATACATACATCCCAAAGTATGCAACTATCAAAAAGACGGTTCATAAATGATGGAATATTTTGACAAGGGACTTTACATGTCATGATTGTGTAACATGGAGGCCAAATTTTGGTTACCTCTCTGACCTCTCTCCTACCTTTGACACTGATGACCACCCACTCCTCCAGCATACCCTCCAATCATTAGGCCTCTGTGACAACCAACGCATAGTTTGAGTCCTATCTCTCTAACCTTTCCTTTAGTGTTTTCTCCCATAGCACATCCTCCCTTCCATTACTTTTTCTATTGCAGTACCCCAAAGCTCAGTGTTGGGCCATTACTTTTCCTTTTCTACACCTCTTTTCTTGGTAAATTTATTAGCATATATGGGTTTCGATACAATCTTTATGCCAACAATACTATTGAAATCTGTCTTACTGTAGATAAGAAGAAACCACCCCCACCTCTCAAGTTACATGTCTTGGTGTCACACTTGACACAGACCTCTCCTAGATCCACCACATTCTATTGTTAACATGTGCATCATGTCATTAGCATATGCCGGTCCGTTCACAGCAGGAAGACATGCTGCGGAGTCAGGATCATCATCAGCAGATCATCGGAGCATAGCAAGAAGAGGTAAGAGGATGATAAGGGTGGAAGGAGGGAGTAGGATGAAAAGGGGGAAAGGAGGAGGAGGATGATAAGGGGGGAAAGGGAGAAAAAGGAGGAGGATAAGAGGGGAAGGGAGGATAAGGGGAAAAGGGAGGAAAAGGGAACCCCCTTCTTTATCCTTCTCCTCCCTTTCCCCCCAAAAGGGAGGAAGAGGAGCATAAGAGAGAAAAGGGAGGGGGATAAGGGGAGAAAGGGAGGAGGAGGAGTGGGAAGGGGGAAAGGGAGTAAGATAAGGGGGAAAGGGCGGTATGATTATATCAGTATTTTTAAATGTATCGCTTTACCATTATAAATACTGACATAATCATTTCGCCAGGAGGGTTAATTAACATTAAAAACTAGCGACTTGCCCGTCAAAAAATGACGGCAATGTGATGTATATGGTTGTCAAGTTGTTTAGTTATTAACATATATTTTTGACACTTGTAAGTATTTTAATATGAACGTGTTTATTTTTGTAAAATGTTGATGTAATGGTTTTTTAAAATGTAATTTGTATCTGAAGAATTGTTAACTTTAATATACATTGAATGAATAGGAAAGCAAAAACTAAAAAGCCTTCTTGAAATGTTGCGAATTTTAACATGAAGTTTAAAATATATGTAAGCAATAACCTTCAAAGTATATTTTTTGAAACTTTAACTGTATTTTTTATGTAAGTTTAGAAGTTGACAAAACATTTGTATAATTTTGAACATTATAAACAGGAACATAGTGAATACATTTTGTAACCTAATTTTTTATTAAAAGTATTAACATTTGAATGTAAAAACAATTGACCTTTAAATTAATCAGTATTAACATGCAATTTCTATCACAATAATTGTTAACTTGAATATACATTGAATGTAGAGGAAGGCATACAGTAAAACTCTGCTTAAAACGTACGTAATTAAAGTAATTCATTACTGAGCACATAAACTGGCGATAAACATTAATGTAGTTAGTAATCTTAAGATAACAGACAATATTTACATTGTGACTTAAAAGGTGCTTGACCTCTCAACATCCACTTTGTAATCTGTTGAATGAAATAACTTGCAAATATATTTTTTAAACTTGTAACATTAGAAACATTAACATAGTGACTTAACATTTTAACATAATTTTTATTAACAATGCAAGGCAAGTATTTTGTGAGGCGAATCATTCCTAAACAGTACTTTCATTAATTATGACTGAATTAAACAACCAATTGTTATGTAGTTTGCAATGGTTTTAAAAAATGTTGGCATCTTGAATTTGTATCCTGCAAAGCTATAGTACTTCATAGTAGACAATGTTTTTAGTAAAAATACGTCCATCTTCTAATAAATCACCTTGACTTTCATTGTTTTCAATGTAAACTTTAATAGCCTGTGGATTTTTGCACCGTGACAACGCAACGTACAATTGACCATGTGCAAAAACTGGTTCTTCCAAGTAAATACCCACAGATTTGAAAGTTTGACCTTGTGATTTATTAATGGTCATGGCAAATGCCATAATAATGGGAAATTGTCTTCTTTGAAGTATAAAAGGGAGACTACTTTCACTTGGTGCTAAATCTATTCTTGGTATGAAAACTCTCTCTCCTTTATGGGTCCCAGTTAAAATTTCAGCATCTATAAAATGGTCCTTTAATTGTTGAACAATTAATCTTGTGCCATTGCATAGGCCTTTTTTGGGGTTCATATTTCGCAGTAACATGATAATTGCACCTTTCTTTAGCTGCAAAATATGTGGTGGCATTCCAGAAGGAGTTAAAGAGTTAATGAATTCAGTTGAAAAGTTTGCCTGACTTTCATTGTCATCAGCAAGTACAGAATCAGCACTGTGATAATTTCTTTGTGGTGCATTAATTTTTTTTAAGATTTCATTATTGAGTATTAATGCATCTTTATTTTTACACGTCAGTATAACTTGGTTGGCAAGCTCAGAATATTCTTCGTTATTTATGCTCCCTTCAAATATAGCCGATATAATATCTTGTTGACAAATCATATGAGGTGGGATCTCTACAGTGTCGTTAGGTAAATGTAGTATTTTTTCTGTTCTGCCTTCTCCAATTTTAATAAGCCAATCATTGAAATCAGTTTGGCCTTCTGATCTCATATTTTGTTGCAGTTGAAGATGGGTAAAATGTTTCCATACTGTACTTGACTTTATACATGTTTCAATAATGTCTGTTCGATTTCCATGTACAACGACAGGTAATGTTTGTCTAAAATCGCCACCCAACAAAATTACCTTTCCACCAAATGGAAAAATATTATCCATGACTTCACGAAGCAAACGGTCAATACATTGGAGGGCATAGCATGACATCATTGTGGCCTCATCTATTATAATTAATTTACATTTCTTCAATTTCTTTGCTTGTAAGGATGTCATGCGAATATCTGACACTGAATTTTCCAAAATAGGCACTGGCAGTTTAAATCCACTATGAACAGTTCTTCCACCTTCTAATAAAAGTGCAGCAATTCCAGTAGTGGCAAACGCCATTGCTATTTGTCCTTGTGCTCGTACTGAACTCATTAATAAATTGTACAAATAAGTTTTCCCTGATCCGCCAGGTCCATCAAGATAGAAATAACGCTCTGTCACCATGTCATCATCTATAGCATTTTGGCATGAAATGCTTGCAATTGTAGTGTATTTAAAGTTGCAAGTCTTTCTTCTGTTCTTTCTGCTTGTAGTTGAATGTCATAGTCTTCAAAGTTAATGTCATCTATTAGACCTGGATCAGGCAAATTAAAACTTGCACAACTTAATCCATGAGTTAAAAAGACTTCTTGAATTTCCATTAAGGCTTTTAAGTGTGCAATGGGTTCATTGTATCGTCGCATAAAGTCTTCAGCCATATTACTTTTAAAAGTCTCCCACAAAGCTAATGCATTTGGAGCATTTGAGAAGATACAAATAAAAGCAAATTGTTCTCTCATCTGTCGTGGCATTTGACATTGTGCTGCTTCTTCTAAACATCTTTCCCACTCTGTATCATCAGCGAGTAAGTTTCTATTTCTTGCAGCTAAATGGAAGGATTCATATACAATGTCATTAACAGTTCTTAATTGTTCAAAACTTTGTGCCCCTGGAACATTTAAAAGTAATATCCGTAAGCAAAATCGTTCAACATCTCTTGGACTGACTGTGTAAATTCGTGGAATTATTTTATTGCCTCTGGTTTTTCTTGCTCTCCATAATCCATTCACAAAAACATAGTGATATGGAATTTCAATATATAAGTATTGTGTTGCTTGAGCATCAGTGGAATTTAATGCAAACCATGCAGTTAGTGTAGTGTGACGATCTTCACTTTGGGCCAATGCATTCATTTCATTTCCAGCATGGAAATAGACTAAATGTCGTTGTGGCAAATGTACTGCTAACCTATATACTGCATGTGATCTATCATGCATTTCAAATTTTAAAAGCCGCCACATAGCTTCTGGCGCACTAACATAGCGAGCATCTACATGAGATGCAAGTTCATCATGTACTAACTCACTACTTTCAGGATTGTCTGCACTTTTGACGACTACAGTAGCTGCATCGTAACCTTTGTAAATATATTTGTAGACATATTTAATGGATTTTATGGAAGTGCAGGCTTCTACGTTGATGTGGGCGTTGTACTTCATGAGTAAATGTGGATTGTAGGGTACTACATATCTATTGTCCACTTTTTTTCCACGAATAATGGCACTATCTCCTTCTCTTCTTTTATAAAGTGGATATCCATCACAATTTGCATATGTTTTGTCTCTATAATCTTTTGGAAAATCTTTTGAACATTGATTATTTTCCATACATGGTGATTGTGGATTAAGGTCTCCACAGGGTCCATGAATCATGCGATGAGTAACAATCTCATATAGTCTACCATATAGTTCTGGATCTGGTAGTTCAGCAACTATGACTGCATCCACTTTGTCCGAAGTATCTAATTTATCTTTCTCTTGAAGTATTATGAGAAGATGTGCATGTGGAAGGCCTCTTTTTTGAAATTCAATGGTATATACATAAGCAAGACATTTGCCAAATAACTGATTTATAGTGAAGTCACGTATTAATTCATTTAATTTTATCTTAAAAACTCTGGCTACTAAATCTGGTCGATCTGAAGCACTTTGTCCAAGAAGTAGATTTTGATTAATTTCTGGCCATTGTGGATTACATGTAAATGTCACAAATAAATCTGGTTTTCCAAATTTTGTCACAATAGCCATAGCATCATTGTATCTTTCTCTCATATTTCGAGGAGATCCTTGAAAGGAAGATGGTAAAATGATGGCTTTGCCAGCTGTCATGTCTCTGCTTGTAGCCACGTCAGCAACATAGTCCATGACTCCACAATATTGTTCTACACGTAGTTTATCTTGTTGATATTTTATAAAGTTTAAATTATTTGCCTCAACTTGCAAATATGAATCAATAATCCATTGTTGTGTTAGTTTCCCACCACATAAAATTGGATTAAATTCATCTCTAATGGCAATTTGAGCAACTTTAAATTCAAGCATAGAAACATTATTTCGGATTCTGGCTTTAGCATTTGGGTAACTGGGAAGGGTTAATTTTGGTTGCCAACCTGCTTCTCCGTGTGGGAAAAAGATGGGATATGTCATTGGATCTAAATTTGGACTTAAGATATTAATATTAATAAATGGTTGGTCCTCATTTCTGGGATATACTCTAATGTCTCTTTGAAATGGTGGTTCTCCTTCTGAAAGACCATTGCAACCTCATTTGATGTTGGCAAGTTATAACGACGTTTATCAGTATGTCTGTCTCTTTTAAGCACCATATTAACCTTTGGCATGGGTAATTGATGTCTTTGTGCATGAAGTAGTTGTTCATTTTCTACTTCTGCCAATTTTTTGTAAGCTTTACTGTAGGGATTGTTGTCCATAATGTTATTTAGCTCTATAAAAACACTGGGTAAGCATTTTTTATTTTCTTCCATCTGCATACGTTGGTCAACAGCTTCCATTGTATCTAGGACATATAGTTGAGCGAATTTTCTTTGCTCTCCTTCGTCTGGATGTAAATGTGAAGTCCGATGATAAATTTGTCCTTGGACTTTAAAACAGTAAGGACCATGTCCTTGTACATTAGCAGCCAATGTTGCCCCCATAGATGCAAATGATATGGCACTATTGTAGGATCTTATGTTTGTCTTAAAATTTTTGTAATTTGGAAAAGTAGGTTCAGTTATAATATTTTGTAAATAGGTTGGAAATTGTTTCCTTTGTGGAAGTTTGAACTTTCCTTTTTGACAACAACTAATAAATTGTCCATCTCGGGGTCTCTCCTGTTTAAAATAATAAGCCTCACAAAATTGACATTGAGTAGTCATGTCCCCACAACTATGAACCTCTACTGCTAAAGACTTCAGTAAAGGACAATTTGCAAAGCATATTGGATGTTGACTTTCATATTCATCAGATGAAAAGTCATGAAATGTTTCAACAACAGGTTCTAAATGTTTAGTTTTTTTCGTCGATTTTCTTGGTATATGTTGGACTTGTTTGGTTGAAATGTCCTGTAAGTTTTTAGTAAGAGTTTGTAAATGGTTTGTTTTTGTAGTTGCTTTTTTTGGTCTGTCTTGACTGGTATGTTGTAAAATGTCATCTGATGTTTTAGGAACAGTTTGTAAATGCTTTATTATTTTTTTTTTTTTTTTGGTTGTATCTTTCATTTTTGCAGCTGATATTCTTTTATTTGCAAGTCTTTTGCGTTCTTTTTCTCGTCGAATTTCTTTCTCCTCCGGTGTCTGCTGGGCGGCCCATCTCTCTTGTCTTTCTCTAGTTTGACGTCTTTTCTTCTCTTCTTTGGTCTCGTTATCAGCCATATTAATCTGTAAAGGAAAAAAAATAAATGTAATTGTGTATATTTAAATTTGTAATTCCTGTTAAAGATTCTTGTGCACAATTGGTGAAATAAAAGGCAAATCATTAATGTATCATTTATATTTAGTAAAATTTATAATTCCTGTCCTCACTGGCTAAGAATTTGGCCAATGGAATACTGCTGTAAATAAGCATGTAACATATTTTTTTCAAATAATGGTTTTATTTATTAAAAACGTTGTTTGTGGATAGATATTTACCACTGCAAAACTTCTTTGCTAAAAAAAAAAGTGATGTGGTTATTGAGCTATGTATTGCATAGTAGCAATTTAAATAAAATAAGGGAGATAGTAAATTAATTATTTTATTTTTCTGTTGACACATATGCAACTGAAAGCAGTTTCTTTAGTTTTATACTTTAGTACTTATTATACTTTACCTTGGTTGAAGTGTGATTTAAATCCGAATGTTTGTTGGTCCTCGGTTCCAAATCGTTGTCCAATGGTGTGGTCCTCTGTTGGAAGTCCTCGTCCGATGGTGTGGTCCTGTGGCGATAGCCCTCGTCCGATGTTGTGGTCCTGTGGCGATATCCCTCGTCCGATGTTGTGGTCCTGTGGCGATATCCCTCGTCCGATGTTGTGGTCCGTTGGTGAAAGTTTTCGTCCGATGGTCGGGTCCTGTGTTGAAATTCCTCGTCTGCTGGTCTGGTCCTGTGTTGAAATTCCTTGTCTGCTGGTCTGGTGCAAGTCCTCGTCCGATGGTCCGGTCCTGTGGAAAAAGTCCTCGTCCGATTGTCTTCACGCAGTATCTGTTGTAATATAAAATAGAAAATGTTGTTTGAGTGAAATGTCTTTTAAATAATTTAAAAATGTATTAATTTGACTGTATTGTATGAGTTATGGTTATTTTTTTCTATCTTTGTTTTTTTTTACTTTCTGTACAATCCGACAACTTTTGTTATTCTTATTGAAGGTTCTTAGTAAGGCTTGTGGGTTGTGATATATTAAATAAGATGTGCTTATGTTATTTTTTGTACAATCCTGTTTTGTGCACACCACTTGTGGTATACTTATTTAACCTTTATTGGGATGCTTATAGTTAGTGAAACATGAAATAATATAATTAATGTAGTTTGCTATGTGTTTGTGTTAGTTTTTGACAATCCTGTTTGGTGCACAGCACTTGTGCAAAACTTATTTCTTCTTGATTGTACTGGTTATAGGTTGTTAAACATTAAAGAAGAATGTTAATGTAGTTTGCTATGAGTTTGTGTGATTTTTTGTACAATGCTATTAGGTGCACAACACTTTTGTTATTCTTATTTTTGCTTCTTTGTAAGGCTTATAGGTTGTTAAACATTGAATAAGAAATTCTGTTTTGTGTGTAGCAGTTTGTGTCTCATTCAATTGCGATTTGGCTAATTGAATCGTGCCCTAAATAAGCACATAGCATATTTTTTTAAAGAAGTTTGTAGTGATTGAAAAACTTTATTTTTGATATCTTTTTAGTAACTAAAAACGTATTTTAAAGAAATTGTTATGTTGTTATTTAGAGCCCTATTCAATTGGGCAAATTGCAATTGAATGAGGGCCTTTGTGTGTACCATATGTTGCATAGTTTGCCCCTCATTCAATTGCATTTTTTACAATGTAATAGTACTCTAAGGCCGTAATTGAATTGCAATGTAGAAATTTGAATAGGGTTGTAAATAAGCCCATCACATATATTTGTTAAAATAGAATAAGGGCCTAAAAGTGCTTATTTATGGGCCTAAAAGTGCTTATTTATAGCTATATTTAATTGTCCAAAATAGCAATTGAATGAGGGCCTTTGGTTACTGCATTTGTTATATTGTGAGCTCCTCATTCAATTGTGTTTTGGCCAATGGAATAGAGCTCAATATCAGCACAGAGCATATTTTGTAACGGAATTTTGTATTTAGTGAACTTGTATCCAAAAGCAACGTGTTCAGAAACGAAAAATTTCCTTTAAAAAATATGCTCTGTGCTTATATAGAGCCCTATTGAAATGGGCAAATCACATTTGAGTGAGGCCCTTGGCCATTAAAGATATATAGGTCCTCATTGAATTGCAATTTTGCCAATTGAAGAGGGCTCTATATAATCACATAACATATTTATTGAGCAAATTTTTTAGTTATTGAAAAACTTGATTGTGGTTAGAAATTCAGTAACTAAAAAGTTCTGTATAAAAAATATGTTATGTGCTTATATAGAGCCCTATTCAATTGAGGAAGTCGCAATTGAATAAGGCTCATGGTTCTTTCTTGTTTATACTTAATACTTTACCTTGATTGAAGTTTGGAATGACAGACGGTCCCCTCCTGCCAATCTTAATCCGCCGGTCTTCTTGTAGTGTCTGTTTGAAAAAGAAAGTGAAATAGTTATTTGTATATTTCTAATTTTTCATCTAGCAAAGCATGGCCTTTTGAGCATGTAATGTCTTGTTGTATCTTACCTCTTCTTCTTTGTTGGTGTTCTTTAAAAGGGATTGTGTTTCACAGTGCACGGTGCAAATTGTTGAGAGACGCTGTTGATGCAGAGTCTGTTTGAATATTCAAAGAAATAAAACGATTCAGCTTTATATGATCTATTGAATTGCAGTAAAGGAATGTAATTTAAATATAGTTGTGTAATTTTTTTCAATTAACCTTATTTTTTGTTGGGGGCTACACACATATGTCACATACATGAAGCACATTCCATAGTTTAATGTAATTATTTTGTGTACGTGTGACATATCAGTATACATGAGTCAAATTTAAATGGTTAAATTAACCTTATATTTTTTTTTTCCAACACACATAAATGTGTGTGTGTGAGATGTAACTATAGATGATATACATATATGTGCGTGTGACATATCAGTATACATGACATATAATGTCATTTAAATGTAGTTGTTTACTGATTTTGTTTTAAGCTAATTTTGTTGCATTGGCAATACACATAAATGTGCGTGTCACATGTCACTATACATTATACACATATACGTGCGTGTCACATGTCACTATGAAGGGGCAATACACAGAAATGTGCGTGTCACATGTCACTATACATTATACACATATACGTGCGTGTCACATGTCACTATGAAGGGGCAATACACAGAAATGTGTGTGTGAGATGTCACTATACATTATAGACATATATGTGCGTTTCAGATGTCACTATACATTATAGACATATATGTGCGTGTCATATGTCACTATACATTATAGACATATATGTGCGTGTCACATGTCACTATACATAAACCTCTGTTTAATATTGAATTATGTTTTTTTGTTGTTTTGTTAAATGAACCGGATTTTTTTTGGAGCCTATACACATAAATGTGCCATACATGATGACTACATAAATCCTATTTTTTTTTTTTTATTTGTTTGACCTGTCCTGATAATAAAATGTAATATATTATAGCTTACCTCTCAGTTGTAATTTGCACAATGTAAAGTAGTAAATTAGTAAAGAATTGTCTTCTCAAGTAAAAGCAGCAGTTATCTCAGAAGTCACTCTGTTCATCACCTGAGGAGAAATGTATTTTTTTGTTTGAAATAGGCAGTATTTATAAACTTGTAGAAAGTTCTGGAAAGTGAGACCGTTAGAACGCAATACGCATGCGCTATTTGCGTTCCAGCTTACAATTTGCGTTCCATCCGCCATTTTCTGCGTATTACTGTTCAAAATGGTGTTTAATATGATTGTGATAAGTTCCGCATAGTATGTGTTTCATTATTGCGAGTAAGTGTAGTATAGTTACGTCTGAAGCCTCGTTTTCGTTTTGTTCGTCGGCCATTTTTTCTCTCGCTTAGCGATGGTATTAGTGTCTAAAGTGTTTTATTTTGATTTAAATGTAGGTGTAACTTGTTTTTTTGAGGTGCTGGCTGGTTCCTCTTGCTGTAGGTAAGCTTTTTATGTGTTTGTTGTGTGTCTTTGTTAAGTTTTAAATGTTTGTATGTCGGCGTGTTGCGTCCGATGTTTGCGAAGTCGTAATGTGTGGTAACGTGTCTCGTATGGTGTTTGCGTGTGTAGCCTCGTTTTCGTTTTATTCGTCGGCCATTTTTTGTGTCGCTTAACAAACTATTTATTGTCTAAACTCTTTTATTTTGAGTGCAATTAAGTTGTAAGTTGCATTTTTGAGGTCCTGGGTGCTTCCTGTTTGTGTAGGTAAGGTTTTTATGTATGTGCTGTGTGTATGTATTGTGTTTGTAATTTTGTAATGTTCGCGAGTTGCGTCCGAGTGTTGCGAGGCCGTAATGTGTGTGAACGTGTGTCGTATGTTGTTTGCGAGTGTCGTAATGTGTTGCGACGTAAACTTTTTTTTGCAAGGGTCGCAGTTGCTGCAACTGAAGACCTCGCTTTGCGAGGTCCTCAGGTGCTGGCATGGAGCGCCTGCGGCGCGAGGTCCTCAGGTGCTGGCATGGAGCGCCTGCGGCGCTCCATGCCAGCAACTGAGAACCAGGCACAGTGCAACAACTCGTACGCTCACAACTATATATGTGATACATGTGCAAACAGCAGCATATCAAATCTTTAGCCAGAAAACATGCCAAGCTTAGGAGATATTATATTGTAATTAATGGCCACTGCTGTACTCCTCACCTTCTCAATGTTCTAAGCACTACTCAAAGGATGTGGAAAATGTTATCTGTGATAACATTATTCAAGCCTTACTAAGATAGCTAATCAGTGTTATTGCAGTTGAAGTCTTCTACTTCCATTCAGTAGTGCATAGGACAATGAAATGAGTTCAGCAGTGGCCATTAATGAGATAACCTGTGTTTTTAAATTATATTTTCTGGTGAAAGATTTGCTTTACTGCTAATTTGATGTTTATTTTTAATGTTAATTAAAAATCCTTTAGATTGTAAGTTTGAAAGTTTTTAATTGTGTAGGGTGCTTTGGGAAAAAACGTGCTTTCTACATAAGATCTTAAGCTTAAAGACAGGGCTCTCTACTCTTTGTCTACAGAATATTTTGACGAGTTACAAATAAAAAATAAAATATAATAATGATAATTAAAGAGATGGAAAACAAAATTGGTCTTTGTTATGTAATGGAGCTTTTTGGATTTATTCTAAGGTTTGTGTGACCCTGAGTTGCTTTTACATTAGATAAATCTGTGGTGCTCCATATGCTTTTTCACTTTCCTTACATATCTTAATTAACTTTTTTCATAATTGTTTTTAAATGTTTTTTTTACAGATAAGAGGGACTTGTAAATAAAAGACAATATTTACTTTGTCCAGCAGAGGGTATTACTGAACATTGATGGACAGACTCATTTGTGCCTTGATGGTGGACAGACTGGAATCATTATTTAAATGTTCATGTCACATTTCTGTGTGGTTTTGAAACTTATAAATGACTATAAATGGGATATTTACATTGTGCTGATATATATATATATATATATATATATATATATTTACTTAGGTTTTATAGCTAGTAATATGATTTGATTTAGTGTTAAGTATAGCTGTGGGGATAACAGTGTTTTTCAATGCTTAAGCACGTACACAGTATACAATGATTGAGACTGGTCATAAATATTTCTAAGTGTTAATATGGCTGTACAAGAAAAATACATTGCATTTCAAAGCTATTTAGTTGATAACGCATTGTAGCTTTAAAATGCCTGTAAACTAAAATTTACAGACTAAACTATGAAACTCTTAGCATAGTAATTGTGCATTTTGGTATATCTATTTTATGAAGCGGCACATCAAACATTTCCACATATATAAAGACGCCTGAACTTTTGTACATTGATAACGATTTCAGCTACAATCTCAGGTTGCCTGGAGACATTCACACCGTCAAGAAATGCTTTTGTTACCATTTTCAGGTTGTGTTTGATGAATCACACATATTGAATTATTTATGTGATTGAGAGTAAGGTAGTACTGTTAAAGGGTACACCCAAATATTCATAGTCGTGTTTATGCCTAGGCCGCAGAGGGCCAAGCCTAGGGTGGGAAATGTTTTAGGGCCACAACGTGTGAGGTAGATGGGTAGTGGCATGCCACTCCATACCTATTTCTATTCTGCTGTTGTTTATTTTTGGTAATATTGTATCATATCGTTCCCTTTTTCCTCACAGTCATCCCCTACCTTCTCCTCTCTATCAATCCACATTGTTACAACTTATTTTGCCCATCACTCCCTGTCTCCTACCCTTTCTATCTCTACAATGCCTCTTCACTCTCTGTGACTCCCCATTCCATCCCATTCACTCTCTGTGACTCCCAGGGCGTTCCTGTGGCTCACTGAGCAGGGATACAAATAGTCATGTTAGGTACATTACGCAGGTGCGTGACTTGCAGCAGGAGACTAAAGCTAAAGCCCAGCGGGAAATATATTACAGAACTTCATTTGATCACCTTGTGAAAAGAATGTTGCTTTATAGATAGGTAGGTTGTTCACCTGTATAATTATCCACCCATGGAGCTTAATTTTGACACATTTGAATATCTCAATACTCATCTATTCTTCTCCTAACATGCAGCATCTTTATCCCCCTTTACTCCACAGTGCTTTAACTCCCATTTACCACTGAGTGTTCTAGTTTGCCCTCCCTCGGCTACCCACCCTCTGTTTTCACTTAGACCATGTTCTCTATACTGTTATTGCTGCCCCTACTATTCCCTCTATTGCTTTCAGCTCTGCTCCACCCTCAGCTTAGGGATCTCGAACCTGGAATGATAGAACTATGAACCAAGGCAAACTGGACATTGTCAAACATGAGATGACAGGATTAAATATTGATATAATAGGAATTAGTGAACTGAAATTGGACTGAAATACAATGTTTTATATCAATTACCAGATCTTCTAGTGTGGTCAAGAATCCCACAGAAGAGTAGCCCTCATAGTCTATCAGAGGGTGGCCAAAGCAGTGTTCAGCTACAACCAATAAATGACAGAATGATTTCAATTTGTATTCAAGGCAAGCCATTTAACATCACAGTGGAACAACCATGGATGGTGAAGAGGCTGATGTTGTCCAATTCTATGAAGATATCCAACACTTACTAGATATAATACCTAGAAAACATTTTGCTCTCATCATAGAAATTTGGAATGCTAAAGTAGGGAACCAAATACTTGGAACAACGGACAAGTTTGGCCTTTGAATACAAAATTAAGTAGGCCAGAGCATGGGTGTTGGAACTGGGGGAGATGAGGGGGGAAATCCCTCCCCCCCATATTTTTTAATCTGTGTAGAGAAGTAGTTGTGTGGTATTTTTATACTACATGCGGTATCCCCCTTCCCAGATTTTCTTTGGATCCTACACCCATGCTCTGCACATGGGTCAGAGATTAGTAGAATTCTCTCAAAATAATAATCTGTTCATAGTAAACATCCTCTTGCAACAGCCTCACAGACAACTCTACACATGGACATTACTAGATCAGCAATAAAGAATAGAGATTAACTATATACTTTGTAGCCAAAAATGGAGGCTCTCTGTACAGTCAGCAACACAAAAAACCTGGAGCTGACTACTGCTCAGATCATTAGCTTCTTATTGCAGAGTTCAGAATTAAACTTAAGAAAAGAGGAACAATCTCCAGATCAAGCAGGTATTAAATAAATAATATCCCCAATGAATATGCAGTGGAAGTAAAGAATAGATTGAAGGGACTGCACATGGTAGATGTAATGCCTGAAGAACTTTGGACAAACGATTGTGACATTATCCAATAAACAACAACAAAGAATATCCCCAAAATAAATAAAATGAAGAAGGTAAACTGACTGTCTGTTGAGGCTTTGAAAGTAACCCAGGAAAGAAAGAAAGTGAAAGGTTGTAGATATAGCAAAATATTTGTCCAACTGAATGCAGAATCCCATAGGAAAGGAAGATGAGACAAGGAGACATTCTATAATGAGTGATATAAATAGAAGATAACAGAATAGTAAATTCAAGAGATCTCTTAAAGAAAATTGAGTATCAAAAGGGAACATGTCATGCCTATGTGGGCATGATAAAAGACAAAATGTTAGGGACTTAAAAGAAGCAGATCAGTTAAAGAAGTGGTGACATGAATACTCAGAAGATCTCTACATGAATAAAATGCATTTATTCCCCTTCCCCTCCCCACATATTCCTTCCCAATAAACCTCTCTCATTGCCTTTACCTTCTCTTTTGGGACTCTGCCTCAATCATGCTGTCCTCTCTCAATCATGCTGTCCCTGTTTTGTTTAAGCTTACTGTAAGAAAATTCATTTTTAATAATATTCCCCTTTCCCTCTGCCTCAATCATGCTGTCCCCTCTCCTTACCCCAGTAAGCTGTGGGTCATCTTCTGCTTGTGCTGTGATTTTCAGAATGGAAGGCGCAGCAGTGTTGGGGGGCCTCCTGTGCGGTGGTTAGATGACCAGGTCTGCAGCTCGCAGCAGCTCACTGAGCTGCCAGACACAGATTCCCACGCATTCCCTCAGACCCAGTCTTGAGTGGCTGTGAGCCCAGTACTGCTCAGCGCATCCAGAGAGCTAGCAGCCATAGGGATGGAAATTTAAAAAGTTTAACAACAAAAAAAAGTCCCACCTCTACACAGTAAAAAATCACAAACACTGGAGTTTACAGATGGTGGTTAAGTAAGCCTACTGCCCACACATAGAGATCACATTGCCCACCCAAACACCCAATCTCAGGGTCAGGGACAATTAATAAAGAGGAGTACTGAACCAAACCCTTTTATGCCCCAAGGTGTCCCCAAAACACTATACAGAATTAGAATGTGTGTCAAAAGTTATTGATGATGTTAGTGTTTTAAAGGAATTGTGCTCAAATGGTGCAGCAGAAAAAAGGGAAGCAATCCTCCTTTAAACAAAGGAGGATGAAGACAGAGCAAGGGATGAGGCAAGAGGATAGCTTGTTGATAGAAGAGGATCAGATGGAGACAGAGGAAATTGCTCCTCAAAGTGCTTGTCCAGTGGGGACTAGGATAGCCTCTACAAGGTACGGTCCTCACTCCTTTGTAGTGAGCTTTAAAAAGGGTAAAACTCAGACGGCCCATATTCCTAAGCCTACATTCATTACAAGAACCGTTGGGCAAGAAAACAGCAAAGTAAAGGGAAGGGGGAGCCAGAGCAAGGGTAGTGACTGGAGTACACAACAAAATGATTAGGTCAGAAAGGTGTGATAATGAAGACTAAGAACTTACAGCCTGGTCTAGAGGTAGTGAAGGTCTTCAGGGTTATCGCAATCACCGATGGCAGATAGGGATTCCTAACAGGCAGGTCGATGGTTAATTAGGAGAGGAAAAACAATGGTGCGCATGGAGAGGTTGGCTTGTAATGGTTCTTCTTGCCTTACCAATTATCAAGAGAAAGGTCCAGATTTCGCAACAGGCCTACATGTCATTGCATCTGTGGCCATTCCAGTTCAGAAAGAGATATGAGTACAGATCAGGAACAGAGAAGGGGAATATCTCATTCAGCTTATAAGGAAGGACTCGAGGAGTATTACATAAGGCAGACACCCATAATAGGCTATACCACAGAGCCGGGAGGGTACGGGGAAGAGAAAGAGAGAGACTGTACATAAAAATACACATGAGTCATTAACCAGGCCAAAAGGGCTCCTAGGTTTGCATAACATCGACATAAGTGATAATGAGCTTGCCAACCTAGCAAGTAAGGCCTGGGTTCAAATGGAGAATCAGTGACTTCCCAGAAGGCCTCTAAGCAGGAAGCTGCTTTCATTTCCAGCTACGCAGGGCCAAGGGACAATGAAGGAGAACAAAAAGGTAAGAGTGGTATGGAAGGTTCTGTCCACAAGTTTGCTGCCCCCCACCCGGTGCAAACATTATATACATATACAATGGTACCTCGGTTCCCTCTGCTTCGGTTCATGACTCGTCTAACAGGGAGAAAAATTGCTTGGAACTAGATGCTTGCTCGAAACTCGGCTTGTCAGACTGATCAAGTTGCTCGGAAGTCAATGCCTGCTTGGAAATCAATTCACTCGTGACACCCCACCTCCTGTCTCTGCCTGAAAGTGCCCAAGTGCAGCTTGTGTCTGTAAGAGCCAAACTGCAGTCTGTACCAGTAAGTGATGATGCGCAGCCTGTGCCTGTAAGAGCCCAAGTGCAGCCTGTGCCTAAAAGTGCCAATGTGCAGTCTGTGCCTGTAAGAGCCAATGTGCAGCCTGTACCTGTATGAACCAAAGTTCCAAACAATAACCTGTCTCCCTCTTCTCCCCTCTACATCGCCACCATCCCATTGGACCCTAAATCCTCTCAGTACAGTTAAAGTAAAGTCAAATTCTATGTTATATGATATCATTATTCTGTGTGAGTGTGTATAAATATATACCTCTGTCATATTTCCTCCTCCCTCTCTCCCCTTCTCTCTCTCTCACCCTACCTTCTCTCTCCCATTCTCCCCTTTCTCTCTTCTACCCTTCTTTCTCTCCTACTCCCTTCATCTCTCTCTTCTCCCTTTCCCTTCTTTATATCTCTCTCCCTTTATCCCGCCCTTCACTTTCTCTTCCACACTTGTCTCTCCCCGCCCTTGCCTCCCCACCCCCACTTCTTTCTTCCCCACTGCCTCTCTCTCTCCCCCTCGCCTTGTCTCTCCCCTGCCCTTGTCTCCCCACCCCCATTTCTCTCTCCTCCCTTGTCTCTTTCTTCCCCATCTCTCCCCTCCTCTTCTCTCTCTCCCCAACTTCTTCTTCTCTCTATATCACCCACTTTTGTCTCCCCCCACTTCTCTTTCCCCCTTGTCTCTCTCCCTCTCCCTTGTCTCTCTCTTCCCCCTTGTCTCCCAACCTCTCCTCTATCTCCTTCATTCTTGCCTCTCTCCCCCAACTATTGTCTCTCTCCCTCCCCCTTATCTCGCTCCCCCTACTTTGTATCTCTCTCCCTCCCCTTGTCTCTCCCACACCCATCTTGTCTCTCTCTCCCCTTTGTCTTTCTTCCCCCTTGTCTTTCTTCATCCTTGTCTCTCTCCCTCCTTTCCATTATCTCCCCCACCCTTGTCTCCCCACCCAACTTCTCTCTCCCACTTGTTTCCCCACCCCCACTTAAATCTCCCCCTTGTCTCTCTCCCCTCCCCTTGTCTCCTTCCCCCCTTGTCTCTCTCCTCCCCAGTCCCTGTTAGGTTTGACCGATTTCCTTTTACAGTAATCCTGTTTAGGGTGGCTTTAGGCTGGCCAAAGCATTTAAAAATGGGGTTCAGAATGGTCCCCCCCCTTGCCACCCAAAGTCTGGGCATGACAGTGCAAACATTTTGACTTGGATTGTGCTAGCACTATTTACTGTATATACTCGAGTATAAGCCAAGTTTTTCAGCCCTTTTTTTAAGGCTAAAAAGGCCCTTCTCGGCTTATACTCGAGTCACTCTACCTCCCGTGTCTCTCTAACCCCCCGTGTCTCTCTAACACCCCCCGTGTCTCTCTAAAACCCGGCATATGCTAACGGCGTGATGTGACATGCGTGCCACGTCAATTAGCATTGGCCGGCGTGGCACGCGTGTGATGTCACGTCATTAGCATATACCAGGTGCGGCACCCGGTATATGCTAATGACGTGATGTCACATGCCCGCCAAGTCATTAGCATTGGCCAGGTCAAGACGCCGAAAGGAGCGGAGGCCGGAGCAGAAGCTGAAGATGAAGGTAAGTGAGGGGAAAGGGAGAGGGGGAGGTATTTAGGGGGTTTAGAATGAGGAGGGGAGTTTAGAATGAGGAGGGGGGTTGAGGAGGGAGGTTGAAGAGGGGGTTGAGGATGGGGGGTTGAGGATGAGGATGGGGGGTTGAGGAGGGTGTTGAGGATGGGGGGGTTGAGGATGAGGATGGGGGGCTTGAGGAGGGAGGTTGAGGAGGGGGGTTGAGGATGGGGGGTTGAGGAGGGGGTTGAGGATGGGGGGTTGAGGAGGGAGGTTGGGGATGAGGAGGGAGGTTGAGGAGGGGGTTGAGGATGGGGGGTTGAGGATGAGTATGGGGGGTTGAGGATGAGGATGGGGGGTTGAGGAGGGTGTTGAGGATGGGGGGGGTTGAAGATGAGGATGGGGGCTTGAGGAGGGAGGTTGAGGAGGGGGGTTGAGGATGGGGGGTTGAGGAGGGGGTTGAGGATGGGGGGTTGAGGAGAGAGGTTGGGGATGAGGAGGGAGGTTGAGGAGGGGGTTGAGGATGGGGGGTTGAGGATGAGGATGGGGGGTTGAGGATGGGGGGGTTGAGGAGGGCGTTGAGGATGGGGGGTTGAGGATGAGGATGGGAGGTTGAGGAGGGGGTTGAGGATAGGGGTGTTGAGGATGAGGATGGGGGGTTGAGGAGGGGGTTGAGGAGGGAGGTTGAGGATGAGGATTGAGGTTGAGGAGGGGGGTTGAGGATGAGGAGGGGAGGTTGAGGAGGGGGTTGAGGATAGGGGTGTTGAGGATGAGGATGGGGGGTTGAGGAGGGGGTTGAGGAGGGAGGTTGAGGATGAGGATTGAGGTTGAGGAGGGGGGTTGAGGATGAGGAGGGGGTTGAGGTTGAGGAGGGGGTTGAGGATGGGGGGGTTGAGGAGGGGGTTGAGGATGACAGGGTTGAGGATGTGGATGGGGGGGTTGAGGAGGGAGGTTGAGGGCGGTTAAGGAGGGAGGTTGAGGAGGCGGGTTGAGGAGGGGGTTGAGGAGGGAGGTTAAGGATGAGGAGGGAGGTTGAGGAGGGGGTTGAGGAGGGAGGTTGAGGATGAGGAGGGAGGTTGAGGAGGGGGGTTGAGGATGAGGAGGGGGTTGAGGTTGAGGAGGGGGTTGAGGATGGGGGGGTTGAGGAGGGGGTTGAGGATGAGGGGGTTGAGGATGGGGGGGTTGAGGAGGGAGGTTGAGGGCGGTTAAGGAGGGAGGTTGAGGAGGGGGGTTGAGGAGGGGGTTGAGGATGGAGGTTGAGGAGGGAGGATGTGGAGGGAGGTTGAAGATGAGGAGGGAGGTTGAGGAGGGGTTTGAGGATGAAGAGGGAGGTTGAGGATGAGGAGGGAGGTTGAGGAGGGGATTGAGGATGAGGAGGGGGGTTGAGGTTGAGGAGGGGGTTGAGGATGGGGGGTTGAGGATGATGATGGGGGCTGAGGAGGGAGGTTGAGGAGGGGGTTAAGGAGGGGGTTGAGGGTGAGGGGGTTGAGGAGGGAGGTTGAGGATGAGGAGGGAGGATGAGGAGGGGGTTGAGGATGGGGGGTTGAGGATGAATATGGGGGGTTGAGGATGAGGATGGGGGGTTGAGGAGGGTGTTGAGGATGGGGGGGTTGAGGATGAGGATGGGGGCTTGAGGAGGGAGATTGAGGAGGGGGGTTGAGGATGGGGGGTTGAGGAGGGGGTTGAGGATGGGGGGTTGAGGAGAGAGGTTGGGGATGAGGAGGGAGGTTGAGGAGGGGGTTGAGGATGGGGGGTTGAGGATGAGGATGGGGGGTTGAGGATGGGGGGGTTGAGGAGGGCGTTGAGGATGGGGGGTTGAGGATGAGGATGGGAGGTTGAGGAGGGGGTTGAGGATAGGGGTGTTGAGGATGAGGATGGGGGGTTGAGGAGGGGGTTGAGGAGGGAGGTTGAGGATGAGGATTGAGGTTGAGGAGGGGGGTTGAGGATGAGGAGGGGGTTGAGGTTGAGGAGGGGGTTGAGGATGGGGGGGTTGAGGAGGGGGTTGAGGATGACAGGGTTGAGGATGTGGATGGGGGGGTTGAGGAGGGAGGTTGAGGGCGGTTAAGGAGGGAGGTTGAGGAGGGGGGTTGAGGAGGGGGTTGAGGAGGGAGGTTAAGGATGAGGAGGGAGGTTGAGGAGGGGGTTGAGGAGGGAGGTTGAGGATGAGGAGGGAGGTTGAGGAGGGGGGTTGAGGATGAGGAGGGGGTTGAGGTTGAGGAGGGGGTTGAGGATGGGGGGGTTGAGGAGGGGGTTGAGGATGAGGGGGTTGAGGATGGGGGGGTTGAGGAGGGAGGTTGAGGGCGGTTAAGGAGGGAGGTTGAGGAGGGGGGTTGAGGAGGGGGTTGAGGATGGAGGTTGAGGAGGGAGGATGTGGAGGGAGGTTGAAGATGAGGAGGGAGGTTGAGGAGGGGTTTGAGGATGAGGAGGGAGGTTGAGGATGAGGAGGGAGGTTGAGGAGGGGATTGAGGATGAGGAGGGGGGTTGAGGTTGAGGAGGGGGTTGAGGATGGGGGGTTGAGGATGATGATGGGGGGCTGAGGAGGGAGGTTGAGGAGGGGGTTAAGGAGGGGGTTGAGGGTGAGGGGGTTGAGGAGGGAGGTTGAGGATGAGGAGGGAGGATGAGGAGGGAGGTTGAGGATGAGGAGTGGGGTTGAGGAGGGAGGTTGAGAATGAGGAGGGGGGTTGAGGAGGGTGATATGAGAGGAGGGGAAGAGACACAGTGAAGGGAGAGGGTGGAAGAGACACAGGGAAGGGAGAGGGGGGAAGAGACACAGGGAAGGGAGAGGGGAGAAGAGACACGGAGAGAGAGGGGGGACACAAGAAAAGGGCACACAAGAGGGGGACACAGAGGGCGCAAGAGGGACACAGGGGGCAGCACATTTCCCACCCTCGGCTTATACTCGAGTCACTCATTTTACCCAGTATTTTGTGGTAAAATAGGTGCCTCGGCTTATACTTGGGTCGGCTTATACTCGAGTATATACGGTATGTGCCTAAATCAGTTTGGTTGAAACACTGTAGACAAACTTTCATGAGCTTGGAGAATTGGAAGTGAGACAGTGTTAGCCTATTGCTATGAATTAATTACAGCCCAGGCAATACAGGACGCTGTTCAAGAAATCCCCTAATGCATGTATGAGGGCAACAATTTCCTTACCTCCCCCCACTCGGTTCGCCCCAGCCATATCACTACCCAATTTCCATGTATCACGATATCCGCCAACTGAAGATGTCCCAGACCATGTCTGTTTGCAGCAACGAACTCCCCTATTCTGAAGGCAGCAAAGAAGGCATGGGAGAAAGCTGCAGATGCATCAACATTTATTTTATTCCAATTAAATCCTAGCACTCTGGTTGCTATATATTAATGTCTTTTTATGCAATTGCCATGGAAGACAGCTATGGATTGTTGGCCATTCATATATTTACTGGGCCAACAGTCTACAGCTGGAAGTTAGTAATGATTAATTTATTATCAATAAACACTGTGGCTTGTTGTACCTCCAAAACATGGTGTTGTGTTGTGATTGAATAAGTAGGCATGCAACAGAGGGTCATGCTGGGGTCATGATTCCATTAATAAGTTTTGTGCTGAAATTACATTATTTTCTATCAATGATGCTCTTAGTCAAATCTGCATTATCATTTCTATTCACCACTTTAACCTTACACTTCATATGGGCTTTTGAATAGATCTTAAGTTTCATTTGTGGAGACTGAAGCTCTTTTTAAAGCTCAGTAAAAAGCATTCTTCTGTCAGCACTGAAACAGAGGAAATGGCATCAACAGTATGGTCTGATTTACTGAATTTATTTATATTTTACAATTGCTGTTGTTACATGGAACTAGATTTTGACGTTTCTGATTCAGGGGTAATAGCTTTTTCTTCTTTTGTATACTGTTACCATGTCACATTTAAGCATGTCCCTTGTAAAGTGCATATGTTTGATCTTTTGCCATCCATTATTTGAACGGACTAAGTGAATTTTAGCTTAAAGTCCATAAATAAATGTCACTTTGTCAGGGCAGGGACAGCTCTGTTGTTATAATGGCTAGGCGCATTGTTTCACTTTGTGTATGCCTGCCAAGTTTTCACTGTACTAACATCTTTGGCAGTAGAAATGGTAATATTGTAGTATTTTGGTAGCTTTCTCTACCACTCAAGACATTTCAGTTACTGAACTCGCTTTGTTTCATCAAGTCTTAGAAATAAAGAGCATTAGGTCTAAAGTGCGTTTTGTTTCCTACAAAATTGGACCAGGAATTTTGAATGCTAGTCCAGTGAAACACTTGCAATATTGTATTGGAGCAATTTTACTGCCTGCATACATTTTGCATTGGACTGTGTTAGTTTTTAATGCACTATATATATGAAAAAGTTTAGCCTGACTTAAAGCATAAAGCAGGAAAAAGGTCATACAGCTAGTTTTTAATTAGAATAAAATACAATTTTATTCCCCTGCTGGGTTTATAATATATTGGTGGATATTGTATATGTGTAAAAGGAGTACATGTCTGAAGAGCAATGTTTGCATTTCCTGATCCAAGCAATCTGTTTTAGGGCCCGTGAGAGGGAAGGATTGTCAGGTAATTTACAGTCTGATCCAGTTATCTAACAAAGCATTCTGACCTGTTTCTGTTCCCTCTTCCAAACTGATAGATAAGAGATCACCCTTCCTTCCTGATCCAGCTCCCAGAAAGTGATATAATAAAGAAAAAAATGTTCCCAACATCCCATAAACAGAGTGTTCAAAAAGTCTGATTTTCCCTAAAGTGCTAAAGTTAGGGGTTTGTCACACACTTCACATACAAGTGCCAATGGTCCTTTAGTTTATAATAGTATTAAGTAAGTGTACATGTTTATCTTTAATATGATTACATATAAACATATTATTATATATCAGTTATAAATATAAAAAATTAAATGCAAAACAAGTTATTGGTATAAAATAAAAATAAGCAAATATTGTTTTTTGTTGTGTTATATTTACCTTCCTGTGTTTAAAATATATATTTTTTAAATGCATTGCATTTATAGGTGTTTTTTTGTGTGGTCATTGAAAGATTTTTCTTGTTTATATGCCAACAAGATAAAAATAAACCCATTTCTTGATATATAATGTCTGACTCTCACTCTGTACTGATATGGTATGATACATTAACATTCATCAAAATGCTAAATATCAAATAATTATAAAATATTAAAAATCTTAAAAAAAACATATGATGGGATCGGTGACAAGCCTAACAGTATAAATTAATATATCTGTAATTACACCAAGACAGGTTTTGCTCAAAGGATGACAGTGCAAGGTGCATTATATAAATTCATTAGGTCTTAAATTCATGCTTTCTTGGAGGCCATAGCTTCTAGTGTTTCAAAAGGTCTTACAATTCATGTATTTTTCCTGTCTCTCTATTTACTGAAATCATGTTCTGAAATTCTTGACCAACTTTTGGTTATTTGGGAAAATTTGGGAATCTCTGAATTCAACATACTCCTCCTATCTGTCCCACCCACTCACACACTTTTATCGTCATGGTATACTAAACACAACTCTGTATCCTCAAACATGTTTCCCCAGTGCTGAGGGATTCTGGAGTTAGTTTTGCACTTCAGCTGACTTTCTCCACTACAATTTTGTCCCTGATCCTACACACCTGTCCTCAAGTCATGCTAAGAAGAAATGTTGTTCATCACATATTTAGTTGTGAGCATGCGGGTCGTTGCTAACGCTGCAAGCTCGCATAGCGAGCCTGCAGCCACTGCTGGCCCCGCGAAGCGAAGGCGCTCCTTGCCAGCAACTGAGGGGGAGGCTCTACGGCCTCACACGTGGTTACAAACACACACACAACTGGCACTACCACAGACTAACACAAAAAAAATACGAGACGCAAAACTACGACCTTAATGGAAAAAATACGACCTTAACAGCAGAACCGCGCGCACAAAAAAACATCAAAAACACAATAAATACCCAGAAAAAAGACATAAAAAGCTTACACTCTGCAATTGAAGTTACACCTCGATTCAAGTCCAAATTGAAGAGTTTAGACACACGAAAATCGAGAGAAAAAATGGCCACCGAAAAAAATGAAAACGAGGCTCCTCGACCACAGGCCGCCCAGACACCTACAACTTACCCAAGAAGGGATCCATGATAAGCTCGGAAACCTGCATTAAACCCACGGGATCTGAGATAAGCTGGGAAACATGCATTAACCCCACATTAACCCTCGCAGTGGGGGTCCCCCATATAGACCCCCCTAATACATATAATTAACCCTGTCACTCATGGGGGTCAATACAGACCCCCATAAACACTTAATTAACACTGTCACTCATGGGGGTCAATACAGACCGCCATCAGCACTTAATTAACCCCCTCACTTATGGGGGTCAATACAGACCCCCATAATACATATAATTGACCCTGACACTCATGGGGGTCAATACAGACCCCCATAAGCACTTAATTAATCCAGTCACTCATAAGGGTCAATACAGACCCCCATAAATCCATAATTAACCCTGGCACTCATGGGGGTCAATACAGACCCCAATAAGCACTTAATTAGCACCGTCACTCATGGGGTCAATACAGACCCCTATAATGCATATCATTAACCCTGTCACTCATGGGGGTCAATACAGACCCCCATAACCACTTAATTAACCCAGTCACTCATGGGGGTCAATACAGCCCCCATAAACCCATAATTAACCCTGTCACTCATGGGGGTCAATACAGACCCTCATAAGCACTTAATTAACCCTGTCACTCATGAGGGTCAATACAGCCCCCCATATGCACTATAGCCCCCCAATAAAACATTACATCTAAACTAACCACCCTCTACACTAACCTATTAACACCTACACTACCTACCAACCTACCCCCTAATAACCCCCCCACCACTCTAATTACAGAAAATTAAAAAAAAACAATTCACTAAAAATAAAAAAATCTACATTACAGAAAATAAAAAAAAACTAACTGTCAAAAAATAAAAAAGGAACATTACAGAAAATAAAATAATACATTACAACCCCCCCGCCCACTACAGAAAAAAAACAAAAAACATTACACACCGTAAAAGGAAATACATATAATACATACAATACAATTAAATGAAATACAAAACAATACCCCCAATCTATCTAATATACAATAAATCCTATCTATCTAAAATACATCACCCAATCTATCTAATATACTATACATCCTATCTATCTAATAGACATCCCCCAATCTATCTAATATACAATAAATCCTATCTATCTAAAATACATCCTATCTATATAAAATACATCCCCCTATCTAAGATACAATAAATGCTATCTCTATATAAAATACTCTAATTCTAAGCTAAAAGAAAATAATTAAGACCACTTAACTTTGCAGATGTCCCTTCAGATCAGCAATCTAGGGACAAAAATATAAATAAATTAGTGCAACACATTTACATACAATAAATAAACATTATAAACATTCTAAATATTCTACTCAACTTTCTAGCATGTCCCCATCCTTCTTCTTTTCTTCTTCTCCGGTGCGGCCCCTTAAAAAAACAACATAACATTAGTACACATACATAAACATAAAACGAAATAAAATAAACATAATCTACATTGTACTTACCTCCCCACGATGTCTCCGGCCTCCTCTTCTGTCTCCTTCTGCCCCGCCCTGGAACCGCGCTCTAAAAAAAAATAACGGAGATCCGCCCTCGGGGACCTCACCGACGCTAATGAGCCTCCCAGAGCGTTTTCCAGAAGAAAATAGCCAATGGCGCCTTCTGATTGGTTGAAAACGATGTCTATCGAGATCAGCCAATCAGAAGACGCCAATGTGTGAGCCAATCAGAAAGGGATAGACCACATAATACCACTCTGATTGGATAATGCACCTGTCAATCTTTTTTTTAAACTAATCACAAGGCGCACATGCCTTCAGCCAATCACAATGGAATACACCCCCACAGGGTGATTGGCTGGAGGCATCTGCGCATTCTGATTGGTTGCACTGACAATAGCCAATCACAATGGGATACACCCCCACGCACTGATTGGCCGAAGGCATTTGCGCCTTCTCATTGGCTGTTGTCAATGTCAATCAGTATTACAGCCATTGAGAAGGTGCATATGTCTTCAGCCAATCACCCCATGGGAGTGTATCCCATTATGATTGGCTGATGGCAATAAAGCCTTCTGATTGGTTTAAATAAAGATTGACAGGTGCATTATCCAATCAGAGTGGGATTTTGGGGTGTATCCCTTTCTCATTGGCTCACACATTGGCATTTTCTGATTGGCTGAATTTGATAGACAGCATTTTTAGCCAATCAGAAGCCGCCATTGCCAATTTTATTCTGGAATACTCCGTAGGAGGCTCATTAGCGTCGGGGAGGTTCGCAAGTGCGGACCTCCGTTAGTTTTTTACAAAAACATTTTTTTAGAGAGCAAATTGTTCCAGGGCCCAGCCAGGGCAGAAGAGAAGGTAAGTACAATGTATATTATGTTTATTTTACTTTGTTTTTATGTTTATGTCTGTTGTATTAATGTAATGTTTTTTTTTAACAGGCGCCGAGAAGAGAAGAAAAGAAGAAGGACATGCTGGAAAGGTGAGTAGAATATTTAGAATATTTACAATGTTGTACTAATGTTTTTTTTTTTCTAGGTTTGTGATCTGAAGGAAAATCTGCAAAGGTAAGTGGTCTTAATTATTTCATTTTAGCTTAGAATTAGGTTTTTTTAGATAGAGATAGCATGTATTGTATGTTCCTTAGGGGGATTTATTAGGGGGATTTATTTTACATAGATGGGATGTATTGTATATTAGATAGATTGCGGGATGTATTTTAGAGAGATAGTACTGATTGTATATTAGATAGATTGGGTAATGTATTTTAGAGAGATAGTATTGATTGTATATTAGATAGATTGGGTGATGTATTGTATTGTATTTGATTTTATTTGTATTGTATGTATTCTATATGTATTTCCCTTTCAGGTGTGTAATTTGTTTTTCTGTACTGGGAGGGGCGGTTGTAATGTATTTTGTTATTTTCTGTAATGTTCCCTTTTTTAGTTTTTGTGACAGTTTTTTTTATTTTCTGGAATGTAGATTTTTTCTTTTTTGTGATTTAGGTTTTTTTATTTTATGTAATGTAGATTTTTTATTTTTGGTGACTTTAGTTTTTTTTTCTTTCTGTAATTAGAGTGGTGGGGGGTTATTAGGAGGTAGGTAGGTAGTGTAGGTAGGTAGTGTAGTTGTTAATAGGTTAGTGTAGAGGGGGGGTAGTTTAGATTTAATGGTTTATTGAGGGGCTATAGTGCAGTGTAGTGTTTATACTTACTGTCATGAGGGTACTGGATAATCCTCATAGCACTTACAGGGTAATGTTAGGCTTCTAACTGTCCCGTGAGGGTCTTTAAATACCCTTATGGGACTAATGGGGTTAAATTGAGGCTTATGAGGGTCTGTATAGAACCCCATAAGAGACCGGGTTAAAATGGTGTTGTGCTTACACTTTGGGTCATGAGGGTCCTGGATGACCCTCATGGCACTTATAGTGTTATTACATGCATTCATTAGTGTGTTATAGGGGTCTATATAGTTGAGGCACACAGTACACTCACATTGTGTGACAAACAGCATTTCAACATTTTTTTTTATTGCCCCTCATTTTTGACGGGCAAGTCGCTAGTCTCCAATATCGTCTATATCCTGCAGCCATAAATGTTTGGTCTCTACTTGTAAGCTTCTCCTTTGCTATTCCTAACCTGTATTTAGTTAGGTGTTAAATTGTATTTAGTTAGGGGTTAAATGTATGTAGTTAGGGGTTAACTTTATGTAGTTAGGGATTACATTGTATGTAGTTAGGAGTATTAATGTATGTATTCAGGGCCTAAATTGTATGTAATGTATGTTTTATTTCATGTACTGTATGCTTCTTTTATTTTTTGTAATTTCAGTTTTTTTTTTTTTGTAAATTAGTTTTTTTTTTTCAGTAATGTTGTTTTTTTAGGTAGTATCCTTTTTTAGTTTCAGTAATGCATTTTTTTTTTTAAATAATTAGTTTTTTTTTCTGTTATTATTGTTGGGTAGGTAGTGTAGGTGTTAATAGGGTAGGGTAGGAGCGGGTTTATAGGATAGAGGTTTACTGGGTACATTAGGGGTTAAATAGGCCCAGTTAGGGTTTTGGGGTCCAGTTAGGGTTAAGTAGGACTAGATGTGGTTATGTGGTTAGTGATAGGGCTAATTAGGTATGGTGAGGGTTAAATTGGGTTGATTACTTAGATGGTTTATTAGTTAGAGAGGGTTAATTAGCTAGAGGGGGTTGAATAGTCTAGAGGTGGGGTTAATAGTGTAAAGGGGGGTTGATAGTGTAAAGGGGGTTTAATAGTGTAGTATTTAGACTTTGGGTCATGAGGGTTCTGGAAGACCCTCATGGCACTTATTGTGTTATTATAGGGGTTAATAGTGTCTTATAAGGGTCTGTATGGACCCTTATGGGGCTGATGGGGTTAATTAGTGTCCCATTAGGGTCTGTATAGACCCTTATGGGTCCTATGAGGTTAAATAATGTCACATAAGGGTCTGTATAGACCCTTATGGGACTGAGGGGGTTAAATAGAGGCTCATGGGGCTCTGTATAGAGCCCCATTAATGACGGGATTAATTAGGGCTTATGGGTCTCTGTATAGATCCCCATGAGTGACAGGGGTTAATTACAGGCTCATGAGGCTCTGTATAGAGCCCCATGAGTGACAGGATTAATTAGGGGCTAATGGGGCTTTGTATAGTGCCCCATGAGTCACGGGGTTAATTTGAGGCTCATGGGGCTCTGCATAGAACCCCACGAGTGATGGGGTTAATTTTTATTGTAGTGCGTGTCCTTTAAGTACCTTTAAGGTCCTTTCAGGACCTGCGGCAGGAAATTGGAATTTTTTTAATGCAGCGCGGGTCCCGATCAGCAGCTCGCGGGAAGGGTTAATGTGGGGACCCTCCGGGGGTCCCAATGGGAACCCCCAGCATTAGGGGGTTAATGTTAGTTGCCGCGTGGTACTTACACGGGCCCTTTAAGGACCTGCGGTGGGCAATTTGAAATGTTTCAATGCAGCGTGGGACCCCCCCCCTGCAAGGGTTAATTTGGGGACACTGTGGGGGTCCCGATCGGCATCCGGCATCATGGGGATAATATTGGGACCATGCGGGGGTCCCGATTGGGGGTCTCATATAGGAGTGTGTGGGGGGGGGTGTTAGGTGCAGTGGGGACATTCGGAGGAGCATACGTTAGGGCTTTTCAAGCCCTCGCGGGTCCTCCTGAGAACATGTAGGACTTCGTCCTGCGTTTGCACTTTGCGAGCTTGGATACATTTGTGAAGTGGGAAGAATTGGGCAATTAAATAGGGATCTGCAATTTCAGCCCTGCGAAAGAGACAGATCAAAGTCTTCAGAGTGGTGTAGGCTCCAAGTTGCATGGCCGCCATTTTCGCACGGCCAAAAATCGGAACCCGATCGGAGCTTGCAAAAAGACGACAGTTGAATAGCAAATGTGCCTGCGGTCTCCACTTGTGAACTCGGAGCTCAAACTTGCAGCAATTGAATGAGGCTATATTTTAGACCTAACATCCTCCCATTTTCATCTAACCACCCATGTATATATATAAAAAAGGAATGAAATAGAAGGAAGAAGAAGAACCCCAAGACAACAGGCTTAGGAGGAGGAAGTGATAATTGCACTGGATCAGGATTCTACACACAGGCCAACCATATCATGAATGTGAACTGAAGACCCAGCATACTTATTATAGGGAAAATGATAACTTCCCATTTTTAGGAAGATGATGAAAATAAGTGATATAATTGGGATGGAATAGAATCAATACAGTACAAAGGATAATTAAATCACATCACATTGAGCAGTGGGACAAACTCACTATGTATTTTGGTAGCCGAGAAAGGCTGAGATTTATAGTTAGTCTTGATTAAGTTGAAGGGTAAGAAATGTTTGCAATTTAGGATTCAATAAGATGGCTCTTGTAATCTTACAAATAAAACCCCAAATAAGTCCTAACATAGATATTATGTGCTGCAATATCAAACCTTTATAGGTAAACCCTATGAGTGATCACTACGTGCGATATGCTCCCTGGTCTACATGTATTTCTATCACAATGCAATTACATGGCTTTCATATGAAATTGGGTTGCGATCATGGCAGTGAAGGAGTTAAATATGAATAAAAATTAATATGGTGGGGTTAACGACCCCTCCGCCTATGCCCTGCTACCTCTTCATACATTAAATGTGCCTGGGTGTCCCCTGGGACACCATCAACACCAAGGAGGCCACTGCACCCCCATCTTCTCTGTGATTGTGGTGAGGGCATATTAACCCCTAAAATCCCCTTTTCATACACAAATACTAAGAGTCCCATGGAGATTTCAATGGATCCCCTTAGTAACTATACATTATAGGAGTCCCTGAGGACCCCAAAGGGCAGTGTCAAAGTCTCCCATGGGGTCCCTACAGACATCAATGCCCCTATATATAAGCTAACCCATGGAGGTCCCTATCTCCAATGGGTCCATAAGGACCTCTATGGCATATAAACCTACTACCATGGGAATTCCTATGGACTCCCATGGCATCCTAACCCTACCATAAGTACTCACATAGTCTCTAAGACTAAGCCCCCTTATCTACCCACCGCTCCACAAGACATCCATGGTGATATGTTAGTATACCATTGGGGTCAACCTGAACCTGCATGGTAAAGGGCTAATGTTAGGTACCATCGAGGTCTATAGGGACCCCAGTGGTGATGGTTTGTTACTTATCAAGCTGCCGCGCTTTCCAAGAACAGGTTTAGGCAAGATTCATTAAAGGAACCATGCAATCACACATTAGGTAGAAACATAGAAACACACATAGACCAGGGAACATACAGCTCCGTTCAATTCCGGCTTGTAGAAGTGAGTAAAGGCTCCTTTTCTGCTGCAGCAGTTTTTGCATCGCTCCTCTAAAAAAAATCCACTCAATGTAGGTGACATGCACTAAGGACTGTTTTCCATTGCTGCCTAGCTCTAAATTGTGCACGCACTGTTCACAGGAGACACAGCCTGCTCACAGGAGACTCTGAGTCTGAAGCTCAGTAGTCGCCATAGCAATACTGCAGAATGGTACCCACTAAGTGAACACACTACATTAGCCCTAACATCCTCCCTTTCCCGTATACAAACCCCTTCCCATGGCAGGAAAGGTGTTAAATAAGACTACCAACGTACTGTATGAAGAGGGTGTATCACTCCACTGCCTATGACCTACTATCTCCTATATGCCTGAGGATCCCCGGGATTCCCCCAACAACTAATAGTAGTAGCGGGTATTGGGGCTCATGGAGGTGGCAGTATGACCCCCTTAATTGTGTCAGATATGAGAAATCAAGCAGTTATCAATTACTGGTTGATTTACTTTAGTTATCTGGGCAATAGGTAAAAAGTGGATTAATTGTATTAGACATGGAGCCCGATTCAATTGCAACTCCGCATCTCGCGTGATACAACGCAGCGGAAACCGGTTTTAAAAACCGTAAGTCTTTGACTGTGCTGTAGCTGAGAAAGTCAACACACAGGTCTAGGCGTTGGTGGGTTTTAGTTTGATATATATATATATATATATATATATATATATCCATCCTATCTTACCACTATCTTAATGTCTTATAGCTAACACATTAAACTTACCTCCCCCCTTCCATTGCTGTTTTTGTAAGCTTGTAAACCTGATCTATAGACTTACTGACCTATCAGGACATTATTCATAATGCTGGTCTGTTTCTCACTTAACTCTGGCCAATCCATTTTGTCTTTCTTGTTTTTCCAATTTTTTTTTATTTACGTTATATATTTTCCCATCTCTTTCTGTTTGCTGTTTTTAGTTCATACTTGTATCAGTAACGCTTTTTGACTTTTGAAAGAGAGGCATTATCTCTCGAAAGCTCGTCACTTTATTATGAATACGTTTGTCCAATAAAAAAGGTAACACTATTCACTGCAATACTCTGATTATTCAACTATATATCACATATTATAATTGTCAAACTGAGATTTGTCGTCACGCTTGCGACGAATCGCAGTTTGACAATGATCCGATTGCAAAGGCGATCGGATCGCGCGCAAGCGCATGCGCAATGCGCATCGTGATCTGCACATTGTGCAGCAGTAGCCGCACATGCACAGAGCGCTGCGTGAGCCGCGCATGCGCACAGTGCACAGTGAGTCGCGTATGCTCAATGCGTGCCTCATAAGGAGAGTAGAGGGAGAAAGGGAAGAGACACAGAGGGAGAGGGAAGAGACACAGAGGGAGGGTGAGAAGAGACACAGAGGGAGTGGGAAGATGCACAGAGCGAGAGTGGGGAAGAGGCACAGAGGGAGAGTGGGGAAGAGGCACAGAGGGAGAGTTGGGAAGAGGCACAGAGGGAGAGTGGGGAAGAGACAGAGGGAGGGGGGAAGAAACAGAGGGAGGGGGAGAGAAACAGAGGCTGAGGGGGAAGAGACACAGAGGGAGAGGGGGGAAGAGACACAGAGAGAGGGGGAAGAGGTACAGAGGGAGGGGGAAGAGGCACAGAGGGAGGGGGAGAGGCACAGGGGGGAGAGACACAGAGGGAGGGGGGGGGGAGACACAGAGGGAGGGGGGGGAGACATGGGGGAAAGAGACACAGGGGAGGTGGAAAGAGACATGGGAGGGAGAGGTGGGAAAGAGACACAGGGGAGGGAGAGGAGGGGGGAAGAGACACAGGGGAGGTAGAGGAGGTGGGGAGGAGACACAAGGGAGGTAGATGAGGGGGGAAGAGACACAGGGGAGTGAGAGGAGGGGGAAAAGACACACGGGAGTGAGAGGAGGGGTAGAAACACAGGGGAGGCGACAGGGGGAAGATACACATGGAAGGGAAATGGGGGGAAGAGACACAAGGAAGGGGGAACAGACACAGGGGAAGAGGCACAGAGGGAGAGGGGGGGAGAGGCAAAGAGGGAGAGGGGGAAGAGACACAGAGGGGGGAGAGATACAGAGGGTGAGGGGGGAAGAGACACAGAGGGAAAGGGGTGAAGACGTACAGAGAGAGGGGGGAAAGAGGTACAGAGGGGGGAGACACAGAGGAAGGGGTGGAGAGACACAGGGGGAGAGAAACAGAGAGAGGCTGGGGAAGAGGCACAGAGGGAGAGGGGTGGAAGACACAGAGTGGGGAGAGACACAGAGGGTGAGGGGGGAAGAGACACAGAAGGAGAGGGGGGAAGAGAGAGAAAGGGAGGAAAAGGCACAGAAAGAGGGGCCGGGAAGAGACACAGGGGAGGGAGAGGGGGGGGAGACACAGGTGAGTGACAGGAGGGGGGAGAGACACATGGGAGTGAGAGGAGGGGGAAGAGACACAGGGTAGAGAGTGTAGGGGGGAAGATACACAAGGGAGGGAAATGGAGACACAAGGAAGGGGGGAAAAGACACAGGGGGGAAAGAGATGCATGGGAGGGAGAAGGGGAAAAGAGACACGGGAGGGAACGGGGCACAGGGGAGGGGTTTAGAGACACGGGAGGGAGAGGGAGGTAAAAACACAGGGGGGCAGGAGATACAAGGGAGGTAGACGAGGCAGAAGGAGACACAAGGGAGGGAGAGGAGGGGGCAAATAAGACACGAGGGAGGAAGTGCACAGCGGGAGAGACTATCAATGAGCTCCAAAGGGGCTCATTGCAAGGCCTGTGATGAGTGCCAAATGAGCTCATCGCAAGGCCAGAAAAGTAGCGGGGGAGAGGCTCCCATTGTGTGGCAAACAGCATTGCCAGGCTTCACTTTTTATTGCCGTCATTTTTGACGGGCAAGTCGCTAGTATATATATATATATGAAGAGAGAGAGAGACAGAGAGATAGACTGAGAAAGAGATAGAGAGTGCTAGAGAGAGAGATAGAAAGTGCTAGAGAGAGTGTGAGAGAGAGAGTGAGTGAGAGAGAAAGAGAGAGAGATAGATAGATAGATAGATAGATAGATAGATAGATAGATAGATAGATAGATAGATAGATAGATAGATACGGTAGATAGATAGATCCATAGGTAGATAGATAGATAGATAGATAGATAGATAGATAGATAGATAAACACCAGAGGAGGAGAGTGAGGAGAGAGTGGGGAATACAGAAGGAGGAGAGTGAGGAGAGGAGGAAAGAGGGAGAGGATTAAGCAGGTAAGAAAGGGGAGGTACAGGTGTTGAAGAGCAGGAGGGGAGGGGGGATGTGCCCCCAGATGTAGGCACACATGGTGTAGGAGAAGGGGGCTATGATTCCAGGGAGGGAAGTAGTGGGGATGAGGGGCAGGCCCCAGGGAGAGAACAGGGATGCCAGGAACTCCAGGCACAGTTGGAAGGGCAAGAGGTTGTGCCAAAGCAGAGGGCCCACAATTAAAGCCCAGAGGAGACAGAAATCCTCATCAGGGAAGTCCAAACCCACCATAGCATCTTCCATGGTGGGAGGGATGTGAAGCCTGGACAGGTGTCTGAAATGAGGTTACTGCAGCTGTTGGGTCACAAGGAGTTGCAAACAGGGATGTCAAGTCTGTTAAACATCAATATGATGACTGCCAGATGAAGGTCAAGAAGAAGATGGCAGCTGAAGCAAGAGCAGCCTGTGCAACTGGTGGTGGCCCACTACTCAACATCACCTACTTTGAAGCCAATGGCAGTAGTGGGCCTTCCAGGACAGCTGAACACTGGCTTTCAGGAAACCCTGCAATGTGAGTATCATATGCACCATCACACCCTCATATTCACACTAGTGATGTCGCGAACATCAAATTTTAGGTTCGCGAATAGCGGACGCGAACTTCCATCAAATGTTTGCGAACGGGCGAACCCGGCGAACCGCCATAGACTTCAATGGGCAGGCGAATTTCAAAACACACAGGGACTCTTTCTGGCCACAATAGTGATAGGAAAGTTGTTTCAAGGGGACTAACACCTGGACTGTAGCATGCCGGAGGGGGATCCATGGCAAAACTCCCACGGAAAATTACATAGTTGATGCAGAGTCTGGTTTTAAGCCATAAAGGGCATAAATCACCTAACATTCCTAAATTGTTTGGAATAACATGCTTTAAAACATCAGGTATGATGTTGTATCGATCAGGTAGTGTAAGGGTTACACCCGCTTCCCAGTAACAGACCAATCTCCCCGTTTAATGCACCGCAAACAACCGCAAACAGTCCCTTTGCACAACCGCAAACTCCCCATTTGCACAAGGTTGGATACCAAGCTAGCCATGTCCCGTTCCTTGTCCTCACTGATGTCATTGAAGGTCTCTTCCTCCACCCAGCCACCAAGGGTCCCCGAAAGGTGACAACATGCCCCCTGGGACGCCTGCTGTGTTTGGTCTTCCACCTCCTCAAAGCCACCTTCCTCCTCTGACTCCTCTTCTTCAGACTCCTCTCTCTGCGTTGCCTCTGTTTGCGTTATTATAAGGTGTGTACTGTTAAGTAGTACTATTCCTATCGGTTTAATCCCTGTTACGTCCACTATTAGGGGACGTGTATATGGCATTGATTTTTGGAACAGGGAGATGGAAAAAGATGCTTGGTCGGACCTCCTACTTCAAATTTGCGCGTGCAATCTAAGGTGCCAACAGGTATGAGTGTCACTGTGCACTGGCAAAAGTTGGCAGAGTAGATGCAATAGGCTTCACACACCAGGCAATTGCTATTCAATCTATTACAGTCAAAAAAGTGTTGTTTTATGTCACTGTACACTACGGTTGCACCAGATATGACATATCACTGTGCACTGGCAAAAGTAGATGCAATAGGCTTCACACACACGCCTGTAGGCAGGCAATTGCTATTCAATCTATTACAGTCAAAAAAGGGTTGTTTTATTTCACTGAGCACAATATAAGCTGTGAGCCTGACACAGGCAGGCAACTGAAATTAGTTTTAGTCCTTCAGGTCTGTAGTGGAAGCTAAATACACAGCCTGGCTATCTATTTCCCTATTAAATCTCCAGCAGCTACACTATCTGTCCTCTCACAACGAATGCAGCTTCAGAATGATTCTAAAATGTATGCTGTCCTTCAGATGGAAGGCCCTGGAAGGGAGTGTATGCTGCTGATTGGCTGGAATGTGTCTGCTGACTGTGAGGTGCAGGGTCAAAGTTTCCTCAATGATAAAGAATAGGAGGCGAACCGAAAAGCACATGTGTTTGCCGTCCGATGCGAACGCGAACATGCCAAAATCGCCGCGAATAGTCCACGGGCGAACTGTACGCCACATCTCTTATTCACACACATGAACCCCACACACATAGATAACTGACATACAATAGCACTGTTCACCTTTCAACCTACTGAAATGTAATTGAGCCAGCAACCACCTGCAAGGATGTTGAGGTCCTTGGGACTACTGCCATCTGGTGACATGCAATTGATGGGTTGGCCAGATTACAATTCTCTCCAACTCCTGACCGGGCCACAAAATATGTTGTCCTAGCAGATGATTTTACAGCAGTGGTTGTCCCCACAGTTGTTGTCCCAACAAATGATGCCACAGCAGTGGTTGTCCCAGCAGTTGTTTTCCCAGCAGTTGTTGTCCCAGTAGTTGTTGCCCCAACAGACCAGGCCAACACCATCCCTATGGGATACTCCATCTCCAATGGCAACACTATTCCTACAGGCAACACCATCTCCAATGCTAATACCATTGTCAATGGCAATACCACCCCAACAGGCAACACCATTCCTACAGGCAACACCCTCTCCAATAGCAATACCATTGCCAATGGCAACACCATCGCCAATTGCAACAACATCACCATTTGCAACAACATCACAATGGGCAAACCTCTGGCCTCACCACAGCACATCCACAGTCCAACTTTGTTGTTTGATGATGAGCGTGACAATATAATAGTGCAATAGCTGACAGCTCAACTTCAAAGGTAGAACAATATTGGTACGAGCAGGTCGAAGGCATCAGAGCTATATATGGTGAGATGAGGAAGCATAATCTAAGGATGGAGAGATATGAACAAATGGCTCATAGGGACAGACAAGTCCAGACACATCACTTGGTGTGGCTAGTGCAGTTGGCGGAAGCCCAAGTCAACACTCTCCAGCCTTCGGTTCCACCGGCTACACCCCCACCGCAACCAGCTGCCTCCTCCTCTAACCCCTTACAGCCAATACCAGCTGCTACACAGCCACCCCAGTTGGATGCACCCTTTAATCCAAAACCTCCTGGCCGTGGTAAAAGGAGAAAGCGCACAGGCATGGAAGGTGTGGGCCCAGTGCTCAGAAAGAGGAAGTAGGTGAGAACGTTTCTTAGGTTAGTGGTTGTCAAACCTCTCCCCAGGACCCACCACACAGACCATGATTAAGGTGAAACACTGTAATTTGAGGCTCCACCACTTGTTGAATACTAGTTGCCTCACTTTTGGTTCCTGAGTTTCACATAAATCCTGGCCTGTCTGATGGTTCCTGAGGAGAGGATTGAGAACCACTGCCCTAAGTCCTCCTCATCCACACTTCATAATTAATATTATTTTGTATTAATGTTGACATACTATTGGCTCGCTACAGAGTGTGTACACGTATGGTTATGTTGAATATTTATGCACTTGATATTCAGTGTTGATTGCCATTGAGATGAGGTGTTGAAGTCAATCTAAATAGTGTTCTGATTGATATCTTGTTTTGGTCTGTATAGGTCTTCATAGCCCAATCTCATGACCATAAAGGCATGTTCCTCAACTTCCTCTTTCTGTGTCACAGATTCTGTTAATCAATTTCTGACTATTCCTTAATATCTATTACACTGTGTGTGGAATAGATCTGAATGACATTATCCATGAGTATGTTCATCTGTTTAATTTATCAGATATAGACAAGTTGTAACTGCTATGTACATGACTGGTTTCTTCAATTACATTAAGTGATTTCTGATGATCCCTTTTTTCACCAGATTCCGGTTGCAGTGTTGTACTGACCACATGTAATCCTGGTAGGTACTATGCATCATGCTTATGACTATGTCATTAGCCCATTTAGGTATCCCCTTTTCTGAAAAACATGAATGCACATTTGTATGCTGATAAACATGTGCTCTGTGTATCTAATAACTATGATATTTTTATACTGTTATCAGTGTTAATGTGTGTTTGTAAAGTACCATGATAGTGAACCTCCAGATTAATTATTGAAATAAACAATTAGTATTTTGTACATAGATCTTCCTTCTATATTGTGTTAATGTAGAGTTGAGGTTATAGCTTTGTCAACAGTGCAGCTGATGCTGGAGGTAATGTTCCTGGGTTTAATTCAAGCCACAGCTACAGTATGTATGATATTCATATTTCAGAACACATGGAGATATGTATTCATGTCAGAATGAGGTGCAGTTGTGTAATGTTTAGGTGTATGTGTATATTAATATATCTGTAAGATCTGAACACACGGTCTCTCTCTCTCTCTCTCTGTATATATATATATATATATATATATATATATATATATATATATATATATTGTCACAAAGTCAGGCTGACCCACGGATATATTTTAGAAGGAAGATATGTCAGAACTAGGCTGATTAGGTCCATTAGTCCAGTGCTGACAGAAGTAAAGAAATTAGATGTACCTGAAGTGGAGCACACTATTTAATCCCCAGGAACTAACAGCCAAAGAAAGGGAGTCTGGGGGAAGTAAGAGAACAGACACAGGAAGTGTGGGTGCTTGAAGCCGTGAGAGACAAGCCAAGGAAGCTACTGTTTGGAAACATGTCCAATCTGGTGAGGACCGGTGCTGCAGACTGAAGCCTCCTGCAAGGCCGAATAAAATTACTAAAAGGTCAGAAATTACTTTTGTTCTTCATACCCCAGGGAAGAGGCTGAGTGCTTGACCGGTTAATTTGCTGTAGCTTAATCTTGCACATAAAAGGGTCCCTGGGGTGAAGCATATGGGAGAGACGGGCAGGCCCTATGCTTCATCCACGGTTACTTATTTAAAGACGTGGAAAAAACTTGATAAAATAAGAGACTATTTGTTTCCTGGCCACAAGCTGGCACTATAAGAGACTATTTGTATTCTGGCCACAAGGTGGCACTACACCAACTATAAGAAACTATTTGTATCCTGGCCACAAGGTGGCACTACACCAACAATAAGAGACTATTTGGATCCTGGCCAAAAGGTGGCACTATCCCTCATAGCAGAGACTTCTGCTGGAAGTAAAACTGGATTAATTTGTTTTCGTTTTTGTATCATGATTTTTCTGGAGCAGAGAAGCTGCCCGGGTGTAGTCAGGGTGTTCCTGTATGTTAAGTAAGAACGTATATGTAGCTTTTTTATTTTCATTTTTCTACTTCTAATCCTTGTTTATGAGTCCTACTAATAAACAAGTCTTCTGCATCATAAATCTGTATTGCGGAAGTTTTTGTCGTAAAGAATACCTGTGGTAACGGGCATACTTGTCACAATATATATATATATATATATATATATATATATATATATACATAATATATAGGTACAATGCTAATAAGATAAACGTGGCAAGAAGGGGGCTCAAACTCATGACTTAGCAATAAGGATATATGTTTACAACAAGATGTTACCTACTGTGCCACAAAAACTCCCTAACACTTGCATTTTAGATCACTATTGTGATGTGCACCAGTTACAAACACCTGTCTCATTTTATATGGTGGGTTTTGTGTAATGGCTCCAAAGGCTGAACTTTATTTACTATATTGATCTACCCTCATGGTTTCATACTTGTCACAATATATATATATATATATATATATATATATATATATATATATATATATACATAATATATAGGTACAATGCTAATAAGATAAACGTGGCAAGAAGGGGACTCAAACTCATGACTTAGCAATAAGGATATATGTTTACAACAAGATGTTACCTACTGTGCCACAAAAACTCCCTAACACTTGCATTTTAGATCACTATTGTGATGTGCACCAGTTACAAACACCTGTCTCATTTTATATGGTGGGTTTTGTGTAATGGCTCCAAAGGCTGAACTTTATTTACTATATTGATCTACCCTCATGGTTTCATTCTATAATGCAAACACATTGTAACTATTATATTTATACCCCTAACTGATGGTGCACAGCACAGATTTACAGGGATTTACTGAACTTGACTGACTATATTTATCTACCCTCATGGTTTCATTCTATAATGCAAACACATTGTAACTATTATATTTATACCCCTAACTGAAGGTGCACAGCACAGATTTACAGGGATTTACAGAGTATCATCCAACATGAGGAAATATCATTTACATCATATTATTACAGGTATCAAGACAACTATAACATTCAATAAGCAAAGATAACAATAATACAGAATAAGGAGATACACTTATAGGGAGAAGTAAATTGTAAGCTTGTTTGTCCAACAGACACTCCTATGTAACTTCAGAAGTATAAGTGATCAATCAGTTAATGTTATAACCCCAATAGGTCAGTTCTCTGGCAATGATAATCTGCTATGAGAGCATCCTCTCCATACATAACTTTGGACACTCAGATGGGGACCTGACCAGTACCATATCAGTCTGTTCTAACTTATTTGAGATATTCACTTGCAAACCGGGCAATTTCAGGGGAATTCTGTTCTCCGAATGAGCGCCTCTATTATCTGTTGTTGCATATGCATAACTGAAGATTAACGTAACCACATTAACAGTTACATTCCAAGCCTAGAGTTAGTCTTCCCCATATGTACAGGGAGGATGACATCAGCACTGAAGAAGAGATCTGGAAGGAAGTATTTTTCAGACTTCACAATAGTCCAAGTAGAAGAGAGTATAGTATAGAATGTATAAAGCAATAGATACATATAAATCTATGTAGAGTATGTGAGCATACACATGCTGTGGATATGCAAGGAACATCAGGTGACAGATGTCACATGACATCTGTATTGTATTCTGCAATTACAGCTTTACATATATTGGCTAATCAGTAACGGGATTCAAATGTCACACTGGATATAACAACTAACTAATTCAGAGACATGCACATACATGATGACATTAGCATGACCATGGAATATCGGGATGCTTATCTTCATGCCTTGTTACGACTGTTATCTGGAAGAAACATATTATGATGAACACCTCCTTTTCGATGCAAATCTTATTTCACCTTCAAGGTCTCTTACACAGTGATGGGGAAACTGATGTATCTGGTAGCTTTCAGAACAATAGCACAGAGAAATGTGCTCAGACACCTTAAAAAGCTTGCTTGAGACACTCCTCCTACTATACTACCAGTGTTCTGGAAACTACCAGATGCAAGGAAGCAGCTAACATCCATGTCATCCTTGGGGTGGCTCTATTGGTCCATGAGGATGGCTCAAGGTCCTCCCTCAGGACCGAATAGAGTGGCACCACGATTGTCGGGGTGGAGACATGGTGGGAGGAGAGGAGGCCAGGTATGACTCGGTCATCACGGGGTGCCTCCTCTCCTCCCTATAGCGCCTTGCCAGGCTGCACATAACCTCTGCATGATTGCCAGAGATCTCTGCCTGTGCAGTCTGGCTTAATGGTGGTGGGGATAGAGGTCTTTGTGCCGGGGCTAAGTGAATAGGTGGTGGTGATGTAGTGGGGAGGGCCTGGCTGGAGCCTGTGTTGATGCAGGTGGTGGGGTTGGTGTGCCCGGTGGTGGAGGCTTCTAGGCCAGCGCACTGCTGTATGTGGAAGGAGGTGGGGGCTGGCTGTAAGTCAAGTTGGAGGTCCCCAGCGCAATCCTCAGTTTTTCGAGGAGGGGGATGGTGGGATCAAATCCTGGCAGTGTGGCCAGAGATCAGATGATTGACCCCACCACCCAAATTACCTCTCCCTCCTCTGTGCCACGGCCCTCTGATCCTTCTCCTCCACCTGTGCTGGTTCCTGCTGGGTGGGTGCTTGCTCCTCCACATACGGCTCGGATGGAGCCGACACCCCTGTCACTGGGTTGCCACTGGACCCAGACCTCCTCCTGGATGCTGAAAGATAGAAAAGAAAGGTATATATCATTAGTATGATGAATAATACATTGTTATGTGTTTATTCATAACTATCTGACATCTAGGCTTGAACATGGATGACTCTCCTAATTGCAACTCAGAAGAGTCCCTTGCAACCCTCTCCAACTCATTATAGGTCATGCTGCAGTCTTTGTCCTCCTTAGCCATCTTACTCCTCAACTTCGCGTTGATGTCATCGAATCTGTGCTTGACAGACTTCACATACCCTGGCGCTGTGCCTACCACAGTAACTTCTACCGCTACCTCCTTCCAAGCCTGAGCCCTAGGCCCTGGCTTAACTTCCCTCCCCCATGCAGGAATGAAGGGGCTAGCATCGAGGATAGATAGCACCGAGGAGGACCACATTCTTCCGGTGCGTATAATTGTGAGCCATGTGCTTGCCCCAAGCCTCTTGCCCTCTCGACTGAGGATGGGGACCCTTGCCTCCCTGATCTGTCCCTGAGGCCTGTCCCTTCCCCAAACTACCAACTCCCCCCCCCCCACCCAGTATTAAGTGTAAATCCGTATGAAACTATCTCTCTCAACTAGCTCCTCCTCTCACTCCAAAAGACTGTAACCTTCACCTCCGGGACCTGCGTGCTAGTTTGAATGAAAAATACAACACAGTGAACACATGGGTGTGTGGAACTCAAATTTATAATCTCCCACTGTCAATCACATTTGTCTAGAACGCTTTTGATTGGCTGAGAGGTCTGTGTTGCACTATGTTACACCGCAATTGAATAGTTACGGCCGATCGTGGCTCATCCGTCCCCTTTACAGCTTTTGGGTAGGGAAAGTTTTTTCCGCTTATTAGTTTTGTTGCTCTGATCTCTCCTTTTTCCAGCACTAAAATGTTTTTTTGAAGTGGCTCCCAAAACCTTACTCCATATGCCAGATGAGAGAGTACTAGAGTTTTGAACTTTATTTATTTCCCTGACTTCTATTCCCTTCTTAATGCATGATAATATTATGCTTACCTTTGCAGATGATGCTTGGCATTGAGCACAGGTACTGTACATATGTAGTTGTCCACAAAACTCTTAATTCCCTTACCCCTTGTTGTTTAGTCGTTAAGTTGAGTATAACTCTCATGGACCAAAGCAAGCCAGGCACATCATGGCAAATATACTGGAGTGGGTTGCCAGTTCCTTCTACAGTGGACCAGGATGTGTCTGATCACTCTGCTATGACCCACTTATCTTGGGTGACCCTACATGGTATAGTTCACCGCTTCATTGAGGTACATAAGCCCCTTCACCACGACAAAGTAGTAATCCAGAAGGGGCTGATACCACTAATTAACATTATAAATTGCATGGTTATTTTTCCCTCTCAAAAGCATAATTTTACATTTATTCATATTTGTATTAAATCTCATCTGCCATTTAGATGCCCACTTCTCTAACTTGTGTAAATTTATTTGCAGGAAAAGTACATAATTGTCTGATTTAATATGATTGCACAACTTAGTGTCATAAGCAAAATGCAGACAACAATTTCCAGTTCTACTTCTAAGTCATCAATAAATATATTAAATAGGAGAGGACATAATACTGAACCCTGAGGAACCCCACTTACCATTAGTGCACCTGAGTTTATTGCAATTACAGAACCTTTTGCTACCTGTCTTTAAACAGCTATCAGTCCATGCGCAGACATCTACTGGTATTCCTGTATCCCTTAGTTTGCACAATAGTCTTCCATGTGGCACTGTATCAAAAGCATTGCAAAATCCAAAAAAGAGTACCTTCACTGAGTTGGCTTGATACGATTTCCTACTTACCTCATTATAGAAACAAATTAAATTTGTTTGACATGACCTATCCCTCATAAATCCTGCTTGACTTCTACTTATAATCTTCTTCAAACAGATATATTTTTGTATCTTATGCTTTATTAACCCTTTTAAAAGATTTCCCACAAAAGAACTTAGGCTTACAGGTTTACAATTCCCTGAATTTACTCTTATTCCCTTCTTAAATATAGGTATCACCCCTGCTTTTCTCCAGTCATCTGGAAAAGGCCCTGTGGACAGTGAGTTTTGAATTATTAGATATAATGGTTTGGCTATTACAGAGCCCAGTTCCCTCAGCACCCTTGGATGTATTACATCACGACCTGGGGCTTTATTAACATTTAGGGCCTCATTAAATTCCAGCCTCGTAAATAAGAGGCTTCTACTTAAGCCCTACGTACTGCAAAGTTTCTCCAACTTACAATGCTATTAAATTAGCCCTGCTGCGAGCAACGTATGAGCTACGCAGCAGGGCCGTACGTATCTACACTGCGTAAATGTACATGAGGAGTGACAGCCTGCGAGATGATATCGCAGGCTCCCACTCCTCATCAATTGCTGCAGGGGTCCTAAAAGGGACCTCCGCGGCAGTCCCCCACATAAGCCCTGCCGTGGGGGTACTCCAAATACCCCCCCGGCACCTAAAATTAACCCCCCCCCAATGCGGGAGTCCCCGTCGGGACCCCCGAAGTGTCCTAACATGAACACCTTGCTGCAGTGGTCCATAGGAACCCCCGCAGCCCCCACACATTAACACCTTGCAGCGGGGGTCCCCGATCGGCACCGATCAGGCCCCCGCTGCATTTAAAACTTTTAAATTCCCCGCCGCGGCTCTTTAAAAGGCCCGCGGCACACTAATTGCCAATCCTGGCCGCGGCCCAAAAAATGAACCCCCCTCTATGCTGACCCGAAGTGTCCCCACATTAATCAATACAGACCACCATAAGGCCTAAATTAACCCATTAACTCATGGTGGTCAATCCAGACCACCATAAGGCCTAAATTAACCCATTAACTCATGGTGGTCAATACAGACCACCATAAGGCCTAAATTAACCCAATAACTCATGGTGGTCAATACAGACCACCATAAGGCTCTATTTAACCCCATCAGTCCCATAAGGGTATATTATTACCATTATGGGCCTGTTACAACCCAACATTAACCACATAAGTGCCATGACGGTCCTCAAGGACCATCATGACACTAACTACAAACACTACACTATAACCCCCAATAAACCTCCCCAACACTCTAATTACAAAAAAAAAACCTACCTTACAGAAAACAAAAAAACCTACCTTACAGAAAACAAAAAACCTACAGTACAGAAAACAAAAAAACCTACAGTACAGAAAACAAAAAAATACATTACAACCCCACTCCCCACTACAGAAAATAAAAAAATTACACACCTGAAAAGGAAAGACAGATAAACACAATACAATACATACATATAATACATATAATACATTACATACAATACATGACATTACATACATTACATATAATATATTAAATATAATATATTACATATAATATATTACATATAATATATTAAATATAATATATTACATATAATATATTACATACAATACATGACATACAATACATGACATTACATACATTACATATAATATATTACATATAATATATTACATATAATATATTAAATATAATATATCACATATAATATATTAAATATAATATATTACATATAATATATTACATACAATACATGACATACAATACATGACATTACATACATTACATATAATATATTACATATAATATATTAAATATAATATATTACATATAGTCCAAATCAAATACCCCCTATCTATCTAACATACAATCTATTTAATTTAAAATAAATCCTAACTATATCAAATACATCCCCCTATCTATCTAATATACAATAAATCCTAACTACATACACAGACCCATATTCTAAAATAAAATAAAATAATTACAGTCCTAACTACACAGACCCTAATTCTAAGCTTAAATAAAATAATTAAGACCACTTACCTTTAAGATGTTGCTTCAGATCACTAACCTATGGGTCCAGCACTTACTCTGCTTCATATCCTTGCTGTTTCAGAGAAAGGCTCTTACTGTGCAAACTGTCTCACTTGGAATGTAACTGTACTTATTACTAAAGGCTGCTATGGATAAAATTGTCTCTGCTCACTCACCATTCACATTCACTCATGTACCTCTCACTCATTCACTCCACCCACACTCACTCACTTCACCCACTTAACACTTACTCACTCCACCCATTTCACACTCTCTCCCTTCATACACACTCACTCCACACAAGCACACCACCCACTACACTCACACTCACTCACTCCCACCCACACTCACTCCACTCACTCACACTCATTCGCAAACTCCACCTACACTCACTCACCCTACCCACAATAACCCACCTCATCTACACTCGCTCACTCCACTCACACTCACTTACTGAACCCACACTCACTCCTTCCACTCCACTCCACCCTCACTCCACTCCACCCTCACTCCACCCACCCTCACTCCACCCACACTTACTACACCCACACTCACTTCACCTACACTCACTCACTCCACCCACACTCACTTCACCTACACTCACTCACTCCACCCATGGTCACTAACTCCACCCGCCCTTACTCCACCCACACTTACTCCACCCGCACTCACTCCCCTCACACTCACTAACTACACCCACACTCATTCACCCCACCCACACTCACTTTGCCCACACACTGCACACTCACACCACCAACAATCACTCACTCCACCTACACTCACTCCACCCACAATTACTCATTCCACCCAAACTCACTCCTCCCACACTCACTCTGTCTCTCCCTTGCTCCTCTACCCTCTCTCCCCCCTCTCCCCTTGTGCTCTGATTCACTGTGAGCTCAGACCCTGCCCAACCACGTGATTCCATCTACAGCAGTTACTTCCAGTGCTCTCTACCAGAAAGGTCCAAATCTGTATTTCCTGTGTGTACTTGGGTTATGTAACCCTCCTGTGGGTTTGAAAAGCTAGATTTTACTTTTTGGCATATAACTCTATAAGTACCCTGCACTTTTCTATTTAACACATATTTTTCTGATAATCACTGCCTGTTTCTTACCAAACTTTTGAAACCCAAGAAACTTATACATACCTTTAACATACAGACAAATCCAGTTATTATTATTTCTTTTATTTGGAACACATTAACATATTCAGCAGAGCTGTACAGGGGTTAAGTACAAGGCAAAAACAATATTGACACATTGCAGAAAAGTGCAGGGTTCTGTCTTTGAGCTTAAAACCTTGCATGTATAGTGCTTTCCCTGCAGCACCTTGGAAGATTACAACCTCACAAATTTACAATCCGACCCTTTTTGTTTAAATGAATTCTTGTTTAACTTAGTGTTATTTTTTCTCTCCCTTGTGATGCTTTTCTGAAAGCTAAATGATTATGTACCTATTATTAGTGGTGATACATAACTCTTTAACTTTCAAAACATATGGGGCCTCATTCTATTAGCGGCCGTAAATCGGCCGTAAGGCTGCGATTCCTTGCAGGGGTTCTGTTAACTCGCAATTCAATTATACGGCCCCGCAAGGATCTCCTCTTACGGCCGGCCGCATATCTTGGAACCGGCCGTCAGCTCAGAAATCTACAAAGTCAAAAATAAATTCAAGCCTGCACTGTACAGCTCTGTAAATGCTAGGGATCATATTGGGGTACATGAGGAAGAGAAAAGTAACCCACTCTCAAGCTTGCACATCAGCCCAAACCCGAGTTTAAATTAACTGTTTATTTTCCGGCTGCGGCGTGGGCGGGTCTGAGGTGCTCCAAGCCCTATGGACTTTTTACATGTATATTTGACATATATTAAAAAAATATATTTTACGGATTTGAGTATAGGGGAAATTTGTGCTATTTTTTCTAACACCTAAAATCACTTTATAGTCTTCTCAAAGTGCAGGATGGCTTTATTTGAGCTATTTTATGTGCTTAATTGGTGCTAGCGGGACCTTTTTCCTGCAAGTAAGCTGCGGCTCGCTTTTAGCCTTGCAGACAGGGTTCCCGAAGCAATAGAATAGCAACCGGGCTTTTCTTGCGGCCGAAACGCTTGCGGACGTTTTAGATCAAAGGCTTTCCTCCGGCGCGTGCGGCCGCAAGAGATAGTAAGGCGCCGGCCGCAAGCCTGCCGGAGTCCGCGGCCGGAGGGGAATAGAATAGCAGAATAGCTTGCGGCCGGTCCTTGCGGCCCCGCAGGGCCTGCGGCCGCTAATAGAATGAGGCCCATGGTAAATAGTGTAGCTTCTTAATAAAATTAATTCCAGTGATAGGTCATTGATTTAATATGTAAACTTCCATTTTTTTATTTAACTAAATTGAGCATAGCAGAGAGCACATATGTGTGTATATATATCTAGCTACATTTAGATATGCATGTGTGTATTTTTTATTTTTAAATCTCTGTGTACAACTTCATATCTAGACATGTCAGAATGTCAACAAATACAGTAAATAGGAACTCTGTGTGCCATATGTAAATCCTCACTCTGCACCCTAATAAACTCTTTTGGGTTCCAGTACCATCTCTATGCAGATGACACCCAAATCTATCTCTCAGCACCAGATCTATCCCCCTCTCTTCTTGCACATGTCTCCGACTGCCTCTCTAGTATATCCTCTTGGATGTCCGGGCACCATCTGAAATTCAACTTGTCTAAGACTGAACTCCTAATCTTCCCACCCTCTACTACAGCTTCAATTCCTCACATCTCTCTCTCTGTCAACAACGCCATCATCACTCCCACCTCCCAAGCCTGTTGTCTCGGGGTTCTACTGGACCCTGCCCTCTCTTTCATCCCACACATACAGTCTCTAACCAAATCCTGTCTTTTCCATCTAAAAAACATATCCAAAATACGCCATTACCTTACACAAGACACTATTAAGATTCTAATACACTCTCTCATCATTTCTCGTCTTGACTATTGCAACGCGCTCCTTGTTGGCCTGCCCATCACTCGCCTCTCCCCACTTCAATCCATAATAAATGCCTCCGCCAGACTCATCTTCAGTACACATCGTTCAGTGTCGGCAGCTCCTCTATGTCAATCACTTCACTGGCTTCCCTTAGCCTCCAGAATAAAGTTTAAAATCTGTAACAGCACACCCCCATACATCTCTGCTCTCATCTCCAAATACTCCCCCACACGCCCTCTTCATTCTGCTAACGACCTTCTTCTTTCTACCACTCTTGTCACCTCCTCTCACTCCCGCCTCCAGGACTTTTCTCGCGCTGCCCCTATTCTCTGGAACTCCCTGCTTCGCTTCACCAGAGTATCCTCCTGCCTTAAATCCTTCAAAACATCAATAAAAACGCACCTCTTTAAAGAAGCCTATAACCTTCCTCCCTAACATGCTCAGCACTACTCTCTCCCTACTGTACCACATAAAACTTTAACCTTTAGATTGTAAGTCTGCGAGTTTCAATCCTGCGCGGTGCTTTAGGGAAAGCGCTATGGACACTGGATTCCAAGCTCAAAGACAGGGCCACCCACTCTTTGCAATGTATGAATCTTTAACCTGTCATTGCCTGTAACTTAACTTATGTATAGCGCTACGGAATATGTTGGCGCGTTAGAAATAAACAATAATAATAATAAATAATAATACACACTTTATCTATATTTACATATTTCATTAAATATGGTTTGACTACAGTTTTCGTTTAGCACTTAATTGGCAAAATCATAAACTTTGCTCTTTGGGTTTTTTTTTTTGAGTGGCTATGAGCAATTTTTGCCTAAGGACACCTTATATATACGGTAAATCTGGACATGCAGATATGAACTTGCAGATGTGACAGGTGTCAAAGTCCAGTTTGGGATACTAATACTGAAAGTTAGAATGACAGAATGAGACTTAAAACTTAGAGAGTAACCCCACGGCCACAAGTAGTTAAGGAGAATGGGGTTCGATCATGCTAGAAATAGGATGGGAAATAGAAATACAGGGGTTAAGTTTGGGGGAGGTACTGGAGGGGAGTGTTTAGGTTTTGGGGGGCAACATCTATATAAACAAAGGTCTGTTTACCCGTGTCAGTTCATTTATGAAGCCAGCTCATCTTAGCTACTCATCAGATTGACTATGGCTTCCCCAATTGTGGATTAACTTATCGCTAGGCTTAAAAAGGAGACATTGACCAGGGGTCCTTCCTGGCTTGCCTCAATTATCCCACCTACCATTCGTGGCTAAAACTGACCTAGCTGGGCAAGTAATGTGTGCTTTGAGCTGCCCAACCACATCCACAGTGGTGAACCCCCCCCCTCCCCCCACCTTCGGCGCAGTGGTGTTCCTCCTCTCATGAGCATCCAGGAAGTGAGATGGAGCGATCTGGCTTTGCAGCACAGCATTGTTCTGCAAGGAGGATGACCGCTGGACTTGGTGAGCGGCTGGGTGCTTGCCCACAGTGGGTATGAGTATCAGTAGCAGCTATTTGTGGTATCAGGACTCATGGGGCACGGGGTTCCCTTAAGTCAGTTATGGGTGAGCAAGCACCTCTCATTGTTGTTTCTATGAATTTCAATAAAATTTGTGCCCGTTTAAAATCCCAATTATGTGTAAGTGCATTTTATTGTGTGGTGACCTTTATTGGGAATCCATATTGACTATGCAACGGTCAAGTACCCCACGGTCATACATGGTTAAGGAAAGTGGGGGTTTGACCGTGCAAGGAATAGGATGGGAAATAGAAATACAAGGGTTACATTTACGGAAGGGGCTGAAGGGGAGTGGTTAGGTTTTGGAGGGCAACATCTATATAAACAAAAGTCTGTTTATATGTGTCAGTTAATTTGTGAAGCCAGCACATTTTCTCTACCCACCCTCCCTGTATTGTTTATCATTTGCATACGTGTGAGTTAGAAATGACCAGGATCAGGTGTTTTTTGGCACAGCTGGTGGGTTGGTGGGGGTGCTTACCCACAGTGGGTATAAGCATCAGTATCAGCTCTTTGTGGTATCAGGACTCATGGGGCACGGGGTTCCCTTGAGTCAGTTATGGGTGGGCAAGCACCTTTCATTGTTTTTTCTATAACTTTCAATAAAAGCTGTAGCCGTTTAAAATCCCAACTATTTGTAAGTGCATTTTATTGTGTTGTGTCCATTTTTGCGAATCTGTATTGGGCATATGCAACGGTCATGAGAATGCACTGATCAGATAATCAATTAAAAGGTATTCTTTGTTAATTGGCACTGCAATTGTTGTAGTACACAACTTATAATTAGACAGCTGTTTCATCTGCACCCTGACTTCATCAAGGTTAGAAGTAACTAGTTTAAAATCTTAAATGTTTGAGCTTATCTAATCTAGGATAACTTTGTCTCCCACATTTAAGAAACAAAATCAGCAACACTGTTCAGCATACCAGTATAACTGTGGAGAAGAGGAATAAGGAGGATTGTAAGGAGGGGGACATTCCCTGCTGATTATTCTCCACACGGGTGTACAAAGAGCATGAGTTGTGAGGAAGCATGTGTTCAATCATCTAAATTCAGAAACCATTCCATTGGGCTGTGATGTGCTTGCTCAAGGATGCATTGCTATTTTCTGTAGGAAAACATGTCAGTACGGTCCTTCACATTATGCAATACCTTTGTGAATCTACTCAGTGGTGGAGCTACTACTAGTGAAGCAGCACTGGGCCCCACAACAGGGCAAGGCCCTCTGCTACTGGCAGTGGTCTTGTGTTAAGGAAGATTCTTAATTTATTAGGGGAGAGGCAGATAATTATTTTTATAGAAAGGTGATCTTATCATCTTAGGAGTCATCTACCAATCCACATTAATGTTTGGCGTGTTTGGTGTTTTATTGAACCCTACAGGGTATAAGATGTTGTAAGGGTCCCCTAAATTATTATGAACCGGGGCCATCTATTCACTTGTTGCGCCACCTAATCTACCCCAATGTCTGCAGGAGGGGGCTATTGCTATGCAAAGTGTTTTGACTTGTCAAATTGTAAACACTCCATTTCTTGCACCCATTATTGACATACTGGTCTCTCTTTTCATGTTTTATTAGGCAAACAATTGGTTGAGCAAGGAAGTGGGATCAAGCAATTAGTTGAGCACGTGACTTAGTACGATTGTATCCTTAAAATGCCATAGTACCCACATCCCACCTGGTATCTTATGACTCTGCATGGCATGCATTTCGAAAAGTAAAAAATAATTTCTCCTTTTTTTTGTTTATGGAAGTGGATGCACTTTACTGAAAGATATATATTATTTATATGCAAGATATATATTACTGCCATATACACTATTCACATTTTCTATATTGTCTTTATTATAAATATTACTAATATGTACACAAAATAGTTTTTATGTATCAAAGCAATGAAAAAGGCTCCCTCCACAAGTAATGAATGCAATTAACTGATAGTTTCATGTAGTAGGAGTTTGTGCCTATCGGATAGCACAGCGTTATTTTGCCAATCAGTTCTTGCTCTTTCAACCACAACAATTTCACAGCTTTCACTACCACATTTCCCCATAGACTGTGTTCATTAATCTTATAGTAAGTATTTCCCCACTATATTTCCCACAAGTCAGAATCTGAAAAGTAACTATTAATATGTTGTTTTTTTTCAACAAATAACAAGTGTTGTCTTGTTCCAGATTCAATTTAAGTCCTATAGGGAAGAATAATAAGGCTAATAGATTATACCATAAGTGTAATTGTACACAACCAAAAACTGTGTTAGCAGTCAATAAAACCCCATGATACTTTTATGAAGGTTATAGGTGTGTAAGTGACACATATTTTCAACAGAAGTAACTCTTGCTTATCATTGTAAACTGTCTGCTTCTAAGCATGTGTAGGAAAAGGGGTAAGTGTCAAATTCTTAAATCTAGACTTATTTAACAAAACCATCCATCTTACTCTTCCCTTCTCACAACTTCCTCCCTTCACTGACAGATAAATTAGGCTATCAAGAAGTGATGATAACTAACAGCCTTATTAAATTGCGATTCAGCCAATTGAATAGGGCTCTAGATAAGCACAGAGCATATTTCTTTTACAGAAGTTTTTAGTTAGTGAAGACCTTGCTTTTGAATAGAAGTTCACTAACTAAAAACTTCTGTAAAAGAAATATGCTCTGTGCTTATCTAGAGCCCTATTTAATTGGCCAAATCGCAATTTAGTAAGGGTGTATGTGTTAAAACTACATAAAAACAAAACCGTCAGAAAATAGGATTGTGTGTAATAATGTTTTATGTCTATAACTTATACAGCTGATAATGCTCTTTGTTACATATTAATAAATGTAAATTTTTCTTGAAAGGCAGTGGTTCTTTAAATGAATTATTTCAGAACTAAAGGTTTCAGTAGTATGTAATTAAACATCAAGTGCTTTTCATTTTAGTTCTTTTATTCAGCTTACAACATTTATTTTTCATTTTCTACCTATTTACCCCATCTATAAATTTTCAACTTCAAATTCTTTATTGTTTAAATATAAGGAAAATAACTGCATTTAAAGAACTAATGGGGTCTGACTCAACCCAAATGGATTGCATTGATTATTCCCTTAGTAATCAACTGCCCAAATGGCATAAAGCTGGAAATGCTGTCTCATAAATGTTCAAATGATACCTTAGAGGCAGTTTTATGTTTATACATTTTTGTAAGAGCAATAACCTCCACCATTCACACAGACATATTTTGCAGGCATGTGTCTCGAGTGATTCAAATTACTCTACTCTAAAGCTGGTACCTCACATGGCACATAAAGCTTACACAATGCCTTCCCTGGTGTGCATTTGTGGGCACCACAAAAATTGTCTTAAAATATATAAATGCTTTTCTAGCAATCATTGTTTCATTTGACATGCCTTTGTGACAAATCAACAAAAATGTCATGTGAATGGAGGAAAATTGATTTACTAGAGAACTGTTTAGTTATGCTTCAAAACTGATTGAACAATGTGTTTGCATTGTGCATAATAACAATTATGTACCGAGAAAAATCGCTAGAAAAGCAAAATTCACTCTACAGCACACTTGAATTATTGAACACATGAACGCCACACACATACTTGTCTCTTACTTGGGTAAAAAGTCTATTCACATAGAAAGTCATTGTTAAGAGCATATGCAAATTTAAAATCCAATATATTTGACCAACACTGTATTAAAAATAATAATACATAATTACCTCTATACTTAAAATGATCTAATTTAAAAAAATATATATGAAAGAACCGTTTTCAAATTTGAAATTGCATGAATCAGCATTTTTTGGATAAAATAAAATCTCGCCACTATATTTATACATTTTACTTTACCTTCTGCTGTAATAGATATGTGAAAACACTGATGTGTTTTGATAGCACCTTCTGCTGTAACTGGGATGAATCACAACTGTTTTATTCTCCTTACTGTTTTTTACAGGATGTATAGTCATAGAACTTGTTTAGCAATACAGTATTTATAGAAAACAAGATTCACTCATTCTAGATTATTTATTTACATGTGACAGTGCCTATTAGGACATTACAGTAGATGTTTTCCACTGACTTTAATGCACTAAAACAGAATAACAAATGTACCCATGAGTTACCCTTGTGCATCAGTGTACAAAATGTTAGTGACAGGCAATCATGAAGCACGCCCTACTATTCCCAAATTACTGTTTTATCCATACTGATGCTACTAATATGTAGAACAATGCAGCAGAATTAAGCATTTTACAATGCAGTACATAGTAAATATGCTGTTTATAATAGAAGTGTGAATGTTTAAGAATTTCAATACTGTTGAGATAACATCACATATATAGTTGTGAGAGTACGAGGGCCTCAGTTGCTGGCAAGGAGCGCCAAAGGCGCTCATTGCTAGCAACTGCGACCCTCGTAAACTTTACGTTGTAACGCAAACAACACGACACAGCAACTGCGACCCTCGCAAACTTTACGTCACAACGCAAACAACATACGAGACACGTTACCACTCATTACGACCTCGCAAAAATCGGCCGCAACCAGCGGATAGGAAAAAATGAAAAACACAATAAATACACACAACACATACATAAAAAGCTTACCTACAGCAAGAGGGAGCATCCAGGACCTCAAAAAATGAAGTTACACCTTAATTTAACTCAAAATAAAAGAGTTTACACACTCAAAAATTCTCTAAGCGAGAGAAAAATTGGCCGCCGACCAAAATGAAAACGAGGCTACAGCACTCTAAACACGCAAAACACCACAAGAAACACTCTATTACACTGCACACATTCATCACGCTTACACAGCAGCTCCACACCACTAATGCTGCAGCAACATCAAAACACATTCACAGCTCTTCCACACAATGCTTTAAAATAGGTAAAGTATATTAATTTATTAATGTATTAAATATTTCATTATTATACACCAAACAGCATTAGCTACCTTACAATTTCATTTCCGTCATTTTTTGACGGGCAATTCTATAGTCATATATAATTAGTAGTGTATACACATAGCAATCCATATAAAAACATATACAAACATACAGCCTTATTAAATTGTGATCCGGCCAATTGAATAGGGCTCTATATAAGCACAGAGCATATTTTTTTACAGAAGTTTTTAGTTAGTGAAGACCTTGCTTTTGTATAGAAGTTCACTAACTAAAAACTTCTGTAAAAAATATGCTCTGTGCTTATATAGAGCCCTATTCAATTCGCCAAATCTCAATTTAATAAGGCTATTAACTTTTAGTCTATCAAGCTCAACTTTTTAGGTCTCCTCTGATCCTTGCATTATGTAAATAAATTGTTAATTTATCCCAAAACAACAAATAGTTTTATAATTTTGCCAATATACATAAATCTCTGATAAGAGCATGGAGCTCTAATTTATTTCATTATATAACACCTACTATTGTGATATTTACTGTTTTAATTAATGAGAAAGGAACTTTTGAGACAGAAAGACATGTATTTATATACTTTAAAAGGTTCCATAATTGGAAATGTTTCAGTGTTATTGTTTGCTTCTTTACTTTAACTGGTTTTAACTTGTTTGTAAGTGTTGCTAACTGATCAGCTTTGTTTGATTTGTGTGTATCTATAATAAAGACAATGGGGTATTCTCTGTTTATTCTTCTCCCCAAGATTAGATTCACAAGTTAAATAGATTCCCAATAGGGAGGAAGAGAATAAATGAGAATTAGTAAGAGAGGAAGATAGATAGGCCTAGATAGAGAAAGAGAGAGAGAGACAGTTTGATAGAAGAAAGTTGTATTAACATACACGATACAAAGGGATGAATTTATGGGTCATGCTCCACTGTCTATCTCAGGTACTGTAAAGATTCTTCATCTATATTGTTTTTTTTCTGTTTCCCAGAATAAAAATCCCAGACTTCAGAAGTTAAGTGAAATTAAAAGGTGAGTGAAAGATAAATAAAATGTATGGAAGCACAGTGTTGTGCAGTAGGTTATTTGGCAGAAAGTTATGGGATAAATGTAAGTTCATGGACTTGAGTTGTACACAACTTTGTCTGCATTTATGATGTATCTAGATATGTGCTTTGGAAGAAGTGAAAAACAGAGTTTTGCATATAGTGATGGTGAGATATGGAGCAAGTGGAAGCAATAAGACATGTTGAAAAGCGATGTGTGGTATTGTTTATTTGATGGACATATTGATGACAAGCTAATATTTAGTAGCATAACATATACTTTCTCCAGAGTATACTAGTGATAAACTTAAAACGTGTGCTTTTCTGTATGGGAATATGAAAATTGTATTACACAATTAGATGTTCTGGTGTAGTGATTGCCAACCGTTGGTCAAAGGACTGGTTCCGGCATCAGGGGGATGAGGAGATCCTAACACTTTATACATACCACTACCATTCTCCATGGTTATAAATAGATTATTGATTAATAATATGTTTAAATCATTGAAAGTCCAAATAAAAATGTAATGTGTCAAATTAAGCATCACACTGGTCAAAATGTTCTGGATTTCAAAGGTGGTGGTACCCATGAGCTTTAGAAGGTAAGCAGTCAGTATCCCAGACTAAAAAGGTTGATACCCACTGTACTCGCATATCACAGTTATAAAATGCAACAAATCTATTACTTTGAAGAATACAAACTGTCTTTGTCTTGCATTAGCCAAAGATTTACTGTTTGCCAGTTATAACTCATCACCTAAAAGTACAAGTTACTATAGTGTTGCAGGATTTTATCACCTTATCCTCTCACTAATATGGTGTCATGACAAAAAGGATTGGCTATACTAGTCTTGTTATCCATAAATGTATCCTTAGTTGGATCCTCAAATAAAAGATAAAAAATAAAAATAAATAACATTGGCCTCATAAAAATAATTAAATTGTTGTCCTATATTTATACTTTGCTTCTAATCCCCTGGTAGCAAAATGATTAGTTTTCTAAAGAAAATAAATTCCCTGTAAATGTAGTCGACCACAATAATAAAGAAATGATGCGTAAGCTTTCATGAATGTAAAAAGGTTTCTATGGTCACACCTGCCAACTGCTATTGACTTTCTGTAAGTTGCACTGATTTTTAGCATAAGTAGACTCGTGGTCTTCAGTGGAGCATCACTGAAGGAAATCAATATTTTTCTATTAATATGCCATTTTTCATACCGGAACCACAAAATTCCACTTATTTGAGGTTTTGGAGGTGTATTATATTTTACATTCTAAAAAATGCTGAAAATGTTAAAAGGATAATAGATGACTGAGATCTGAAAAACAGTCTTTACTGATAAAGAGAGCAATACATTTAATTTACAGGAAGAACAGAACATGCTCTTGCTGTGTGCTGGTTGTTAAAACTTATTTTTATACAATGTAATGTGTACTTAATTAATATTTCCTTCATTTATTTTTGCATGGATTTTGTAGGTTTAATATTTTCCTAATATTCCCAGTTTTACCATAAGTTTTACATTTCAGAGAAACTATTATTTCTTTTTTTTAGCTTGTGGTTTAATCTTTCTGCAGTGATTCACCGCTTTTTTTGTGCTTGCTGTGTGCACACCTGAGATATCAGCTTCAACCATGCTGCTTTTGAGGGGGCTTTCAAAGTAGCTGTCATCTACCTTCTTAGAAAATACCTGTTTAGCAAGGGTTGGAAACACATTTTCTGATGAGCAGAACAAAGATTAAAAAAATATATAAAAAATTCCTAGGGACGTTCACCTTTTATTATTATTGTAATTATAAAATGTTGCAGAGAGATATTATGTTTGACTTTCAATTAATGTATTATACCAATTCCAAAGTAATCAAAGTGGCAAATAATGTGTTATGCCTCGTTTAGCAAGCTAAGCACGCAGATTGAAAATGCATCATTACAGGAGCAAATATTTACTGTTAATATAAATTCCCTGCTCATGAGCTACGATGCTAATCACATGGCAACATTCTGTAAAAACCTGCTAGATGCATCAATTCCTTAGTTCTGCACAATAAGGTATCAGACAGTAAAAAGAGGAGAGAAAAAAATGGCTACATTTAGAAATGTGTAGTAGAACTCATAAAGGACAATTAGGGACCTGGGATACGTATGTGAACAAAACATGTTGTTATGTATTCAACAGCAGTGGTTTCAAGGGTGTTATCTGCACAGCCTGTCCAATATGGAAGGAATAGGGCTGTTAATCCGAGGGAAGCACATGAGATGTAGAACTATAGACCATATTGTATGGACATTGGTATGTTTGTATTGTGGCATGCAGTATCAGGTGTCAATATCATGATTAAGCAGTACCTGGAAAACAGGTTAAATAATACCTGGAATTGAAGATGGTTGCTGAGAGATATGAAACTGGGCCAGAGACATGGCAGAGTTTTATCAAATACAGGATAGTGGGGATTAGTAGGAATAAGAAAACAGCAGGATCATAGTACCCAATGAGTGAATAAGAGAATTGATTTTGAGAAGCATTTAAGTTTGTGGTGCTATTACAGTTCAGCTGCGTTGAAACACAAACTATTTTTAAATGCACAGAGCTGGGGGGTGGTTGCCTTCAAATTGGTCCCACTAATGCACACTCTCTACCTGCATAATGTGTATAAATAAGCAGCTATGAATATAAAGTGCAGTAGCACCATAGCAACACCATCCTCTATACCAGGGGTCCTCAACCTTTTAATACCTACCACCCACTTTTGATGGAAGAATTTCCTTATCACCCACCGGTGCTTATCTCGTTTATGGTTACATAAACCATATGACCTTAGCAATGTATTGCCCTGTACATACTAGATAGTGGTCTGGTCCTCACTGCTGTACCTATGCTCTCTCACCAGCTCTCTAACCAGCCAAGCGTGCTGGCTGTCTCCAGCGAGTGACGTCACTAGTCAGCAACGACAACAGGTGATTACCCCACCACCCACCATGAAAGCTTGAACCAGTGGGTGGTAGGGACCAGGTTGACTACCACTGCTCTACACAATACCCTCTAGAGATTTAGCATTGTCAATCGATACACTGGATCATCTCTTCAACCATGGTAAGTGGGCGCATACATTGGAAGAAATCTTGACTGAATCCTTTGTTCCTCATTTTCAGTCATCTAAAAGCCTCCTCTTTATATTCAGCCATCAAAACATTTATTCTGCCTTGATTTAAGACCATTATCCTTCTCTTTGGAGCCAGGGAAAAGCTGCATTCAAAATAAATCTAAGAAATAAAAAAAATTCAAAAAGATTATTTTCCACATAGGTTTGATGCATTTTTATTTTAATAATATATATTTTTAGTTTATTTATATATTTTTTTTCTGTGTATTTTCTTTTAGTTTTTTTCAGTAATGTTAGATTTGGCTTGGGGGTAGTGTTAGGGACTATGGATGTCCTTAGACTATCCCGTGGGAGGAACTTAGCGATAGAAAAAATGAAGACCTCATGGACCCCATAGGTGATAGGGATTTAGTCAGTCAAGACCTGTATGTATTCTCATGTATGAAATGGATGGGAGTAGTATTGCAGTTCTCATATATAGGGATTAGATAGGGGTTGGGGTTGATGGCCCCAGCTAGCCCTCATATAGGCTGAAAAAAGTCCTTCATATATCTACTTAAGCCTATTTAAGTCTTCCACACATAATTATGGATCACCCTATTAATATACCTTAGAATGTCATAGGGTCTCCTTTTGTGAAGCAAGCCAGCCTACTTTGATTAGAATTGCCAGCTTGTCGCCATGTTATTAATGAAGTTTGTCCACATGGTTTTCACTACTGCTTGTCTGCCTATTACCAGTCATTGCACTCCTGTTTTAAGCATTCAGATTCCTAGTGTAACACCAGACTTCATTACATTATAATCTGGCTACATTTGCAAAGTTACAATTAACTTTTTGTCCTAGTAAATGGCAGCCATGACAAGATCAAGCCAGAGACTTAGAAGACTGAGTCAGAAAGCAATAACATTTGTTGATCTAGATGCCACTCCTGACGTTTCACATACTCAGGAAGATAATCTTGCTTGCCACTTTCTGCAAAATTTACTGCGATCAATACCACTTTTTATGATTATTGAATCAATCAAGTAAATAGCAAATAGATGAAGCCTTTTTCTCCAGCTGTGCTTTACTGGTTACCGAAACAATCCAGAAATCAACAAAAATGCCCTGAGGGTAATGTTCTTAGCATTCATATATTTTAATCACTGCGCTACTTCCATGTAATGAGTACAGTCATGGAAATCACTGAAGACTTTTAATAGGTGATACCACAATGGGTGTAGGAGCCAGAATAATTCTGGGCGGATACAGCTCATTGTATACACAGACAGTAAAATAGCTTATATATACATACATACAAACATAGAAAAATCTGGGGGGATTTGTCCCCCCCCCCCCCCCAACTCTCCCCCAGTTCCTACACCCATGGATACCACCTGGAATTTAATTACGGTATGTAACATTTCCCTTTTACCATAAATAGTTTTGACCAATAAAGGAGATGAGCCCTACATTTATCTTGGTTATTAAGCGTTAAAGCTAAATTTAGGTATCAACAATAATTTACAGAGCCAACAGCCTAGAAAAGAAACAACGTACTATTACAAATATAAGAAAGCAAAATAATAAAGTTTACAGTCTCTTATGATAATCCATCTGCCCTGATTGAAATGCTGGTACTCTTTTACTTATTGCTTATTATTATTATTGCTATTATTAACTTTATTTTTGTTTTATTAATAAAACACAGACATATTCCACAATATTAGATACAGTATAGGCAAATAACATTCAATACAAAAATAACTACTAGTACAGATATAGTTGAAAGTCCTGCTTATGATCTAAGTGAGAGTAGAGTGTGGTAGAAAAAGGCAGAGAATAACTTGCTGATTGTATAGTCAAACTCTTATTGTGAGGTTGTTTAGTAGCCTTTAGAGAGCATTGTTGCAAGCTTATCCATATAAATGAAATTTCAGAGAATTCAGCCTACTATAAGTCTGACAGAGCATTATAGGGATTTCTATAGTGTGAGAACTGAACTGGAGGGGTCCTGTAAATGACACGAAATGAGGCAATGGCAGAGCTAGAAAATGGAGGGGTCAGTGCAATATTATTTGACTTCACTTGAAAATGCTCTACAAATTGTAGGTACCTGTAAGGGTTAATAGAAAAAGCAGACCTTTCCTTTATATGTACACACGCATTTGTTATGTACGCACACATTTGGTGGAAGCCCTGCCATTACACAGGGGCATCCAGAGCTTTCATCCAGCTGAATGTACCCAGATCTTGCACCCAGCTTTATATACCCATACGTGCCATGCCTTTTATACAGGAATCCCAGAGCCTGCAGCCAGCAGTATGTACCCAAGGGTGTCATGCCATTACGTTGGATACCCAGACTTTGCACCCACTTGCCAGGCTGTTGTAGTAGTCCACCTTGATGCCCTCCACTGCCCTTCTCTGCTCCTCAGACCGTGTGCTCTCCTAAGGACCCCCCTGCAGGTTCTGGCTCCCTGGGCAGCCCCTTCAGCTCCAGTAATGCCCGGTGGTACTTGTCGATCACCTCCCGGTACTTCTTGTCCTTGTAGCACTGCACCCCCTGGGTCTTGAAGTTCAGTGTTCTGTGGATCAACTGCGCCAGATCCCCCCGAAGACCCCCCCGATCCATAGCACTTTGGGGTGGGGGGCAGTTACATGCTGTGCCCGTGAACTGGGTTATAGATGATGGGTGAGATCCACAACCTTGGGTGAGTGCAGAACAGATCCGAATGCATGCGTACATATAACAAGATTGCGCTTCCACCAAATGCATGCGTGCATACATATAACAGGACAGGTCCAAAAAAGCCACCAATATACTGTATATTGGTGTCATACCTCCCCTATGGTGAAAAGATGAACTTTCCATAAAAAAAAATTCTCTACCTCTAAATTATAAGACCCCTTTACTCCAGATAGCAAAGAGCCTCAACCCTGCTGTGAGCACCAATTATTTGTATCTTCACAACTGGAATGAGGTAACGAAGTGAAGGTAGGTATGCATTGTGGCCAGAGTGGAGAGGGACATTATGGGAATATTTGGAGATTCAATAAGATATCTAGGTAGATACAATATTGTTGAGGTCATTGTAGGTGAAAGTCAAGATTTTGAACTTAATCCTGGAGATTAAGAAAAGTCAGTGAAGTAATTGTCATAGTGAAACAGCAAATGAAAACGGACTAGTGAGAAACAAAAGAGTAGCACAGGCATTAGATTTACATAAGAGAATATTTTAGTTACAAATGAATTAGAATACAAAAAATGGATTGTAAATGTTTCTTTGGTAAAATTAGCAAGATTTGTTAAACAATAGTGCAGAATTATGACTAAACCAAGATGTCAGTGGTTGTCAACGTGAGGATAATAAAAAACCTGCGTGTAGTAGATGGAGTAATGATAAAATGCATGGTATTTGTATATTAATTTGTAGGTAGCAGGAAACTAGGGGAAGTGTTAAATAGTCAGTTTTGGCTGTAAGAAGTTCAGTTGAAGCTGGACTTAACATCAGAGTGCATGCGGTTGAGTAAATACTTAAGAATTTTAAAACAGATACAAATGACCTAATCTGTTTATTATTGTATATGATAAAATAGCTAATGCTTAAAGGTCCACTGAAAGTCTAAACATTTTCTATGCAATAGTTACTACTATTAGGCAATGTAAAGTACATATACAGGGAGTGCAGAATTATTAGGCAAATTAGTATTTTGACCACATCATCCTCTTTATGCATGTTGTCTTACTCCAAGCTGTATAGGCTCGAAAGCCTACTACCAATTAAGCATATTAGGTGATGTGCATCTCTGTAATGAGAAGGGGTGTGGTCTAATGACATCAACACCCTATATCAGGTGTGCATAATTATTAGGCAACTTCCTTTCCTTTGGCAAAATGGGTCAAAAGAAGGACTTGACAGGCTCAGAAAAGTCAAAATTAGTGAGATATCTTGCAGAGGGATGCAGCACTCTTAAAATTGCAAAGCTTCTGAAGCGTGATCATCGAACAATCAAGCGTTTCATTCAAAATAGTCAACAGGGTCGCAAGAAGCGTGTGGAAAAACCAAGGCGCAAAATAACTGCCCATGAACTGAGAAAAGTCAAGCGTGCAGCTGCCACAATGCCACTTGCCACCAGTTTGGCCATATTTGAGAGCTGCAACATCACTGGAGTGCCCAAAAGCACAAGGTGTGCAATACTCAGAGACATGGCCAAGGTAAGAAAGGCTGAAAGACGACCACCACTGAACAAGACACACAAGCTGAAACGTCAAGACGAGGCCAAGAAATATCTCAAGACTGATTTTTCTAAGGTTTTATGGACTGATGAAATGAGAGTGAGTCTTGATGGGCCAGATGGATGGGCCCGTGGCTGGATTGGTAAAGGGCAGAGAGCTCCAGTCCGACTCAGACGCCAGGAAGGTGGAGGTGGAGTACTGGTTTGGGCTGGTATCATCAAAGATGAGCTTGTGGGGCCTTTTCGGGTTGAGGATGGAGTCAAGCTCAACTCCCAGTCCTACTGCCAGTTCCTGGAAGACACCTTCTTCAAGCAGTGGTACAGGAAGAAGTCTGCATCCTTCAAGAAAAACATGATTTTCATGCAGGACAATGCTCCATCACACGCGTCCAAGTACTCCACAGCGTGGCTGGCAAGAAAGGGTATAAAAGAAGAAAATCTAATGACATGGCCTCCTTGTTCACCTGATCTGAACCCCATTGAGAACCTGTGGTCCATCATCAAATGTGAGATTTACAAGGAGGGAAAACAGTACACCTATCTGAACAGTGTCTGGGAGGCTGTGGTTGCTGCTGCACGCAATGTTGATGGTGAACAGATCAAAACACTGACAGAATCCATGGATGGCAGGCTTTTGAGTGTCCTTGCAAAGATAGGTGGCTATATTGGTCACTGATTTGTTTTTGTTTTGTTTTTGAATGTCAGAATGTATATTTGTGAATGTTGAGATGTTATATTGGTTTCACTGGTAAAAATAAATAATTGAAATGGGTATATATTTGTTTTTTGTTAAGTTGCCTAATAATTATGCACAGTAATAGTCACCTGCACACACAGATATCCCCCTAAAATAGCTAAAACTAAAAACAAACTAAAAACTACTTCCAAAAATATTCATCTTTGATATTAATGAGTTTTTTGGGTTCATTGAGAACATGGTTGTTGTTCAAAAATAAAATTAATCCTCAAAAATACAACTTGCCTAATAATTCTGCACTCCCTGTATATATATATATATATATTTTTTTTTTTTTTAAAGTAAATCATTTTGTTAAAACTTACTCTTAAATGTGTAGAAGGCAGCAAAGGTCAATAATCAACTTAGTATTCTAAACACATTAGAAGAACTCAGCAAATATGTGCCCTGCTGCATATAAAATAATTCAAGTAAGAAATGCAAAAGGTATAGTGAGAAACCCTTACTAAATTACCTGCTACACATTTAAAAATATGTTTTTAATAAATATATTTGATTAAATCATATTTATTTAGTTTACATACTGCCACTTCAGTATTTACTATTGGGATGAAAAAATAATAGAATGTATACTTTCCGGAGCAATTCAGGACAAAGCTGTGATAGACCCAGACATTCTTTATTTTACTGGCACTTTTTATTTTGTATAGTGCAATGTATTCCTTATGCTTTTCTTTCACTTACACAAACTATTTTGATTTACTGTGATCAAATATTTACAAATTATAGTTGTTTTGCAAGTTTTTTTAATTCCTCACACATCTAACCTGATATTTTTTGTCCACTTACTGTGCATCTCTGATCACTGTCTGGTCTGACCATGGGGGGAATTTACTAGGAGGATAAGCAGTAATCCGCAATATACCTTGGCACAATGCATGTTACTCAATTTACAATATCTCAGATTTTATTATTAGGTCCGCAATGCGGTACCTAATGCTTAATGTATTATTATGTATCCTCCCCTTATCTACCCCTTTACACATCACCAACAGTGTAGTGCATGCGTGTTTTAGATGTCAAGCAAACCAAGTTTAATAGCTACTTTCGTCTGTGTAGGCACAATTGCATGTATAAAATGTGATGCTACATTCATGTGTTTAAATCCTGTGCATGCACCATTAAAGGCGCAATAGTGGTTGGCAAAGACACAGTGGTTGGCATGAAGTCATTAGTTAGAGTAGAAATTAACACAGTCAATATATCCAAAGGGACCAATGTCCTTACAGTATATGTGGACGTGTTTAGGGCCAGCAATACTGAAAATATTAGAGAAAAGCACCTTTAAACCTGACACCAACAGATCCCTTGTCTAGCTTACAGCAAGTGTAAAGGCTAGGGTAAAGAACCAGTGACACACAGAAGTAAATAAAAAAATAACTTTTATTTTAACCAAAATGTTAAAACATACAGTGCAATAAAAATGTGAACGTATAAAAATAAGCAAAATAAGAACAAAAGACTGTCCCCAGCATAGAATTATTTTCTTTTTCTTAGTATTGCATCTGTTTAAATCAGAAGTAGAAAACGTGTACATAAGTTATAGATAAAGTTGCTATTCATACTCTGAACCCCCACAGGCTTATAGTATCAATTACAGTGTTGGGAATGCTTACGATGTTAGTCACACTTTGCAAGCCTTACAAAGCGAGGCAGGCAATTGGCGGCCGTAACTACGAGCCTCGCAAATCGAGGCGAGTCGTCAACCACAAGAGCAGTTTAGGCATGCAGGACTTAGACTGCAATGAGCGCTGAAGGCCAGCGGCGCAGCACTTAGTCGGGAACGAAACTCTGAAATTCCGAAAAAAATGGAAATCATGTACAAAAAATTAGAACAAACTCACACACAGAACAGGGGGAGACACAGGAAGCTTGGGAGTGAGGTTGCAAGTGAATTACACCCATATTTGGCATTTTTCATCACTCTAAAACCACCTAATCAACGAAAAAAATGGGGGACAAAAAACCTAAAATGTATGAAACAGCATGAAAACGAGGCTCAGCAACGCCAGGCTCGCAAAACTTACAAAATACACAACGCCAAACACAGAAACAATTACACGAACAACGCCAGGCACGCAGGACTTTGAAAATAACACCAACGGCAGTCACCGCGTGCCACGCAAACATTCAGCAGACACACAGAGGAGAAACACAAAGAAGGGACAGGGGGTGATGCTGGAAAGAGATGCATGGCATTCCCAAGCACAAAACTTGCAGGTTAACGAGGCCTGCAATGAGCTGGCCGTACAGTAGGCAAGAGGAAAGGCTCACAATAAGAGCCTTGCAATGAGCGTCAAAGGCGCTCATCCTGGAGCTCGAAATGAGCAGCCAAACGTGATCATTGCAAAACAGGAAAGTTGAAGTACATGGGGAGAGGCTCACAATGAGCGCCTTTGGCTAGCTCATCGTGCAGCTCCACATGAGCAACTCGAGCGGGAAAGCCTTGCAATGAGCTCATTGCAAGACACACGATGAGCGCCAAAGGCACTTTTTGTGGGGCTCGCGATGCGTGCCGAACGTAATCATTGCAAAACAGGAAAGTTTAAGTACATGGGGGAGAGGCTTGTGTGAGCGCCGAAGGTGCTCAGAGGGCCCATAGACTCACATTGGGTGGCAAACAGCATTTCTAGCCTTACAATTTTAAACCCGTCATTGTTTACGGGCAAGTTACTAGTCTCTAATATTTTCATGAAGTCATTAGTGACGTATAATAACAAAAAACCTTGGATAAAAAAATTAATAATAATAATGCCAGAATATCAACCATATCATGAAATGATTAAAAATGTATAAATATTAAATTTATAAAATTTAATCATTCTATGTTGCATTTTATTTATATATATATATATATATATATATATATATATATATATATATAAAAATAAATAAATAAATAAATAAATAAAAATAATGAATGAATAATGCTTAAATGTTGGTAATATAATTTTATTTAACTTTATAATATACTATAGCGGGGTTTAAAAACGTGAGGTAGATTTGCTTTTAATAAATTTGGAGAACTGGGGTTTTCATTGTATGGCGTTTATAACAATCCTATAACACACCTTACCATACCCATTAGTCACCTTAAGCATGATTTAATTGAGAAATCGTAAGTTACTGTAGCCTGTAAGTGAGGGTGTAAGTTAATTTGCTATTTAATGGGCAATTTTTGCGGGCTCAGAACGGGTTACGAGCTTCAAATCCTTGCGGTTTGTAAACCCAAACCTTACAGCTTCCCGAAGCCAGTGATCCTCCATGTCTGCAAGAGTTCCGATCTCTAAAATCGCAAATCGCTATTCAATTGCAAAAATCGCTGAAGACCGCACCCACAGTCAAGCCCACAAACGGCAAATGTCTGCCTAAAGCTATGCCCATCCTGGAAAGTCCCACGCCATTACTGGTGGCCATGTTCCCAGATGTATACCCACTATCATTTGGTGACCTCCCATTAAGTGTTTTGATATCAATCAATAGATATTATCACCTGTCATATTCCTATCAGGCCTTCAGGGGAATGTTGATATTCCACATTATAACAAATTGGACTTTGCATGTGTATTTGTCCTTTATTATCAAATATTATATATATTATTATATGATATTTCATTATATTATTACTATTATTATTATTATATGTATTAACCCACTGCATAGTAACAAGGGCTCATTAGTTTACTTATATAGGAATGTGACACAGATGTGATATATGTGGATGGCCCATAGCCCCAACCATTGAAAACACACTGATACAGTGATAATGGTATAACAAAGCTTTATTTCATACACAGAGCACAATTAGAAATAGATAAGACTGTGCATTAATATCATGGGTGTTTTTGTTGGGAAAAAGGGGATACCTACAAGTCTAGAATAAGCATGATGCATAGCACCTACCAGGGTCACATGTGGTCACTACACCACTGCAACCAGAATCTGATGAAAAAAAGGATCATCAGAAATCACTCCATTTAATTGAAGAAACCATTAATGTGCATAGCACTTACAACTTGTCTAATCTGCTCAATGAAACAGTTGATTCAAACTCTGGACTGTGTAATCCAATCCAGTTTCACACCTGCAGTGTGGTGACAAAACAAAAATCTGAAAAAAAAGTGGTCAATTAAAAAAAGGCGCAGGAGGATAAAAAAATAAACAAACATGCATGTACAGTACAGTGCTAAATACTGTAACTGTAACAATAAACCAACTGACCTGATTGCCATCTGCAAGCCATGACCATTAAAAATGATGCGTCATCTAACAATATATGCATAGCTGATATTTTTCATCAACACTGATATCACATCCATCAACTATACAGCTGTTAGCACATGTTAAATGATAACCATGATATCAGCAATAGAGGAAAATATCCATGGATACGCAGAGGACACAAAAGTCAGCAGCCAAGTTCAATGTTACTTACATCAGACACAAGGATCTGTTCTCAGACTGATATTGAGGTCAGAATTACATGCTTCACTAGTGCATATATTAATGCTGGCTGTCATTAACATGCCATTGTGAGACTCTGCAAGTCCACCGCCATAGCGGTATTAGTCTACATTTCAGCTGCCAACAATCATGTCTTAAATATCTGCCTATATGATAGCTTTAAAATTGTGGTAGCTACATGCACTGTGAAAAACTTAAACCTCATTTCCATCACAATGCTTGCAGATGCAGAAGATGCCTTCATGGACCTGAATTGTACCTAAAACAAAACAAAATCATAGCACCTACAAAATAAGGCCTTAAAAAAGATAGGGACTGCAACATCTCTTCTCAACAGCATTCCTCCATGACCATAAATTGGTGAAATGTTAAACAGAACTCTATGTGTCCACAGAGAAGAGGATTATGGACCATGTAATTGGAGGTAGCCATCTGCATACAACATATTACCATCACATAGGCCAAGATCTGAATAGCCAGGCTACATTAGGTTAACATTGTGACCAATAGATTGTCACTGATGCATGCAGGTGAGAAGGTACAAACATATGAGCAGCGCCTAAGTCCTTCTCCGCCTAGCCACAGGGGTGGTGGAGGAGGGGGAGGTATCTCCTCAGGAGGCAGCGGCAACTGCAGTGGGGGTGGTGGAGGCATGGGGGGAGGAGAGAAAGGGCCTGGGATGCGGGTGGACAGGGGATGCCTCTGGGGTGGAGGAGACTGGGCTGAGGACAAAAGTGCATCACATGGAATCTGCAGTCACTTGTTGGCATGCACTCTGGTCCGCCCCCATCCTGAGCAGCCCAGCCAGGTATGATTCAATCATTAGGTGGTGACTACTTTCCTCCCTATTGCACCTGGCCAGGCTGCGCATGACCTCTGCACGATTGGCGGAAATGCTGGCGTGGGTCCCCTGAAGACACTCCATCTACTGCTGCATGAGGACCAGCATCTCAGCCTGCGCAGCTTGGCTTGGTGGTGGGGATGGAGGTCCCTGGGATGTGTCGTGATGAGGAGGTGGCTGTGGTGGTGGCCCAGTGGGGAGGCTCTGGGGCCCAGCTGGAGACTGGCTCAATAAGGGCAGTGGTGTTGGTGGGCCCGGTGGTGGTGGTGATGGCCAGTCGGACGCACTGCTGAGGGGAGGAGGAGGTGGAATCAAGCCCGGCTGGTCCCTCCAGTAGGAGGGCCCTGGTGAGATGCTGAGTCTCTGTAGGAGGGGTATAGTAGGGTCAAATCCCAGCAGTGTGGCTGCTGGTCCTGCTGGGGACCCTACTTGCCAGATGACATCCTTCTCCTCCAAACCAGGGCTCCTCTTCTTTCCTCCTCCCCCTGTGCCAGTTCCTCCTGGGCGGGATGGAGCCCATGCCCCCGCCTCATGCTCACCACTGGACCCAGACCTCCTTGATGCTGAAAGATAGAAAAGAAAGGTATATGTTATTAGTATGATGAATAATATATTGTTTAGTGTTCATTTCTAACTATCTGACATCTAGGCTTGAACCTGGATGATTCTCCTTATTGTAACTGAGAATAGCTATCATTTGCTAGATATGATCTATTCTTTGGTTCTTGGTCTTGATTGTTCTTGACTCCTAACGCTATCTTGATTCCGGTTGTGGTCTGTAACTGTATACTCTGCAGTGGGCACACCAATACATGAACTCTCTATTGGTTGATTACTGTTGTTGTGCCAAGGACTGACAGTGATTTGTCAGTTTCATCGATTTAATGATGCATCCATCTATCCCTTGTTAAATCCATAGAGCTGACATGTCAGTGTCCTTGTTGGTCATCATGTACATGTGTAGTGTGTGTGATGTACTGTACATGTGGTGGCATAATGGTGAATATCATATTCACCTGACATAGAGACTGGGTCCTGCTGGGCCACCAGGCCTGAAGCTCCAGCACTGGGCACCTGACTGAGAAGATCCTTTGCCACCCTTTCCCACTCGTTGTAGCACACAGTCATATTGGGCCCACCACTTGGTGCTGCAGTTTGCTTCTCCTCCTTGGCCATCATCCTCCTAACATTGGCCCTGGTGTCATCAAAACGCTGTGTCCACTGTTACTTTGGCCGCTACCTCCTTCCATGCCTGGGACTTACTTCCCCGGCAAGGAAAACTGGGCGGCTACGGAAAACACCAAGAAGGACCACATTCTCCTGGTGCATGTAGTTCAGGGCCCTATGCTTGCCCATAGCCTCTTGCCGTCCCAACTGTGGATGGGGATCCTTGCCTCCCTGACCTGTCCCTGAGGCCTGTCCCTCCTCTGAACTACCCACCCCGGGAACAGGCCCCTCCCCCTCTGTCCCTGATCTAGATGTGCCTGTTGCTAGGGCTGCCCTGCCATCACCCACCTCCCTTTCTCCACTCTCCTCCTCTCCTCCACTCACTCTCCACCACTACTCCACCATTCTCCTCCTCCTCCTCCACCTCCACTCCTCCTCTGCCTCCTCCTCTTCCTCCATCACCTCCTCCTCTTCCTTCTCCTCCTCTGCCATCTTCTTCTCCTACTCCTCAACCTGCTCCTCCTCCTCCTCCACCACTCCTTACCTCCTCCTCCTCTCCTCCACCACTCCCAGGGCCACCTCTCTCTCCTCCTTGCTTATCCTCATCTCCTCCTCCCGTCTCTCCGCTCTTCTCCCCTCCTCTTTCCACCATCCATTTAAATCCCTAAAATAATATAAATCCCTAAAATAATATGAGGCAAAAAAAAGTGTGTATTATGTGTATTGATTAACTGTTGGGAGATGGGGTGTGGGGGGGTGTATGGAGTGACCTAGCTCTATGTGTATATATGTGTGTGTTTTAATTCATGTGTATTGCTATTATATGTAATCTGTAAATATACGTAATTAAGGATTTAGTGTCAATTCATAATTAGATGAATAGAAATAAACAAAACCGCAATATACTGCTCTCAGAACTCGCCTACTCTCTCACTCTCACTCAAAAACCTCCAACTCAGGGACCTATGTGCTACTTCGGAAGAAAACACAACACAGTCAACTCATGGGCGGGTGGAAAGCAACTTTATAATTTCCCCCTGTCAATCATCTGCGGCTGCTTTCTATTGGCTGTGAGGCCTGTGTCGCACTTCATTATACTGTCATTGGATTGTAACAGTGGATTGCATCTCGGCCAGCCCATTAACAGTTTGCGGCCGCGCGAGGAGTTTACGAGCTTGAGGCCTCAGCCCGTAACTTGTGCCCTTGCTCAATAGAAGAGCTCCAGAATCTGAGACGAACGGCCTGCAACACGCCCGCAGATATACAGCCTGTATCATACGAGATGCAGGCTTGCAATTGAATCGGGCACCTTGTTTATCATAACTCAAGATGAGCCAAGTGAAGTTTGCTTTTTCAGTAGAGAAAGCTTTTAGTAAATCTTATGCTGACCTGAGATGCAGGATCACAAATTAAGTTGGGCTATTGAACCTGAGTACATACTCAGGATACTCCAGTAAATTCACCCCCATATTTCAGCTTGCTTATTACTGGTTTATTATTTCTTTCTTCTTTAAAACATACCAATTGTAATCTATATGTGCTGCTTGAGTACAATATTCCTTGCCTGTCTAAAACAAACCATAGACTCAGTCCAGTTCAGCCCATTTAAATTCCTGTAAAAATGTATTGCTGAAAAGACAAGCCCCAAGTTGGTTTGGTTTTGCTGGTACCTCAAATTTATACCTAAAAGGCCATTTGCCTCACTATAAGTGCTTTTAATGGCGTGAGATTGTATGTTAAAATGATCTATTGCTTTTTTTTTATTTATTTTACTAATAACAGCAAAAAATCTATAGTCTTATGTCTGTTTACAAACACACTAATGACTGTTCCAAGATTACCAACATCTGTCGACACCAAGTTGTGAAGGCTCCGTGAGCACAAAGATTTATAGTTGCTCCCTGAACTTCAGGAATGAAGCAGGATATGCTAGCCTCTTATCTGTCGTTTCTAGTTGATTCTAGCACTCCTTTCCATGCACAGATGATTTTGTATAGGGTTAACACTATTGTTGCTTATGCTCTCTGCACTAAGCTGCTGTTGTGGTTTTGTCTGGGGGAATGTCAGAGTCCCATGTGAACAGACATTTCATGTAGAAATTTCTCTATGAAAAAGTATTTCAACATGGTTTTATGAGAACTTTACAGTGGTGTTCTCCAAGTTGTACTGAATTAACTGTCCCTTTAACTGAATGCACCAACAGAATCCAAAGAGCTTTGGCAAATTATAATACACTGTAAAAATATGTTGGAGAATCCTTCTGAATGCAAAGAATACAGCAACAGTCACATTTATTGCGGATATGAAAAATATTCACATTTAAAAAAAATATATATAATCAACATTTGTTGTTATTATATGTTTGAATGAAAGTGTTAGATAACTGGAAATGTTTTCTCACTCTACTAATGTCTTCATCTGAAGTTTATACCTCACAGTGGAAAATAATAAACCATAAAAACATACACAGTTCAACGTGAAAGAGCATTTTAAGCATTAAAGTCTTGTCATTATGGTAATCTTAACAAACCGCTCTTGTGATTTATCGCACTCTACATTTTTGACCCCATATCTTTTAGCCTTGACGCTAATTTTTAAATTGGAAACAGGATTAAATGCAAGGGTAGCAAGAATGCCCCTCCTACAGTATAGCCCAGCAAAATAGGTCCAGCCAAAACTAGCAATCACATGGAGGGCCACCCTCCACACTCCTGTTGAACTCCCTTCTGGTGATATATATATATATATATATATATATATATATATATATATATATATATATTTATATATATATATTATATATATATATATATATATATATATATATATATATATTCTAGCGAATTGCCCATAAAAAAATGAATAAAATTGTAAGGCAGGTAATACTGTTTGCCACAGAGAGTAAGTGTTTTGGTGGTCTGAGATCCTTTGCACCTATTGTAAGGTCCGCAGTGATCTAGTTTTGTGGCTTATTGCAAGGCTCTCCCCTGGTGTAGTTTGTGTCCTATGTGGAGCGTTGGCGATTCTTGTGGGTGGCGCAGTAGAGGTGTTTGTGGTTGTTTGCAGTAGAGTGGTGTTCATTTTTTTTTTTGTGTCTCTTTAATTTTTGTTATGCTAATTAATTAATTAAAGAAATCATAAATTAATGTACTTTACCTCTGTGTAATTAATATATGCAGCAAATAATGTGCTGAAGAGCTGACAATCTTTTTTGATAGATTTGCAGTGTTGTTTAACTGAGGTGTAAGTGTCAGCAATGTGTACAGTGAGTAGTGTAAATAGGCTGCGTGTGCGAGGGGAAGCCGTTAGTGTAGCTGGGTACTGCCGCATTCTGTAAGCTAGTGTTGTAAAATGGCGGCGAATGTGTATGTGGTAGGCGGGTTTGTATGCATTAGCGTCCTTGCTAATAAAGTATGTTGTAGGTCGTACGGGTTTTGTAAAAGACGTATTTGTTTTGAGGTATTTAGCAGCTTTAGAGGTCGTGTAGCCTCGTTTTCATTTTTTTCGGCGGTCATTTTTTCTCTCGCTTAGGGGATTTTCAAGTGTCTAAACTTTGTAAATTTGAGTAAAATGGAGGTTTTAGCTGTGTTTTAGAGGTCCTGGGTATCCCCCCTTGCTGTGGGTAAGGTTTTTATTTTATTTTTGTGTGTATTTTTGTGTTTTTTATTGTTTGCCGCTGTGCGCGAGTTGTCCGTTTAAGTCGTATTTGGATTTTTTCTAAGTCCCGCGAGTTGTGATTGTTTATGTGTAAGTTCACAATTTTTAATGTTCTAAATCCCGCGGCTCATATTTTTTTGGGTAAGTGCGTAGTTAGTCATTGCGTGTTTTCTTTATCAAAGTCCCGCTTGTGTGTTCGTTTGTAACCGGTTGTGAGGCGCCGTAGAGCCTCCACCTGCAATGAGCCTGGGTGGAGGAAGGCATGGACTGGGGAGGAGCGAGGCATTGGGCCCATCAGAGGCAGGGCCCTGGTGCTTTGCACACGCTGCACTGGCGGTATCTCCAACACTGGATCCACCTATAAAAAGCAATGGAAGAAGGTGGTACATTCTTGAATGGTTATTGAAAATAAACCCTCATAGTATATTTACATTTGTGGGTGTCACTTTATATGCATTCACATATATGTTTATTCCATAAACTTTGAACACCTTTTCTGAGCTGACATTTTATGTCATGATTGTTATGTTGTTCAGATGTATCCAACTCTATGACCCCTTGGACCACAGCACACCAGGCACAATCATGTCTCTGGTTGTGCCTATTCATAAGGTTTTCTTGGCAAAGATACGGGGTTGGGTGCCAGTACCTTCTCCAGTGGACCTCGATTTGTGTGACCTCTCTGCTATGACCTGCCCACCTTGGCTGATTGAAGTACACAAGCCTATTCACCACAACAAGGAAGTGATCCAGAAGGGGATGTCATGATTAAGGGGATATAAATCAGCATTATGCAAGTGTTTAAGGTAGTGTAAGTGATGCTTCTAAATATATACACATACAAAGTACATTACAGCTCCAGGTGACATGTCAATTCTATAAGAACAGTGTCTGTACAAAGCATAATTTGTACTTCACAGTCATTTTCACACTAGTACCTGTCAATAAGGTAAATAATCGGTGCTAAATACATGTAGCTTCTTTGTTTCCATTATTCTATGTTAGAAAAATGACAATGTATTGTACAATTTAGATTAACTTACATTAGACTTTTTATACTAGTGCAGTCATTGTCCTCTTATTAACCCCCACATTTTGAAGAACTTTTGTATTCTAACCTACCCCTTTAGCCCCTTTAGATTTGTGCAGCCCCACACACACACACACACACACACTGATATATAACAAACACATGAATGTACAGTATATGTGTCTAGGGAAGTATAAACAGAGCCAGGTACACTTACAGTCAGAATTCCATGGCATTGGCAACTTCTGAAAATGCCTGTGCTTCATGTCCCTAGGCTCAAACACACACTGTTTCTACCTTTAGTTCATTCATTATCTAACTATTGTCTTTTACTTACAATGGGCTCCTTTTCAATCATTTTAAGTTTGATGTACTTTCTTACATATTTACACTACAATTATATTTATTCAGCATTTCATCTACATAATTATCTCCAACAGAATCCAGTAATCAGGATAATAATCTGCCTCCCTGCTAATAAATTGCTGTATTTATGTAAACTATGAACTATACATTATATCCTATTTTATTAAATAGTGTCTCTATGTATACTGAATGAGATGCATAATATATTCTCTTTTACTCTACTGTGTGCTAAAAAAAATACAAATTATAAATTCTAGGTCCTGAGTTATTTTAAAACTAAGAAGCATAGGTGGAGCCTTCCAGCTCCTGAGACATATTTTATTACTTTTCTTTGCTATAGTAATAGACAGCTGCCTTTCCTGGTCAGAGTGATGTGAATAAAATGTAGAAGCCAAAGATTTCTCTTGGGGTTCCCCCTGAGGTGTCCAATCAAAACTGCAGGGACTGAACCACAGGGTGCCAACTGGACACTAATTACTTCCATCTGGTGCAATTCCAGACATCTCCTGAGAAGGAAGGAGTGCAGCTCTTGGCACCAATTGGCTAATTCAATTTACTTCAACAGCATTAACCTCTGTCAGAATATTCATGAGCAGTAGAATGAGAAGCAGTGGCACAAGCAGACAGAATCCACTTAGAAGGAAAGAGCATGTGAGTGAGCAAGGTCCCTGCACCAAACTACCATAGAATATCGATCTGCAGCTTCCACAGCCTCTGAGCACTGAGATACAGAGAGGATTTGCTAGGAGGAAAGGAAGCAGCAGCAGCAGCAGCCAGGCACCAGGCAGCAGCACATCTGGTTCAAGGAACAGCCTCTGCAAAGCAGGTTGATCTTTGGATCCAGTGATCATCTGACAAGGAGGAAGAAGAACTGGATGTTGCAGCAGAGCTAAAGTGATCGGAACCAGGCAAAGTAAGTTTCTTTTATTGCTTAATCTTAAGTGTTTTGGTGAAATATGTAAGATGCTGCGCAGCTTTCCCTGTTTGCAGACTTTGTTAAGTGGTTGATACAATGTATAATGTTTGCAAATATATATAAAAAAAACAATGTATAATATTTTGCTTAAAACTTCTTATATTAAAATATTATGTGAGATGTTAATTCACAAACTCTCACCATAGTCTTTATATGAAATGCTCTCCTTCAGGACATTGGACAGCTACCCTATGATCTTACTAAACACCTCCCAGATTGTTTGCCTTCTTGTTTGATATAAAAAGGAGTCCTAGGAACTTTCTTAGATAAGTTTGAGTAACTTGAAGCTGCCTAGTTTGCATTATGCAGAAGGGCAGCTTGACCTCTGTATTGCGTTTCATTTGACTCCTGGCTGAGCATTGGCTTCAAGTGACCAACTTGATTGTGTTAATAGCAGCACTGCATGATACACCTGCACAGTAACTAGTCACTAAACAGCCTGGTAATGATTGGCATAGATCTGTGATTAGTACAACTACTGGAAGGAAACACATTAGCTGATGAAATCTACCAGCAGGAGAAAGAGATCCCTTGTTAGGACCAGGCATCAGACTTGTAAAATACAGTTTGAGAAAGGACAAGAATAGGACTTTTACTCATTAAAGCATCCACACCGCAGAGAGCTAAGGCAGATTATTGGCAGGGAGCTACAGTACCTCTAAAAATTCAGGCAGCTGATTCTGAGGGAGCCAAGGGGTCCAGTTCTTCTCAGTTTAGTAAAAAACACACACAGCCATCAGCCTCTGCCAAAGCTTGCTGTAAACACTGAATAAAGATTTCATTGTAAGCTGCTGTGACTGGAATAATTATGCAGCTAATTGTTCATTCTGATCTGAGGTTCTGTCATCACTTCTATTTTGTGCCTAGTAAATAGAGAAAAATAATGGCATGTGTTTTCATTTATTTTCATATTGTATAACAGAAAAGGAAATGATCAGAAAATGAAAGCATGTATTATATTTATTTATTTATTAAATTCAGTTCCCCATTTGAAAACCATGCCCTGTGCTAGAAGTCTTTTACAGACAAGTACACAATGTCTTAGAACCTGGGAGAAGATTGAGTTCTGATTAAGAAAAAAAAACAATGTTCACTGCACTGGAAGTGGCTCATTTTATTTCAGCCACTGAAAAACATTGTAATTTGCCATTGCCATATGCTGTTACAATAACATCTTTATAAAACTAGACATTATGGTTTAATGAAAACTTAATAATAATGCATCAGAGAAATTTTAGGCAAATTCTGTAAAAATAATAAAAAAACAATAAAATCCTGTATTTATCCAGGTGTGTTATTGTTAACTATGCTTGTTACTTCATTATGAATTTAGGGAGTGTGAAAAGCACATTGAAAGTGAGGATATCATGATGCTAGCAAACTCCCAAATATACTACATTATTACAGTTAAAGCACTGTGGGTATACCTGCAACCCTCTAAGGATGCTTAGATATAATGTTTAATTACTGCTGAATGGTCATATTCTACTACTGACACTTTTCTCAAAACTAAGTGATATTTGATATATACCATTTCCTAATTTTACTTGACCTGTCCTTATTGGGTGGATATTCTTGGGTGAAATCAGCAGTACACTTTTATAACATTAAGACATATTATTAAAAATTATAAGAAAGCTGTAATGTTGCGCACTGGACAAATAGAGAGCTTCCCAAAAAAAGTATTAAAACAAGAAAGTGTGGAGGGGGAGTGGTTGAAAAAATAAAGTCAGGTTTTACAATTTAATATAGTGAGAACTTAGTGCAGTCCCAATCACAGTAAGACACATCCACTGGTCCTAAAAACAAGGGTTTAGATATGGTTGCCCTGAGTTTGCTATATAACTGCTTAACTGACGCTTCAAATTAAATATACATATATTATTGAAGTTTTTTTTTTTTTTTTTTTTAATCGCTAGCAATGTTCTCTCCACCTCTTGAGCAATTATGCCATTTAAATATAAAAGTCTGTATTAGTGCCATTTGTGATAGCTGATGTTCATATCTTTATAACAGAAGAAGATGAAATTCTGATTACAATGATTACTAGCAAGCTGTTATTATTAACAGACTGCACATTTTTTAAATGCATGCTGTTATTCATAATCCTATATTGAGGCATGAAATAAGACATTCTTAAAGGATATTCTTTAAGGGTACCTCTTTAGATTTTGAAGAATATAAAAAAGATGGAATGTGCACTTGCTCTGTGCTTGATATTATTTCAAACTTCTTTGTGTGTAGTGTCCATGGTTGTCCTATGTTCTCAAGTGAGTGGTATAACTATATATATATATATATATATATATATATATATATATATATATATGTTAATGTTCCTTCTACTGTCTACAGTTGTGGTTCTGCAGCATTGACATCGCCCCTATAAAGAGACTTACTGTCCAAGACAAATGGTCCAAGGTAATAACATTCTTCAGTGGGGTTGACATCACTGCTGCAAACCATAGTCCATAGACAGAGTGCTGGTGTATAGGAATTAGCTCTTTTAAGACCAAAGAAGAACTCAGGACAACAAACACAAGAGAAAGAAACAGATAGTAAGTTTGATGTGAGTTTAACTTATGTAGGTATACTTGCATTCAATGTCTTTCACTTAATGCCAACTATATGCATCTATGCTTTTAATGGCTGGCCCTATGAATGATTATATAATTTGTTTATTAGATCCACAAATCTTCGGTCTCAACTGCAAACATGTTTTTATTCTCATTTTACCAGTAGTATGTGGGCTCGATGATAAAAGCCTAAATAAAATGTACGCATAGGACAACATACAGGTATATATATATATGTATATATATATATATATATATATATATATATATATATATATATATATATATATACACACTTGTGACAGCAACATACTGTACATCCCAGATCTGAATTCGGAAATTATGCCATCATTGTCCTCACAACATTATACTTCACAAATAAGAATGTCTTGTATATTTTTTATTTTAAAAATTATCAGTGGGTCTTTTTAGATCTTTTAAAAGAAAATAAGTACAGAAAAATGCAATGAGTAAAAATTGTTGGATGCAATTGTTATTATTTTGCTGTAATATGGAAGTCTCTTAATACAGCATTTTCATTTTTGTTAAATTCTTTATCAAAGTGTTTGGTTAACAAAATCATTACATGTCATCAATATCCATTAATGCAATAGACAATTCAACTTATTTCAAAAGCTTGTAGATAACTTGCTACATAAACCTTTTAAATTAAAATGGAATGTGTCCATGCATATTCATTTTAATTGCACGTAGATAAAATATATATATAATACATGAAAGCGCTGATTTCTTTGCTCTTTGACAATATGGTATTCGTTGCTGCATTTTAGTAATTTTAAATGGAAGTTAAAAGCCCTGCAATCACATTGGCTTCTATGTGTCACAGTAGAGTACCAGCAGAATAGGCAGTGGGCATGTATATTGTTTCTATTTCTGTCCTAACAATGCATCCTGTCTAAATGAAATCAACATTTTATACAGAATGTATTTTATTACTTAGTAATTTCCATGTGATTGCAATAATGTGGCACTTTAAAATGTGCATAGTAGGATACTGCAAACCTTTACCAATTGCAATACCTTACTATCTTGCCCAGTAACACATTAGATATTTAGGCATCTTGATATACCATGATCTAGAAACTGAGATGGCTTGTTAGTCAGACTCATATACACCAGAGGATCCCAAACTGTGGTCCAGGCTCCATTAGTGATATGTGAGTTTCCATTTGGAATCACATAAAATAATAAAATAATATTAAGAAAATGAATAAACAACGCAATACTGGAGTGCCTAAGTATTTCATTTTATGGTTTTTGAGTGTCAAGGTGTTATTCTTTTATAACACAATGCATTAAAATTGTTAAGAAATAGGCATTAAATTAATGAATTGGTCTGCAAAGACCCTCAACATTATTAAGGTGGTCCACAATACCTTTGTCAACTTTAAGTGGGCCGTTCTATAAAAAAGTTTAATGTAATCTCTCTTACCCAAAGGGTTGTATTTATCAAGCATGGATAAATGTGGGGGTGAAAATGTCCCCATTCTCTAGGTTTTCTATTAGTGCTATTTATTAAACAGAGTTAAAGTTTACCCTGCTTGATAATAGGTCCAACCGAAAACAAAGAGAGTGGAGATATTTTCAGCCTTATTAAATTGCTATTCAGTAAATTTAAAAGGGCTCTATATAAGCACACAGCATATTTTTTTTGCAGACGTTTTTAGTTAGTGAACTTCTATCCCAAAACAAGGTCTTCACTAACTAAAAACTTCTGTAAATAAAATATGCTGTGTGCTTAATTAGAGCCCTTTTAAATTTACTGAATCGCAATTTAATAAGGCTGTAAATGTTTTAACTCCACTTAACCTACCACTCTTGTCTGCTTATATTCCCGCACAATAAATATACCCCAAAGTGTATCCATAAAGAGAGATCATGAGTAATAATACCATAAAATACATATATTTTAGCAGAGCACTAGGTATTTTCCATGGTGTCATTCCATTGATCCACTTGCTGTAGCAACAGAAGTTTTTATGGAGGTTCCCAGTCGTTCTCAACAGTAAGTTGTTAGAATCCTTCACATGTTTATAGAGACTTTCTAAAAGTTAGATAATTATTTATTATTTATATCATTATTTGTTGCTTTATTTTTGTGTTACATATTATTAATTGTATTGGATTTGATTGCATTGTTGTAAACCTCTATAGTTCCTGTTATCCTGTTTTGAATACTATATATCTGATATGTGTACTGAAAAAGGATAAAATAAAAAAGTGAGTACATGTCTAAAACAAGTTAAAAAACCTGTTTGCAGCTCAGAATTCCAAGAAATACAATTATTACACTGCATTCTGGGAAACTGACCAGGGACAAGCAAATGTGCCCACAAATGCTTCGTTCTTCTACCATCACCATTTTAAACAGGGCTTCCTTAAAGCTTATGTCCGCTGCATTACACAGCTTTTTTGCAAAGCCACGGTTGGATTATACACAAGCTGGGGATCCTACCCACAGACAGCCGTTTCAAGGTTACTGCCTATCATTAGTATGGGGCGGGATCCTAGCTTGTGTTGTGAACCTTATGAGTAGGTAGTTCACCATAATCATCATTTAATATATGGTGGGCAAAAGAGACATAAAAGCAAAAGAGACATAGATTACTAAATAGTACATTTGTGTTCACATTTGAATGTCTGTTTCCAGCTCCAAATTCTGAGAAATACAGTTATGAAGGTTGGATTTTAACATATATAGGTGTGTATATACATATATTTGTGTGTGTGTATATACATCAAGTGAGTGGCTCACAAATCTGTATGGCCTAGAGCAGCATAAAACATAAATACACATTCTATTATCTGCTATATTCTAGTCAACATATACTTTCTACTATAAAAATCCTAGGTAGTGCTGAATGAATGGTCTAGACTCTATAGGGCATAAATACCATCAACCTACTATTCTAGATACTTAAGTGACTGATTGTAATCACCTTTGGTTGCCTTGAAAATCTCTTTTCAGGGTGAAGATTTAAATTTCCCTTGCAGGAACATCACAGCCTCCTCCAGTGGTGTTTATTTGAATAGGCACACCAACTTAAAAGATGTCAAAATATGTTTTGAAAGGCAACTGTTATAGAGAAATGCAATGTGTAAAAAAGTTTTGGATTCACTTATTATTATTTTGCTATTATATGGATGTTTGATGACAGCAAATGTTCAGTAGGCAGCAGGTTGCCTGACGATGCCAGTGCTGTGTCATGAAATGATGTGTGCATATTCAGAGAGATATCTACCAGAATTAACATTTGTCCATGTGTGTCCAACATATTCTAACATACTGAATATATGCATAAGCAAAGATTCACATACAATCTGGTAGAAATTAAGGGCAAAGTCATAAGTGTGGTGTGGGAAGAGTCAGCGCCAGGGCTGGAAATGTAGCTCAGGCAACCCGCAGTACATATTGCACCAGCTTGCTTTTGATGTGCACCATGGGTGGTGAGCATTGGCACCCTGGACCCTGTAAGTACAGATGGCCCTGCAGAGGGGATGTGTTCATCCTCTTCTTCTTGTAGTTGTGTAGTTGTAGTCTGTATGTGTGTATGTCTAAGTGCGGGTGTGAAGTGTATTTGTATGAAAAAATGTCTTAAGCTTACACACACCTTTAAACAAATGCACACATTCATAGACAGGCACAAACACAACTAAAGCAGAGACCAGTGTATTTATTAAACAGAAAAGAATGCAGTATAAGTATGAAATTTGCATTTTTTTTTATTGTTTTCATGGGTATCTTCGAAGCACCAGTTAAAAAAAAATCAATTTTACTACCCTTTCTATGTTTTCCTTTTTAATCCTTATCTCATTACTCCTCCGCAGCAAATAGTGCGTTGTACAAAATGGCTAAATGTACTGCCCATCTCTGGACATCAGGGTCACATACTGTATTAATACCATCAAAGAAAATAGCTTGTCATTGGTGTATGGTATCTGTTCTTCAGGTTCTCTGGTGGTCCAGTGGTTAGGGGGTTGGTGCTTTCACTGCTGCAACCTGGGTTTGATTCCAGTCAGGGAACCAAGAGGTCACACCCCCTGAAAGTTTGGCCCTGGTCAGTACTTGGGTGGGAGACCACCTAGGAATACCAGGAGCTTTACTCTGTGGCCCACTGGAGAATGAACTGGCAACCCACTCCAGTATCTCTGCCATGAAAACCAATACCAGCTACAGAAACTAATATTATAGTGCATGTTTGTTTCCAGAGAAGTGTATGAGGTTCTGGTAGCTATGTAACAGATTGTGTGAATTTTCTGTTTCATACTGATTATTGAAAGTGGTATACATACCAATGCATTTAAAGAACTATTGTATTGAATTATAAGTAAAGCTTGTGTTCCTTTGCTGTGCATAGGATTTTAAAACAGTATGCAGTTTTTAAACTGTCTGTTATCCCCACAAGCATAGTTGCATATATCCTCTTCCCTGTATCTTTCAGGGGTGTGGACAGCTTTTCCAATGTCCTGGACTACAAATAAAGACTGGTCAGTACTACTGCTTGGTTCTGCTATGAATCATGCACTGTCACTGGGCATGGCCTATGGGTGAGCTGCAAACAGTTTACTATTTAGCTGTTACCTTTTTGGAGGAAGCGGGTCCTTTAATAAGAACTGCTGGTTATTATTTTCCTGTCATGGAAATAAAAACAATATATATTGAGGACTCCCATAGAGATAAGGGACATATGGGGCATTAGGCGTAAGGCTAATAGAGGTTAGGGAACATGAGGCTTTTATGTAATCCTATGGGTAATAGGAGCCCCCTTCTAGCACACAGGGCCAGTAGGGGCTTGATGAGCTTGATGGACTAGGTAAGGTTTGATGGCCTAACCTAGCCACTAACACCTATGTAGGTATGGCCCATGTAGTAGCTAAGACTGGCTGTTAGGTGCTAAGCTGGGCCTAGTTAGGTATTTATTATAGAGGTTTAATTGCTCCCCCACCCGAAAGACCCAGAGGTGTCTAAAGGCTGCCCTGACTATTGGGGATTCGCAGAGGGTTCCCCCCAAATTTTTTTTAATTGCTATGGGGATGGTGAAAGGAAGTTAGAGCTAGGGCTTTGGTAATGTTACTTGAGTGTGTTCATGTTAGTTTCAAGTGTTACAATTAGTTTATCATTTGCATGTTGCTTTAGAGTGTGTTGATTGACTGCTTAGGTGTAGCTGTTAGGTAGTGAAATTGTTTTTCATGTATTCGTAACCTTTACGCTCAATAAACAGGGTGCAATGTAATATTGTGAATTCAGTTTAACTAAGCAAATGTGTTTTAGTTCATGGAATATAGGCCCACATTATAAATATGCAAAAAAATTTACATACACAAGTACCACAAAATGCATTAAAAGACCACTGCAGATGAAGAAGAAAAGCACTTGTTTGTTAAATATGTACCAAACTAATTATATTAACAGCTGTGTAAGGCATGGACAAAAAAAATTGGGGGGAAATTTGAGTTTGTGAAAGTTCCTACTACAGGAATCGATCAAATCCTGAGATATTGATGATAGGAGTGTGCTTGCAGTTATTTGTGTATAGAGGAATGGGTAACATGCAGTAGTACAGAGCCATGCTCCTAAACCCTCACTAGCACTCTGGCTCTCCAGAAATGTCAATGCCCCTCCAGACACACAACTTCCACAAATGTATCAAGGAATCCTCCAGGGTCTAGCAGAAGCATCAAACTTATTTTTTTAGCTATATGACTTTTCCTACTTAAAATGGTTGTTAAGATGAAAGTTCACACATAATTATACTTGATTTTTAATGATTAAACTTTGTAGTACTAGTAGTTATTTTATAAAGCTCTTGCTTTTATGGTTTACAGCTCGACATGCTGTGGTGCTTAACTCTGTCCCTTTTGCATAATTTGGGATGGGGCAACTGTAGTGTCTTACTGTGCAGATGAGACCTCAACTCTACACCAATCAGACACCAGAGCCCACAGTGGGAAGTCCGTTAGAGCTGTTCCACCCCTAATTATGCAAAATACAGCACGTCCTGCAGGAACTCATAAAAGTAAGAGCTTTATAGTATAACTACTAAATTACACAGTTTAAACATTATAAAACAAGTTTATGCATGTACTTTCATTTTAACAGCTATTGTTTTTATACAATGTAGGGGTGTAGGAACTGGAGGGGATGGGGGGGATAAATCCCTCCCAGATTATTTGAATATGGGACACAAAATACCAAAATTACACTTTATCCTGCATTATCAGTGTGTACCACTAGAGGGTGCCATCACTATGGAGCAGTATGTCTTTCTCAGGAAAGCTTTGACCCAGGAAAGCTTTTGAACCCCCTCCCTTTTTAACAACCCTGGAGGATGCAATGGGCAGTCAAGAAGCAGCAGAAAAAGTATTTGCACAGAGATACACACAACATTGTAATCTTTCATCCATTCTTGGATTAAGGGAGAATCTGGATTGCCTCAGATCACTGCTTCCATTGGTAGTGGATAAATACCACTCCATTGATATTCGAACACAATTTAATTATACCGTGTAGTGCGCTACTATTGTATGTTTTCTTTATACTTGTTGGTCGACTTGCCCACCCTTCCCTTAAAGGATGCCTGTCCTGGGAGTAGAGTTAAATTGCACCACTCAGGGCCACAGTTTTTTTTGTCTCTTTAAACTTTGTCCCCCCAAGATTTTTTGAGTAACAGTAATTTAAATTTATTACTCATTAGTATTGCAACAAAAAGTCAGATGAATGGACTAGTGCTAATGTATTTATTGTGTGCCATTTTTATATTACGTTTTTAATAAAGTAATTTTTCTATGTGTTAACATGATAACAATAGACATAGCACATCTACAAATGCAGCTGTTGAGTATTTATTCCACTTTCTCTATATTATAATATTTAAAGGGCCAGGGAATTCAGCACAACTTGGAGCACACCACCTTAATGTACTCCTGAAAATATGTTGAAATACTTCTTGATTTTCTTTTTACAGAAATCATAAATGAACTTCTGTTTAGATGAGAATTAGGCATGCCTCCAGAGAGACTGACAGCAAGAGCTGCCATGCACAGAGCAGATCAGAAAGATGGTTAACCCATCCCAAATTCATCTGTGCAGGGAAATTGGGTTAACTGATGGCTGATGACATTCCTGAAAGCAGAGTTAAACAATCATTCTTTCTATTCACACAGAGCTTAGAACGGCTGTTCCCGACAGATGCTGTAAATCATGGGGCAGTCAGCAGTGTGTTTGTAAACAAACCTAAGACTGCACATTTTTAACTATTCTTAGATTAATTAAAAAAGAGCAATATATCACTTTAACATATAATCTTGTGCTCTTTCACACAAGAGGTAAATTGTCCTTTATCAAATATATTTTATGTACTTGAAAATTAACTACACAGAGCCCCATTCAATTGAGCTCTTGGGTGATTCGGGAGTCTGTAAGTGAGGTCGCAAGCTATTTTGCTATTCAATTGGCATCTTTTTGCGGGCTCGGAATGACTTGAAAAAATTATGATGGTTAAACTCGTAACTTACAACTTCCAGAAGCCTTTGATCTGTCACTTTCGCAAGGCTAAAATCGCAAATCGCTATTCAATTGCTCAATTTCCCCAAACCCGCAAATGTTTTCACACCCATAAATGGCAAATGAAGGAGAAAATTCAACGAGTGCTAGAGAGGACCTGCAAGGAGGTTAAACACCTATTCGTAGCACTGTATATGCAAAGAAAAAATCACTACTGGAGTGTAAATAACGGGGAAAACGATGAAAGACAGAATTAAATGCACAACAGTCTCAAACTCACAAATTGTCAGTAAATGATATTTAGTTTTATATGTCATTTCAGGGTTAAATCAATCGAGGAGATCAATGAGTTAATACATATCAGGCCACCCATATAGACTAGAACAGTATTGGCACTCATCTTCATAATTCTTTATTTTGTCGATTTGCGAGTCTGATCACATATTGGACCTCCAAACCTAATTGATTGACGCTTAACCTCCATGTTTTACTGCCGTAATAATGACGGTCTAACTTTCTATTGACTGATTCGAATTGGGAGGTTCTGGGCTTGCATAATTGATGAGGCTGCCGCACTGAACTGCCCAGAACCAGTGTATAGTTTACGGTTTTGGCTTGAGGCCCATAACTTGCGGCCTTGAGCAGTTGAATAGCATCGCAATCTGAGACCAGCAGAAGCCTGCAACACACTCGCAGACATCCGGCTGTCTGTGATCGAGTTACGGACTTCAAATTCAATGTGGCCCACAGTGTTTACTCATTTTGGTGCCTTAAATGTTAGACTTTTGCATCTTTCTTTTTGATCAATTAGATTTCTATTTTTTACACATAGTAACTATCATGACACCCACTGGTGACTTTTATATTGCAAATTACATGTACTGCATACTTTTTAATAGTCTAATTGTAGTGTCACCCACTGTAGTTTGCAGACATTTTAAAAACGTGATAGAATTATATATGTCTGTATCAAAAATTGATGTGGAGTTTTAATTATACAAGTTATTAATGATACAAATATGAAGATAGAAATTACTGACCATAAATTTTAAATATAGAAAAATAAAATGCCCAGTGCTAGTCCTACCTACAATTCTTAATTAATAGAACATTCTTTTGAAGCAATTCTTTAATCTTGTACAGTGCGCTAGATCTCAAGTAAAACATTACGTTATCACATGCATAATTGTTATTCGTGATCATTATTCATGTAATGAAGTATCGCAGACAGATTCTATCCCTTCAAGTACTGAGTCTTAGTCAAGCCAATTATGACTAAATTACTGCATGTTCTGTGCTGTATCAACTAATTAAACACTAATTAATAAAATTATAATTTCATTTGATGGCACTGTCTACAGCTGGTTTTGAGAGCTAAATATTGTTTGACATCTGGCTAAATGGTTAGCATTTAGGAAGTATAGCGGCAAAACACCTGGCCAGAATGAAAAATTAGAATCTGTGAACATTTAGCCTCAATTATCCGCTCCACAGTGCCATTGAATCTATGTGCGCACCTCAGCTTCTCCAAAAACCAACAACGTATATATTATCCTCGGAGCTACGGTTAAATGAAAACGGTCTTTAGAATGGACTCTATCATTTAGTGAGACTTTTATACTATTGTTTTGATTTAAGATACTAAGTAAGATGAATCTGGAAGCGCTGCTTCACTTGATTGCCTGTTGGCTACTATATCCTACTGTTTAACAAGAAATGGCAGTCCCGGTCTCTGAAATAAATCCTGCACTGTGCATGAGGCTAGGCATGACAGTAAATTATTGTTTAGTCAAAGGTGAAAGAATAAACCAGGCAAATAATAGATTAACCTGTTTACTGTGTAGCTAATTTATTAATCTTTCAAGAAAAAAATTGTTTTCTTAAAATTTTCTATAACATTTTCATACATTATATTTTATATATCAAGCAAATTAATTGAATATTAATATATCACTAGATTGAAATCATTGTTTCTAAGCAGAAAGTGTCAAGAATTCAGATGCTGAAAATCTAATTTGCTTAGTAAAAGAATATATATTTTATAAAAATGCTGGAAATTCACATTGACTGATATGTCACACTGTGCCAAAACATACCTATTATTTTCAGTGCACAGCTGAAAGCTTTTTTCTTTAGCTAGTTTAAACCTGAATGCAGTGTAGATTTTAATTATCCATATGAACTGATTAAGGCAATGATTAAACTAAGGGCATAGCTCAGTGATAAGTAACAGAGGAGGTGTTGGCATTTAGATGTACAGGATTGATAAGCAAAGTAGGGAGGCTTGTAGGCAGCAGAGGGGAGCATTAACCTAACACAACTGACACTTTAACATATATAGTTTTATGTTATAACTTTTATATCTACGCTATTAAAGAGGCATATGTCTCCACAAATGCATGTATTTATAAGCCTGTGTTTTAGAGATAATAACATCTTTTGTCTAATGTGTATGGTGTAAAATCTGTAGAGGCTCATTTTAAGACCTAGGGGGCATTGCTACATTTACTATGCACAGTACTTCTCACCCAGTGGCAGAGCGAATGCATGGAGGGCCGCCCTTGTGTCTCTTCTCCCTTCCCCTGTGTCTCTTTCACCCCCGGTGTCTCTTTCCCCACTCTTCCCCCTCCCTCCACTGTGTCTCTTCGCCTTGTGTCTCTTTCTCCCCTCTACCCCCTCCCTCCCCTGTGTCTCTGCTCCCCTCCCCCATGTCTCTTTGCCCCCCGGGTCTCTTTCGCCCCTCTCCCCTGTCCCTCCCCTGTGTCTCTTTCCCCCTCTCCCTCCTCTGTTTCTCTGCCGGCCCCTCTTTACCCCCTTCCCCCTTATCCTCCTCCCTCTCCCCCCTTATCCTCCTCCTCCCTTTCCCCTTATTCTCCTCCTTTTACCCCCTTATCCTCCTCCTCCCTTTCCCCTTCTCCTCTTCCCTTTCCCACTCCCCCTCCCTCCTCCGCCCTCCTTCTCCCCTTCTCCTTCTCCCTCCTATCCCCTTCCCCTCCTCCTCCCTCCTTCCCCCTTATCCTTCTCCTTCCTTCCCCTCCTCCTCCCTCCTTCTTTCCCCCCTATCCTGCTCCCCACCTTATCGTCCTCCTCCTCTGTTTCCTCTTATCCTCCTCCTTTTCCCTCTGTATGCTCCTCCCCCCCTTTCCCCTTATCCTCCTCCTTTCCCCCTTATCCTCCTTCTCTTCCCTTTCCCTAACTCCTTCCCCCCCTAATGCTCATCTTCCCCCCCTTATCCTCCTCCTTATCCTCCTCCCTCATTCCCATCCTCCTCCCCTCATCCCCTTATCCTCCTCCTCCCATCATCCATCCAACTCCCTCCTTCTTCTCTACAATTACCTACCTATCCCCTCTTTCCTTACTATCATGCGATCAGCTCCTGCTGCCACTTTTTCCCCTGCAGCACCGACTTCTTTCTGTGTCCAAACCGGCTTATGCTAATGACGTGACGTCACATGCGCGCCACTTCATTAGCATATGCCGGTTGAGACACAGCCAGAAGCCGGTGCTGCAGGGGAGAGCAGCAGGAGCTGATCGCATGATAGTAAGGAGAGAGGGGATAGGGAGGTAATTGTAGAGGGGAAGGAGGGAGGAGGAGGATGAGGGGGGAAGGAGGATATGCAGGGAGGAGACACAGTGGGCCTCACGATGAGCGCTTACGGTGCTCATTGCAGCCCAGGTAGTGGGGGTGATGCGAGCTCTGGGGGCCTCGCATCACGAGGCTCGCAGGTGTCCCTCTCTGTGCGAGGGACGCAAGTGCGTTACCAACATTGCAAACATCACCAACACTGCCAACTATATATGTGATATGTATAATATATGTATATATATATATATATATATATATATGTCTATATTTGTATCTATATAAATACATATATATATATATATTTATATATATATATTTATAAACATATCAATAGATATATAAATATATATATATATATATATATATACATATATCTATATATATATATAAATATGTATACATATCTATCTAGATTTATTTATCTATTCCCTTACCTCCAGGCACTACCTGATGTTGCACTCCACTTCCTGGGGTGTGGAGGAGCCAGTGGCAGGATGGGCTAGGGTCAGCACTGCCCCCCAGAGCAGGGCACCAGTGCATTGTTCTCGCCTCATATTAACCACTTGAGATTTCTGGTAAATCTCTACCCACCCAGATTATACTTACTGGTCTGTTCAAACTGGAAAAAGAAAGATCAAATATGAAAATGTTCACATATCACATATTTCATTTGTATTTTAGTAGTTAATTGTCTTCATGTCATTTACTTTTCATTAAAAATGCATAATTTTCAAATATGTAAATATATTTTTGTAAATAAACTTTTGAAACTTCAATGGTGCTTTAATACATATCAAAAAAATAAAGTTGTAATGAGCTAATATTTTAAAAATGTTGTGTTTTTCAGGATACATTTTTGCAGTTAAGATACTTTTTCTAATTTGCAGATCTGTGCTATTTTCTCTCTTGCTGTTATGACCTTGTGTGTTAAATGTGTCTTTTTTTCTCTGGAGATATCAACAAAGCCAAAATAAAGAAATTGAAAAAAATGCAATTAAAAGTAAAAAGCACCCAAGCAATGAGTCAGTGCAAGGTTGGAGAACAATATCCAGAAATGTTCTATTTTTTTTTATATATATTATTCATTATTTAATATATTAATCATTATTAATAATGATTTTTTTTTGACAAATCTTTCGGTTTTGTGATTGTGAATGTAAGAGTTTGAGCAAGTTTATACTATGAGCAGATTATATTCAAGTGTTTCAGCCTTGACGTTTACAATTGTTTTCAAAACCTTGCACCCTCTTTGCAGGCTTGACAATATTCACTAAGCTATGTCTCCTGTTAACCTCTAATCATACAATATTGTTCTTTTGTCATTCAGTCATGTCCGACTCTCCATTACCCTATGGACCACAACACACCAGGCACATCTTGTGCCTGGTTCTGCTCATCCATAAGGTTTATATGGCAAAGATACTGGATGGGGTTCCCAGTTACTTCTTCAGTAAAACACAATTTGTCTGACCTCACTGCTGTGATCTGCCCACCTTGGGTGAACCTAAATGCTATAGCTCACAGCTTCACTGACTTACACAAGCTCCTTCACCATGACAAGGTAGTGATCTAGAAGGGGAATCGTACCATGGACAGGTGCCTATTTCAGTAAGTATAACTAATTGTATAATTTAATTATACATGAGTTGAGACAAAAATGTTACATCTGGCATCCACTGCTAATTTCTATTTTAATAGAAGTTGCAAAGTAAAATACATATAACAATTAAAATTTTATTAACATACAAATCACCCATTTGTGGTAGATGTAAAACAGTAATAAACTTGTTTGTAGTATTTGTATTATTATAAACTACTGTGAATTTGCAGTTTTATTGAAATAACACAATGCACTGTTGTTCAGCCTACATATTGGTCTCTGCACATGCACAAGTGCTGTCACTGGAGTGACAAAGTAGGACAATGTGTGGAGAGTTATTATGAGAAATGTGGACCTCATTAGAATACAGGATTATTTCTTTATACAAGTGTAATTTGTTCTATGAAAATTGCTCACAACATGAAAAAAGTTACATAGTGAAATTGAAATCTCCCATTGGTTCCTATGTTATACTCTTAGGGCCTCATTCTATTATCGGCCGCAGCCGTTGCGGGGCCGCAAGGACCGGCCGCAAGCTATTCGGCTATTCTATTCCCTTACGGCCGGAGGCTCCGGCAGGCTTGCGGCCGGTGCCTTGCTATCTCTTGCGGCCGCTCGCGCCGGAGGAAAGCCTTTGATCTAAAACGGCCGCAAGAGATTTGCAATTCAATTGCTCCGGGAAACCTCTCTGCAAGGCTAAAAGCGAGCCGCAGTTACTTGCAGGAAAAAGGTCTTGCTAGCACCAATTAAGCACATAAAATAGCTCAAATAAAGCCATCCTGCACTTTGAGAAGACTATAAAGGGATTTTAGGTGTTAGAAAAAATAGCACATAATTATCCTGTACTCAAATCCGTAAAATATTTTATTTTTAATATCCGTAAAATATCCATGTAAAAAGTCCAGAGTGCTTGGAGCACCTCAGACACACCCACGCCGCAGCCGGAAAATAAACAGTTAATTTGAACTCGGGTTTGGGCAGATGTGCAAGCTTGAGAGTGGGTTCCTTTTAATCCTCATGTCCCCCAATATGATCCCTAGCATTTACAGAGCTGTACAGTGCAGGCTTGAATTTATTTTTCAGTTTTTATATTTCACAGATTACGGCCGGTTCCAAGATATGCGGCCGGCCGTAAAAGGAGATCCTTGCGGGGCCGTATAATAGAATCGCGAGTTAACTGAACCCCCGCAAGGAATCGCAGCCTTACGGCCGATTTACGGCCGATAATAGAATGAGGCCCTTACACTTTTACTCAAAAGATGACAATTTAGAATTTAAATGGATAAATAGGTGTTAAATTGCATATCACATATAAGTGAAAACGTACATTATGTTTGCTCTACAGCAAGATATTCCTATGCAATTATTTAAAGGACCATTGTGATTTGGGGAAAATCCCCCATTTCTAAAATATGTAACTAACAACATTGGTATTTATGAAAGCCATATATGTAAAAACATTTACTTTTTTTATCTTAAATTTGGCACACTCTTCTTATGCCAAGAGGGCTTTCCCCTTCAAATGCAAGTCTGTCCTTAGCCAAAGGGGAGAGTACCCACTGGGGCTTACTCTTTTATTTAGTTCTATTGTCAAGTGCTAATAAGAATCCATCAGAAATTGTATATCAATCCACAGTTCCTTCATTTCTAATCCTGCTAGAAACAATAGCAATTGTTTTTCTCTGTTAACACACAACGAAATATAATAAGTACAAATTAAAGATTCTATTGATTTATTCTGAGCTTTGTAAAAACATATAGCATATTATCATGTGAAGTTCTTTGTTACAGCATACTACTAACTATGATTATGACATATCAGCAGTCCTCTAAGTGAATATAGGGAAGGTAGCGTCCTTGATCTCATCCTTTCACAGTAAATCTTACTGATCTAGGCATATGTTTATGGTGGTTTATTTGCTAAATTGTCAATACCCATTGCACCAATCTGTTAATAGCTAGGGGATCAAATGGCTTCTTTCAATCTTTTGTGTAACAGTACAAAGAAGATAATATTTATATTTCAATATTCACAAGAAACATATTAATTGTTTGCTTCTATGGTTATTAGTAAACTATCCCCATAAGATGTCACTAGTATATTTATCAGTCAATAATATCTAAAGGATAGCTTCATTCCATAGACGTTGGCTCAAATATACCACTCCATCATTGCATAGACCTGTGAATCAGCATGGCAATGAATCACATATATTGCTCTAAGATGTTTTTATCTCTCATCCCCAGAACTTACATGAATCCAACTCCTATGTTTCAAAAGTCATTGAATATTTGTTATGTACAGCTGCTATTCCATTGTATCCCTAAGCCATTGTACTTCTATCTATTCATGTTAAAAGTTTCGGGATACCCATAAAGCTTTGTTTAGAATTCATGGAAACTGTCATGACTAGCACAGAAGGAGGCCAGACCACTTATCATCTAACTTAAAACAACATCTTTGGACTATCACTGCAGGGAAGCTGCTTACTCAAAGGTAAAAGGCAAAGATACAGTCTCTTGCAGAGCTAAATAGTAGCTCCATTTCTTCAGTTGTCATTGTTGCCTTGTGTATTTCACTTTCTTTTGGCCATGTTATACACAAAATGTCTGGAATTATGGATATAAACTATAAGTATACCATAATCAATATGTATGTGAAACATGCTACAAAAATAATCTTGTAAAGGCATTTTACCATTTAAGTGGTTTAAGTGAAAATATTTTGCAAATGTGTCTCATCTAATCAAAGGTGAACATGTTGTATATATATAAATATACGTGCGTAATAGCCAACCGGCTTGCATAAACATCACTTATTGCCGTCTACCAACTGAACTGATAAATACAGTAATAGTAACAAAAAACTATCCAGGACAATAGTGTGAGATAGTATACAGCAATAGTTTCTCAAATTACAATACATTATACTGTTCAGTAAACCTAGGTCATCCTATTCGTGTCATTTTTCTACATCAAAACCATTTTGCCAGGTCAGAAATAATGTATATCTGACTGATTGCCAAAAGATACCAGGCACAAGCAATCTGACACAAAAATAGTTTTGGCTAGTATTTCAAGCAAATATGGTGGTCATTATAGGATGTTGAAGTCTACATTATTCAGTTTAAAGATTTATTCTGAACACTGACCATGTTCCCTAATTAAAAACGGATAGATTTCTATAAGTTAAACAGTTGTTATGTATAATGCATATTTGGTGCTATGTGTGACAATGCAGATTTAAATAGGGGTAATGGTTAAAACTTGTACCATGTTTAGTGTGAATAATGAATCATTGTGTGCTGTCTGTACTTATAATACCACCACAATAACACTATAGTGATATTCAAACATCTCCCATCCCCAGTTGTTAACTGAAAACAAAGGCAGCACTTATCTATCCATCTTAATAGTCAGCACCATACTATGTCATACCTCTGAGAGACAATTAACTCTTCTTGCTTTGAATTATGACCAGAGAAACTGCTTCTTATTTAACAATATATTGTTGACTATTTAACAATCTAAACAAGTAAAAGACAGTAAACATGAGACTTGTGATCCAATTGTTTATAGCCACAAAACTTCAATTCATTAGCTTATGTAGACTTGTCGCTTATATTTGATCTAGTTGTAAAAGTATGGTTTAAACACAAAAGACGAACACATTAGGAACCTACTTTACATTTCAAAAGACATACCTAATTTCACAGACAGAAATCTCTGATTATTTATTTTCATCTAAAGTTAATGCAATTACTGTTTCTTTTGGTGTCTTTCAGCTGCAATTAACAATCATAATAACAATTTAACACTTCCTATGTTAATGTTCCTGTTACTGGTTACTCTTAGGTTTTTAGATGTTTAGAATATTCATGTATGTCCTGGCATAGAATCACTAGGTCACTAGGCCCACTCTTGTGAATTAATAAAGACTATGGGGCTCTACATCACATAAACGATAATGCCATCATTAGAACCAGACATGGTCACTAAGGGGATTTGAATACAAAATAACAGATCTTTTTATTTTGGACCAGCACAAGAGCAGACTAAAATTTATACCAAAGTATTGGTTTCCCATATTTGTGCAAGCAAGTAAGTGAAGATTATGATGCCTGTAGAATAATTTGCCACTGCAAATATATAGGTGCACTTTCTAGCCCATTCTGGTCAGGGGTATCTTAGATTCTTACCTTAGATTCTTAAATAATTGATAAATAATTAATTAACAACTACTGTATTTATCGTCGTATAACACACACACTTTTTCTCCCTGAAAATTGGGAGTAAATTATAGGTGCATGTTATACGCCGATATTCATTCTAACCCCCCCTCCTCAACCTAAACCCCCCTCCTCAACCTAAACCCCCCTCATCAACCTCAACCCCCCTAAATAACTCCCCCTCACTTATTTGCTTCTGTTCCGGCCTCGGAGCGGAGCGGAGGCCGGAACAGAAGCAGGTAAGTGAGGGGGAGTTATTTAGGGGGGTTTAGAATGAGCAGGGGGGTTGAGGTTGAGGAGGGGGTTGAGGAAGGAGGATGAGGATGGGGGTGTTGAGGGGGTTTGAGGATGGGGGGTTTGAGGATGGGGAGTTTGAGGATGGGGAGTTTGAGGATGGGAGGTTTGAGGATGGGAGGTTTGAGGATGAGGGGTTTGAGGAGGGGGTTTGAGGATAGGGGGGTTGAGGAAGGAGGATGAGGGGGGTTTGAGGATGGGGGGTTGTGGAGGGAGGTTGAGGATGGGGTTGAGGATGGGGGGTTGAGGATGGGGGGTTGAGGATGGGGGCTTGAGGATGGGGGGTTGAGGAGGGAGGATGAGGAGGGAGGATGAGGAGGGAGGATGAGGAGGGAGGATGAGGAGGGAGGTTGAGGAGGGAGGTTGAGGAGGGAGGTTGAGGATGAGGAGGGTGGTTGAGGTTTGAGGAGGGGGGTTGAGGAAGGAGGTTGAGGATGGGGGGGTGGAGAAGGGGGTTGAAGATGGGGGGGTGGAGGAGGGGGTTGAAGATGGGGCATTTGAGGAGGGGGGATGAGGAGGGAGGATGAGGTTGAGGATTTTGCTTCAAAGTTCTTTATTTGAATTTTTTATTTTTTCCCCTGAAATTTCCTTCATAAAATGAGGTACGTGTTATACGCCGGTGATTGTTATATTGGTAATTAATAACTTATTCACATATTGCAGATCAGAGGAGATCTTAAAAGGTTGAACTTGATGGACTGAAAGTCTTTTTTCAACCTTAATTACTATGTAACTATGTAACTATGTAATATTGCAAAGAAGCCTTACAATGGTGAGTTGGAAAGGAATGTGGCCAAGGTACCCTCTTCAGTCATGTACCCTCAGAGAAGTCAAGTTCTGGTAACCAAATTGGGTATAATGTGTTATCAAAATAATACCTTCTGTATTGTGTACAGCAAAGTTATTTATATCCATCACAATCATTATTCACAGTTTTAGTCAATATAACTTGTAAAGCCTGATTAGTGTGTTAACTGTATTGTTCACTTTTGTTTGAATTTCATACGCTAATAAAGTGAATGGATAGTACAGTTGGATAGAGTATTCACAACCTATAAGAAATGAGTCCCAAACTGATTGATATTAGAAAAATATAGCTATTGATGTTAATTTATAAATTGTTTTTATATCAGATTTTCCAAATATTAACTAAACAATTATGTTGATTTGTAATGTCCATTTACAATGACCCAAGTGTATACTGGTTTCTCATGAGAAATATATTTATGACTGTAGTCAAAGGAAGCATACTGGCATGTCATATCTGTGTTTTATTATCTTGGTTCTAGTATTTGCAGTGGCCTATATATCTCCTTGATGGCTATGAAGCTTAATGTTGTCATAAATGGAACAAAAAGAGTTTTAATGGAATTAGTTCAAAATTTTCAGTTATGCTATTTAACTTGTTTATAAAGGTTAACTTTAAGGTTAGAGAAATTGACTGCAATGTAACATATTCAAGTCAAATGTCTACAGTAAATGAAATCAATAAATGCTTCAGGTTCTAAACATCAAAACCATGGGCAAAACTACGAATGAAAAAAGCTTTATATTCCGTTGATTGCACAATCCATAGCCCAGCAATTTACTGTAAAAACAGCAATATGTTTTCAGTAAATATACACAAATTAGGCGATTGTGTATCAGTTTAAGGAACTGCTTGTAGAATAAGAACAACAGATCTCCGGAATGGAACAATGAGCTAGATTTGTACTGTTTACTCTAGGCCAAGGGGTTAAACACTTGCTTTTTGAATAATGTATTAATGACCTTGTGGATTTGACAGTATCATGTTTCTATCTTTGCTGATGATTCAAAATTGTATAAGGTTAGAGAATAAAAGACATTTTCTTCTACATCATCTTGTATGACTTGACAGATAATGTTCATTCTACATTATATACAGATAAACATAGCATTTTGCTTACAGAGCAATTCTTGTTAGAGAATGGATTATGAATCTCAATGTCAGGCTGCAGTTGAAACATTATATAATGGGTTCTTTAGTGAGGCAAATTAAAGAGAAAATCACTCCCTTTTGCCAGTCTTGAAGGTGTTGACCATCTCCTTAGATTTTACTCTTGACTAATTCAATGTGGTCATTCACCTTTTGTACGTTTTTTTTTAAAATGACACTTTTGATAAAATGTTCAGCTTAGTCAAAAGATTGTGTCACATTGTGCCATAATAACATAAGCTGATACTGGTAAAAGCTAATGTACAAGGAACAAATAGAATTCAAATAAGATTTCTCAAATAACATTTTTTTTTAGAACAATATATACTGTTAACAAAATTGCAATAGACCTTTGAACTTCTTCTAAGAAACAATATTTTTTAAAGGGTCTCTGCTCCTGCTTATTTTTCTAACTCATGAAGATAGTATTGCCTTTCTGTTTTTCTAACTAAATTAACCCAGCAGAGCTCTATTGAAAGGACACTGAAACTTCATATTTACATAGTTCTCATTTGAATATTCTGCTTTATGGTTAATGATTGAAATGTTTTTGAAGGTAAAATAAAATTTCTAATGAAATTGCACCCTCTGTGATATTAAAATGTTTTCCAGTTAAGAAGGATGTCCAGTTATTTTCGTGCAACTGACCATGCACGGGCATGGTATAATTTTGCCAGGATTGTTGTTATTATACTTCATTATTGATGTATTTCCAACCATTGTGAGTTTGGCAAACAACATGATGACTACACCAACAGACAGCACTGCACATGCCTGAGCCCTATAACATGCATGCGCTTCTCTGACATGTAAAGGGTTAGTGAGTGAATGCACAGTACATCTGGAATTACAGCGCCTCATTGTGGATCTAATTTTAATGACAGTGATTTGATAAATGGCATGGAGACTTGAGTGGAGCTAATGTGAGATAGTAGATCATGGCTCATTGTAAGTTCTTTTAGTAAATTCCACCCTTAGTAACAAAAGTAGCATTGCGACCTTATATACTCATTATACCTTCCAACATGTCCAGATTTACTTATTAGGTAAACATAATGACAATCTATATAGTAATATTGTATTTAATATTTAAAAGACAGACAGCAATATTTAGGAAAGGAACCTCTCCTGGTTCTGGAATGCAAACTACAGAATGCAACATTAATACTTACTGGTGATAGCGTCTCTTTAGTACAAATAGCATATATACTAGATGTCTATATGGATGTTTTGACATATTTTAGATGTAATATTATTTGTACAAGAATCTATCAAATAAGTTGAAAGGTAATAAGATCATTGATTGAGATATAAACCCATTTTCAATTACCCGACTTTGGAAGGATGTTTTCCTCTTTTTGAGATAAACTGCCACACGTTTAATCAGACTTTTGTTTGCTTTTCTCTTGATCAAAAGCTCTGTGAAAAGAAAACAAATCTCTCTTCTATACCCATTTTAACGAAAGTTCAGCAATTTTGTTACATATTAATATTCATCCTTTTAATATTTTGTGGTATTTGTGTGCCTATTACTTTGGGCATATGCACAATATAGTCCATTACAAAATACATAGTACTGTATATTGTTACAGCTCCACTAATAGGTGTATACAGAACTATTCTACTTACTGTAGGAAAAAATGTGGTCAAGTATCTGCACAGACGATTCATTTGTCTCCAATTTGTTTGCAGGACTCTTTAGTCAATAATTACAAAGTACACTTTCATGTGCAAGTATCTTCTTCACACTTTTATAACTATTTTACAATAGTGTTTTTTTCAATGCTGCTGAAATATTTAGTAATTATGACTATTTCAAATTCTTTCCTTAAATACGTAAAAAAAAAAAGTATTCATTCTCTGCATTCTTAATTAACATTCAACATCTTTTCATTTATTTTTGTCTTTCAATATGAAAGGACTCTAAATGTTAACAATTTTCATTTATTTATTGTAAAAATGTGCTCAAAAATGAAAGAAATTCAGAATCCTTAGTATTTAGCTAGTTTTAGGCAGAAATCGTTATTCATAGTGAATTATCCTGATGTCTGTGCATATGAGTGCATGCCTTTATTCTATAATTACTCCAAATCTTATGTGATCTAACAATTACATTTACAGCAATATATATTTTTTGCACTGATAATTTGAGGAACCGCCAAGTTCTATTAAAAAAAAAAAAATCCAAGCCTTCAACACTATGGTATAATGGGCTTGTGGAAGGTTTGCAATTTGCCAATCATATCTATTCATCTTTATTGTATTTATCAAATTAACACCAACAAAATATAATAAATAAAGACTATTAATGTGGATTCTTAATATGGGGATAGATAGTGATTTCAGTCCCTATTAAAAATGATTTAAACAATCATATGTTTAAACTCATGAACTCTCATCCATAACAAATCTATCTAGACCAGGGGTGGTCCGTATAAGGCCTGCAAAATAATTTGGTCTGGCCCTTCCAAGCTCTACGCAGGCGTTAAGAGATACACAGCTTCGGGAGAGAGAAACACATGAAGGAGAGCGAGAATGACAGACATAGGACAGAGAGAGAGAGGGGGAGAGTGAAAGGGATAGACTGGAGAGAGACAGGAGAGATAGAGACACAGGAGAGAGAGACATTACAGAGAGAGAGAGATGACAGAGAGATGGGGGGAGAGAGAGAGAGAGAGGAGAGAAAGAGACAGGAGAGAAGGAACAGAGATATGGGGTGCTGGAGAGAGAGAGCGGACAGAGAGAGAGAGACAGGAGAGATAGAGAGAGAGAGACAGGACAGATAGAGAGACACAGGACCGAGCAATGAGTTGATTAAATGTTTGACCAAATATGGCAGGCTAATTTTTAAGTTGATAATTTTGTATGGCCTTTGGCAGAAAAAAGGTTCCCCACCCCTGATCTATACATTCCATATTTGAGACCTCCAAAACAAATGTGCTATATTTCATAATGTACACATTGGTTTTATATTAATGTTCTTTCACCAGAATTATTTGGTTCTTCAAGGGGACAGATTTGCCACAGAGTTTCTAAGTATGATGTTCTGCATTTAATTCGAACATAGTGGGATTCCATTACTGTAGGTGTATTGAGGGGTTTGATGGGAATAAAAATGAAAGGGCACAGAGGGGATTTTGGTTAGGAGGGATGTAGCAATGATAATTTCACAAGGAGAGGTAATGTCAGTGATTTCATGAGATAGAAATGTAAAGTGGATAAATTGGGATGACAGTGGATTTGACCGGCTTATTTGTCGGCTTGATAAAGTGAAGCCGTGAGATCATCTGGTGAGATGAAAGGTATCACAGAAGCATATATCCAATATTCATTACACTAATTTGTGCCAGACAATGGAAAAATTAGCCATGGAAAGCAACAGCAATGACCACACTGGTAAGGTCATGCTCCTCATCTATGTTCAATAGCATATTTAAGCAAGTTTTTAAAATAGTATTTTATCTGTAATCGTTTAATCATGCATAGGAATATACGTTGACAACAATTACTGGTAATCGATATCCTAACTTACAATGAATAAATAAAGCAAAAGCGCAACTAATTAATTATATTATATTATTGATATTAAGGTTTTTGAGCCAATGCCTAAAGATATTATGCAGTTTACGTATGCTAAACAAGATTTTACAAATTACAAATAAAGCAGCATTAATATATATCTCCCTGTATATAAAATATTCTGTTGCCTCTCTTTCAAAGAGAAGGAATTATGGTTCCCATGTTATTTATTCTGTTGTAGCTGGTATGATAAGTCTATTCCCTCTATACTTTATATTTTTTACCCAAGCATATTACTTTGCACTCTTTTGCATTGGATTTATTTAGGGGATAAAGTGCATTAGCATGCTCTGAAATATTTAGCCATATTGAACAATAAACAATTTATTGAGGACACAGTGCGAAACCTACTCTATCTGTATGAAATGGCTGATGCACATTTTTTATTTATAAATGTTCAGTTACATTTATTTAAGGAATGTATAAATGATAACACAGTAGAAATAAATTGTGACATCCAAGCAATCTCTTTTTAATTTTCAGCGAAAAACCATAGCAATGAAAAAATAAAAGCCATCTGTTATATGGATAAAATGAACTTATTGTATTAGAGCTAGTATGATAAATTATTTGTCTGGAAAAATATCTAGCAAAGGCACTTTAACAAGCACTTGTGTTCTTATTATGTATCCATACCGCCATGCAAAATATGAATCTAATATCTTTTCGTCAAACACTTCTCTTTTTTAATATGTGTCCATGTTTATCATCAGACTCATGCTCAAGATACATTTGCTGTGTGTCCATAAACGATCTATATGACTGCACTGATATTTTACATTATAACGTTATGTAAAAGCCTCTTCTGAAGAAGAAAATCAAACATAAAGATGTTAAATAAAAGAGAATGGTTATATACCAGTCAAATCATTTGTTCTTCTCTTTCAACAGACACAAAACACAACTGTTTTTTTTTTCCCAAGCACTGTAAAAAGCACATTTTAAATATTAAAGTTATTTGCATGAAAAAATATTATCTAAGTTTCCCTGTTTTTGCCTTTTTCTAATCTAACACATGCTGCTTATATCAGAAACACACATTACATTGAGTCATTCTAAACACATACTGATTTATTTTATAAAATGTGTTTACCACACCCCAGAACGGCCTACAAAGGCACAGTAACATTATCGAAAAAAAATTGGCGATGTTAAAAATATATATATGTGGATCATCCACACTCATTAGTGACACCCATAATATTTTACACCAGTTTAACTAAAATAGAGTTGGATATTAATGCCTGGATGAAGCTAGTGTGGTCAAGACCTCCACACCACAGGTGAGTATAGTAGAACCCTGTGACCTCAAGGGGTACCTCCTACCTGTAGGATACTACCTATGTAGATACCCCATTTCTGGCTAAATGTCCCTAAAGATAGACAAACATGAATTGGTGTCCAGGTAATACTGAATAGAGAGCTCCAACAAATATCAGTAAATAATGAAAATGACCAGTAGTGTGAACAATACACAGGTTAAAATTATTTAAAAGAAAAAGGTCGAAAATACCATGTGGTTGGGGGTAATGATCACTGGATTTAAAAATGGATAACTCCTGTTTACATATATATAAAGTGCCAAAGATACATACACCACTTCTGGTTACCAGTGCTCTGTTTGAGTAGGTCAAATAGATCCCTATATTCACTACATAGACCTTATTGATAGAATATAAGGGTGCCCTGGGGGGTGTCACAGTAGGATTTAGGGATCCTATATAATTATCTCATTGCAGAATATGTGATTTTTATTTTTCTGTGTATTATATGCACTAATGAACTATATGTACTTTTGGAATGACTTCCATATATTGGATTTATGCAGCCTGACTACTTTAGAAGATTCAGAATTTAAATACTTGGGGCCTCATTCTATTTTCGGCCGTAAATCGGCCGTAAGGCTGCGATTCCTTGCGGGGGTTCAGTTAACTCGCGATTCTATTATACGGCCCCACAAGGATCTCCTCTTACGGCCGGCCGCATATCTTGGAACCGGCCGTAATCTCAGAAATCTAAAAACCCAAAAATAAATTCAAGCCTGCACTGTACAGCTCTGTAAATGCTAGGGATCATATTGGGGGACATGAGGATTAAAAGGAACCCACTCTCAAGCTTGCACATCAGCCCAAACCCAAGTTCAAATTAACTGTTTATTTTCCGGCTGCGGCGTGGGCGGGTCTGAAGTGCTCCAAGCACTCTGGACTTTTTACATGGATATTTTACGGAAATTAAAAATAAAATATTTTACGGATTTGAGTATAGGATAATTATGTGCTATTTTTTCTAACACCTAAAATCCCTTTATAGTCTTCTCAAAGTGCAGGATGGCTTTGTTTGAGCTATTTTATGTGCTTAATTGGTGCTAGCGGGACCTCTTTCCTGCAAGTAAGCTGCGGTTAGTTTTCAGCCTTGCAGAGAGGGTTCCCGGAGCAATTGAATTACAAATAGGAATTTCTTACGGCCGAAACTCTTGCGGCCGTTTTAGATCAAAGGCTTTCCTCTGGCGCGAGCGGCCGCAAGAGATAGCAAGGCACCGGCCGCAAGCCTGCCGGAGTCCCCGGCCGTAAGGGAATAGAATAGCAGAATAGCTTGCGGCCGGTCCTTGCGGCCCCGCAACGGCTGCGGCCGCTAATAGAATGAGGCCCTTGGTAGTCAATGTACACCATATTGCTTACCAATCCAGTTGAGAGTTTGTCTTTTTCTATTAAATTGTAAATATTGGTAATATTAGTACCTTATATTATATCAATAAGGTCTATGCCGTGAATATAGGGATCTATTTGCATTATATGAGACCTACTCAAACAGAGCACTGGTAACCAGAAGTGGTGTAGGTATCTTTGGCACTATATATATATGTAAACAGGAGTTATCGATTTGTAAATCCTGCGATCATTACCCCCAACCACATGGTATTATAGTTTACTGCTCATTTCCGACCTTTTTCTTTTAAATACGTTTTAACCTGTGTATTGTTTACACTACTGGTCATTTTCATTATTTACTGATATTTGTTGGAGCTCTCTATTCAGTATTGTCTGGACAAAAACATTTTTTTCTTTTTATCTATAGGGGCATTTAGCCAGAAATGGGGTATCTACATAGGTAGTATCCTACAGGTAGGAGGTACCCCTCGAGGTCACAGGGTTCTACTGTGTTCACCTGTGGTCTTGACCACACTTGCTTCGCCCAGGCATTGATATCCAACTGTATTGTAGTTTACTACTATACCAGGATATTTAAACTGGTGTGACATATTATGGGTGTCACTGGTGAGTGTGGATGATATATATATATATATATTTTTTTTTTAACATCGGCAATTTTTCTTTGGTGTAATAAAGTTGTTTTTTTTTCATAATGTTTGTAACAACTATTAAGTGTTATGCACTTTGGAAACTGTAAACATTTATTTCAGTTATCTATACAGTGTAGCTACCAACAGAAACAATGCATTTGTGTGCAGATTTTAACTCTTTACTAACTTTCACGCCAGCAGCAGCTCAATGACGAGATCTTATAGAGCAGTAAGATCCTCCTTTCTGACTCCTCCTTACTTCCTGGACCTTACTTCCCATGATGTTATGGTGCACAAATAGGATTTACAGATTGTTACAATTTATTAGCTGCCTGTGATTGGCCAAAACAAATTATGAATGTTATGCTAATTTTAGCTTGGATATACATGGGTGTTAACTCTAAAAAGCAAGTGCTTGCAAACTGAAGACATTTAGCCAACATCAGGGGGAGTTTGTTAATGATTATTTTGGTATTGTTTTCATGCAAAAAAATGTTTTCATGCACTGCTGATCCTCTTCTATTAGATGCATTCATAATCCAGGAAATTTACATATGTTTTTAAGTAAATATTACTTTAAAACTTAATTTAAACTAAAAGGAAATGCAGAGAGCTTACTTTAGTCTGTGCATCTCATCGGCTGGCAGAGGGCAAGCCCCCAAGATCAGTTATATTTTCAGTTTTTTTGCTCTGATACACTTACACACAGCAGCACATTATGAATTCACCTATAGAAGACAATTATATTTTATTAGTTTATTATATGTGATTTTCAGATATGTTTGTTTTCACTGTAACTCTCAATATATAATACAAGCAGCATAATAATTTTATTATGATTTAAGACTGTGTATCTTATAAGGCTTTAAAGTCTCAAATTAGCTTTTTATGGGCAGGTTTGAACAGTACAAAAGAATATGAATTCAAAATAAGTGCTTCAAAGGATAAAAATGTACTGTTCTAACTGATGTACACAATACTTTTGAAACAATGGTGTGAATTTGCAAAGCACTTACTCCCCTGAGATGAGGTGAGAAGAGCTGAGATAATGTGGGAATTAGTGGCGGAGGTACCACTGGTGCAGGCATTTGTGCAAATTTTCTAATATAATTTATTTTCGATGCAAAAACTTTTGTTTTGTACAAAACATGTCGTTTTAAGTTCACATTAGAAAATTTGTGACTGAAGTGACCCTTTAAATTAAATAACACACCTATAATATGTTTTCACTTATAGACCACATTCGCAGCATATGCCATTAACCAAAAATAACAGAATAAAAATAAATAGATAAATATATATCAAAATATATATAAATATACGTATATATGTATATACGTATTATTGCAATTTTCTCCAATTTCAATGTCAATTTCATTATCATGAAATATTTTAAATTAAAAAAATATTATCTTTATTTGAAATAAAAAATGACACAATTGTATTTTTATCAATGTGTTATTATGTTATTTGAAGTTCAAGAAAAGATAAAACAATGATCGCATTTTTTAAACAACTGACACATTAACATATATGCTTATCAATGCCTTTAATATCCTATAAGGTCCTGAAATCAGCAGAGACAGCTCCATGCATATAACAGCACAGTATTACTATTTTCAATAAACTTGGAACTGCATGCTAATTATGGCTGGCTATCTAAGATAGCAAAATTATATGTGGAATTACTTAAAGAAACGCAAAAGTCGCTATATCTACCATACATCATCAGTTAGAGGGTTGAAATCATGTGGAAAATGTGTTGTTCATGTTTTAAGTTGACAAAGAACTTAGATATTGTAATTTTAGTTTAACCCTTGAAGCCTTCTAACAAGAATCTGCATAAATAATAATGCTAGAGTCTGTAACTGTTACACATTGGTTTACATAGCATTTGAGTGTGGTGGTGCAGTGGTAAGTAATTTGTTTTAAATACTATTTTCATTGGTAAGTCATAGGTTCAATGGTGTGTGTGTGTGTAAGGCAGATAGCTGTGTTTGTGGAAGGAGGCATTGTGTGAGAGAAAGTATGTTTGTGTGTATGTGAGAGAGAGTCAGACATCTGTGTATGTAAAAGGGAAAGTGGGTTCTGAACAATACTGTTTGATTGTATGAGAGACATATAGAGAGAAAAATACAGAGAGGGAAATAGATATAAAGGCAGGGACAAAGAGAGAAGGAGAGAGATATAGGGAGAGTTTTTTCTTCGGTAATGTGTCAGACTAATAACTGTTATTCCCATGATGCTTTGCTGCAGAGGCTGAATCCACATATACTACAACATTGTTATTCCTGCCTCCGACTCTGATTGGTCCAAACTAAATAGGAATTTTATGCTAATTTAGTTTGGATTTTCTAAAGACGTTCACTCTCAAATCAACCTTCAAAAAAATTGAGGAAATTTAGCAAAGTTTTTGGATCAAGCTAAATAATAATAAAAGCTAATGCTGGATATCACCCTGGATTCCCCCTTAAGAAACCACCACATTCCCAAAAATGTATTGTGTCAATGCATGTATTAAGTAATATGCATTGTTATACATGTGAGATGTGTTGTAATTGAACTTTTTGAAAATAAATGCTGGTCTGTTTCTTTGTTATTGCTATTTTCAAAACTGATTGGCGGTAACTGCTGCCTAATGAATTTGCATTTTTTTCTTTAACATGGAAAATAGATTTTACTGCAGAGAAGAAGCTAAATTGTCACCTAGTGGGCCCATTCAGTGTATGTAAAAGTTTGGATGGATATAGCTTGAGGATTGCCTTATGCCACTTGAATTGAGGATCTTGTTTTTGTATATCTCTTTTTATGGATGATATTTCCCTCCTGAACTTAGGGAATGGTTTGATATTTGAAGATTTCTATGGTATGAGCCCCCTTCTTGCTGTCCTGTAAGCTACACAAGTTAATGATGAATTGCTTTCCATTAGATGATTTTCCCTATATAATGATAAAGGTTTTGGAAGTTGATGTCTAAATATAAATGTAAAAATATTTTTTTAGTGCAAACATTTTTTTTTTATTAATTATAATCACTCACCAGTAAAGGCAAACATTACCTAAATATGTTGAGTGAATGTTATTTTGTATTACCAGATTTCAATTATGAAATATAAAACTCCATTTACTCACCGATAATGATGAATATTCACAAAAAATGGAGGAAATATGTCATGATAGTTGCTGTGTGGGTCAAGTGAGTAAGACAGAGAGAGAGCGGACTCAGAACATAAAAGGTTTCTTTGTTACTAAATAACATTCGCTCGCCGCCTCCAGAAAATGTTCAGAAAAAGCAGCGAGCAAATGTAGTTAAAAATATTTCAATTTGAGAATTAAAAGTTTAGTATAAAATCACAACATTTGTTTAATATGAAGGGGAAAAGTTTGTACAAGACAACAAAATACTCATTTGGCCATAATTAACCAATCAAAATGCATGGAATGTGAAAGTTGCTCATTATCTTACAAGGACAAATGCTCAATAGCAAGAAGCATACAGTAGCAGTCAAGATAACAGGATGGAAGCCTGCAGTAAATAAAAGCTGTATATATAGGCTGCAAAATAAATAACATAGTATTTATTTGTTTAATATATTTTGCCCATTAGCAACTTTAGTAGTCCAAACATACCATACAAAAAAAATATTTGACCACAGACATTCCTTAATATTATACCTCTACCTAGTGATTTTTCTTACAAAGTAGATTGAAAAAAAATCTTTATATTAATATAATAATATAGTAACCAAATAGCAAGTGTTTTTCCCAAAGACAATGAATATATCATTCTATTAAATGTGTGCATCTATGTATTGGTTCTACCATTACTATTGGTCATATTTCAGTTATTCTTTGAAGAGGGTTTGATACTTCTACTCTAAATCATATTTAATCCTATCTACCAAGCTTATAATTTAGTTCCTTATTTTCCCACCATATTAACAGTGGCTTTCTCTATTCACGCAATGAAGACAATTTCAAAGCAGCACAAACTAGTACTTAATTGCTTTTCATTCTGCTACTTGCCGTGGTTATCAGCTTTTATAAAATTGTAATAAGAGAATCCCTTTACCAGCTGTATTCCTGTTTCTTTCCCTCTATTGCTCCAATCTACAGATAAATGTTATGTGTCTTACCGTAAACTTCCAATGTATCTAAGCATTTCATTTCAACATATACTATAATAATAATATATCATTATTCATAATAAAGGCCTCTGGGTATTAAATTACGTATGATTGTCTATCAGAAATGTGCTATGCTAATCATTTTATATAATCATACTTCAGATTTTTCTTGTATTATTTTGTTTGTAATTAAAAGTTATGTTTTAACTATTGTCACATTACAACTAATTGTCGATATATATGTATAGAGGCCATAGTGGGGACATTTTATGATTGTAATTTTCCAAACACTTAATTTTTTACGCTACTCTGATGATTACCTTAATCAATTTTCCATTTTGCTAAACCTTGCAAATGTAATTTCCAACCAAATAAAAAATGTTATTGGAAAAAAATATTTTTAGCACAGCCGGTGGATGTTTAACAATAATTATAATAGGATATTGTGGTTGAAACCATTTTTTATAGTTTTTATCCACTGTTCTGGATTGCATTGTCAAAACTATTGCCACAGCATAATTGCACCCAGGAGATACTGTGGCCATACCTCACGTACATAGTTTATTGCAAAAACACTTATCATCCAAGAAAATACTACCTACTAGCACACAAAAGACTGTTATTCCAAAATATGCAAGGCACTGGATAGAGATGGCACACTTCTGCTCTTCTTGGATCTCAGTAATATAGTAATAAAATGCAACATGGACTCAGCACTAATTTTACTGCAGACAACCTTCTATCTGAACAATTGGAATGTGGTAGCCAAAACTGCCAGTGCTTTCCTCAAAAAATTACTCCTGAGAATATAACAAATAGAAATAAAATTAAAGTCTGTAGTAAACAATTCTGGCATTTAAAAATGTAAAGGTTTTATTTATTTCTGTATTTACTTATTTTTGCTTTCTAAAACATATTGCCTATTATCAAATTTAGATACTCAAAATATAGAAATTATTCACCACAATCATCATTTAAGGTCTCAAAACTGAGTATATTATTTTGCTTGGTGTCATTTACAAAGCTTTGCGATCTATGTCCCTAGAGTCTGTGAGGTTCCTGAAGGTCAATCAAATATTTCTGGGGAATACCACTATAGATTGTTACTGCCTGCAGCAAAAGGGACTAACCAGAGTCCATAACTAAACTGCTCCTGTAACATATTCCATCCCAATAGCATTCTCTATAAGTGTGAATCTCACTATCACAAAAGCTGTGAGATGAATCTGTGCAGAGGTTCCAGTTTGTAATGATTTTATACATAGCCTCCTAGACTTCTCTGAAAGGTTGAAGTGCATTTATTATATTTATTCATTTGTATTATTATTTTACATTATAGTGGGCTTTTTCTTATAATATAATATTGTTATATTATATTATTATACTGAACACACCAAAATCAAGAAAAGAAGAAAAGAAAACTATGTCTCCTATTTAATTGAGCATTTGTAAGTTACTGGAGCTTGTAATGTACCCCGTAAATTAATTTGCTATTTAATTAATGTCTTTTAACAAGCCACAAACGATCTACAGGCTGAAAATTCCTGCGGTTGTCAAAATCGTAACTTACAACCTATCTAAGCCTTTGATCTTTCAAGCTCGCAAATGTTACTATCGCTAAAATCGCTAATCGCTATTCAATTGCTACAATTCCTCAAGCCCGCAAATGTTTTCACACCCGAAAACGGCAAATGTAGGGGAAAATCCTACGTATACCAGATAGGATTTTCAAGGGGGCTAAACACCTGTCAGTATCACTGTAAATGCAAATATAAATTCAATACTGCACTTATAAAGACAGGAAAGGCGATGAAAGACATTAGAATTAATTGCAGAACAGTCTCAAGCTTGCAAATTTGCAATCAAAATTATTTTTTTTATGTTTCATTTTGGTGTTAAATCAATCTTGGCAATCAATGAGTTAATACATATCAGGCCACCCACATGGACTGAAACAGTATCACCATTTTTTATATTTTATTCCTTGACGAATTGCGAGCCTGATCGCATATGGGACCTCTAAACACACACAATTTTCTCACCTCTCCAATATAAAGCTAATTATATCTGGGCTCCAAATCATCTATTAAATATCAGGATAATAGTTTGCTTCTTCACTACACCTGCCTTGCCATACACATTATCCTTATTTAACTCAGTGCCAACAAGTAGGAGTACCTGCTTCCACATATAGGCCCCTAATAAATTGTCCAAATCGTAAGTACATGAGCCTGTAATAAAGCCCTTAAAAGTTCCAGATATTTAATTAGCTACATTTTGCTACTCGCAATTCATTTGCGAGTTACAGGCTCAAAATCACTGCACTTGTAAAAAATGTAACACCGTCCTATCTCCGTAAATGTTACCAGTGCTAAAGATGCAAAATCCATATTTAATTACAATAAGTCAACACGTGCGCAATAGCCTTTAAATCTGTAAATGGCAAATGTATAAAAAAAAAATCGATGAGCACTAGATAGGACTCGCAAGTGGGTTAAATATCTGATAGTAACACTGCAAAAGCAAATAAAAATACACTACTGTACTTACAAAATACTAGGAAACCAATGAAAGGCATTAGAATTAATTGCACAACAGTCGCAAGCTTGCAAATCTGCAATAAAATAAGTTTTTTTCCCTGTTATATCGATCCCAGGATACAACAGCTGATTTATTGATTTCTACATTTCTGGATTGTGAGTCTGATTGCAGATGGGACCTCTAAACACTAATTGATTGACGTTTAACCTCCATGTTTTACTGACGTCATGATGACGGTCTCATTTACTATTGCCTCTGTCTAAATCATAACTTAAGGGCTTGCTTAATTGCTCATGATTACACTCTGAAATGCTACTTATCATTAATCTTTATTTTTCACAGTCATATGTCATAACATTTTTCATACTTGTAAATTTAAACATACATGTCATAAACAGCATTTAATAAAATCTGGAAGTCTTTGTATAAAAATGTTTTATTGTTGTAGTTCTTTTGCTTAACTGTGACCTTCCTCCAATTTTTTCCTTTTTCTCCGTTTGACATTAGCTGTAGATTCAGTAAAACATATTAATTAAATTAACCTAAAACATATTAAATTAAACTAACCTGACAATAACATTCAGGTGAGGGCAGATACACTTGAGTGCGTCATAGTTGACCTGAAATGCTACTTTCGGCCCGTAAATTGAGTATTTGTTTTATTGAATCGCTCTGTAATTGTAGCAAATTTCAAGCCAGCAGACACACGGCCTGTATAACGTAATCTGCGGGCTTGCAATTGAATAGGGGCCTATTACTCTTAGTGCAACAACCCAAAGGGGATGGGAAAAATCTCCTGAGAATAAATTGACTAAAAATAACGGTGTTAATACATCATTAAATGAACAAACTCACTGATTAAAATTCTAAAAATAGAAAAAGAGCACTATCATAATTTCTATACAAATAACCATATATTGCAGATACTAAAGATCATCAATCCTTACATCTTGTAAACTAGTAATGTGCAGCATATAAACTTTTTAATCTATCCCAAGTCAAATCAATATTGAAAAGTGGCAAGTGCAATAAATAATGGTTAAGGTTAATTCACCAGAATTACAAAACAAAAATACCAATATCAATTCATGTGCAAACCCCTTAAAAAACATTTAAAGTCCCTATACTAGCTGTTGTAGCACCTCTTGGGACCCACCACTCGCCCACTAAATGAAACAAATTGCACTGTTCTCCTGACTAAATTTAACTAAAGAATCGCAGTAATGTTACATGTGGTGGCACTTGGGACCTGCTACTTGCCCTCTAAAACACAAATAATCTACACTAACTGAACATAGCTAATAATATATTATTCACCAAGCCATAATAATAAAAAAAATTAACAAACAAAAAAGTCAGTTTACACAGTATATAATGAAATTGTATATAATTAATATAAGTCAATATGTTTATATGTAGTTAATATAAGGCAAAATGTTGTATTTCTGAATAAACTAGTTCAATATCTCAGATATGAAATTTTATTACAGCCTAAAATATAACATTGCAACTATAAATGTAATATAAAGTGCATAAATCATATTCATATAGTAATAAAGAAATATAAGAATTGATATCAATTTAATAACAATTACCTCTTTACAGTTGTGATCAGTACAGTGCACACAACACACAATTCATTCTCAAATAATACCATACATGTGGCTGAACATGAAGCACAACCTAGTTGCTATTTATCATGTAGTTTCCGACGTCTAACTCTGGTGACCCGATGATGTCATCAACAGACATCTGCGCCCTTCAACAGGCTGACGCACGTGTTTCCTTTACGCTTCCTCTGGACATAGTCCATACCCACATTCTATATAATAAACTCTAATATTTTTGTAGTGAAACAAACATTTTATCCCATTTTTTATTAATTATTGGTATATTATGGGGGATTTTTTCCTGTTCCTGCCTGTTTGTGTTCTGTAAATTTTATTCATACAAATCAAAAATATATCTTGTAAGTATATTTTATTAGTATCTTATTAAACTTGTTGTGACTTACTTACACCATGTTCGGCTCTATGCACTCTCTTTTTATTCTTTTATAGTTACGTCAAATATTTTGTTTCCACTTTTGGAGTGGATTTTAATTAGTTAATAGCGTCAAAAAAGAGTTCTGAACTTGGTTTGAATATATTCTACAATTTATATTTATTACAGGAATTTATCCCCGGATCTTTAAAAAAACACATTTTTTGTATCCTTGAGAGTGTGAATAAGTACTTTCTTTATCTCTTTTATCCTTGATGTTTTGGTATATGGTCAATTTTTGTATTTGGTGTTGTATGTTTGGAAAAGACTGCTAATAATTACTTTGCTGTTATTAGGATTTACACAGTTTAATTTGTATAATTGCATCTGAGTACCTGATAACATGAAGCATAAATTCAGATGTTGATTAAATTAAATTGTTTTACTGAATCAGAACATGTGACTATTAACATCACTAACATACTAGTCCTAGTACCAAACAAAAATGCTTTCAGTGTTCAGTTAACAATATATTTTAATAAACATAAAGTGTCAATCAGTGAAGCCTAATGGACAGAGCACAGATACAAGTTACCACTGCTTGGTGGTACAAAATAATCATTTACTTACACCCTATATGGTGCCTGCCCCAATAATCCCCTTTAATTAGTGCAGCACTTATGTCCATATACTGTATATAATTGGCAATAAAAAAAATTCAAACAGAACACCATTGAAACAATCACAGATTGCAACATCATGAATAAATGAAGCAACATTAATTCGCTTGAAGTGGGAAATTATATATATATATATATATATATATATATATATATATATATATATAATAGTACATCTGTGTTCACATTTGAATGTCTAAATCAAGTTAAAAAACCTGCTTCCATCTCAGAATTCCAAGAAAAACAGTTATTCCACTGGATTCTGGGAAGCTGAGCTGGCACATGCAAATGTGCCCACTTATACACATTATGATCAGGCAGTAGATACAGGTCCGTTACTGAAAATCAAACAACACTTAGTTTTAGCAATTTGTTTGGCAACACACCCATAACTCCTTGATAAAGAGACAAGCTGTGGATCATGCCAATTCGGTGGGACACAAATGTTCATATTTTGGAACCTCAGTGCTTTTTACATGTATGTCTTACTCTATGTTCCAAGTTTCATGTTGCTTATAGGCACAAAACAAGCATTATTTATATCACAGGACCAATCAGACAACCGTTGATTCCAAACTGCAATTCACAACATGTATGGCATTGTGTATACATCAATTCTTTTAACAAGTACACACTATGGCCCTCATTCAATTGTGATTTGGCCAATTGAATAGTGCTCTAAATAAGCACATAGCATATTTTTTTAAAATAAGTTTTTAGTTCGCGAAAACCTTGCTTTTGGATAGATGCTTACTAACTAAAAACTTCTTTAAAAAAAATATGTTATGTGCTTATTTAGAGCCCTATTCAATTGGCCAAATCGCAATTGAATGAGGGCCTATGACTGCAAGCAAAGGGCCACTATAGTCATGGGACTACCTTTTACCTTAAATTTTGAATGCCCATCTATAGATCCTTAGTTTACAATACCATTTCATGCAAGTCTAGAAAGTGAAATAAAATATATTACAGATTAAAAAAATAATATTCCATTTTTAATTAGACCATTAAATAAAAAATAAAGATATTTCAAAATGTTATCAGGTGCATATGGGGCAAAATAGTAAACGGTCAATTTAAAATGCAAAAAGAAATGTGTTTTAATTTAATCAAGATATAAAACAATAAAGTTTTATATCCTTGGACATATTCCTGCAAATGTCATTTAGCAAAACAATTTACAGTGGTATTTAAATATTTATGGATTAACTTGTGTGTGTGTGTGTTAAATATTAATTTTAAGCTGCAATATATGCTTTATGGGATTTATCATCATGCAAGTAATATTTATTTAGAGAGCCTAGGGAATACATTTAATTAGTGACTTCATTTGTAAAGGTATCATGTTAATGCAAACTATAGCACTAAAGTAAACTGAGTGGCAATTCTATAAACCATTTCTGCACTTAAATAATTTTATACAATCAGCATTTAGATGTCAAATAATAAATAGATAATATGGACTCATAATGGTTAGTGTCAGCTACCTTAATGGAATACTGATATAACACATTGACCTAGATCTCTCACAGTGCAAGGTTGAAAGGTGAGTTGAAGAACCTCATGTTGTGTAACCATGTGCTATTTATTAATCTATAATATTGACTGAATAGGCTAAACAAGCTCAATCATGGCCTGATTATTGATTACAGTACACATGTATTACCGTGTTACAATATCACACACACACATTTATTTGTGAATAAAGACTACCAAGGGGATACAGTATAATATTTATAAAGTTAGTTTGACCTTTGATTTAGAACTTTTGTACTCTAAGGTGTTAAGTTCTATAATCTGTTCAAGATAGTGATAGTAAGAAAAAACCACTTAAATAACACATTTTTTGTGGAATTTATTATATTAGCCACAAACCAAACTTTAAAAACTTAAACTTTTTTTAGAAGTTTTGCTGTGCCACTTTGAATATATTTGTCTCTTGATTTTATCTTGTACTTGATTTTATCTTGTGAATTGTTAAAGTGCAACGTGAAAAATTAAATAATATTATGATATTTCTAATATTGGATGTGAATCCTTCAGGTGTTCTGACTCCAAGCTATAATGCAGCTTGTAAAAAGAGCATCAAGTGCTAAATAAATCTGCTTAAAGTGCTCAAAAATTGTGCAACAAAATATGATTGTAATTTTGAGACAAAAATTGGCATCTATACTTAACAAAGTGCTTTAGTGATATGTTGTAACAAAAATCTTAAGTCTTTTACAATTGCACACATGTCCAGACCATTATTATTATATTGCACCATATACATTTTCAATTATTATTAAAGAGACTTTGTCACTATTACTCTTAATAAAAATTATAAGATTATACTTATAATTTAGCTGTGTCAGTTTGTATATAATTACCTAATTGTTATAATTTTTTGTGAGTTATCCCACTCAGTTCTCCTGTATATTGTTAGTAAAATATATGGTTCTTGATCCTGTGTCTCTCACTTTACCTTGTGTCTCTGTTGTTTAAATGGCGCTGCATATCACGTAGCTGCGCTCTTGCAATGGCTTCATATCAGTGTTAGCGCTGCTGTGCATTAGTGAGCTGCGTGCCTTATTAGTATAGTTCCTTGATGTTTGTACCTATAATCTTATATTTCTTTGAGGCTATTAGAGCTAGCTTTTTTTGCTTGCTGTTGTATATTCTGGCACAGCGTTTGACGCCCGGAAGTGACGTCACGACTCTCCAATGTACATTTCTGTGAGATCCTAAGTCTCACGTCATCACTATCTTGAAAAGGGTTGCAGTGTAAGTGTTATTGTACAGATATAAAGCTAAGAATTTTATTAAATGTAAATTTAGTAAACTTACCAAAAAACAAATGTTGATGTAATACAGGTATTTATTTTCAATTTAAACCCCTATCAGTGGGCTATCAAATAACTTCTGGGTGTCTTCCTATAACTTCAACTGAGCTTCTATTCTTCCTCCCGTTCACTACAACTGTGACACGTCAAATTTGCATTATTGTCGACAATACTTGTATCATTCTGACTCCTTATCCTTGTTGTCTTGGAGTTATATTAGCCTCTTCACTTTCTTTCATGCCTTACACAAAATAATTACATAAATCCTGCCACCTTCAATTAAAAAATATCTATGGAAAACACACAAACATAAAATTAATTCAATCATTTGCTGATATTCTGAACTGGTTACTGTAACATTATCTTTCCACAACCCTCTAATACAACAAACATGACCACCACATTTGTCTATACTTCACTGCTCTTATCTCCAAATATTTCCCAAACTGCACATTTGTCTCTGCTCTAGACCATTTTCTCTCCTACATTGTTCCTTCTTTAACTGTCATCTGCAAGAATTTCTCAAGCGGGTCCTACTTGCTCCTTTTTATTTCCTACTCATTCCAAATTTGTATATTTTCAAAGGCGTCTGTCACCTACACCATTTATCTAGACAAACCTCATAAAGGGACTCAAGCTTGATAGTCACTTCTGATGGATACATCCTGCTCTAGAAGATACCTCCATTTAGCACACTCTTTCTAGATTTTAAGCTGTCTGGAATAGAGACCTTGACTGCTTTCCATCAGTGTTTCTTAATGTATTGCCTTATGTCATTTTCGTACATTTTAAAACAAACTGATATTTAGTCCTTTGTAAAAGGGGTGGTGGTTTATAAATAAAGTTTAATAATATCACATTTATTGAAAATAAAACAAATACAACTTCTGATCAAACCCAAAATCCCAAAATTGTCCAATCAGTTTCTGCAACCAAATAATTGAAGGTTTATGTGCAACAAAATTAAAGTTACTTAGTTATTAAGAGGGTATTTGATAATGTGACAGGGTGTTTTCTTTTTTTTTAAAGGATGCTCTCAAACCAAAAAAAAAACATGATTCAAATGGGTACTAATCTACGGTCTCGTCCCTGTCAGCCAATGTATGAGTCATACAAGGCTTCTGTAAAATCTAAAGATATAGATCTACATAGGTACATGTATACATAGATGTAATCTACATAATATACATTCTGTGCATTTCCTGTTTAAATGAAGTTCAGACAGATTTTTCTAATTTTGTTCATATAAAACACAGCTTTGCTAATGCTAAAAGCATGCTATTTTATATACATGAATATATACAAGAATGTTGTTCCATGTCCCTTTAACATTGTAACCATTAAATACACATATTTGTGTGACTGCCTTAATTTTTTCTGATTGCCAACATTTATTTCTTCATTAATTTAAACATTGTTTAATGTACTTATTTCTATATTTTAACTCATCTAAGTTGATTTATATATGTCTCAAAAAAGTAGATATTTCCACTAATATAATAATTATAAATTGCTTAACTCCTAGTTTTAAGATTGTATTTATTGTAAATTCAGGAGAGAGTGTGTTATGTTCATTGATATTCACACATATCCTTTAGCTATATCAGAAATTCGGTTTTCAAAGGAGAATTTACCTTATAATTCCCTAAATAGTAATGTTGTGGCATGAAAAGGAAACCTTTGTCAAATGCCTCCGGCTATAATTCCAAGAGTTCTGGAATAATGAGATTAAGTTGAGTAAGCACAACCTCTATAAATATAGGATTTAGGCCGTGTCTTTCAAAAATACAGATATGATAGGTGTCTTTGTGAAGTATAAAAAGACATTTTTCCTAATGATAAGCACGTAACATCTCAGCATGGCAGGTCAAGTTGCATTTCTGTGGTTCATCCTATGGGAATAACAAAAGGTTTGATTCTCTTTTTATAATATATTGTCGCGCTTCAGTTCAGATAGCATTTTTAAGGAAGTTTCTAAAGAATCCAAACGTTATGAAAAAATATTTTATCTTAATGTCCACTAGTTTTAGCAGCATTGTAATACTGCCCATTTTTAGAGAAGATCAATCACTGTCATGGTATTTTTTTTAGTGTTGAAGAGAAGATGACCACATTAAAATGCTGTTATTCTCATAGTGAAAGCACTTTTACATGAACATATGAATGCATTGTTTTAAACATCCCCTTTAACATTTACTTGCTACATGTAAAAGTTAATAGAGTGGGAGGTGGAAATGACATTGAAGTAACTAGAGGCTTTCCATTCTCCTCCACAGTTATGCCCAAGCTGGGAAAACTAAGGCCATATTCTAACTTAACAAGTGATGCTTTTGGACATGTAATATATATATATTAAGTATAGAAAGCCAAATATTTGCTATTCTCTGTCCTAAGAGAAATTCAAAATAACTTGCCATATTAAATATGAGCCCAAAGTAACCAATTCCTACATTGTTAAAGATGATATCTATATTTCTCCGGCGCCACTGAAAAAATTATATGCATGCTACCATAATATATTACTCTGGTTGGTCATCCTCCATTCCCTTGACCCAAACCAACTTGTTAAATGCACATTTAAACAAGTTAATTAGCTAGTAATAGAGCTAGTTTAAAGCTCCATCTGTTTGTGCATCATGATATCTGAACGTAGGTATCTCTATTAACTTGAATGCAAAGAAGATTATGGTTTGTTGACTTATTACAGTTACATACTGTGAAAAAAAGAGAGTAAAGATGAATCCATCTGTTAAACCCATGTTTAACTCTCCTTCATTATTTTGTATACATTTAACCACTGCATCAGTGAGTGAGGCATTGTATTTGATGCAGGTGCACTGGTCTGAATAGGGTGCCAAGAAGTGTGAAAGACCATGAACAAACCACAGCATCAAAACTCAAAATAACAAATTTCCTGGTCAGGTAGACACTCTTCAAGCCACCCCTGGAGTATCAGTCTATAGACAACGACATCAATGTTTCTGGAAGAATAAACAGCTACTGTAATCTTAAAGAAGAATAGAAACTAAATGTAACTCTTGGACTCTGCTCTGTACTGCTCCATCATCATTGGACTAATCATATGCAAATGTCTGTTCTTTATCTTTCAATCACAATCTCAGGAAAGAACAACAAGACTGCAAAGGAAACTCTAGAAATTCTGCTCTAGCTTGCTTTGCTTCCTTGCCATGGTCCACATAATCTTAATAACTCTTCATTAGTCAAACATTGCAAGAAATATTGCCACCAACTACATGCATCAACTTGGGACAATTTTCTCACCTCTCCAATATGAAGCTAATTATATCTGGGCTCCAAATCATCTATTAAATATCAGGATAATAGCTTCTTCACTACACCTGCCTTGCCATACACATTATCCTTATGTAACTCAGTGCCAACAAGTAGGAGTACCTGCTTCCACATATAGGCCCCTAATAAATTGTCCAAATCGTAAATACATGAGCCTGTAATAAAGCCCTTAAAAGTTACAGATATTTAATTAGCTACATTTTGCTACTCGCAATTCATTTGCGAGTTACAGGCTCAAAATCACTGCAGTTGTCAAAAATGTAACTCCGTCCTATCTCCGTAAATGTTACCAGTGCTAAAGATGCAAAATCCATATTTAATTACAATAATTCAACAAGCGCCCAATAGCCTTTAAATCTGTAAATGGCAAATGTTATTGCTATTTTTTTGGTGTCCCCTATTCATTTAATCTGGGGGGGGGGGGATTCGTATCCCCATCCCCCCAGTTCCTTCACCCCCTAAGGATCTAAACCTTCTCTACACAGAGGACAAAATCAACCAAACAGAGAAACGGAAACATGCAGTTCTAGCAGTGGAGTCCAGATTAACACAACTATTGTTTTCATGAGACTTGGAGTTTGAGAATGTTTAACAAATGTTTATACATTTGCAGTTTGCAGTTTTGGATGTAATATTAATAACTTATGCACCTTGATTTTCTACATACTAAATACTGCAGCTTATGCCCTTCATTGAATAATCTTGATAAATGTATCACCTACATTTTTTTTTGTTGAAGATTGATCTACCTTTGTCTTATTTAGTTTATAGATAACACGTACATTGTTGCTTCCATATTTCATAATATTACATTTATCTGCATTAAACCTTCTGCCATTTATCTGCCCACACATTTCCAATTTGTTCAAGTGCTTCTGCACAGGAATAATAGTCTGCCTTGGTTTTACAACTTTACATAATTTAGTAACACCAGCAAAGATGGAAACATCACTCTGGGTTCAGGCACTGAACCTTGAAGACTGAATTGAACTTTAATGTCAACTCTAGCTCACTCCAGATTTGTTCCAGACCATTTTTCTTTATTTTAACATTAACTCAAAAATGGATTTTTATTAGGCTCAGATTTTTACCTATTTATGTCACTAGAAACGAGAAAATATATTAAACCAAAAAGAGTCAAGTCCAGCGAATACTAAATTGCCTTCAGTTAAGAGAATCTTTTATCTGCTTTTGCTATTGCCCACGGTTTTGAAGTTTAGAAACGGAAGCACTTATTAATATAATTCACTCTATGCATCTGACTTCAATATTTTACATTGCAGTTGAATTTACTTTGAACCTTAACTTCTCTAATTATAAAAGTACCCATAATTTTTTATAGTGCAATAAGGCCATGTCTGCGCTGAAAGTGATTTCATCTTATCTCATTTTCAGTAAACACAACTTAGAATTACTGTTTTAAAGCAAGGCCAAAAAAGAGAAAAATGTATAATTTTAATGGGATAATAAATGACAAAAATCACTACAAAATCCTTTTGAAGTGTGGTTCATCTTTTTTTTTCTGGTGATTTTTTAAATACACAATTGCAACATTTACTGAGCATCATTATTCCTAAATTTGGTACCAGCAGGCAAATGGTAAACGTCACACAGTTTTAACCAACAAAAACATTATAGTATTGAGCAATGTGTTTTATTTTTTAATTTAAAATATAAAAAGAGGCTGATGATTGCTCAAGTCAGTAATATGGTCAACATTTGCAAAGGATTTAAGATAAGTTGGCTCAAGAACATGAATGGCAGAACTTTCTCAGCCTTCACAGCGCTCATCGTTGGCCTTGTGAGGAGCACCAAAGGTGATCATTGCAAGACAGGATAGTTGCGACTTGCTATGAGCGCCCATAGCCTCGCATTCTGTGGCAAACAGCATTGCCAGGCTTACAATTTCACTCTCATTTTTACGGGCAATTTCCTAGTTAATGTAATAAACATATGTATTGTATTGCAATTTTCCACAAAAATATAGTCCTACTTTATCAGAAAATGCAGTGTAAGTAGTATATTTGTAAGAAAGAGACATGGAAGGTTCTTTGTTTTTAATATTAAAATAAACTACCTAAGTGTTTTATAGAATTAAGTATTTTGCATATTTAAACATCATTTTATTAACAAGAGCTTAAAAGCTCTGTTTTTACTCACTGAAAACTTTCAAACATTACCAGCAAAGGGCCACTCCCTATAGCTCATGCACACAGTATTTATACTGGTACTAGATAAAGCTGCCAATGAAAGACTGTGTCTCAGCAGCATGTTAGCATCCTGCTCAGACCTATAGCCCTATTAAATTCCCCCAACGTGACAACCTGTAGCCCGTAATGGAGCCCACTATTAATTTGGCCTCGTACAGCTGGACGCAAACAATTTGTAGGTTACACGCAGAAAAACCATACAGGATGTCGAAAACGGAAACTCTGTGGCCGCAAAGCCTTTGCTCTGTCAAGCGCGTAAATGTTACATTCACAAATTGATATTAAATTGCTACAAATCCACTGGCATACAAACCCGTAACCCGCAAAAGAAGGTAAAAAGCCTACGGGTACTAGAGAGGAAATGCAAAGGGGTTAAGGTCCTATGCGTAGCACTGTAAATGCAAATATACACACAATTCTGTACTTATAATAAAAGGGAAAGGGATGTTAGGTATTAAAATTAACAGCACAACATTCTCAAGCTTGCAAATCTGCAATATAAAATATTTTTTTTAATGTTTAGATTTCGTGTTATATCGATCCTGCCAATCAATGTGTTAATTCATATAATGGAACTTGCATGGAGTAGAATATCATATTTACTGATTTATTAATATTGCATTATTTCTGGAATGTGGGTCCGATCATAACTCGTAATTCAAACCCATAATGGATTGAAATCTAACCTTTATTTTTCAGTGACGTAATGATGACGATCTCTTTTACTACTGGCTCTGTTTAAACCCGTAACTACGGGTTTGACTAACTGATCATGCAACGTTAGCAAGAGCGGTTTACGGGTTTGGATGTTGGCCACGTCTGTTGCGAGCTTGGCTAATTTAATAGCTCTGCAACACAGTCGAATTTCAAGCCTGCAGGCTTTGCGGGTGTACCCGTGCCGCTACAGGCTTGGAATTTAATATGGCCCCTAATCTGTCATTGGCTAGTACATCTAATATATAGAAACATTGTATGCATGAGCTATAGGAAGCAGACCTTTGTAGGGATTGTTTGCCAGGTTTCAGAGAGTAAAAACAGAGGTTTTAAGCACTAGTCCATAAAATTATGTTTAAATATGCAAATAAACTCTTAGGTAATTTAATTTAATATTAAAATAGGGTACCTTTCATGTCCCTTTAACAGATCTAGAGAAAGCGTCACAGATCTCATTAAAATAAAGCAATCATGGTATATACTATGAAGTAGGCTATCTTGAAGATTTGTGATAGGTAGCAATCTATTGTATCTAGTCATTGAGAAATAAGTGAATCTATCCCTTTATTTAATAGGAATGTATATTTTTAAACTAGAAATGAATTTTAAAGCCAATATACCAATATGAAATAAAAGTGTCCCTTCCTTGGAAGAAATTGCTAGATACGTCTTTTGCATTTACAGTCAAAATGAAAGTTATTTTATCAAAATTTTTCTTATCATATTTGTTGAAGAAAGAAACAATATGCAAATAATATGTTTCCCTGAAAAACTATACTTGCAAGAAAAGTGGGCTTTTACAACAATACCACATATTAAATGTTTTGTAAATGTTACAAATGAATAGGAAATGTGCAATGTTCAGTTTTAAGACATCTGAGTGACAACCATGATGATATAGCTTAGAGGCAATCAGTGACTTGAATGGCATATTCTTTGTAAGCTTAGGGGAAACATACACAGATAACTGTGTATCATCTGTATGTAGGGGGTTACTTAAGCCCAATGGAGTTTATGCAATTACCAGACGAAAGTGCAGTTGTAAAAAAAGATTCCTGAAAATAAGCCAAAAACAATAACAGCATGGGAATAAGAAGGCAGAAAATGGTTAAGTAAGATGCTATGTTAATGAGATTTTTTAATGGCAATAAGTGACAATGTTTAACATATAGCTTGAATATAAAGAGGTGCAAGTAACAGCTGATGTATTGCTTTCTTGAAGATGCATTTAGACCTAAGTATCTTTTGGTTATATACGGATTATTTATACATTAATAAATACCTTGAATTGGGCCTGTGAAAAAAAGCCTAATTACTATGAGGAGTGCATGTATGTGCAGTTGGTAAGAAGTGTCCCCGCTACCCAGGTACACATTCATAGTAGAATACGCAGAAACCTCTGATAGTAAAAAAAAATCCAATAATTGTACATGTACCCATTCTCTGTGTTTTTTGTTATTGCCCAGCTCAGTCTGCCCTGAACATAGAAGAAGAAAATAAATCAGATGTATGTGTTTTACAACCAAAATCTATTTTTTTAGCGCTCATCATGGGTAGATCTAAATTATAAATATCAAGAAAGAATAGAATATGAGTTAAATGAATAAGGCAAATTTTATGAACAGAAAGGCCCACTAGGCTGTTTGGGGTTCATCAGTTATTATATGTGTGTCAGAAGGTACTAACAACTTGCTTAACAGTCATATCTGGGATATACAAATGGGTAAACATTCTAAAGAATTTATATGGCCCTGCGATCAGTCACGTGTGAAGGCTCTGGCTTTAGTCTGGAAGGGGAAAGTATAGTTTATAACCCTGTAAGTTGAGATCTGGCATGTGGGGGAGTGAGATCTTTGTGTGTTTTTAGATATCTCTGAAAAAAGTGGCCAGTCTGATTTTGGACACATTAAAGGTAGTGTCGGAGTCTGCTTTTACTAATCAAAGGTACATGTTGTGTGATTCTTAGATGTTAAGAAAAAGGGTCTGATGGTGCCTGTCTCTTCAAAAATGATGCTGTCATCTGAAGTGTCTGCTGGTGTCAAGATCTGAACAAACAGTTGCGACCCGTAGTGAGAGAGAGAATTGGGGCGAGCATAGACCCCCAGATCTGGCGGGTGTGACAGCAAATAATTTGAACACTTCAGAGATTAAATGGGCTAAAACCAATCAGCGTTGGGAGTAGAGTTGCTAAGAAAAAAATATAACTTTTCATATCAAGAGCTTCAGATTGGACTTCAGTATTAGTTATCTGCTTGATATTGCTATGGAAATGAGACAAACATCCTGCAGCATCTTATTATGGTGTTACCTGTTAAATACATTATCCTTATCACAGTGGTGTATTTAGGTTTTATTCTGCCCTAGACATATAGGGTAGCTTCCCTTTGAGAAAGACCCATTAGCGCTGAAACGTGCGTTAGGGTCAAAGGACGTCACACGCCGGCGTTGCAAGAGACAGAGCTGAGAGAGAGGGGAATCTGGATAACTTTATGGGAAAATAAGAGATCTAAACTAGATTATGATCCCAAAGCACACAGGGTAACTCCGTAATCATTAGGAAGCTAACACATAGGACGTCCCAATATCTTACCATCATGGAATAGATAGGTTGGCAACTAAAGGGCACAAAATTTAAAGAGGTGCAGAAAATCACGCCACAGAGGATAGAAAGCACAGCCTAAATTTAACTCCCTATAAAAAGATTTAATGCATTAGAGCTGAGAAATGATTTTATTCCGCACATGCATATAAGAGTGGTTTTGTTAGCCAGCTATAAACCCAGCCCAATAGATCAACATTGAAATGAAAGGGCAAAAGATGCTTCCTTTTTACTATAGATGTAAGGAGCTTAAAAACTAACTAAGAAGCATATGGAAACTATAATTTAAATATATATAAAGCCCATAAAGAAATTACATCTTAAATATTGATGGTCTAAATGGTGGCATAAATATAAATAGCTCACCATCCTCCACTATACAAATTCTTAAATACAGAACATAAGGGATCTTGACCATTTCCATTATTTTAATAAGCAGATTTCCAACTCTCAGAATAGCTCATTTCTAAATCTCCCCATAAAATTAAATATTTACAATTAGTAGAAAAGACCTTTGGAGTGGGAAAATGTTTAAAGACTCATAAAGCCCTCAGTCATCCAAAGGAATACATTCTGATTACTACTGACCAAATTACAAACGGTATTTTTATAACCTTTTAAAAAAAAAATGTTTTAAAATGTTTGTGTGTGCGCCGTTGTCCTAAGTGTAAATAAAGTGTAAATTAGAAATTACTAAGAATCCCCCACTTTTCTCCCTATATGTTTATGATGATTTAGTGCTAAGCGCTTTCAGAGGGGGTATTTTTGATAAACTCCTATTAGTTCAATGAAAATAAATAAATTCTGCCCTAAGCCCATTATTTTCCCTTGTTATATCCCAAATCATAGGTGTGCATGATTATGTGCATGTACAGACAAAAATACCACTGCACGCATATATTTATGTGCATACACACACATTATTCCACATCATTACACGACATATTCAAGAATTCTGCCGAACCTTGAAAATGTGCTGGCCTAGGTCTAGGCCCCATGGCCCTAGGCAAAAACACACCACCTTTTGCTGTACATATTAAAGCTATATATATATATATATATATATATATATATATATATATATATATATATATAGTAAATAAATAGTACATTTGTGTTCACATTTGAATGTCTGAAACAAGTAAAAAATTCTGCATTCTGGAAAGCTGAGCAGGAACATGCAAATGTGCCCACAAATGCCTCGCTCTTCAATTCATAAACCATTTCAAATAAGGCATTCTTTAAGCTTATGCCTATTGCATTACACAGCTTTTATGCAAAGTCAAGGTTGGATTATTCACAAGCTTGGAATCCTATCCACGTGCAGTTGATTCAAGCTTATTGGCTATCAACAGAGTGGAGCAGGATCCCAGCTTGTGTTGTGGACCTTATTAATAGGTAGTTCACCACAACAATCCTTTAATATATGGTGGGAAATGTAGTTATATATATATATATATTGTGGCAGTGTGCCCCCCAGAGGTCAGTCTAAACTGGAGAGCTTTAGGAATTTCTCTCCAGGAGGGATTAAGTTAACTCCTAAGAGCTACCGACAAAAACACCTGTGGGCTACTTTTAAAAGACAGAAACTGGAGAGATGGGTGTAGCCATGGGTGTCGGAGCCACAATAATTCTAAGGGGGATACAGCTCGTTGTATACATAGGCCGTAAAAGAGCTTTTTTATACATACACAGAAACATAGAAAAATTGCGGGGGGATTTCCCCCCCCCCCCCCATCTCCCCAAGTTCCTACACTCATGGGTGTGGCTCCTCAGGCATGGTTGGTTCGCCTGACACACTGAGTTCTGAGGCAGGACTGCCATCTGCATGTGAGTCAATGGGACTGAAAGAGAGACAGACAGTTTGCCTGGGAGGAACTGTAAAGAGACAGAAAATTGCATGTGTGGTACTGCAAGTCACAGGGAGAAGCCTAACTTTGAGATAGAAAGTTGAACACAGGTGAGTGAGGAGACACCAGTCTAGTGAGAAGTTGCATTTAGATTATGCAGCAGCTGTCATAACCTACAATGATGATGGAGTATAGAGAATCCTAGTCCTCTTATCTCCTGTAGATTTTAGACCTAAGATTTGGGTGACTCAGACCAATGGACAGTCCTTGCGGATGCAAGAGCATAAGTCCCAGCTCATTGGTAGTGTGCCTGGGAAACCTGGAAGGGAGTCAGAAACGATCTCCTCTACCAGCATATGCCCCTGGGTCAATAATACACCTGCACACAAAGTCTTGATGAAAATTATGAACCATGTTTTATTTCAGAACAGCATATTTAACCACATCACACAAGAATGGGGGAAGTGGCTACTGTTAGCCAGCCCCAAATGACCTCTGGCCAATCATGAAGGGGAACTGTGTGTGAACCAATAGTCCCCTCCCGGGTCTGCCCACCAGGCGGGGCCAACTAATTCATTTGGGCTCTGAATCTCCAGGGGAAAGCACCATGGCTCTAGTGTGCCCATGCTAGGAAGGCTGAGAAACCTCAGGCCATCCCATTGTTTCTGGGTGCCTACCTGTCTGCTCTCCAGCTGTGAGCTCCCCATTGTTAGTACTCTGCTGGACACTTAGCTAATGGGATTAACAGGCCTTTGGGAACAAAGGAGGCTTGGCTGTATTCAACGGGCTTCCCCTCTACAATATAATAACATACTAATATAATAACATACATTCATATTTACAAATATAACACACAATGTTTCACCCACATACAACCAACATATCCCACTAGCTCTCTCACATGACACCCATTACAATGAGCCTAAACATGGAAGGGATGGGAATATGCTAAGGGGTAAACTTATAATACTTTATCCCCTAGACCACAAAATAACAATATAACCTTATAACAGTATAACAGGGGGTCTGTGAGCCCAAACCCCACTAAGTACAGATGTAGGTTTCTAGAGGTGACCACTGCTGCCAGTCCCAATATGGATGCTGACTGAGCCATGAACTGTCATGCCCATACACAATATGGCCCCTGGGTGTGGCTAATACTGCCAGTCACAAAATGGCCACCGGCTATTCAGGCCAAATCCAATATGGCCACTGGCTGATTCATGACACCAGCACCCAGGGAAGTTCACCTCCAGAGTTGCCTCAAAGGAACCACCACTGAGTTCTACAGCCTGCATAGAGAGGTCATTCCTGAAAGTGAGTAAGGACGTAAATGTAGATGTTTATTTCGTCAATTGTTTTGTTTATTTTGTTTGCTAATTTTGGCACATTAAATACTGTCTCCTGTCCTACCCCTTTGTCGCCTCTGGGCAGTTATAACAAAGCTGGAAACAATAGCGAGAATGATGTCTGCAAGGTCGCTCTTCCACAATATATATATTTAGAATTTGTACCGGAAGAGGGAGGCCCATGGATGGGGGGGGGGGGGGGGGGGGCACACACACAAAAAGAAAGGGACGGCAAACTCAGGGATAACCCGGGGCGGCAAAATCCATAACTACACCACTGACTACAAGCCTTGGTAACAAGTGTGTCTGTTAACAGGTATTTTTGAACATGAATATATAATTACATTGTTTTTTAGTGTAACCATGGATTTTAATGGGCCTATTTATACAAATTGTGAGAAGAAAGAATTCTCTAGAGAAGACTCTAATGTTGGGAAGGATTAAAGGCACACAAAGGCTCGACAGAGGCTGAGATGGATAGATGAAATAATTGAAGCAATGAAAGTGAGCTTGAGGGAGTTCAGAGGGGCAGTGGCTGACAGTTGTGCTTGGTGTGCTGCGGTCCATAGAGTCATGGTAAGTCAGACAAGACTGAATGACTAAACAAATATTGTATATATCCTACAGTAGGATAACAAATTGCTCTTGCATTTTGTGTCTAAATACATGGGAGTTAAATGGATGTTGGTATTAAAAGATCACTTTAGTCATCTGAAAATGCTAATGCTTCATAATTAAGCAAGGAGTATGCAAAGACTCAGTAATTAATCAGAAATACATTGGAACTTCTATATTCATCCACCCTATATTTATCATATTCAATATTAGTCACATTTTTAGGCAAAAAAAACCTCCTATAGTCATCCAAAAATCCGATATTGGTCACAAATTTTGAGAAAAAACCTTTTTGAAAAAACATGATTTAAAGAGACAACATTGGACAAATTATTTGCTAAATCGAGAGCTTGTGAATCATCGGGAAAAGGGACAAAAAGGACACTAATCACCTCAATTGGAGTTACCTGATGTTTTAATGGAGGGTGATCTAGTCTAAACAATAATTCCTTTGCTCCTCTTCAGCTTCCGCCATCATCACACCTCACTAAAGATAAAGTTCTGGTTACATTTTAATTTATGTATCAGATTCGGTGCTGGTCACGGATTATTCCAATTTTAGTTATTCCTAAAAATGTATTCTATATTCATCCGATTAAGTATCTGTCCGTCCCTTAGGATCAGACCAATGATAAATATAGCAGATCCACTGTATATTGCCTGAATAACATCTGCAGGTGTGATATTCAATTACATGGATTCATGTAATTTTTAGAAGCAAAATGTATTGCATCTATGACTATACATTTCAACTAGCATTGCATTATTGACCGAAAGTCATGAGAGTCATGACTTCAATATGTACAAATGCTCTACTGAATCTTTATAATTTATTTCCTATCTAAATGCAGCTTACAATAATGTTATGGCACTGTAGTTTCTCTCAAATATACAGTATCATTCTCTGTAAGCAGGCAGGTTAATAGAATAAGGGACACAGTGTGATCATTGCATTTTAAAAAGGTCCCAATGATGGTTGGATAAGATAAAGATGTTTATCAGATATTGATCAGTATAGCTTCTAAAGTATCGGGAAGTCTAACAAGTTGTGAGAGCATGATATCAAGAGATTGAATAGTGCAGAAAGAGAAAAAGGTTGCTAACATATTATTCAACACTAACTAAATGAATAATAGAGTTTGATCATATAGCAAAAAAATAATGTAGAGGAAAAGGTGTATAAAATAATATATTAATGTTTGAATGGGGGACTTCTGGTTAAGCAAAGTATAACAAACACATTCCAAAGCAAATTGAAGGGGAGGGAATTGAACATGTGCAGGAGCATCAAAAAATATTTTATATAATTAATAGTATACCTGTATGTTTCCCACATATTATAATACAATTATTCGCATTGTTATGTTATTTGATTAAAATTGTAATTTGGAGGCCAGTGATGTAATTGGAAGTCTTCGCCGTGCTCTTCCAACAACTCATGAACAATTCTGACCATATAACATTGTCCTGCTGAAAGATCCCATCCGCTCCAGGGAAGGCAGTCAACAAGTATGGTTGTACTTGAACTGCAAGGATGGATAGATAACCTAATCAGTTGAGAGTTCCTTCCAGAGGTATGAGTGGAACCAGACAATGCCAAGAAAACAGTTTTGAGAAATTGTTATTACACTGCACTCTGGGAAATTAGGCCGGGACATGCAAATGATGCCACAAAGACTAATAATTGGGGTTTAATGAATGAACAATGCTTAATGAATACCAAAAAGAGGTTCAGAGTTTGTGTTTTACGTATAACACATCAAAAACATGTCAAGGTAATGTGTGAAACAGCTTAGTGGATATCAGGAAGATCATGACGATGCAAATAGAAGCAATGTAGCCCCTTCTCAAGCATCTCAAAACATATTTGGTCACTCTGTGGTATCAGATAAAATTAGAAATTCTTTGCGAAACTAATAAAAAATATATTTAAAATGTCCAAAGTATCAGATATAAGTAAAAAATGCATCAATCACCCAAATTGAAAGCCTTTTATGTGTCACTGCCAATATCGGCGTCTGACTAAGGTTATACTTATTTCTATTATCAACATTGGTTTTAACATTTACAGTATCCTTTAGAGACTGGTTAGAAACCATATTTTGAAAGAATGAAAACAAAAACAGACTGTTCTCTGGAGCTGCCATATGTAGCTATGACAGCTAACTGATGTTACATTGTAAAATATCTTAATTTCAATCTGAATAGTGGCAATGTTTTTTGAGACATAAAAGGAATACTTGATTATACATCTCAGTCCCCTGATCCCTGGGGACAAACTCAGAATCTCTAGATCACACAAACCAAGTGTGCTGTGATAAAATATGCATCAATGGAAGCTTGGAAATGTTCATTATATCATAGCAAATAATTAGAAGTGACCAGACTTTCTTTGCTTTTGTTTTTCTTTTTTTAAACTTTAATTTTAAAGATATACTGTATTGACATTTTTAATGGATGGATATTTAAGCACACTCAGTCAATTATTTTCTCCTAAGAGTTACAGAGATCGACAGGTTTTTTGTTTAAACATTTTTTTTTAAAAACTGCTTCTTTTCTTAATAGTTTTCAAAGAAATAGAGAAAAATAATGAATATGGATTTGTGTTTTGTTTGTTTAGTCATTCAGTCATGTCCGACTCTCCATGACCCAGGTACATCCTGTGTCTGGTTGTGCTGATCCATACGGTGTTCATGCAAAGACATTGGAGTGGCTTGTCAGTTCCTTCTCCAGTGGACTGCGTTGTCTCTGACTTCTCTGATATGACCTGCCCATCTTAGGTGACCTTACATGGTATAGCCCACAACTTCATTGAAGTACACAAGCCCCTCCACCACGACAAGGTAGCAGTCTAGAAGGGGAATATGGATTAGTACATTGACCCTAAAACTGCTTCATAATGAAGCCAGGTTCAAATTAATTTTCTACCCTCTGCCAGTTTTTTTTACAACGAGAATGCCTTCAGATTTCCATTTTAATCACATTATATATTAAGAATTTTTTTTTCCGCCATGAACCTCTTTTTGGCTAAGAATTGACAACATAGGATTCTCAATGTAAAGAACTTGAAATGGGATATTGGAGCGTAGAGGAGGCACATTGCTTTAACAATCTACAATAAACATACATTTATTTTACTGTTTATTTAATATTTTTATAATATGTCAGACCCTGACACTTGTTTTGCCAAAAAACAACATTTTGATCTCATTCCGTTATATAAATAATCCCATTGTCAGAGTGCCACAGAAACTAAGTATTTACCGGCTTTATAAGAAGTTTCTGAAGCTGGCTAATGAGCACCCAAAGCAGCTATTTTGCTTGAGGTTTCCACTTGGTATTGAGCGTCATTGCTCTTGAGAGTTCTTTGTTACCTAATTGCTATGTTTACTGTAGTGGGATTTCAGTTGGTAACTCTTACATTTCTGACTTGTAATAAATCTTTAGCCACACATGATGCTGCAGTATCACCTTCTTGAGCATTGTTTTGTTTGCACCTGACTATTAAGCAATTTGTTCTGATTTATAGTGATAGCCGCCCCCAGGCACTTGCCATGTTCCCTCAGCCTGTTCTCTAGGGTGGGACAGCATGTACCTCTTCAACAATACGTAGGCCATTGTATCTCTACATAACTAGCAGATCACTCTCTTCTACGACAGAATTCGTATCTCATTATCTATAACTATATTACCAATTTGTCCACCTCTACCCCTCTCCCGTTATGATTTTACCACTTTTACTACACGTAAAACAAATTGCTAAAAAATTCAATGTTTTAGTTCTTTTAGGGACTCTGGGATCTTACATGCAGCCCTTCTAAATTGTCTTAGAGGCAAGCATTGATGCAAAGTAATCATACTCCTAGACATGGACATGGATATACTATATCTATGTATCTAATTGCTTTTGTGTACTTTATTTTATTAATAAATACATATAAGCTCTGCTTTTACTGGCTAAAATCAAACAAATACTATATGCTTGGGTCTGCCCTCTGCAGCTCATAAAGATGCAGACTCTGTAGTTCAGGCTGTGCCGTGTTTCATACTAACCAAGCAGGGCCATAGTCTCAGCAACATTCTGCAACATGCTGCTGAGACATGTTCACTGATTGGTTCATTTGAGAAAATGCACAGGCAGTACTACAGAGTCTGTGTATTCTTGAGCTGCAGACTATGCATTTGATGTTAGTCACTAAAAACTGAACTTATAAGTACTTCTTAATAAAAATAAAGTACATACATAGGTACCGTATATACTCGAGTATAAGCCGAGTTTTTCAGCTCTTTTTTTAAGGCTAAAAAGGGGCCCCTCGGCTTATACTCGAGTCACTCCCCCTAGTGTCTCTCTAACCCCCCTGTGTCTCACTACCCCCCCCCCGTGTCTCTCTACCCCCCTGTGTCTCTTTCCCTCCCCCCTCCTCATCCTCAACCCCCCTCCTCCTCCTCATCAACCCCCCTCCTCCTCATCAACCCCCTCCTCACTGTCTCCCCTCTAAATACCTCCCCCTCACTTACCTGCTTCTTCTCCGGCCTCTGCTCTGTCTTGACCCCGGCGCGCATGTGACGTCACCCGGTATATGCTAATGACGCGGCGCGCATGTCACCCGGTATATGCTAATGACGCGGCGCGCATGCGACGTCACATGCGCGCCTGGGTCAAGACGGAGCAGAGGCCGGAGAAGAAGAAGGTAAGTGAGGGGGAGGTATTTAGACGGGAGAAAGTGAGTAGGGGGTTGATGAGGAGGAGGGGGGTTGAGGTTGGGGGGGTTGAGGTTGGGGGGGTGAGGAGGGGATGAGGATGGGGGGTTAAGGATGAGGATGGGGGATTGAGGAGGGGAGTTGAGGATGGGGGTTGAGGATGGGGGGTTGAGGTGGTGGTTGATGAGGAGGAGGGAGGTTGAGGAGGGGGGTTGAGGTTTAGGGAAGGGGTGAGGAGGGAGGTTGAGGAGGGGTTTGAGGATGAGGAGGGAGGTTGAGGATGAGGAGGGAGGTTGAGGATGAGGAGGGAGGTTGAGGTTATGGAGGGAGGTTGAGGTTATGGAGGAGGGTTGAGGTTATGGAGGAGGGTTGAGGTTATGGAGGAGGGTTGAGGTTATGGAGGAGGGTTGAGGTTGAGGAGGGGGGTTGAGGATGGGGAAGTTGAGGATGAGGAGGGAGGTTGAGGATGAGGAGTGGGGTTGAGGAGGGAGGTTGGGAATGAGGAGGGGGGTTGAGGAGGGTGATAAGGGAGGGGGGAAGAGACACAGGGAAGGGAGAGGGGAGAAGAGACACGGGAGAGAGAGGGGGGACACAGGCGTCAGCACATTTCCCACCCTTTGCTTATACTCGAGTCACTCATTTTACCCAGTATTTTGTGGTAAAATAGGTGCCTCGGCTTATACTCGGGTCGGCTTATACTCAAGTATATACGGTGGGTTATATACCTAGTTAAAATCCAGAAACCTTCACATTAGATTAGTTTCTATGTATATTTTATATATATATGCATAATATTTGAAATTTAGATAAATGAGATGATGCAGCCATGAAGAAACTCATATAAAAATGTTGTTCTGAAGCTGAATGAGGAGAAAGATGAATGTCAGGTTTTGGTAGGCATGAATTGTGTTTTAACCTTTACAACACTGATTTTCTAGTAAATTCAAAAAACCCTTTGAAATACTAAAATCAAACAAGAAATGAATTGTCCTTTTAAGATGGGAATTTATTTTGTCTGACACTTTAAATAGGGTGCATTAATAAGCATTGCATATATCAGTCACTACAGAGCAGTAATGTATCATACTTATAGTGTGCTCTTACAAAGAGATTGTTTTGATCATGGGCACACTTTTTTGGAAATATTATAACAAAAAAAATATTGCCTTAATTTGTTCACAATTATATTCAATTTTTGTGGTGGCAGACTCTTTTTAATGTGTCAAAATGTGTTTGTGATCAGTACTTAACCCATGTACATCACTACAGGATATGTTGGCGTGTTACAAATAAAGGATAATAATAGTAATCATTTGCTTTTATCAGTAAATGGGATGAATTTGAGGAAGCTTCTATTCAGATAAAATCTTTGTTCAGTTATATTGAAAGACTGTCATTATGTAGTACCACTTGAAAATAGTAGTAAATTGAAGACCAAATATCAAACAGGCTGCAGGCCAACTACACCTCAAGATTGAAGCACCAATGACACAAGCAGAGTCTGCTAAATTTGACATTTTCTCCAAAAATGCTTTCATGCACATAGATACATAACTGCTAATGTTGATAGTTTGTGATATACTAAACAAACATGCAAAGGTTTTCTCAAACTATAGTGGTCCTTTAAATCTGCACTTCAGTATGTGCTGGATCACACAGAGATCCATAGCACTGCAAGGTTGATGGATTTTACGGTAAATGTGTCAATTTTCTGTGCTGGATAAGACAAAGAAATAGCTGAGATTACTCAATTAGACTGTTATATAAATGCAGTAGTACCACATTATTACTAAAGCCAAACTATTATTACATGACTAAAACACACAGGTGGCTTAAGGATAACCAACTTCTATGTAATAGTGTTCTAGTCTGAAAACTAACATTTCCTTGGGACACAATTATTGGAGGTGAGAGTCCAATCTAACACTTGAATTCTTCACAAATACAAAGAGCAGATACTTTTGATCTTTCAAGGCCTTATTTCAGAGTAGTTCAGATTTTTACTGCCATACACCTATTAATATGAATGCACACCCAGATTCCTTGCAGCAGGTCCTCCTAGCTATATTTACTTCCTTTTTGCAGGTACAGGCACAGTTGTACACAGTGATAGACACAGCTATGTTTGTGATTTTTATCTCTGATATGTTTGTATTATGCATTGATACTTTTATTCCTTATTTTTTGGATATATTATGTATATTTACACTTATTTTATGCATCTCTCACTAATATAATTGTGTATGCATACCTTCAAATGATTACTTGTAGTATTCTCTTCTAATCAGTGTTGGTGCCCTTTGCAGGGACTATAAATATTTGTATGTTATGCACTTATATAAGTCTTGATATAGGGATGAGGAGCAACCTGAAACACATGGCCCTAATCTATTGCCCAATTTGTAAATGTATACACTCTTAAATTGCTCTTAATATTGCCACATATTCTATTAGCTACTCACAATCTTATTATGAGTTACCCGCACATATTCACTATGGGACATTGCAGGGCTCGTCTGCCTCACTGATGCTGTCCTCCCTCCTTCCCCCCTTATCCTCCGCCTTCACCCCTTATCATCCTCCTCCTTCCCCCATAACCTTCCTCCTCACTCCCCCCCTCACCAATCCCTAGCCCCCTCTCTGCTTACTTTTTACTATGACTGTGCAGGACCCTAGAGGGATCCATGATACATTAATAGAAGTTCTATGTGTCAGAGGGGCATTTCCATTTCTGCAGAGCTACGGTTGCATCGAATGGTGCAGGGTGTCTTTTTCTAGTCCAGTAAAGAGGAAGGGATGTGGTATCAATTACAATCTTATCATATCAATCCAAGGCTCTGCACTGCTGCTCGTTCACTCCTCCCATATCCCTCTCTACATGATAACTACAAAGACAAACACCCATCATCCAGTTTTCAAGATGTGATGGAGCAAACATAAAATAGATTCCTGGTTTCACAAATCTTTAAAAATTCAGATTTTCCCAAAATATTTTTATTCTCATGGATTAAACAGCTGATAATATAATTAGTTTAGTACATACTTGAAATCAAGTAATATTTCTTTAACCACTGTGTTATGAACGATTTGGGGACCATGATGGGACCCCCTGCACCACCACGAATAACTCTGTTATTTGGGACTCCATCACATTTAATTGCTAATATCAAAGACTATCAAAATGGGCATTGGTGTGTTTTAATGTTTAAAACAATGTGTCATTCATGTTGGTGTAATGTTTAAATAATTAATGTGTGCATAAAGTTGCTGTTTCGGTTTATTGTTTACAATGTATATGTTGTTATTGTTACAAGGGGGCACAAGTGGTTGTTGATATTCTGATGTATTTGGTGCAGGAATGCAGTGCCCAGATGTAACTCTATACTCCCTAGTCCCTAAGGCCAGATCAAAGGAACAGCTATAAAGTTTTAAGCTAGTTTATGGCTCCTCCAGGTTGTAAAATATAGTAAGGAAAATCTATCTGCCCCTCTATTGACAGCCAATATATACCATATCACTGAGGGGGGAGGCAGGAATGTGGGTGGGAGGTGTAACAAGCTATTGCCCAGGAGGATGGGCTAGAACTGGGAGAAACATTTTGGTGTTTTGTGTTATCTAAAAAAATATGTCTTCAAAATAAAGAAGATCAGTCTGATTTTGGACACACTAACTAAAGGTGGTGTCGGAGTCTGAGTGGAACATTCTAAAACTAAAGGAATGTCTGCCTGTGTCTTTCTTCTGGGGCAAGTTATTCATTTCTGCAGTCCTGAGTTCTCCTAAGAAGGTGTTTTGGCTGGGTGCTGAGATCTTGAGCAACAAAAGTTACAACCTAGAGAGAGAGAATTGGTGTGAGCATAGTCCCCAAATCTGTTCATATACAACTTTGGTTTATATATTTATCTGACATACACCACATGTATTAATTCACAATCATCTATACAGAATGTACATTTCTATTACAGAAAATAACCATCTGATTTCAGTTTCTTTACTGGTGGAATAAAAAGCAAATCCATGAATATAAAACAATCAAAATTGAGATTATCATTAATATACTTCAAAAAAGTTCGGACAGAACCAGCACAAATGAAACTAGTGTATGTGTCTTTAGTGACACAGTGTCTTTATTATTTTAATTAGCAACCATGGCAAAATTCTCATGAGCCTTGCTAAGTGGCAGTCCTTGTTCCAAGGGAAAAATTATGTTTGGAATTCTTAAATTGATGAATCTTATGTGTATATAATCTTACACTCACATATTAAGTGACTACAATTATGCATTTGATTATCATTACCACATGCATTACACACACATAAATGCTTTCAATTGTTGCTTCTATAGATGTTACAATAAAAAACGATGATGGTCACCAACACTAAAACAAAGCCTAGGCCTATGGCAGCCTAGAGTTGTTGGTGTGGTGTTATAGAATGTGTTCATATTTAATGCATTAATTTATATTTTTGACTGTATGTGTACAGAACAATTAAAATGTGCTAAACACCTACCTATTGGACCAGAACAATCAAATAAACATATACATAAAATAGGGCAGTTTTTACTAGAGGTGCAGATTCTGTACAAAATGATACATCCTTGTTGACACCCCTCATAAAATGGTAAGCTCCCCACTTCACTCATAGGGTAGCGTTACCTTATGCAGAGGTATGTCCTCCCAATGAAAAGTAGGGCTCTAAGTATAAAAAAGTTAAAGTTTTAGAAATTCAAAACATGTTGAGGTTCAAATTCAGTATTTCTTTGAAATTGAAATCTACAAATAATACTTATAGAACAAGAATGAAGAAGTCCAGGTTTACCAAACATGGCGCACCAGTTATACACAGGATAAACTTTTTCATTACTGTATTTTATTACATTTGGTCTAAGTCTCATTTGCTAATACACATCTGAAAATATATTAAAAACGACAAACTAATATAAACCAATTACCCACTGAAATAGCAGATATGAATTATGACTATGCAACAGGTGGTCCATTTACACAAACCATGGAGATATTAGTGGTTTCCAACTCCTGTACCTAGGTCTTATCTACAGAGCTTTCACCTAATTAGTCCATAGTATGTGTTTGCTTCACTCAGTCATGTCCGAATCTCTGTGACCTTAGCGACCACAACACACAAAGGTGAACCACTTGTTTTATGGCAGAGATACTGGAGTGGTTTTCCAGTTATTTCTCCAATGGGCCATAGCATACAGCTCCTGGTATTCCTAGGTGATCTCCCAACCAAGTACTGACCAGGCCAAACCCTGCATGGATTCAGTGTGACCTCTTGGTTCCCTGACTAGAATCAAACCCAAGTCATAGTGGTGAAACCACATCCACAACATCCTAGAATTCCTTTACTGTTATTGTCTATTCCACTACTGATTAAATGCTTTAGCTTGTCTACAACCCTTCCCTGTAAGATAGCAGATATCCACTTAGTTTTCAGCAATGTACATTTAAATGATGCTCTTGTTTTTAGTATTATCGTGTTTCTGAAAATCCTTACTGAATAATATTAAATCCATTAACATACTTGAAAGTTTATGTTATATTACCCCATTCTCTTCTCCAAGTTATACATTTGAAGTTATCAAGGTCACATCAATCTGCTGTAATCATTGAATCAGAGACAGTCTATGAGAGTAAATCATAAACAGATTTTAATAAATTAAACTTAAAAATACCTTTAATTTCACCTTCCAATAATCCTTATTTCTGTGTCTACCTGGTTCAGGTACAAACATAGGGAAATATCCAGAAACTAACACAAGTGTTAGCTTATTTACATCAAAAAACTTTCTTTAAAGCTAATATGTTCAATATACTGATAGCCTCATTCAATAGCTGCAATTTTGAGATCTGGGGTCGCAATTAGATATCGCAAGCTACTTTGCTATTCAATTGCCTTCATTTCCCGGGCCCCAATTGAGTTACTTGCTACAAGCTGAGATTTTTTGCGATTTATCAAATTGCAGGTTACTTCCCTCCAAGCCTTTGATCTTTCACTGCATCAAGAGTCCCAAACTCTAAAATCGCAAATCGATATTCAATTGCTCCGATTCTCCTTCGCTAACCACTCAGTCAAGCCTGCAAATGGCTAAACTCGAACCACAGGTTACTGGTACCAAGGAGGTTTCACAAAGGGCTTAATGACAAATCGTAGCACTTTAAAAGCAAATAAAAAAGCAATAGTGTACTTTTAATAAAAGTGAAAGTGATGTTAGGTCTTAGAATTAATAGCACAACATTCTCAAACTCGCAAATCAGCATAAATAAATACTTTATTTCATATTTAACTTCTGTCCCAAGTCCTACGGGGTTCAACCTCCAAGCCCGAATCCAACCTCCATATTTCATTGAAGTCCTACGGGCTTGGATAACAAGTTACGGGCTTGGAGGTCATTCAAGCCCGTAGGACTCTGGACGGAAATTAAACATGAAATAAAGTATTATACTTTGGCGATGTGCAAGCTTGAGAATGTTGTGCTTTCAATTCTAATGTCACCCATTGTGTTCCCCATCATTTACAGGGCTGTATTGAGTTTATATTTGCTTTTAAAGTGCTACAATTTCTCGGGCCTGAACCACGAGTTTGCCTCCACGATCCTGTTCATGCCCGCAAATGCTACAGCCGATAGCATGGTTTCCAATTCTCGAGAACAGTGCCTAACATGCGGGCCCGGCCAATTGAATAGCATCGCAAAAGGAGTTTACAACTCAATCGCAGGCATTTGACTATCTGTGATTGAGTTGCAAGTCCCGAATTGAATGAGGCTATGACTTTCTAGATCAATAGAAATGCACTTACAAATTACGCCTACATCCAAATCAAAATACATACTTTCCAACAGTTTATGCAAACGATGCTGGCAAAGTGGCAGCCTTTATATTGTATGCCATGAATATAACCATGAATGTAACAGGTTGTGGCCACAGTTATAATTTTATAGTCTACTGTATATGTTCAAACAGCTTCATTTTAAGTGTATACTTAAGCATGATAAAGGTTCTTAACAAAATAATAGTAATTAAGTGTAATCTTGTATACATTCCTAAAACAAAGAACTGAGGTACAAATAAATTCACATTTCTACTTTCAAATAGTGGGATGTGAAGAGGCAGTGACATATTCTAATTTCATGCAACAAAAAATATGAGTCATAAGCACTTTCAGACAATTGTATAACGCATAGCAATTTCATATTATCAGGTAATAAACAAACTCTTATAATGATGAAGGAGAGATCAATGCAAGTCTTCAATGGTTGCTTATTTCTCATTACTAATGCCTTTTCTTTCTTTTCTTTGAAGTATTGTCAGCAGGCAACTTCTTATTATGAGGAGCATTAACTGTATAACTGTTTTATGGAATGCAAAATTATTTTTTTCATAAATACATTCTGGGGATTATTTATCAAGCAGGGCAAAAAAGTATGGTTAAGTGTGTTATTTCAGGTTAATAAAGTTAAACCAAGAAATCTTAGTTTTTTGTGGAGCACATTTATCATAAAGAGTTAACTTTTACCTCAGGTCGATTAATAGAGTGTATTGAAGACATATGAAATAGGGTTATTGATAACTATTGATAAAAATACTCCTATATATGTTATAGCACATCTGTTGGGATAAAGTCATAAAGCTAGTATACAACAAACATACAAAAAAAAAAAATGTTGCTGCTTCTTCTGGATGCTGGAGGTATGCCTGATACTTTGGTGGAAGTTGTGGTGGGTTTACTTGTCTGGAGAGCAATGCTTGCACACAGGCTGTTAGCATAGGATAGATTACTGGATCTAGGAAACCTACCCAAAGACCGTCATGGTTTTACTCGTAAATGGCTCTCATCAGTTTGGGACTGGTACCTAACTTGTGCTATAGATTTTTTGGGCAGGCTATTACCCACAACATTATTTAGCTCAGGGATGCCCAGGTTCAGTCCTGAAAAGCTTCCAGGTCAGGATTTGATGATATCCCTGCTGTGTACAGGTGAGTCAATTGCTTCTTCGGCCATCTTGATGGACTCATCTGGGCACAGAAAGCATATCCTCAGATACAGCCTTATGTGGGGAATTCCCAGGACCATACCAGCCCACCCCTGATTTAGCTTACGATGGGCAATTTAACATACACCACTGCTTCATAACGTGCTGACACGGACACTGATCGTTCTTGACACGGACACTGATCGTTCTTGACACGGACACTGATCGTTCTTGACACGAACACTGATCGTTCTTGACACGGACACTGATCGTTCTTGTGCTATAGTATTTACAATATTTTTTAAATCCTAAGGTTGTGTTCTGGTAATCTGAGTTTGGACCACAGTAAAATTAACATTTAGATGAAACAATTAGCATCTCTATAATGTCACTATTCTTGTATGAAGCATAAATGCTACCAATGTTAACGGCATATTTAAGTGTCCTGGATTATGAATGCATCTGATTGGGAGAATCAGTAGTGTAGGAAAACAATATCAAAATAAACAAATTTACCCTGCTGTTTGCTAAATCTATTGAGTTTGTAAGCAGTTGCTTTTGTTAGTTAACACCCCTGGATATCTCTGCTAAAGTTAGCATAAAATACTACATTTGTTTTGGCCAATTACAGGCAGCTAATACATTTTGATACATTGTAACAATCAGTGATGGCAGTTGGTGCAGAATGGAATCATGGGATGTGTAGCCCAATGTAGAAGTAAGCAGGAGGAGACAGACTCTGATCTGTAGATCTCTGCATTGAACTGCTGCTGGCTTGAAGATTAAATCTGTACCCAAATGCAGCGTTTCTATTGGTAGGTACACTGTGTCAATGTAAGCAGCTCTGGGGGTGTAGAAAACAAGTTTTATTTTTAAATTATTATTATTATTATCCTTTATTTATAACTAAAATCAATCTGTATGTGTATAGAATGCCTCAATGTAATGTGTGTTTCTGATAAAAGCAGCATGTGTTGGATAAGAAAAAGGGGAAATAGAGAAACTTAGATATGTCTTTAATCATAATAAGTCACAAAAGTTGAAAAAAGGACAGACATTATAAATATGTATATTTCCACTGTAGCAGAATATTTCACAAACTGCTGTCCAGTTCTGCTGTAGAATGTTTGGAAGCCCTTGCTCCCCTTTATGTATACTAGTGTGTGTGTGCATATATATAATACAATATCCATGTGAGTTAGCTGAATTCATACTTTTGGCACAGATTCTTTACAATGTTTTACTGTTCTTTTTTTTTTTGTATAATGAACGATATACATACTGTATAGGGAACACATTGGTGAGGTAGTGTGAGACAACATTTTACATGCACACACATAATTAATGTCACATTACACGCAACATACAGCAAAATAAATAACACATTCCTTACCTGTACATCTGACTGGCTATTAGGTGGCTGGATTAATAGGATAACCATACTGATGTGTGCGTACATGGGCATATTTTGAAACCCTATTTAGTGCCCCTTCAGGTCTTTCAGAGCTGATTGAGGCGACTCCAGTTTCAGATAGCAAATGTGACAGGGAGGTAGTGGAGATTACTTTGTGTGTGTATGTAGTGAATCCAAGGGCGCAGTGGAGAGCGTTGTAAAGGGTGCAGGACCAGGTGAATGTGTGGGGTGGCATGTCAGACAGGAAGTAAGGGATCTAGAGCAGAGTAGTGTAAGCAGTACCGGTATGTGCAGAGATGCATGCAGATGCTGCATTGTCATACTTCTCTCACTGGATTTTGCTAATGTGCCCTAAATTAGTACATTGAGCTTGAAGTGTATACATCTCCAATAGGTTGATACATAGCCTGCCTTGTTACTGCAAGACTGCATAATGTCCATCCTGCACAACATATAAAAAAATATTCTTAATATAAAATCATTCAGCCCAATGTAATATTTTTTCTATATTCAAATAACCACACATATTATATGTAAATTAACAATAACAATATATTTGTTTTGAACTAAAACCATGCATATAGCCATGCATATAGTAGTAAACAAAGGCTGATTTTTGGAGAAAAAAAATACAATTGAAGAAGCAAATGCTGAAGTACACAGAACAGACAAATAGGATCATAGATTTGTGGTTATGTTCAATTCTATGGTTAAATATACACAATAATTTCCGCTTCAAATGCTATTCCTTCTTGTAATTCTGATGTTAAGATGTTGGATCAAGTGTCTGTTAAAAGGAATTTCCCATTGCAGTACAATTGTTTTCTTCATTATGTTTTTTAAATGAATGTCTCTGAAGATTAATTTTAGATTATGATTTTAAGAATACAATGCAACAAGCTACAATGTAACTGCCTATGTTACATACAATCTTCCTGCTATGTTTATTTTTTTATTGAAGAATATCTTTATTATTTATATATATACCACAACATAATTTAGCTTATGGTGGACAAAAGAGTGATAGAAGCCCTCCACCGTACAGAATACAGTAAATAAGTAGTATATTTGTGTTTACATTTACATTTAAGTGTCTAAAAATAAGTTACAAAATAATGTATATATAATTTTCAACAAAAAAAACATTCATACATTCTTTATATTTTAACACAGGGAGACAACGGCTCAAAACAAAGCTTAAACTTTATTCTTACAACTCACATTATGTATTACAGTAAAAATATGTGCAAAACAGAAATCATCCTTTTCTTCATACAATACATATTATGCATTACAGTAGATATATGGCGCAATACATAAATCACTCTTTATTAATACAACGCATATCAAATTGTACATGAAGTGCTGGGGAACCATTTTCATCCGGGGGAATTGGCCCACAGGGAAAAGAGGCAGTGGCTGACACACAAAATTACTTTCTAATTATTTATTTTTTGGATTGTTTGCTAAACCCTTACAAACCCTGAATTTTCTATGCGCTGGTTGATATTCTGAAGCCATATGAAGTGCTGTATTTATTTCTGTCCTTTTTTTTTTGTAATGTAAGAGGTAATTATAGTTGCTTCTCGGTAGAATATAGAGCATGATCAAGACCAAGTCAGGGTGAGGTCTACATGGAAGAAGCATATCAATCCCTTGAGCCTCATGGAATCACGCAAAGGAGCACATCTATCCTTTGGGCCTAATGGAATCAGGCAAAGGATACCTCTATTTCTTGGATCTCATAGAAAAAGTCAAGAGACCACATCAATCCCTTGGTCCTCACAAAATCAGGCATAGGTACACATTTATCCATTGGGCCTCATGAACTGAGGCAAAGGAACAGCTGTGTTTCTTGGGCCTCGTGGAACCAGGCACATAAATACATCTATCCATTGGGTCTCATGGAACTAGGCATAGGAACACATAAATCCCTTGGGCCTCATGGAATCCGGGAAAGAAACACATAAATCCATTGAGCTTCAAGTAATCAAACAAAGGAACACCTTTATCTCTGCTGCCTCTTGTAACTATGAAAAGGAAAACATCTACCCCTTAGGCCTTGTGGAATTAGGCAAAGAACACATCTATCCTTTTGGCCTCATGGAGTCAAGCAAAGGAACAAATCTATCTCTTTGGCCTCATGGTATCAGACAAAGGAACACTTCAACCTCTTGGGCCACATGGAATCAAGGAAAGAAACACATCTATCTCTTTGGCGTCATGAAATCAGGTAAAGGGACACATCAATCCACTGTGCCTCATAGAATTATGCAAAAGAAAAACATCAATCCCTTGGGCTTCATGGAATTAGGTTAAGAAACACATCAATCCCTTGGTCTTCTTGGAAACAGGTAAAGGAACACATCAATCCACTGGGCCACTTGGAGTCAGGGAAAGGACACATTCATCCCTTAAGCCTTGTGTAGCCAGGCAAATGAAAACACAAATCCCTTGGACCTCATGGAATTAAAGGAACATACCTATGCTGTAGGCCTCATGGAATCAGGCAAAGGGCCACCTCAATCACTTGGACCTTGTGGAACCAGGCAAAAGAACATATAAATTCCTTGTTCCTCATGGAACAAGACAAAGGCACACATATATCCCTTGGAATCAAAGAAATACACCTATTCTGTAGGTCTCACGGAATCAGGCAAAGGCCCACTTCAGTCCCAATCCTGACTAAATTACATCAGGTGTGCAAGTGTTAAGCCTGCCTGAAGAACTAGAGACATTCTTCTGCCATGTGATCTCAACAGTCATAGTTGATATAAATTAGCCCTTTAAGCTGATTCTGACTATTTTCTGAGCCTGTTTAAAAGATGTCAAATGGGTTTTCCTGTAGTACCACCAACAGGCTGAAACAATATATAATTTATAGGGTTTACGGTATTATAAAAAAATAATCTTGGTTTAATAAAATATAGAATATAATACCAAAAAGTCAAGCAACATTGCTTTTTACTCCATTTCTTCTGGCCTAACATTTGTTCTACTGGACTGGATATTCACTCTTTTTAAAAATATACTAATGAAAAAGATCTTTATATCAATGTGTGCTCAGTGTTTATTAATGTGGTGCAACTGATTCATAATAAAATCCTCTAATCATTGCTTACACTTGAACACTGAGGTGTAGCGTTATTGATTTTGCGTGGGAAAAGAGAGAGACCCCTGTGCTTTCAAATACATTAGTATTAAATATCTGGGAAGTGAAAATCATTTAAATAAATGTTACTGTCTTGGGTTTTATTGACTAATTGTTTTTATTAATATTCTTTATGACATGTTTCCAGTTTGTTTTTAACTACTTTTTATTGCACATCCCTTCTAGGTTTTAAAGGGCATAGGCATGGCTGGATCTTCATATAGGGGAGTTAGCCACTTGCCTAAGGGTGCATCTAACTGAGGGGAGCCTCATTTTAAATGAAGAAAACAATGTAAAACATTTTTTTTTTTTTAATCTGTAAATTCAAAATAGTCAAACAGCTGCCGTGAGCCTTTCGGTTCCCAATGTTTTTGTTCTTATTATAATATGCTGTCTACCTTCTTCAAATCACCACGATGAAATGACATACACATACAAAGTTTTTCAATTATCCACTGGTTAGGCAAGATTTGGAACATGGAGGATCATTTATCCCCATAACGCAGCTTCTAAATTATTTAGAACGTCATACTCTCAAAATTTGTTTAGCATGCAATAATTCATAATTACCTATCCTATTCCATTGCATTTGTCTCTTTGAATATAATGATTACTAATGCCCTACCTTACCATGAAGCCATTCACTAAACAGCCATTCAGAACACTCTAAAATATTCTCTACATGATGAACTAACTGAAGGCCCTATTAAATTCTCCCTCGTAGTTCTCTCGGTGCTCGCAAAAGGCAGTTTTCCTGCTGTTTGCGAGAACCGAATCTCTCGCAGCCTGCCTTACGATATGACTGCGAGAAAATGGCCGAGAATAGGCTCCGAGAGAGCTACGTAGCCTTAAATCTATGCACGAGTCTCGCATATCGTAAGAATCCCTACGTGGACAAAAAGTCCACGCAAGGGATCCGAAAGCCTCTACGTGCTGCCTCGGAACAGCCCGAGACAGCAGTGTGAGGCTCCCCCCTGCACCCTATACACATCCCCATGCTGCAGGGGTCTCTATCAGGACCCCTGCAGCACCCCCACATTAACCCCTTGCAGCGGGGGTCCCCAATCTGCATAGATCAGGCCCCCCGCTGCATTTAAAACTTTTAAATTCCCCGCCGCGGCTCCTTAAAGGGACCGCGGCACACTATTACCCAATCCCGGCCGCGGCACTTAAAATTAACCCCCCTCTATGCTGGGGGTCCCCATCGGGACCCCCGAAGTGTCCCCACATAAACCCCCTGCAGCGGGGGGCCCCGATCGGCACCGATCGTGACCCTGCTGCAATTCAATTTTAAATTTCCCGCCTCGCGGGTCCTCAAAGGACCGTAAAGGTCCTGAAAGGACTCGCACTAAAAATATTAACCCCAGGCAACTATAATTACCCCATTAACTCATGATGGTCAATACAGACCACCATAAGGCCTAAATTAACCCATTAACTCATGATGGTCAATCCAGACCACCATAAGGCCTAAATTAACCCATTAACTCATGGTGGTCAATCCAGACCACCATAAGGCCTAAATTAACCCATTAACTCATGATGGTCAATCCAGACCACCATAAGGCCTAAATTAACCCATTAACTCATGATGGTCAATACAGACCACCATAAGGCTCTATTTAACCCCATCAGTCCCATAAGGGTATATTATTACCATTATGGGCCTGTTACAACCCAACATTAACCACATAAGTGCCATGATGGTCCTCAAGGACCATCATGACACTAACTACAAACACTACACTACAACCCCCAATAAACCATTTAATCTAAACTAATCCCCCTCTACACTAATCTATTAACACTTACACTACCTACCTACTCTACCTACCCCCTAATAAACCTCCCCAACACTCTAATTACAAAAAACAAAAAACCTACAGTACAGAAAACAAAAAACCTACAGTACAAAAAACAAAAAAACCTACAGTACAGAAAAAAAAAAAACAATTACAACCCCACCCCCCACTACAGAAAATAAAAAAATTACACACCTGAAAAGGAAAGACAGATAAACACAATACAATACATACATATAATACATTACATACATTACATACAATACATGACATTACATATAATATATTACATATAATATATTACATATAATACATTACATACAATACATGACATTACATATAATATATTACATATAATATATTACATATAATACATTACATACAATACATGACATTACATATAATATATTAAATATAATATATTACATATAATATATTACATATAATACATTACATACATTACATACAATACATGACATTACATACATTACATATAATATATTACATATAATATATTACATATAATATATTACATATAGTCCTAATCAAATACCCCCTATCTATCTAACATACAATCTATTTCATTTAAAATAAATCCTAACTATATCAAATACATCCCCCTATCTATCTAATATACAAAAAATCCTAACTACATACACAGACCCTTATTCTAAAATAAAATAAAATAATTACAGTCCTAACTACATACACAGACCCTAATTCTAAGCTAAAATCAATAAATTAAGACCACTTACCTTTAAGATGTTGCTTCAGATCACTAACCTATGGGTCAAACAAAAAGAAAAATTAGTACAAAACATTAACATCAAATAAATAAACATTATATACATTCTACATATTCAACTCACCTTTACAGCATGTCCTGTCACTGTTTAGCTCTTCCGGCACGGCCCTGTTAAAAAATAAAACACAATACATGAATACATGAATACAATATATAAACAATAAATAAAATACACAAATAAACATCTAAATATACATTTAACTTACCTCCCTGCGATGTCCCCGGCCTTCTCTCCTTCAGCCCCGGCTGGGCCGCGGAACCATCCGCGCTCTAAAAAAAAAAAAGAAAAAAAACTAACGGAGGTCTGCACTGGCAGACCTCCCCGACGCTAATGAACCTCCCGGAGTCGTTTCCGGGAGGAAATTGGCATTGGCGGCTTGTGATTGGCTGAAAAAGCTGTCTATCAATTTCAGCCAATCAAAAGTCGTCAATGTGTGAGCCAATCAGGATGGGATACACCCCAATATCCCACCCTGATTGGCTAAAACACTTGTCTATCTTTCTGGGAACCAATCACAACGCTCAGATGCCTTCAGCCAATCACTATGGGATACACCCCCACGGAGTGATTGGTAGAAGACATCTGCGCATCCTGATTGGCTCCTACATTGACGACTTTTGATTGGCTGACAGCTGACAGCCTACAATGCCAATTTCCTCCCGGAAACGACTCCGGGAGGTTCATTAGCGTCAGGGAGGTCTGCCAGTGCAGACCTCCGTTAGTTTTTTTTCTTTTTTTTTTTTAGAGCGCGGATGGTTCCGCGGCCCAGCCGGGGCTGAAGGAGAGAAGGCCGGGGACATCGCGGGGAGGTAAGTTAAATGTATATTTAGATGTTTATTTGTGTATTTTATTTATTGTTTATATATTGTATTCATGTATTCATGTATTGTGCTTTTTTTTTTAACAGGGCCGCGCCGGAAGAGCTAAACAGTGACTGGACATGCTGTAAAGGTGAGTTGAATATTTAGAATGTATAGAATGTTTATTTATTTGATGTTAATGTTTTGTACTAATTTTTATTTTTTGTTTGACCCATAGGTTAGTGATCTGAAGCAACATCTTAAAGGTAAGTGGTCTTAATTTATTGATTTTAGCTTAGAATTAGGGTCTGTGTATGTAGTTAGGACTGTAATTATTTTATTTTAGTTTAGAATAAGGGTCTGTGTATGTAGTTAGGACTGTAATTATTTTATTTTAGTTTAGAATAAGGGTCTGTGTATGTAGTTAGGATTTTTTGTATATTAGATAGATAGGGGGATGTATTTGATATAGTTAGGATTTATTTTAAATTAAATAGATTGTATGTTAGATAGATAGGGGGTATTTGATTAGGACTATATGTAATATATTATATGTAATATATTATATGTAATATATTATATGTAATGTCATGTATTGTATGTAATGTATGTAATGTATTATATGTATGTATTGTATTGTGTTTATCTGTCTTTCCTTTTCAGGTGTGTAATTTTTTTATTTTCTGTAGTGGGGGGTGGGGTTGTAATGTATTTTTTTGTTTTCTGTAGTGGGGGGTGGGGTTGTAATTGTTTTTTTTTCTGTACTGTAGGTTTTTTTGTTTTTTGTACTGTAGGTTTTTTGTTTTCTGTGCTGTAGGTTTTTTGTTTTTTGTAATTAGAGTGTTGGGGAGGTTTATTAGGGGGTAGGTAGTGTAGGTAGGTAGTGTAAGTGTTAATAGATTAGTGTAGAGGGGGGTTAGTTTAGATTAAATGGTTTATTGGGGGTTATAGTGTAGTGTTTGTAGTTAGTGTCATGATGGTCCTTGAGGACCATCATGGCACTTATGTGGTTAATGTTGGGTTGTAACAGGCCCATAATGGTAATAATATACCCTTATGGGACTGATGGGGTTAAATAGAGCCTTATGGTGGTCTGTATTGACCATCATGAGTTAATGGGTTAATTTAGGCCTTATGGTGGTCTGGATTGACCACCATGAGTTAATGGGTTAATTTAGGCCTTATGGTGGTCTGGATTGACCATCATGAGTTAATGGGTTAATTTAGGCCTTATGGTGGTCTGGATTGACCACCATGAGTTAATGGGTTAATTTAGGCCTTATGGTGGTCTGTATTGACCATCATGAGTTAATGAGTTAATTTAGGCCTTATGGTGGTCTGTATTGACCATCATGAGTTAATGGGTTAATTTAGGCCTTATGGTGGTCTGGATTGACCATCATGAGTTAATGGGTTAATTTAGGCCTTATGGTGGTCTGGATTGGCCACCATGAGTTAATGGGGTAATTATAGTTGCCTGGGTTTAATATTTTTAGTTTTTTGTCCTTTCAGGACCTTTACGGTCCTTTGAGGACCCGCGAGGCGGGAAATTTAAAATTGAATTGCCGCAGGGTCACGATCGGTGCCGATCGGGGCCCCCCGCTGCAGGGGGTTTATGTGGGGACACTTCGGGGGTCCCGATGGGGACCCCCAGCATAGAGGGGGGGTTAATTTTTAGTGCCGCGGCCGGGATTGGGTAATAGTGTGCCGCGGCCCCTTTAAGGAGCTGCGGCGGGGAATTTAAAAGTTTTAAATGGAACGGGGGCATGATCGGTGCCGATCGAGGACCCCCGCTGCAAGGGGTTAATGTGTGGGGGCTGCGGGGGTTCCTATGGACCCCTGCAGCAAGGTGTTCATGTGAGGACACTTCGGGGGTCCCGACGGGGACCCCCGCATTGAGGGGGGGTTAATTTTAGGTGCCGGGGGGGGTATTTGGAGTACCCCCATGGCAGGGATTATGTGGGGGACTGCCGCGGAGGTCCCTTTTAGGACCCCCGCAGCAATTGATGAGGAGTGGGAGCCTGCGATATCATCTCGCAGGCTGTCACTCCTCATGTACATTTACGCAGTGTAGATACGTACGGCCCTGCTGCGTAGCTCATACGTTGCTCGCTAATTTAATAGCATTGTAAGTTAGAGAAACTTTGCAGTACGTAGGGCTTAAGTAGAAGCCTCTTATTTACGAGGCTGGAATTTAATAGGGCCCTGAAACTCTCCAAACTAATGCGAGCACATAACCTCAAGTAACATAACCGTACCACTTTCTCTACCTTAATACTTGCCCTAAGATATTCTAATAAATCATTTATATGTATATATAATTTGCAAAACAACTACATTATTAATATAATGTTTAAAATTGATTACACGTGCAAGATCCAAACCAATAAAGTTGTCACTACAGTGTGCAGTGACATATAAAGTGACTTTACAGTAAAATACTTACATGTCCTCTTCATTTAGGGGAAACCTAGACAAGTAGTGTTGACTTGCTGCTGTCCCAATAGTTCAACTCACCTGCCCCCCAGAGAAAAATATAAACTATTACAAAATTACAAAATCTAAGAATAATGATTTGAAAAATAAACATAGTTCAAAATCTACTTTAATTCACAGAAATATATATATATATATATATATAAATAAAATTCTGCAAACTAAAATAGATTTTGAAAAATGTTTATATTAAAATAAATATAAGATCATTATTCTGAGGCTTTCACTATATATAAGCTTTGCTTAATCCAGCCTACTATCATTACTGCCTGTGGGCCACAGTGCTGTGGATGTCACTGAAAAGGCAAAAATTGGTGCATGCTATTCAGGGCTCCTTGATTTTACTACCTAGGTGCTCCGAAAAGCTAAATCTGGACCTGGAAATAAGCCCCAATTACATGGCCCTGCTAAATGTTCATGTGAAAAACCACTTGTAAAACACAACATAGCTATTACATTCTGCCTGTAAAACAAACCCTAATGTTTAACCCATTGTGAGAGCTCTCTGCTTATAACGATCTCCTTGATTTTGCATAAAGTGCTATTAAATTACCCCTGCTGCAATTCTAGGTGTGCTCACTAGGCCTAAAAAAATAAAGTTTCATGTGAAACACACGCTAAACTTGAAAACCCTTGGTGAGTGCATGTACAGGTCCTTTCTATTACTATTTTGTACCCTAATTAATCTACAGTATATTCAAAATATTGTGGGAGATTATAACCCCCTATACATATGCCCTACCTAATAAAATATGTAACGTTTGAGGTCACCTGTGGACCTCTCTACACCAATGCGCCTTTGGCCCCCTTCCCCCCATCCCCTGGTGCTTTGGAGTGGGGCTCCAATAATGCTGTAACAAACACCTTCCTATCTAGGCCCACCCTAGCTCTAAAACAGCTCTTGGACTCCTTTAATTCCTATCCCCTGTGGGTGTCCATACAGACCATCAAAGACCCTATCATTAGCCCCCTAATGAATCTCTTCCATGCAGATCTACCTGGCACAATGGGAGCCCTATGGACGCCATAAACCATACCCCCCCTCAAGGGGTCCATGGGAAACAACATCGTCCCTAACTCTAACCCCCTCTAAACTATCTAATTTAAAATCTGTTGTAGAAAACAAAAAATACTGCACGAAAAGAAGAAAATAGTTTCCAATCTTGTAGGGCGCAGAAGAGGTGTCTATCTGCATAATGGGGATGTTTCATCAAAAACTGCAAATGCTTTCATCAGGCCTAATGGAAAACTCATTAGTTTCCATGGGGCACAACCTTTTGAGAAAACAGGCTAGAAAAATTACATATAAAAGTGAAAAATTCAGTAGTATTTGCTGTCCTCATGATTTCCTTATATTGGTGTCTGATTGAAGGGACACTGTAGATTGTGAAAAGCATTGTATCATGTGTTAGGTTTGTAATAAATGAACAACATTAGCAGTAAAGTAAATTTGGGTATAACATCATGTTTATGTAAATTCTTGGTCCTTGCGTGTTACTCCAGCGCCAGCCAGTGCCAGCATCAAAATTGCAACTGCCTGCTAGATGGCGCTGTTGCAGTTCTGCCTCCGGGACAAATGTTAAAGGTTCATGAAAGCCTTCAAGCTCTAGTATCTTGAAAATAGCAAATACTGTTTGCAATCCCAATTCAAGACAGAACAGCTTGAAGGCTTTCACGAACCATTAACATTTGTCCCGGAGGCAGAACTGCAAGAGCGACACACTCTCTCTCTCTTACACTCTCTCTCACACACTCTCTCTCTCATACTCTCAATCACTCTCTCATACTCTCTCTCACTCTCTTATACTCTCATTCTCTCTCTCATACACTCTCACTCTCTGTCATACACACTCTCTCTCTCTCACACACACTCTCTCTCTCTCTCTCTCACACACTCTCTCTCTCTCTCTCTCATACACACTATCTCTCTCATACACTCTCTCTCTCTCTCATACTTTCTCTCTCTCTCTTTCTCTCTCATACACTCTCGCTCTGTGTCATACACACTCTCTCTCTTACACTCTCTCTCACACACTCTCTCTCTCATACTCTCAAACACTCTCTCATACTCTCTCTCACTCTCTTATACTCTCATTCTCTCTCTCATACACTCTCACTCTCTGTCATACACACTCTCTCTCTCACACACTCTCTCTCTCTCTCTCATACACTCTCTCTCTCTCATACTCTCTCTCTCTCTTTCTCTCTCATACACTCTCGCTCTGTGTCATACACACTCTCTCTCTCTCACACACTCTCATACACACACACTCTCTCTCATACTCTCTCTCTTTCTCTCTCTCTCTCACACACTCTCTCTCATACACTCTCTCTCTCTCTCATACTCTCTCTCTCTCTCACACACACACACACTCCCTCTCGCTCTTATTTTTGTAAGATTCTCACTGATAAAGGATGCACCACATTGAATTATTGCCGCAAATAGACAATTGTTTAATTTCTTCAACATGTCGGGTTCCTATTACATGATCACATCGGTCTTATTATTATTACTAGCGATTTGCCCGTCAAAAATGACATGGATAATAAAATTGCAAGGCAGGGAATGCTGTTTGGGCCAGACATTCATTTTTTTGGTGGTCCAAGATCCTTCGGCGCTCATTGCGAGCCTCGCGCATTGCGCAAGGGAAAGACGTTAGTGTAGCTGTGTACTTCCGCATTGTGTAAGTTAGTGTTGTAAAATGGCGGCGAATGTGCATGTGGTACGCGGCTGTGTATGATGTAGCGTCCTTGGTAAGAGTGTATCTTGTACCTCGTACAGCTTTTTTGAAAAGCCATATGTGCTTGGTGGTATTTTGCGTGTTTAGTGTCCTGTAGCCTCATTTTTGTTTTTTTCGGTTGCCATTTTTTCTCTCGCTTAGGGTATTTTCATGTGTCTAAACTCGTGAATTTAGATCTATTTTAGTAAAGTGACGTTTGTGTGGGTGTTTGTAACCGCGTGTGAGGCGCCGTAGAGCCTCCACCTCCGCGAATGCGGCCCCTCGCTTCGCTAATGTCCGCCCTTGGCTCATTGCTGCCGACGTTGGAGCCTCCACCTTCCGCAAATGCGGCCCCTTGCCACGCAGTTCTTGCGAGCATGCAAAGCGTGACGACGATTCGTAGTTTGACAACTATTATATGTCATTCTTTTCACATCAAGTAATCTTTAGTTGTTTTGTTATCACAATGGGTTTGGTTAAATAAGTCTCAATCATTAAGGAGGGCTGATCAGACTTTGATCACTACCATTGATCAGTCTTTTTGCATATATGTACATGTAATATCTAATATGTATCCTTTTGTAAGAATCTCACTAATAAATGAGTAAAGCACATTGAAATATTGCCTCATATAGACTACTTATGTGTTTCTTCAACGTGTCTTGTTCCTATGATATGATCCTGTCCCTCTGATTATGAAAAGTAAATGTGTAATATTAAATCACATTGTCTCAATATATTTTCTTTACACATCAAGTACACTTTTGTTGTTTTTGGTATCACAATAGCTTTGGTTAAATAAGTCTAATTCATTGAGTAGGGCTGATTAATGACTTTGATCACTACACTTAAACAGTCCAACCATTACATTTTATATATTTCTTTAGCAGTTATTAATGAACTTTTTCTCACATATATTTACATGCACCATTGGATATCTAACCTGTATCCTTTTGTAAGAATTTCAGATAAATGAGTGCATTGAAATATTGCTGCAAATAGACTATCTGTGTATTTCTTCTAGGTGTGGGGTTTCTATTATATGATCATTGTCTCAATCTATTTTCTGTACATATTGTTCGCTTCTTAAGAAATCTGTATTGACAAATAGGAATACAAAATATCACAATGCATTTGGATAAACCATGCTAAATTTAATCCCGGAGGCAGAACTGCAACAGCACCATATAGCTGCCACTTGTAATTTTGCTTCTTGCGCTGGCTGGCGCTGTACTAACACGCAAGGTCCAAAATCTTTATTTTAGTAGACACTGATTGTACCTGAATGGTTTTGTCTTCCACTCTTCCTGTTGGCTTGAGGATTCAGTGGGAGTGTTTTACTAATTCTTATCTATAAGAGTGGAAGGAGGCGGAGGGAGGACTGAGGGCGTTTGTTTACTGATTGCTGGGTTTAGATAAGACTTCAGCTCAGGACACCTTCCCTCTCCCCCCCCCCCCCCTCTCTCTCTCCCATAGACTTAATAGAGGCAACTTGCATATACACTTGCAAGGCTTGCTTGCCCTGCTCTGTAACCACCATCTCTTTGCTTGAAAAGGAAGCACGGCTATCATGTACTAGCAGAGTTTCATTACAGGACCACCGCAGTTCAAGATAAAATTCACTTGTCTGTGAAGTATGTACCAGATGAACAATATTATCGGCTGTATGGACATAAAACATTTTCCTGAAAAAATTAATTTCGTTGCATCACATTCTGTGAACTGAAGGATGGGAGCATATGTTTGTGATTATCAGTGGAAGGAGGGAAAAGACAGATGTAGAATGTAAGTTTGTGAGTTTTCAATCTTATTAGGTGCTTAATGGAAACATTTGATTGAAAGCTCAATAACAGGGCCCTCCAATCTTTTGCATTGTGTTCAAATTGTTTTTGTTTTCTACAAAACCCCTGTATTGCGCTACAGAATATGTTGGCGTGTTACAAATAAAGGATAATATTGGAATTGACACCAAACCCCTTCCCCCTCAGTGGCCCAGAAGCAGACACCTTGCATCATTCAATGCAACAACATCTCTCCTAAAATGTTAACGCCCCTCTCACACATATAGCTTCTACCAAGTGTCATGGATCCATAGAGGGTCCTGCTTTTTTTTGCTAATTAAAAACTAGCTGTATGACTAATTATAATCACATATTTTTTCATTGTGCCATGGTCCTGTAAATGAAGATTTTCTCTGAAAATGATTGTATGCCCATAGCTACTAATGTTGTTAGTTTGTCGCATACTGCACAAACACGTGAAGATATTGCTATTCTACAGTGGCTCTTTAATTTCGCTCTGCTTTATCCATTTTCAATTCCTGCCATGTTTCCCTACCCTGGATTACTTCTCACTTTCTTTTGTACAGCAGAACTTTTCAATGTAAGTATATTCCATTCCCCTCTGTGACCTTTTACAGATTCATTCTGATTCAATTATTACAAAAGCTTCCTTGTCCAAGCAATATGTTGGCATTATCTACTTTTGTCTCTAGTATGCTTCTAAAATGAAGTGTAAAATTTCTCATTTTGAGATTTTGCAGTTTGGCACCGGGGTCTGATTAAATTCTCAGTGTTTGTATTCATATGTAAACCATTCATTTTGGCTTTGGGGGCTTGTAAACAAGATTTGCTAGGCAACATTATTCCTATGGGAATGGTTCAAGTCAGCACTCACATATGGTCCTCAAATAGAGTCAGATGGTATCCTAAGCAATTGATCTAAAGTCTCCATTGTACGCTAATGTAAAATCGCTTGAGTTCTCAGTTAATATAACTTTTCACACACTGTTCTTTTGTTAGTCGCTGCATTACCTGCAGTGTTTAGAAGCTATTATATAAATACATGTATTTTATAACTGTTGTGAAAAATTTACAATATAATTTGCACCTATATGTTAGGTAATATATATTTGAACAGAATAGCTACTACATATTTTTATTTTTAAGAAAACAGCTTTTCATAACCTAACATAAACATCTAGGGTCCTTGATATATTAGTATTTTAAATCATTTATCATTTGAAAAAAAAGCTGTAGATTTCCAAGCATTTAAATTTGCATGTTCAACTATTTTAATATAAGTGATGCACCAGCAGAATGAGATTTGTCAAGTGTGGTTAGTAAGCAAAGTTAATAATAGATTTGTTTGCCTATTTTATTTTAAAAAAGGAAATATGGTTTATCTCATGTTTAAACCACATTTTTTAACATCAATATCACATCAATATATATAGAATTTTTTTTAATCTTATGTTTCTAAAGATCATTTGAGAATATGAACATACCAAGAAGTCAGCAGAAGATGTATTTTTTCTTTATTTAAGTTAACAGATCTTCCTGACAACTTTACTTAAAGCAAACATAATTGCGTGAGGTGTCATCAAAAGCCTCAGCCCAGGGCGTCTGGTTGTATCTTGGAAACGGATTATTTAAGAGAATTTCAAAATGCAATCGCTGGCTCTTGGAGTCACTATGCAGCTCTTATGTAAAGAACAGAAGTAAAGAAAAGTACAGACTGAAACGTAAAGAGAAATGCAAGGTGTCATATTCTGCTTCTTCAAGGGGGCTAGTTCATACCTACCCCAGCAGATTTGTGTGGTTCTTATACTCTCTGGCACAAAAAGTGGCTTCTGAAGAGGGCAATGCCCAAAGGTACAGGCAGAGAATACTGGATACAGGTTACTAGTGGCCTATGGTAAAACCACTCCCCAATTAAAAAACAGCCTCACACTGTGGATATGTGAAACTAGAACTAAACATTAATTGAATCATAGAACCAACATATTTATACTCTATCCAACATATCACACCTTGTGTACTTTTGTGTATGTGTGTGATGTCAGAACTAAGGTCCATCTGCCTTGCAGCCTTGGTTGCTATAGAAGCTCCTGAGATAAAACTCACCAGATGACTAAACTACATGCCAGGTGTCTATAGCTGGCTGGTGCAAAAAACATTGATGTTAAACTCCAGTGTTTGCTTAGGACTCTCTCAAGTGCAGGCATCTGTCTTGTGTGTGAGGATGCAGTGTTCTGCAGTTAAGCTCTTGTGCAGTGCAGTATTACCTTTTCCTCAAGTATTCTCCTGTTCTATATCAATATATTTTCCCTTTATAACATTATAACTAGTATACATGATAACAATGTACAGGCAACATATAACCACACATCCATAATACATAATCACAATGCAACAATGTCATATCCAGAAGTAATGGCAATAGTACAGTCACTAAACAATGTAGGCGTGACACAAGGTTCCCTTTTTCTAATATTAGAATAAACTTCTTAACTATTTATTTGCTTATTCAAGATTAATTTTATTAGCAAGTGCTTAAAAGCTGATTTTACTCTATGAAACCTTCCAAATAGTTCTCCCCTGTAGTTTATGCCTACATTTTTTCTATAGTATAGTATTGCTAAGACACAGTCTGTCATTGGCTAGTACACCTACAACTATAGAAACATTGCATGCATGCTACAAGGGGCAGGCTTTTGTAGGGGACAGTTTGGAAGGTTAGTTTGCGCATACAAATAAATGTTCAAAGTAGTCAAACTCTTTAATATCCTATTAAATATGATTGTGCTCAGTACATGTGAATTTGATTTTATTATTTTGACCATATGGTAAAAGTTATTTTATCACATTATTCTTCAGTAACTTGTAAGTTTTAAATATACATATTTATCTGCAACTTCTTTATGAACAAAGAACTGATTAACAACATATAAATCAGATACACAAAGGAACACATAGCTCTCAACATTTAAAATAGAATTTATTTAAATGTTACAAATAATATTATTGCATGAAAATATGAATAATTTTAAGTTAATTTTAATGCACCACAAATAGTTGCACAATTTGTTCTTTACTTTAATTTCATTCAAATAAAAGTAAGTTAGTTGTGAGACAGACTTTTTGGTTGATTGTGTATTAAAAGTCCAATGTAGGTTTTTTCTTCTATATATTTTTTTTTTCTATATTTATTTTTTTAACAATAAACTAGATAATGGGCAAAGCGTTTTTTTTTAGAAAGTAAAAAAAGCATAGCATTTAAATATTCATTTTTATATGCAATTATCCTTTACTGCAGAGTTCAGTTTCCTTAAACCAGCTGATTCTCTTAGTTGCTCTTTCAGAAGGGTGTGTACATTTTAAGTAATGGACTTTCCATTATTCTTAATGAAAGCAACAGCATTTTTAACTGCCACATTTCCACTAACCAGATTCAAGTTTCTTCTGCACTTAATTTTTCCTCCCACCTCAAGAAATAATTCAGTGGAAATGAAAATGTTAGCTTCCACATGATAATCGCATATGAAAGGGCTTTAATTGTCTCTATCAATATTATTTTTTTGCAGTGTAAGAACATCTTGCCTATTTTTATGTGTAATACCTCAAATAGTATATTTTAAATATATAACTATACTGCTCTTTTAATGAGATTATTTATTTTGAAATGTGTAAAAAAGTTCTTCAGAATAGCATATAAATATGACACTTCACTGGGCTTTCCTTTGTTTGAGATATGTGGCTAATAAAAATCATAGGAAGGGGATATTAACTCTACTTGTAAACCCATGTATGCGCATATTATGCTGACTGATTTATATACTCTTATAGATCATATGACATTGATGTGAATAGGGAGTAAAATATTTTCTGATACAAGAGGGTACAGTATAATATCATATACAATATAGGCGATGATGTTACATTTATAGTGTACTAGTGACTTGCCCTTCAAAAAATGATGGCAATAAAATTGTAAGGCAGGTAATGCTGTTTGCCACAGAGAGTAAGTCTTTTGGTGGTCTGAAATCCTTGTGCGCTCATTGCGAGGCTGGCGCTAAGCGCCTTTGGCGCTCATCGCGTGGTTCGCGATGAGTGCCAAAGGAACTCAGCGCCAGCCTTTGGGTTGGTGTATTTGTTGTGATGATAGGCGCTTTTGCGCTTATTGTAAGGTCCGCAGTGATGTTGTTTTGTCGCTTATTGCAAGGCTCTCCCCTGGAGTACTTTGTGTCCTATGAGCAGCATTGGCGCTTCCTGTGAAGGTGTTTGTGGTTGTTTGCGCTAGTTTGGTGTTAATTGATTTTGGTTTTGTGTCTATTTAATGTTATTTATGCTAATTAATTAATTAATTAAATCCTAAATTAATATACTTTACCTTTTTGTAATTAATATATGCAGCAAGGAATGTGCTGAAGAGCTAACAATCTGTTTTAAAGTTCCTTCTGCATATAATGTAGATTTGCAGTGTTGTTGAGCTGAGGTGTAAGTGTCAGCAATGTGTGTAGTGTAAATAGACAGCGTGCGCGAGGGGAAGCCGTTTGTGTAGCTGGGTACTTCCGCATTCTGTAAGCTAGTGTTGTAAAATGGCGGCGAATGTGTATGTGGTAGGCGGGTTTGTATGATGTAGCGTCCTTGCTTATGGTGTATGCTGTAGGTCGTACAGGTTTTTGTAAAAGCCGTATTTACTTTGTGGTATTTTGCGGCTTTAGAGGTCGTGTAGCCTCGTTTTCATTTTTTTCGGCAGGCATTTTTTCTCTTGCTTAGGGGATTTTCAAGTGTCTAATCTTTGTAAATGAGTCTGAAATTGATGATTAAACATTGTTGCAGAGGTCCTGGGTGTCCCCCCTTGCTTTGGGTAAGGTTTTTATTTTTGTGTTTATATTTGTGTTTTTTAATGTTTGCCGCTGTGCCGCGGGTCATAATTTTTTTAGTGTAAGTCCGCAATTTTTTTTTTCTATGTCCAGGGGCTCGTATTTTTTTGTGTAAGACCGCAGTTAGTTATTGCGTGTTTTTTTTTTAAAGTCTTGCTTGTGTGGTTGTTTGTAACCGTTTGTGAGGCGCCGTAGAGCCTCCACCTCCGCAAATGCGGCCCCTCACTTCGCATTTGCAGGGTCCGCATTTGCAGCCTGCAATGAGCCTGCGGCTCATTGCAGCCAACGTGGGAGCTTCCACCTCCGCAAATGCGGCCCCTCGCATTGCGAGGGTCCGCATTTGCGGTTCGAAAGTCGTAAGCAAGCCCGCAACTGTTAGCAACAACCCGTATTTCTGACAACTATATATGTGATATTTTGTTTACTTGTTTAATGTATGAAAAATTTTTAATATGCATACAGGCTGAAAAATTGTGAATGAGTCATTTTATTTTAATAATTGATTTAGGGTAAACCAATATTATCAACAATAAAGCATAATTAATCATGTTACTGGGATTTTGCATTAGTAACTTGGATACAATACTTGGCATTCTGCATTTGTTTGCCCACATGTTTAATTTTAAATGATTAAATATAATTATATTATATTTATTATAGAGAAACCACATACATCTGTCTCTTTGTACTTGTTAAACTGGCTCAATATTGAGGGGAACGGGGCTGCTTGTGTACATTTACAAAGTGAACACAGAAACCTTGAGTGTCTCTACCATTCAAAGTTATTGTATTGTCTAGATTTGGGTAAGTCTTTCCTTAGAGACCAGCAAAACGAGCTCCTGTAGATACACCATAGCGAAAGCATAATGATTGATGTTACCCTGTTTGAATAAAGTAAATCCCAACTTTAAAGGGCCATTTACCTTATTGTAAGTGCTCTTCGTGGTGTGAAAGAGCACAAGATTGTATGTTAAAATTACCTATTTTTTTAAATTACACTAATAACGACTATAAAACTAAAGTCTTAGATCTGTTTACAAACCGACTCGTGACTGTACCATGATTAACAACATCTGCCGACACCAAACGGTGAGAGCGGTGACGGCTCAGTAAGACAAAGATTTATAGTTTAGTTGACTCCAGCAGTCCTTTGCTTGCTCAGATGAATTTGTGAAGGGTAAACTTTCTTTCTTGTTATGCTCAACGCACAGAGCTATTGCTGTGGGTCTGTCTGGGGGAATGTCAGAGTCTCATGTAAACAGAGATTTCATTTATAAACTTCTTTGTGAAAAAAGAACGTATTTAAAAAATTCAAAAAATATTTCAACATGTTTTTAAGAGATCTTTACTTTGATGTGGTCCAAACTGTGCTGAATTAAGTGGCCCTTTAAACACATTTTAAATGATCTAATTAATCTGACTCCCTGTGTTTTGTATTTTTTTTGGGTTAGGCAACTATTTGTTCAAGTCAGTGGAAACGCCTATAAAATTGAGTTATCATAATGCTGAAAACATGGAGAGTAAGCTATAACAAATCTGTAGTTATTGTGACATTTTTAAAGGACCACTGTAGTGTGATATAGCATATTTTCTTGTATTAATACATTATTAAAGGGACATGAATTTCACTGAGAATATAACATACCTGTGTATCTATTTGCTTTCATGTTCTTTATTTTGTTACAAAGTAAAGGTTCTGTTTTGTCACCTAAAAACATATAAATAGTACCTGCTTGGGTCTGCCCTATGTAGTTTATGAAGACACAGTACAGTTGTTCTGGTTGTGCTTTGTCTCATATTAACCAATGAGTAAATATCTCTCAGCAACATTCTGCAACATACTGCTGAGAGATGGTAGCTGATTGGCTAATTTGAAATACTGCCCTTCAGATTTCGTGTCTTCATGATCTACATGGGTCAGACCCAAGCAGGTTTTCTTCGGATGATTTTAGGGGGAAAAACAGAGCTCTTAAGCATTCTTAATAAAATAAACTACATAAAAGTTAATAGATACATTGCTATGTAAAATTGATAAAATTAATATATACATTGGTATGTAAAATAGATAACTAGGTATATTATATCCCTAGTGAAACCTTTCACATATCTTTAGGATAATGGGATAGTGTACTTACTTGTGAGTTTGATTTTCTTTTTTCTTATTTATTAATACAAGAAAATATGCTATAAAGTTAAACTGACTCTATTGCTTTCAGACTTCAGTGGTCCTTTAATGTGTTTGTCAACCCACTCCATGATTTTCTTTTATAACTACTCTTTTATAACTACTCTTTTATAACTACTCTCCGTTCCCTTCTCAACCACTCATTCCATTCTTTCTTCACTCTAGCACTGAATGAAGTTACCATAATGTATAACATAAAATATTGTAGCTAGATGTGTCCTCTTTTTCAATTTAATCAGATGCAGCATTTATGATGCTCTTTAAAAATGATCCTGCTCTAAAAAGTAATCTTATAATGTTATAAAACAAACAATGTTTCCACAATAAAACATGATGATCTATCTCCGGCTGTTTCTATGCAGGTGCATTAGTAAATCTCAACCTGTATTTTCTCAACCACCTAGTTAATGTGGGTAATTAAGATGCCCATTACTTACTCATACTGACTGCATCATAAATACCAGTGAACCTAAAATATTGCACTTGTCCCAGAAAAGTAATTGACATTGCATTTTGTATTCTAATATTATTCCACTATATTTTGCACTGCAAACATACTTCTAAATATTGCTTGCCACTGTCTATATTCACAATCTTGAATTATTTACTGTATGAGGGATACCATTTTCAATTTTTTATTTTCTTTTCAAACAAATATAATTTTTGAAGGTAAAATATAAGACATTTGCATAATCAATCTATGTACCTAAATAGTCTAATTCTTTCCTGTTTTAGAGAATAGTTGCTTTCTTCAGTAATGCACCACTTTTATTCCAGCTATTTACTGCATGTTATGATTGGGTTTGGTTGTAAGGACTGTTGCCTACCAGAAATGAATTTAAAAAAATGTCTGCCCTAAGCCTTTTCACTCCTGGGAATATTCCCCAATTTTTTAATTACTTAGTAATAATATCGGTCGGCTCCCATGCTTAATGGTCAAGCTTTAGTTAGCAACCTTGGATGACAACCAGAGAATGAGAGACAAATATTGGCAATGATGGATGTTTTTTTTTTACATAGGAACAAAAAAGGATTAGCTGAGCACCTGATGTCTCCTCAAATCCTGGGTTGGACTTTATATAAATGCATTTTTAAACAAATCATGTGGATGGTCCCTCATGGTGCTCCCACTCTAAAGTTTTTATTAATTTACTTGCAAGTTAGGAAAGTTCCTATATATTGTTTTGTGGATACTCTAAATTAGCAGCCTTATTAAATTGTGATTCAGCAAATTGAAAAGGGCTCTATTTAAGCACATAGCATATTTTTTTACAGAAGTTTTTAGTTAGTGAAGACCTTGCTTTTGGATAGAAGTTCACTAACTAAAAACTTCTGTAAAAAAATATGCTATGTGCTTAAATAGAGCCCTTTTCAATTTGCCGAATCGCAATTTAATAAGGCTGTGGATTTGTAAGATAATTTATTGAATAGACTCTAAAGAATAATAAATGAAAAGTTTTTTGATCATCTCAGCAGTTAGACAGCTCTCAACTTAGTGAATATAGTTGTAAAGACTAGAAGACAAAACACCAATTAACAAATATTAGACATTTGTGTCCCTTTAAATATTTAGGAAGGGCAACATAACTTAGGTTATGCATAGGTACTGAGATCAAATCCTGTTTCTTCCACATTTTTTTTTTTTTTTTGCATTAATATTTTTACTTAGTTTAAATAATTATTTCAAAAACTTTACAACTATATATATATATGTATCATATATACTGTCTACTTTATTTTGTAAAATATAATAACCACATTTCTAAAACATTCAGTCATATTCTCAATAAGCAAAATATCAATTTCTTCAAAAATCAAACACAATTCACTTCTAAGTACTTAGTACCACTTAGAATTTCATTGTGGTGAAAATGAGTTTAATTATATATATATATATATATAAATATACTAGCGAATTGCCCATCAAAAAATGTCGGCAATGAAATTGTAAGTGAGCTAATGCTGTTTGGTGTATAATAATCAAATAAATAATACATTAATAAATGAATCTACTTTACCTATTTTGAAGCATTATGTTGAAGAGCTGACAATCTGTTTTGATGTTGCTGCAGCATTAGTGGTGTGGAGCTGCTGTGTAAGTGTGATGAATGTGTCCAGTGTAATACTGTGCGTGCGCGAGACCAAACCGTTAGCGTAGCTGTGTACTTCTGCATTGTATAAGTTATTGTTCTAAAATGGCGGCTAATGTGTGGTATGCTTCTGTAGCGGAATATCCATACAGACGTTGTTTCGCAAGTTTCTTGTGGTGTTTTGCGAGTTTCTTGTCTTGTTTTGCGAGTTTCTTGTGGTGTTTTGCGTGTTTAGAGTGCTGTAGCCTCGTTTTCGTTTTGTTCAGCGGCCATTTTTTCTCTTGCTTAGAGATTTTTTTTGTGTCTAAACTCTTTTATTTTGAGTTAAATTAAGGTGTAAGTTGTTTTTTTGAGGTCCTGGATGTTCCCTCTTGCTGTAGGTAAGCTTTTTATGTATGTGTTGTGTGTATTTATTGTGTTTTTCATTTTTTCATGTCTGCGGGTTGCGGGCGATTTTTGCGAGGTCGTAATGGGTGGTAACGTGTCTCGTATGTTGTTTGCGTTATGACGTAAAGTTTTCGAGGGTCGCAGTTGCTGGCAAGGAGCGCCTTCGGCGAGACGCAGCCCTCGCAACGCGAGCCCGCAAGCGTTAGCAACAACTCGTATGCTCACAACTATATATGTGATATATATATATATATATATATATATATATACTACCTTGCAGATGAAAGATAAAAATAGTCAAAATGGAGTTGCTGATGCAGCTCATTATGTATTTTGGTGGGGCAGGCGGGGTCGGAAACAACCAAAAACCTTTATATTTAAAAGCTCATAATTCAGTTGTAAGCAGCACATTTAAAAATTAAAAGCACTTTTTTCAAATTTTTTCATCATGTATAGTGACTTCAGTGTCCCTTTATAGGGACCACTGCCATTCAAGAAAAAAGACACTTGTTTTTTAAGTATATAGATATTAAAAAATATCCACTTTTCAAGACTCTGTTTATGAGTATCAGAATCCATTTTGTGTTTGTCATATAACTTCCTCAGACCTGAATCATGAAGGTGTGTGTTTTGGCAGTTAGTGAGGGAGTGGTGGGGGAGGAAGTAACAGAAAACGTTTGTTAAAACAATTTGTTAAAATTGAAATTGATGCCAACCCCCTTCCCCCTCACCGGCCAAGGAGCAGAATCCTTGCATCAGGGAATGCAACCATAAACTCCACTTTCACACACAACTTCCATGGAGTCAACTGGGCACAGCAGAGATATCAAAATGTGTTGTTTTAACTAAAAACTAACTGTATAGCTTTTTTCTGCTTAATTCTGCTTTTAGTTGACTCCATTTTTTTTTCAATGTGCACTGATCCTTTACATTCCAAGTGTAATTCTAGTGTTAAATACCACATAATGCTTTAAAGAAGGAACAATGTGCTTGCTATTTTATTTTTAGTATAGAATTTTAACAAAGTACAGTAATAGATGATGTGACCTAGTATGTAATCATCATGAGAAATGCCAAATATTGATTGCAACCCTGTTAATTATTTCCCCAAGGTCTTGATGTATTCTCCTGGATAGACCTCCAAGGATGTTAGTGGTCATATATCAGTTTAGTAATAAAAGAAGTAATGGTTACTGAAAATGCATGTTAAAGAAAAGATTGGTTCATGATATATCATGTGACCTGCTCTTGAACTAGGTATATACAGTAAATAAGGAGTGAGAAACTATTTTAACATGTTTAATATGGCATACAAAAATATATTTTTTTTTTCCTTCAATTTTATACTCTGCTTAAACATTAGTAAAATACAGCTCTATATGATTTCTATGGTGGGAATTATCTGAAGAAGAGTAGTAATTGGAGCAGGGTGAAGGAGGGGTGAATGATGAACTATAAATGTACATCATTTAATAGGTATGGGTAAAAGACTCTGGGAAAGATTGAAGGCACAAGAAAAAGGGGATGACAGAGGCGGATATGGATAGATGAGGTCACTGAAGCAATGAACATGAACTTGATGGAGCTCAGAGGGGCAGGGACTGAGAGATGCACCTGTTATGCTGTGGTCCATAGAGTCACAGAGAGAGAGACACAACTGAATGACTAAACATCAACAACCAGCGCTAGATATGTCTATGGGACCAATAATATATTCTGTTGGGTAAAATGTGGTAATCTGCACAAATGGTCCTGCTAAAAAGAAGATGGTCCTAACCTGTTACAAACTTGGCCATGTTTTGAGAAAAAATGCAAAAAGTGCGTAAAAGACTATTATAAATTGAATAAATATGTCCATTAAAAGGACATTGAAAGCATTTTATTTATTTGTTTCATCTTAAGTAGAGTATTTTAAAATGTACTACTATGTGTTTTCTTTTTTCAAAATGATAAAAAAGTTTAACTGATCTGGGGGCTTGTCCCTGTCAACAAATGAGCAGTAATATTGCTTATGACACAAACTTGTCTGCCAATAAAATCTATAGACGTGCATAGGCTCTTCCTGTTAGTTTCAATAAGCTTAGAAAAGTTTTACATAATATGCTATATTTATTATTTCATGTTTAAAGCATGTTCTTTTAAATGAATGAACAAATGTGTCCCATGTCCCTTTAAATAACAATATCACATTCAGTCAACATGTCTTTGAAAGTAAGCTACTGAAAAAAATGCAGATATTATTCCTATCATCAGCTGTTTCTATTTATTAAAAATACAGCATTGCTGTCTTGCCAAATTTGTATATGTGTGCAATTCTTTTTAGTGTTTTTTTATTATTATTTTTTTTTTGCATTCCGTGTAGCAGAAATATAGTTTAGATCATAAGAATAGTTCCTTTATCTGTTTTCATCTTTAAGGTTAAAGCAGGTGAATCCTACAGAAACATGTTGTTCCCCTGCCAACACATTCTATCACTCACCTTAAATTTATTTTCAGATTTTACAAATAGAAAATAGTATATGGCAGTTTTCATAGCTGAATATTTTCTAACCGGTAATAACTAGAATGCTGGTCATGGTACAGCAGGAGGGCTTCTTTTTTTTTAATAATCAGTACAGAATATGTTAGAACTAAAATCATTCAGGTTGTGGTTATATGGCATGCTTAAGGGATTTATCAAGATTAGTGCACCTTTCAACCATTTGCAAAACATAGTGATAAGTCGTAATTACCCTGAACTGGCGTAAAGTTCCTTTTTTAAATGAAAAAAAAAAGTCTTAGCAAAAGTTTCACAAAAACAACTTTGACATTTTGGAGATAATATGTTCTCCTTTATTGAGTAAAATCCTCTTAACAGTTTAATACCTGGTAGTAAAGAACAGAATATGACTTTAATTGAATGCCGTTGCCTGGATATATCAGCAGGATCAGCCTACTATTGCTTAATTGCTATCTTGTCCACACAGAATAAAATTAAAGCGAAACTGGCAACATGAATAATTGTTTATGTGTTGTTTTATCTGCAAAGCTAAAGGAAAGTGGCTACATTGAAATACTAGGACAGAGAACTCTTTGCAAAAGCAAAAACTATTATGAATTTAAACTTTAAGTGGTTGATCACATCGGACTATCATCTACTTTTCATGCCACTGCATTTGTATAATTAGTAATATCAGTTCCTGTGCTCTTGATTCAGTACACATGGCAAACAACCGAGCAAAACTTGGAACTTTAATAGACAATAATTTAAAGCACCAAGGAACCAAACCTTACAACAGTACCAAATCAGTACCACATATATATACATATACTGTATAATACCGGTTATCCGGCACCCTACTAACCAGGACTCTCAAGCAACCTACACCGGCACAAATTCCCCAAATTAAAAAAACTCTCCCCTAAACCGGCATAACTATTCGGCAGTTCGAGACTGCAAAAAAAAAAATGCTAGCTTCTTTTCCTAATTATTTTTTTGGGCCCTAAATGGCCCGGTTTAGGTGCTAATGGCTTTTTAAAGGCATTTTGATGGGTTTTGGGGGGTTTAAGGCTCGTTTTAAAATTGGGGACTACAAATTAACCGGCAACTACAGTTATCAGGCAATAGTGAGTCCCCGTGGGTGCCGGATAACAGGGGTTTTACTGTGTGTTCACCATTTATACATATCTATCAAAAGGACTACAAAGTAATGTATATTTGTTGTAGATTAGATGCCTCTAAGCATAAGTGTTAGTACAGTTAGTACAGTAAAGAAGAAACTTGGCTCTTATTTAGTATACAATGTGTTGATTATCAATAGCTATTGCAAGAACAAAATATGTTCATATATGGATGCATATATATATAGAGAGAGTTGATACTTTTTATAACCAGGTGAATTGCTCCATAATATAAACACAGCTTATATAATGTCAAGCATACCTCATACATGTTTTAAACATTTCCTTGATTGCCTTCAGCCTTTAATCGTGTTAAGCTTCTATATTTTTATACAATTTTCATATTGTAATCCAAAATATGATAGCAGCAACATCATATAGCACTCCTAAATACATTTCTAGCTCTACTAGATTTGTTCCATTTAGGTTATAAAGCACATATTTTTTCATTCCAAAACATTGTATTAAATATATTCTGCTATTTAATTTCTTGTTCTTTTAATTTATGTAAGTCAATTTGCAATACAGTAAAGTACATAATTTACTGATTTAATTACCTTGCATAACTTAGTGTCATCAGTAAAAATGGATGCTTTCTAGTCCAAGTTCAAAGATTTTAATAAATATGTTAAAAAAAGAGACACCTACTACTAAATCCTGAGGAACCTCACTTACAACATCAGTCCAATCTGAGTATGTTCAATTTACTGCAACCTTTTGTTTGCTGTCTTTTAAACAGTTTTCAATCCATATCTATATATTTACTGAAAATCTAGTATCCATATATTTGTACAATAGCCTCCTATGTAGCACCATATCAAAAACTACACAAAATCCAGAACAACTATACTGTATCTACTAAGTAGCCTTGGTCCAAGTTTCTGCTTACTGCCTCATATAATTTAATTGGATGTGTTTGACATGACCTATCCCTCACAAATCTGTGTTGATGCCTACTTATTCACATGAATATATTACTGTATAATATTCCTTAGCAACCCTTCTAATAGCTTCCAGACTTCAGAGGTAGGGCTTACATAGTTATAGTCCCCTGGATTTGCTCTGTATCCCTTCTTAAATAAGAGTTTCACATTCTACCTTTTCTCTATTCACCTGGTACAGTATCTGTGCAGAATTAGCTATACAGTAAACTCTCAGTTAACCAGAACTCAAGCAACCAGAACTCTCAAGCAACCTGAAAAAAAACCTGAATACTGTACTTTAAATAAAAATTAGAATTTGTAAAGCTCAACAAATGCAAGGAGCCAAGTTTCAATGCCATAAAATGTTTACAGGCCCCTAGATTTTATCTGCTCTAAGTATCTGCAATTCAATTTTACCTGGAAGCAGACAGGCATGAGCGACTGAACCAGGTTCAACACTGCACCCTCAAGCCGAAATACCTGTGTGTAAGTGAGGAGTGAAAGCTGCTGCTGCTGCTAGAACAGCCCTCACTGACAAATATACTTGCAGAGCATCCTATGTGCAGCTAATCTAGGCCTCTTTTAATAGTAACTCTCAAGCAACCAGAAACTAAACCCAGTTCTACCAGTACCTGCTGTATTTCATCAGGGCCTGCTGCTTTTTTGGATATAGCCAGTTGGTGAAGCTAGTGTAGCCCCATTCTGTTGCAGTGTGTCCATGGGTGTAGGAACTGGGGAGGACAGTGTGTCCTAACCATTGGCGCCTCCCTTGTGTATAAAGAAGAGAATAATTCATTTAGCTTATCATGTACCAATAAATGCCCATTTATGCTTTGTATCCTCATATTTAAATCTTTGTCAAGTTATACTTCTTGTACTTTCATTTCCACATGGTATCTGCTGATATACAAGTATATTTAGTAAAGCTTTATATGTGGTCCATTTATTATATATATTTTTACCTGCCACTTTTTGTCCCAGTTTATATGTTGTATTGTTGCCCTTAGAACATTAACATATGCCCTTTTAAAATTAAGAGTTTTTGTGTGTCCTTATAACTATATTTTTGATATTCAACTTTAAATTTGATACTGTGTTATGATCACTGTTCCCAAATGTTACTTAAAATGTTATAATGTATTATTATTATTCATAATGACTAGATTCTTGAATAACTTGGGACAGATAAAGATCTCCAAGTGTACTCAAAAGCCTGTTTCCATTAGCTGAACAGCTGGTCTCATTCATAAAGTGAATAGCATGTTTTTTACGATTTCTTCCTCTACTATTTTTTTCTGCTCACAAGGTTTTAACATTATCAATAGTTCAACTATAAATATTTTCTCTGACTATAAGTTTTAAATCAGGTTTAACACATACTCCTCCTTCTCTTTAACCACAGCCCATGTCTCTCCAAAGATGGTTATATCCCTCTAAATAAATTGTCCAGTCATGAGAATCATCCCACCATGTTTCAGTAATGCATATCAAATCATATTTCTCATTTACTGTTAATTCTAGCTCTCCCATTTTCTGTTGCAAGCTTCTTGTCTTAGCAAGCATTCGCGTTAGGATGCTGTGTCACTGCAGGCATGAAGAACTTGCTACTATATTTTACTTACTTACATGAACGCCCTACTGACTATACAGACCCATGAATAGTTAATTTGTCTCTTATGATCTCTACCATGTTACTTCTATTTTCTAGTTTAAGAACTCCCTTAGCCTTTCTATAATCCTCTCCTGCAGCACACAAACTCCCTCTTCATTAAGGCACAATCTGTCACTGCTATAGAGATTGTTCCAAACAGAGAAGTCAGCCTGCACCATTTTTTAGCCATTCATTAACCTCTCTAAGCTTAGTCTCCCTGTTATAGCACATGGCACTTGTAGTATCTCGGAAACTCCATATTCCACTAACTTTGCCATCCCTACAAATTTGTAGCAAGATTGCTGGGTCTTTTCCAACCGCTCCAGATAATTTATCAATCCAATGCACAAAATACTGAACCAGAGAAACCTGGAGACATCAAACTGTTCCGTTGGTGGGATGTGGGGGGCAAATCATCCTGTGTATCTTCCTAATAACAGAATACCCTACCACCAAAACCTGTCTATTACTCTGCCTAATCCAGCCTCTCTCTACTCCAGTAATACTGTTCTCCTTGTGTTAGAGGGAACAGCTCAGTCTGGGATTGCTATTCCTGAAATGACATCACCAACATTTTCACTGAATTTGGCAAATCTGTTGGTGCTTGCCAACAGGTGCTTGCCAACAGGTCTTCCTCACTCTCCTGTTTCCTCTGCTTCCCCTTGTAACTGTAATCTAGCTACCTTCCTGAAAATTCACTCTAGCCCAACAACACCCTCTATGCTAAGTACAGCTAAAATGTGCTCAGAGACAACAGCTGAGCAATATCACCAAGTACTGAACTTTTATTCTCAAGTTCTCCAAATCGAGCTTGAGGGAGAAAATATGCTTACATTTGTCATGGAGGTATGGACCCTATAACAGCTGCTCCAGTAGTGCACACATATTTCAGGATGTACACTGGTTGATATTTTCACTAGACTGACTCACAATTACAATGTAAAAGAATACATGTGATTAGAAAAATCAAAAAAATCTGTGTAAGTGTTCTTCTATATATTTATCTACTAACAAATACTCTTATTTACTGTACATGTCCTAAATTAGGTTCTTTAAACTTACTCTTTTACTTCCACACTTCCATTATAACTGCACTTACACTATAATTATTTGCAAGTGTGCTCCTTCTGTTTAAATTAGATTCTGCTTACTCAAGTGCAAAATATCAACAGATGGCAGATTGGTTTGGGTGATGAAAAATTAGCAATACCTTGTTCCCCAACAGGCCACTGAATGTATTATGTTTTTCAATCAAATACCATGTGTTTATAAGCAGCAGGTAAAACACACACATTAAAATAACTAAAACATGAAACTAGATATGTAAAAAACATAAACTGTAGGATACAGGATGAGCTACTTGCTTCACCCTGTATACACTTACAATCTAACTAATATGGCCAAAGGCCTTATGAGTTGGTAAACTTTCTGAAAATTCCTACTTCAATGAATCAAGCAGTTTTGGCTACCAGTCAGCCTATAAAAGTCCTCATGAAATATTTTAGGTGTTTTAATTTGTGGTACTGATCAGCAGATATTATATTTCTAGTCTTGTATCCAAGTTATTTTCCCCCCATAGACGTTTTGTCTCTTTAAAGGGACATTGACAGTGTTTGTTACTTTCTTGACTCTGAAAAAAGGATATTTGATGCTGTACCTCTGGTGTGTTATTTTTTTTTAATTATCTGTTTAAAAAAAAAAACAGATTGGAAAGTTTATCTTCTGGCCTTGCCCCTGTTGGCCAATTAGCCATATATAGCTAATGAGATCTATAAGACCTATGTATGCTCTATGCACTTCCTGTTAGTTCAATTAAGTTTAAACAATTCAAACATATAACTTTCAACTAATATAAATTATAATAACATATGAATAAAGTTCTGAAAATCAGTTAAAGGAAGACATTAGACATTAATGATTATTGGACCCCAGTTTAGTCGGTATGTAAGAAACCATTTCAACGATGCACTGAGAGATAATGCCATGGGGCCTCATTCAATTGCAAGCCTGTAATTACATGGAACCCGACATTTTGCCTAAATTTTATCTACATATCTAGATGTATTCAAGTGCCACTAACCGGTATTTACATGATCACAGCCTCCACAAACCATGAACCCATACGTAGTAATTCAAGGCATGATCATGATCAATTAAGCAAACCAGTAAGTTACTTTTTAGACATAGCCAACAGTTAATGAGACCGTCATCATGACGTCAGTAAAACATGGAGTTTAAACTACTATTATTTAGTGTTTAGAAGTACAATTGGCGACTGAACTCGCAATTCAGAAATGTGGAAATCATTAAAAATCAATAAATCAACTGTTCTAGTCCATGTGAGTTCCATGATCTGTATTAACCCTTTGAATCACAGGATCGATATAACACAGAAATACAATTTAAAATAAATATTTTTTTATTGCAGATTGGTGACCTTGAGACTCTTGTGCAATTAATTCTAATGCTTTTCATTGCTTTCCCAGTACTTTAAAGTACAGTATTATGTGTTTATTTGCTGTTGCAGTGTTACGAACAGGTGTTTAAACCACTAGCAGGTCCTATCTAGTACTTGTATAATTTTTTTAGACATTTATGGGTTTGAAGGCAATTGCGGGCTTGTTGAATTGTTGTAATTAAATATCTTTTTTCCATTTTCAGCACTAAAACTTCAAACATCAGAGGAGGCGATAGGACATTTTTTTTACATTTTGACAAGCCTGTAGTGCTTTTGAACCTGTAAATCGTAAATCCAATGCGAGTAGCTAAAATTTGTCAATTGAATATTGTAACATTCACAGGATCCATTACAGGCTCATGTAATTGCAACTTGGCCAATTGAATGAGGAGCATGGTCTACCATAACCATATGCTAATTAAGAGGTCATCACCCTTTTCTTTGCATGCCATTATCACACACTTACAAATCAGAGTTATAATGTCAGTCAGTGAAACAATGTGTGTATTTGTTTTTATAATCAGCCTAGATACAAGACAGAACTACAGTAACAGAAAGTTTAATTTATTCCGAGCATGGCATTTCTTAAACAAATAGCATGTAATAGTGTAACTCAAATCAATTTTTGTTTTTATAGTAGGAACGCATATAATTGAACAAGATACACTTTTAACAATAAGCAAGAGTCAACCTGTGAAAGGTTTACTCAAGTAAGTAAAGATATACAGAATACCACTTTGTGCTACTAATTGTATTTGTCTCATATGTTGAATGGGATTTTTGCTACTTCTGATACAGCTACTACTACTACAATTACTGCAACTACTATTACTTCTACATTTGATAATCTTGAAGAGATGGTGAGAGGTGGTGTAATATGAGTGATTTGATAATATGAAGTGAAATTAGATATAATACAGTTTATTTGATGAAATAAAGAATTATACAGCATGTAAAGTAGGCAGTTTGATTATATGGGGATGTAATGTGGGTAAATGTGTGTGATTTGTAATGGAATTAGGGATATTCTCTTACAGCCTCATTCATCGCAGGTGAAAGTCTACTCCAGTAGGTCTACTTTAACTCTGCTATTCAATTATCCGAGCCTGAAAATTAGGCGGCATTTGCGAGAATTTGAATCCTGCTCTTGGTAGTAGACTTTGCGGGCTTGAACATGATCACGGATGCAAGCCCGAAACTCGTGGTTCAAGTCCATAAGATCGGAGCACCTTAACTGCAAATATAAATTCAATACAGCACTGTAAATGATGGGGAACACAATGGTTGACATTAGAATTTAAAGCACAACATTCTCAAGCTCACACATCCCCAAAATATCATACTTTATTCCATGTTTAATTTCCGGCCAAAGTCCTCCAAGCCTGCAACTCCTTATTCAAGTCTGTAAGGTAAGTAACTTGTGATTTGATGAATCGCAATGGATCGCAGCTCGTAGCAAGTAAATCGATCGGAGCACGCAAAGGAAAGGCAATTGAATAGCAAAGTAGCTTGCCACCACCATTTGCGAGCTCAAACTCACAGCAATTGAATGAGGATGTTAGTCTACACTTAGGCCCTCATTCTATTATCGGCCGTAAATCGGCCGCAAAGCTGCGATTCCTAGCGGGGCTCCCGTTACCTTGCAATTCAATTATACGGCGCCGCAAGGATATCCCCTTACGGCCGGCCGTATATCTTGCAATCGGCCGTAAGCTCAGAAATCTTTAAATGCAAAAATAAATTCAAGACGGCACTGTAAAGCTCTGTAAATGCTAGGGATCATAATGGGGGACATGAGGATTAATAGCAACCCCCTCTCAAGCTTGCACATCAGCCCAAATCCGAGATTACATTAACTGTTTATTTTCCGGCCGCAGCGTGGGCGGGTCTGAGGTGCTCCAAGCCCTCTGGACTTTTTACATGGATATTTGACATACATTTAAAAAAAAAAATGATTTACGGATTTGAGTGTAGGGGAATGTTGTGCTATGAATGCTAACACCTAAAATCACTTTATAGTCTCCTCAGAGTGCAGGATGGCTTTATTATGGCTTTAAAATTTGCTTAATTGTGTGCCTGCGGGACCTTTTTGCTGCAAGTAAGCTGCGGCTCGGTTTTAGCCTTGCAGAGAGGGTTCCCGGAGCAATTGAATAGCAACCAGGATTTTCTTGCGGCCGAAACTCTTGCGGCCGTTTAAGATCAAAGCGTTTCCTCCGGGGCGTGCGGCCGCATCTCCTATGGCCGATAATAGAATGAGGCCCTTAGTCTGCAATTTAAAATATCCAAATACTTTGAAATCTCAATAAGGCAAGTCTGTATTTTAAGATTTGATTGCTATCCCATGAACAATATTAATTTCTTCATGAACAGGATTAGAATAATTAAATACAGGAAAAGAGCTTAGAAACATTAAAAGTAGTACCAACATTCAATACCCTAAATTACATTGCAGTGTTTCCTGATCTATTTTGACGTGGTAATCTAGATGAGACATCTAAGCCACTGCTATGACTGCAAGAGAATAGAAAATTGATACAAAACCTTAATAATGGGATGGGTAAAAAAAACAATAGAAAAGAGCATACTATTGCCCTCATTCAATTGCGATTTGGCCAATTGAATAGGGCTCTATATAAGCACATAGCATATTTTTTTTAAATAAGTTTTTAGTTAGTGAAGACCTTGCTTTTGGATAGATGTTTACTAACTAAAAACTTATTTTTAAAAAATATGTTATGTGCTTATTTAGGCCCCTATTCAATTGGCCAAACTGCAATTGAATGAGGGCCTATGGGTCTAATGGCTTTTGTTGTTGCTGTATAGTTGTCATTGGTATTTTATTTGTATGTTGCTACAGACTTCTGCAATATCAAGCTTGTGTAGAATGTGATGTGCACGATCTACAGTAGTTTCATTCATTATAAATATGGATAATTACTATTCATTGTGAAGTAATAGGATTAACACATTAAAGTAATGCTTTTTTTTTATGAATATGAGTGCTCATAAAATGGCTTCTAAAATTCCTTGTACATAGTTTACATATTTTACCTATTTTTGCACAATTTTTTTTCAGCAATGACCTGTGTGTTAGGGTCAAACTGACTTCTTATGATACAGATTGGGAATCAATAATTACTTGCACATTATTATTGTTATTATACTCTGCCATCTGTTGAATTATGCCTTCTATAGTACAGAGTGGAGCCACTTGAGAATATGTAATAGCTTTTGGTGAGTTGTCTTAGCAACTTATTCCTGTTGGCATCTATAATTTGTCTTAATCTTTGATATTGTCTTTGAGAGCATTAAAAATGTCTCATCATGTTAAGCAAAATCATAGCACAAATTCACAGAACAATAATATGCCATATTGGTGTTGAAGCTATGGGTAAAGATAACACTATAGCTTTTGATGATTTGGTTGACACATATAACCTATGAATGTGTTAGCCTTCATTAGGTTTTATATTTATTGGTAGGTAATTCTTGGTAAGTATTCAATCTTATCTGTCTATTATCTATCTATCTTAGTTATTACCTATCAACAGTTATTTAAATGTATATTAAAGTTTCTATCCTTTAAATAGAAGTTCACTATCTAAAAACTTCTGTAAAAAAATATGCTCTGTGTTCATATAGAGCCATATTCAATTGGGAAAAGTGCAATTGAATGAGTCCCAATGTATTCTTATTCCTATAAATATATTAAGCATCATAATTGTATACTTGCCCCATATAAAACAAGCATACAGTGATTAGTTGATCAATGGAAAATATTGTTCCCTGCACATTTACAATTATTATTTTGTATTGTTTGCTGCACTGGTTCATTTACAAGAACTCTCATTGGCAGAGTGAGAAACTGAGTGAACAGCTAGTGAAAACATCACAGTTCTCCAGCAACCTTGTTATAAAAAGGCAATATTAATGAATATGATGAACATCAATGCACTGAAAGAGTCCCAACTTTTGAGGCCTTTCACCAAATCAGTAACCACTACCCTCAAATACTCTATATAAGGCTGAATAGTAGATGAACCATGCCATCTCTATTCCTAAAGTCTTGAAATGTAGAGATCAGTAAAATCTGACTCAATATTTCAGAACCTAATTAGATTATATTACATTCAAACTATGACTAGGTAATGATCAAATAACAATATACCTGAATATAGAGTAAAAGTAGAAGAAGAGTCATTATACATTATGGGATATGTGCAGTCAAGTAAAAAGTGAGGCTTCCTGGTACAGAATAGCTGCATTGTATCTATCAGTGGGATATTCTGTTGGTTACAATGCGACTTTGTTTATACATATTCACCTAAATGTTTTTATTTTATTTACTTAAAGAAATGTTACTAGTACAAATCATTATTTTTACATAGCCACTTATCCTTCTGTTTTCCTGGATTATATAACTGATTACAATGATTGGATCTGATTCTGCAAATGACTTCCAAATGTAATAAATTTGTATATGATGTACTGAAAAAAAACAGGTGTTATTACAAACACAAACGTGAATATATGTTGTGTTATCAAGGAGAATTTATTTTCTAGGAATTTTGTGCTTGCAAATATTGCAAGGAATTGAGTTTCCTAGAAATAACACCATTTGCACATTTGTAATTCTATATATCTCCCAACTGTCTATCTTTTGGAGAGACATTCCCTCTTTTCCAACTTGTGATTATGACCCACTTTTTCTGGTTTCCCCGTTGTTTGTTTCAAAATCTACACATAAGCCTGGACTGTCAGTTCTACAGAATATATGAATTTATTGAGCACAGTGCACATATTAAAGGCATACATATATTTCCTAGATTATGAATGCATCTGATAGAGGAGAGTCAGAAGTGTATGCAACCATGTTGTTTGCATGAAAAAATAGCAAAATAAATATTTAAACACCTTTAAGTTAGCAAAATATCGGTGGAAATGTCCTAAGATCCAATCCTTCTGGTTTCAATGTATCAACCACATTAGGACAATTACAAAAATACAGTTAAAACTGAACCCAGAAATAATTCTATTTCATATCTTACCCATAATGCCCTCTATCCAATCTGCCATGTTAATAACACATATACTAATGTTATGTAAATGGCAGTTAGTTAAATTATGGAGGTCTAATAAAATACCACTATGGTCAGACATTGAAGTTAGATTAGAATCAGATAAATTGATGGAGCAAGGTCTTATAATGTGTGAGACTAAGAAACGGAAGAAACTTTTAGCAAAATGGTCGATATGGGACGACCACTTTAAGGTAAAAGAGCATGCAAGAGACCCTCCTCTATAGATAAACAACGTTGGCTTACCCTCTGTTTTAATTAAACTTTGGAAATTTATTGAAAACCCTATACTGGAAGATCAGTTATTCTGGGTTAAAATTCTCGTATTCCCCATTGTGATAACTATTAGTATGTATTGTATGTAAGTTGTGTATGTATTTTATGTTTTTTTTATGTCTTGTACATGTAATTTTGTAATAAATAAAAAATAAAAAAAAAGTTAGCAAAATATCTTGTAATTTCTGACAGTTGAAAATAAGGGTTAACACCCTTGCCAAACCCAGGCTAAATTAGCATTCATTTGAAAAATGGTTTTGGCCAATTAAGAGGAAGCAGAGTTTGAAACATTTTGGGTTTCTCTCTGTGCTGCAAAGAACTCTGGTATATGTAGTCAGACTTATATGAAAATAATTAGTACTTTCTAACATGTGACAATCTGTGAAGCACATTCACACTAGATTACATTGACAGTTGTCTGTTCTCCTTCATCATTGCTGCTGGTGTTTAAATTTCCCACAAGGAGACAGGCAGAGTGAATTAAGCTGTGATCCCAGCAACCATATGACTGGTAGCACTTCCTCTAGAATGCACAACCTGTACCCAGATGCTGTGCAATCTGTACCTACTGTTATGTATGCATCCTAGGGGGTGCAATTCCCGATAGCAGTACCCAGCATATAAATATGTAAGTACATTCAACTTTTCAATATAATACATATTTTTCTACTATTCAGTGGCTGTTTTTTAGGAAACATTTGAAACCCAGGAAACTTCTGTATACCTTTAAGTGTGTGTGTCTCTAAAACCACCTTAAAGAATTACATGTATATTTTTCAAGAACAAAAATACCACTCATTGGCTATATGAACTGTTAGGAAATTTGACACAAGGAAAAAAGCCACAGAAAGCATTGGAAACAATACTGGACTATGAAGACGTTTAAGGTTTAAATGTCTGTTTCCTGTGGTGAAATTCTCATTGCAGTCTTTCACAGTCCTACGTATCCCCTGTGATAACTAAGTGCATCTATCCCTTTATAAACATATGTACAAAAGTCAAAATTGAGCCATTCTAGTTATACAGTGACAGTAAAAATAAATATAGATGAGATAATGTTTTCAACAAATGTAGTGAATGTCACATTAAGCATCACCAATGTTTGTGTTGATAGTTGTTGTTAGAAGGCACTACTTCTAGTGTTACCATGTTACTAGAATTTACTGACTTTAACCGCCATCTGTTGCTGGGAATAATGACATCAGTTTAAGGTCCATGGAATCCTGGGGTCCTTTGTCTGTATTTCTTCCCCCTTATCCACACTTACAGCAACTGACTATAAAACCATCTGTTTAAAAACAAAGCAAAGGAAAACTCACACACAATAAACCTGCATTGTAATGATGGTTATTCCTGTTGTATACAAATGATACCAGTTGTTTTGCTAGCTCCTGCTTTTGCCATCTTCCTCCATAATACGGTAGATCGTGTCTTACAGCTAGATCACTAAACACATAGCACCCCCATCATATTTCTCAACAGCTTTGCATGACCAACCATATAATATAGATTCTTACAGGTGGCGCCCTCAATTATTTTTTGGTATATAATCTTGTGTGTTTCAGTAGAGAAAGAGGTGTGTAAGAATGGATTAGGAAGCCTTTGTTAAGGTAATTGAATAATATTTAAATTGACACCACACTCCTTTCCTCTCATTGGCCCAGAAACAGGACCTTGAATCAAAGAATAGAACAAAGGTCTTGAGAAATGTAAATGCACCTCTCACACACACAACTTACACTTATGTATCATGGATCCATCATAGGCATCAATAATTGTTTATTTTAATTAAAAACTAGGTGTATGACTTTTTTCTGGTTAGTTAATCTCTTTTTAGACTCAACGTTTTCAAGCAAATATTTTTTCATTGTGCAGTTGTCCTTTAAATTACACAACTTACATGACAAAGATACGTTTTTTGAGGTGGCATTTCCCCATTCCCTATGTTTTCTATAGCGACTATTTTTCAATGGTGATCACCAATTGATAAATTGCTCTTATAGAAAACATAAGTAGTGGAGCTATTTAATGGTTAAACTCTGCTTTTTTATGCTTATTCCCATTTGTATTCATGATTGAAATATATACCACAAAGATATGTGTCAAAACTGTGTCAACAGATATATTTTTTTTTAAAGTCATAGTAAAAGAAATAAATGAATACATTATTTTCCAATTTTAAGTTCGCTTAGATATTTGTTTATTTAATATTTTTTATTAATTTTATTAATGTATTAATAATATTTGAAAAATGTACTCATTGGCCATTTGTGTGAGAAATATTTTCCAAAGAGGGTGCTCATGTAAACAGATTGGATAACCCTACTTTATTCCGTCTACACATTCCACATGCTCTGCACTGAAGCAGCTGTAATTCGCCATCAATGTATGCCTGGTGCATAAGTACAAAGTACTGGAAACATTGAGGAGCTGTTCTGTGTTGGTCCTGTAAGTCTTCAGTTACATTACAGACGGATGGAACATTTGCACTTATAAGAGCTGCCAGAAGAAGCAGACTTTGTAATCAATTGGAATCAACAATGTGTTAGGGTTTGATTTATCATACAGTTTGATATGAGCAGAGTATGTACTGATAAGAAAAGCCTTTCATGTTGCAGTACACATACATGTCGGGGATACAACACAGTGCTTGAAATGCAAATGAAGAAGATCCTCTAGCGCCCATGGACATTGGATTCCTAGCTCAAATACACTCCTTGCTGTGATATATGTTAATTTGTATTTATCTTTGTCTGAACCTAATTTATGTTCATCGCTATGGAATATGTCGGCGCGTTATAAATTAACTATAATAATAATAATAATAGCGCCCAAATATCTAAAATCAAATTGTGCAGCGATTCTAACTAATGTGCTTTACATCAAATAACATAACAAATTAAATGAGTCTCAAAATGTTAAAATAACGCTATTTGGAATACAAAATTCCATGTGAATATAATTTATTTACATATGTCAAAAAGGCAAACCATCAATTGTAATCATATATACTATTGTGAATTAATTATATTGTTCTATGTTAACAATAACTGTAGTTTCAGTGATTACATAAATAACTTCTTAATAAAATCTGCCTAATATCTCCCTAATAAAATAATTTAAATAAATCAATACGTCCAAAATAATAAATAATACTAAATGAATATGAAAAAAATGAATATGAAAAAGTGTTTTCTTCAATATTTAAGGTGTTACTCCAAATTCCATAGATATGAAACACAGGAAAATAAATACATTTCTAATTACTAAAATGTTTTAAAAATTGAATTCACAAGTCAAAACAGCTCTTATTCCACTAACATTTGACAGCAATGCACAACATGCAGGTTTCCAGTTGGTCTCTTTGGCTATCAGTCTTGTGTGAAGTGCTGGCTCACGTCCACCTATGATATTCAGTCCTGGTTCCCTCAAATGTTGCTTTGCAGAAACTGGAAACCAATCGAAAACGATATTCCTCTCAAAATCAGCAATAATTCCTGAAACCTTGTTAGAAATCAATTTCATAAGACCAAAGGCTTCTTGAAAAACCCAATAAAAACAAGAGCGTTTCGTCTGTGTTAGAGTTTCTCATGGCTTTGATAAACAACAATCATTACATCACAGTGCTGCATAAAAAAAAAAATTCAATGTTGGACAAGTTGTTGGTTTTTAGATTATTGGTTTTCAGATTTTTTTTATTTTTTTGGAGTATAAATGTTAAATCTCTCTATAGCTCACTTTTACTTGAGAGCCTCTTTCAACAGTCCAATCTATAATATGGTTGATCTACATATTTTAATAGTAAATTATTATTATTATTATTATTATTATTATTATTATTATTATTACTAACAGAGCTTACAGTTTGATTTGTTTATCCATGTACCAGTAAAGTGATGTTTTCAAGCATTAGTCTTGATAATAGCATGTTTTAGAAAAAACAAAAACAAATACAAGCTCTAATGATTAGACTGCTTCACTGAATAGAGCCATTTACTTTTGTTTCTTACAGGATCATTGACCTGGGAGAAATGGGTAGAAGCTTGTTTGTAGATAAGATCTCTATTCAATTCTGAAAGACTAGAAGCAGTTTGTGGCACAGACCTTTCCTGTTGGTTGGCCACAAAAGCTGTGTGCAGCACCACCTGTGATTGGAATGTAATGTGTGGTGCTGCTCGTAGCCCTGAAGTGCGCTCCTACAGTTACAGCAGCGTGCTTCCTTCATCGGAGAATGAATGGGGAAAATAAATGGGGAGAATGAATAGAAAGAGATGGGTTAGGGCTACAGTTAGGTTTTAGGGCTAGGGTATTAGGGTTGGATTTATGGGTGGGGTTTAGGGGATAAAGGTTAGTGTTGCATTTTGGTTTTAGGGTGATGCTTGAGGTTAGGGGGATTAGGGTTAGGGTTGGATTTAGAGTTAGGTTAGGGGATACAATTTAGGGGACACAGGTTAGGGTTACACTTTCAGTTGGATTTTAGGGTTAGAGTTAGGCTTGGGGTTTTGCAGAGTTAGGGTTATGGTTAGGGTTAGGGGATACATTAGGGTTACAGTTAGGCTTTAGGGTTAGGCTTAGCATTAGGGGGTTAATGAATAAGGTTGGTAGGGTTAGAGTTAGGGTAGGGTTAGGGGTTCAGATTATTATATTAGTTTTGCTGAGTAGCAGCAGTACAGAACAGTACAACAGCCTGGTGGCGTACTGCTCGCAACCCTACTGTGTTGGGAACGGCGCAGCAGCCACCCAAAAGGAAAGATCCACTGTATAATAGGATTAAATGGAAGTACAAATCACAGTATGATGTCCCTGACCCATAGATTCCTATCTAACAAGCAGTGCAAAATGGATGATTCCAGATGGAAAATGAAGATTTTCTTATAATACTGTAATGCTGATGGAATTCACAACTGCTAATTTTTATTAGTGTTCTACTATATCACAATTCTGTTCCATACTACACTGGCACTTTAAGTATAACCAGTCTACAAGTCTACAAATAATATAATCTATTTCTAAGCAAAGCAGTTTGTAATGTATAAAACATGCTATTTTAAATACACAATAGAAGTTTGGGATTATAATGGCCTAAAGTGGGCTTAATATGCATCTTCCAAGGAAATCTGTATATAATATAATAAAACTGTAGTGTTTCTAAAAATAAATGTAATTTAAAACGAAATGCATACAATAATATATAATACAATTTAATGCTCCATATTTATTAGTTCTTCCTTGTACAATAATGCATATTTTTATTGTATTTATAGAGACATTTGTGTGTGTGCATTAGGATGTATAAAAAAAGTTAAAAAAAATAATTTCTATTCAGGATCTAACGAAATAAAATGTTTGCACTGCACTCTGAGAAATAGGGTAAGGACATGCAAATGAGTCCACAATGCATTTAAACTCTTTAATGCAATACCACTTTATACATGGCTCCTGTTAGCATGTACCTGCCGTCATCAACAACTTTCATGTATTTATAGACATGTAAATCATTTGTATCACTTTGCAGTGCTTTAAACTGCGGCAACATTAATTTTAAGCGCACATCCTAAGAAATTCTGAACATTCTGTGAAATGAAAGTTATTACATTTTGGTACAGCAGTTAACGATGACAATCAACACAGGATTAGCCAATTAAACTTTGTAATTGGTTTCAAAGTAAATTTGCAACTGCAACATTATTCCAACTAAACTTTCATACAGCACCTATCACAGCAGCAAAAGAGAGAATTGCTGACCTCCTACTCTGGAACATTTGCATTGTGCGCTCTGTGATGGTGATTAATATCTCGTTGTGTTCTTAGCCATCAGCTCCCTTTTACTGCATGGAGAAAATAAATGACCAAAATGTGTCCTCACAGCATCAGTCAATAGTAAGACCAACTGGAGAGTACTTCCACAGAATATGGATTTTCTTTTTCTCTTGTTGCTTGAAATGATAGAAAAGTCAGTAGGGGGTTCAGTGAAGGAAATATTTAAGCTTTTAAGTACGGTACGTCTTCAGTGTTTTTTTAAGCATTTTGTTTTCTAAGCACTGAGAAATATTACATGATCGAGAAACTGTTGTTGTACACACATGTTTTAGAGTGATTTTGCAACAGCCTAAAAACAAAAAAACAATATATATATATATATATATATATATATATATATATATTTATGCATATATTTATATATGTATTTATATATATTTATGCATATATTTATGTATGTATATATATATATATATATATATATATATACATTAATATGAATGTAAATATTTGTTGTTGTTTAGATATATAGTCGTGACCCTATGGATCGCAACACTCCAGGAACATCTTGTGTCTGCTTGTGCATATCGTTATGGCTTCCATGGCAAAGGTACTGGAGTATGTTGTCAGTTCCTTCTCCAGTGGACCGTGAAATGTCTGAACTCTCTGCTAAGAACTGCGCATCTTGAGTGACCCTCCTTGGTATAGCTCACAGCTTCATTGAAGTACACAAGCACCTTCACCACAACAATTTTGAAGTCCAGAAGGGGTTATATAAGGGGAATAGAGGGACTAAGTTATGAAGAAAGGCTAACCAGATTAAAATATCAAATTAAATTAAAATCAAAATAGACAAAATATTTTGTCTAGAAAAGGGGCGTCTAAGAGGAGATTTGATTACCCTATATAAATACATCCAGGGCCAATACTAGGTTTTGTCAAGTGAGCTTTTTGTGCCAAGAGGTTTTCAACTGACACGAGAATATCCCTTGAGGTTAGAAGTAAAAAGATTCCACCTTAAAGAAAGAAAAGGTTTCTTCACAGTAAGGATGGTCTGTGGAATTCTCCACCAAAAGAGGTGGTGACAGTGGATTCGATAGATAACTTTAAAAAGGGATTGGATATATTTCTAAATTAAAAGTGGTATTCAGGGTTATCCTGGATAATTAGAGAGAGAGTATTGATGCAGGGAGGAATCCGATTGCCAGGATCTGGGGTCAGGAAGGAATTGTATTTTTCCTATTTGAGATAATTGGCAAAGTTTCACTTGTTTTTTTTCTGATTGCCTTCCTCTGGATCAATTAACAATTAATAATTAATCTGAATAATGCAGATCAGAGGAGATCTTAAAAGGTTGAACTTGATTTAAAAGTCTTTTTTTCAACTTCAATTACTATGTAACTATGTTCTACATATTATTGTTATTATTATAGTTTATTTAGATATATATAGTAAATAAATAGTACATCTGTGTTCACATTTGAATGTCTAAAACAAGTTAAAAAACCTGCTTCCAGCTCAGAATTCCGAGAAAAACAGTTATTTCACTGCATTCTGGGAAGTTGAGCTGGGACATGCAAATGTGCTTACAAATTTATATATATACAGTATATATATATATATATATATATATATATATATATATATATATATATACATATATATATATATATATATATATATACATATATATATATATATACATATATATATATATATATATATATATATATATATATATATTTATATATATATATATATAAATGTTATCTTTGGTTATATAAACAATATATACATATTATTTGAAGAGCTTGCAAAGTAAATAAAACGACCATGACTAATTATATTGGTAATGTAGTGGGGCACCCATTGTGTTTCTTCAACTATTTTTTCAACCTTGGATGTTGATATGATTCTCACTAAGTTCCATTGAAGGGTCTTTCAAACTTTTAAGGTGCTTGCCACAATGTGCATTTTTATGCAAATAATAGTTTGTTGTAAGGTTGTTGTTTTTTAAATGTTTTAAATATACTTAAAAATAGAAACATAAATGTAGATGAGCACCAAAACAGCGTATCTGGTCTGCCTATTCTATCTTCCCAAAAGGTTTAGGTGACTCTAGACATGAATGTATTTACTGTTTGCCCTTATCACATCTACTGAAAGACAGCAAGGTAAGTACTTTCAAACATTACTCCTAAATCTCCCACATCTTAATTTCAGATCTGACCTCTTTCTTGCATTCCTCTTTTTCCAGAAGATATCCCCCTTGAACATTATTAAACAGTTTGCTATATTAGAAGGTTTCTATCATATTACATTTTTCCCTTCTGTTCTCCTACCTAATGTTGTCCAACTTTTTTAGTTTGGTGGGGGGGGGGGGCAGATTTGTATTGGCTAGTGAGCTGGTGCTCGAGATTTAAAATAATAACTCAAAATATATATATATGTAAATATATCATTTAATATATTTATGTAATTTGTATGTGACAATTAAACATTTGGGAAGTGATAACTGTTTTCCCAAGTATTTAATTTGTCCTAAGTGCTTTATATTAATAATGATAGGCTTGTGTGGAGATTATATGTGGAGGTCAGTAAGCCAACAAAATCAGTAGGCAGGCCACTTCTGGCCTGTGAACAAGGGCGTAGAAACCAGGGTGTACAAACCAGGGCATAGGAACCCTCACTTCCTGTTCATTGAACAGGACTCGCTCTTAGGAGATCACACAAGATTAAAGAACCAGCTATCAGAATTATTCAGGCATCCAAAGGCATATATATAGATGTGTGTTTAACTATATATATATATATCTATATATATATATCTATCTATATATATATATATATATATATATATATATATATATATATACATATATATACCAGAATCTTTAAATGCCTTGGTACCCAACCTCCTCGGAACTCAACATTTTCGATACTCAACCTGTCTGGATGAGCAAATAGGGCTAATTTCAAACTTGTCACATTTGCTAAAACCAATTTACATTACTGCTTATGGGAGTTTGCTATTCAAACTTTTTGATACTCAAAAAAACCAAGGTACCATTGTATGTATTTATATATATATATACTGTATATATATATATATATATATATATATATATATATATATATATATCACATATATAGCTGTCAGTGTGCGTCACATAGCAATGTTGGTCATGCAGTTACAACCTCGTAGAGCGTGGTCGCAACCACGAGCCGCGCAAAGTGGGGCTAGCCGTGTACGGTGCACGACTTAGGCTGGATGAGTGCTGAAAACACTCATCTGCAAATCTTCGAGAAGCAAGGTGAGGCGTGTACTGTGCAGGTCTTAGGCTGGATGAGCGCCAAAGGCGCTCATCTGCGAAACCTTCGGCGCTCATCCACCCTAACTCCTGCGCCGTACACAGATTTTCGAAGCTTCGCAGATGAGCGTTTTCAGCACTCATCCAGCCTAAGTCGTACATGGCTAAGCTCATCCAGCCTAAGTCGTGCGCTGCACACAGCTCGCCCCGCTTTGCGAGGTCTCAGCTGCGTGACCAACATTGGGACACAACGCACACTGACAACTATATATGTGCTATATATATATATATATATATATATATATATATATATATATAAATAAATACAATGGTGCCTTGATTTTCAGTCTTAAGCCATTCCAGATGTCAGGTTGAGTATCAAAAAGTTTGAATAGCAAACTCCCATAAGCAGTAATGTAAATTGGTTTTAGCAAATGTGGCAAGTTTCAAATTTGTGCTAATTTTTGCTCATTCAGATGGGTTGAGATGGTGATTTCAGTGTCTTTTTCAGCTTTCCTTATCAGAATCATTGGCCCTCTCCATACATCCAACAAATACCACTACGGCAGCTCCTTGACTCCATAATTGAATCTAATAGTTAAAACAGAATGGCTGTACCATTATTAAGACCAACTATTCAAAATAGCATATTGTAAATTTGAAATTTCTGTGGTTAAAATTTAAATATTTCTTACATTTTGAATGTTACAATCCAGAAAACATATACATACTGAACGAAACACTTTCCCATAATTTTTTATAAACAATATGTATTTTATATTTATATTTATAACAAACATTAATTCGATTCAAGCGTTTGAAAAAAGTAACCTTACTTTAATTATTATCACAACACTAAAAGTTCTCCTTAAGCTACCCCAAGGAGATAGGTAAAGTCAAACTGTTTGCAGTTTATCAGATACGTTCACAGTATAAGATATATATGACTGCTATACATTACAGTTCTGAATAAATAAATAGACAACAAAAGATGCTTAAATAGATAATGTATATTTCTCTGAGGGTAAACTGGGAAAGAAACACAGACAGACAGTAAAAACAAAACACAGAAGCAAACAAAAAAGCACAAGATGGATAGTGGTCTTGCGTGAATTCTCTAAATAGTTTTATGTGTCAGGAGCCATTGTACATATCATTTAGAATCAGAGTGTGAGGCTCCTTTGTGCTTTATAGCTTCCGTGAGACCTTGGCACTGAGAAAACTGCTTGTGAAGGATTGTCGGTTTCTAGCCAGTGCAGGCAAGTATTCCCTGTCAGGAATGGTAATACATGCGGACAAGTGCACATTAATTTTAGATTATTCATTCTGACAAGGATGTTGATGTGGTGGTTTTCTGCATTTGTTGGTTTAGGCAGACACAGAAGGGAGCTTTAAGGCATGAAAAAAGTCAAAACCACTCTTTTTTTTGCATGCTTAAAGGAGGGGCAATTCCCTGATAAATAGTTTTTTTTATAAAATGCACCGACAGTCATGTTTTAGCAGACTCAGATGAAATGAAAGAAATGTATTTCCCGTCTCAGCAATAAAGAGGAGGTAGTCATGGCAATTTAACTACATCAAGCTGAGGCAGCAAAAGCTATTGTATGAGAGGATCCATCCCCAATAATCAAATCTGTGTTGTGGGTTACAGCAGATGAAAGGAACATGTCAACAAGTTGGGAAAATACCAGATTTGGCAATAAATTTGAAAGTGCTTTAGCCAAGGTCTAGCAGTTACAGAAACATGTTTACTGTGGATATTTAGTGAAATTGGCCTTCATATTTTGCATAGCAACCCTGCCACTCACAGCAGGGCCATTGTAGTTTAAGGAAAATGGCACATGTTTGTGAAGTAGGTAAAAAAAAACTAACAACTAGCAGTGGTGTAAGATATTAACCATTCTTTTTAAAGAAAATATTTTTTTTTAAACTGTTTATGTAGCAATGTTTCCCATAACTTCCTATGCATACCCAGAAACAGGCTGCTTGGAACAATAATTGCAAGCCAGGCTCTTGCAGATATTTAAACATCTCTCAAGAGATCATATTACATACCTTCTCCAGTAGATAACAATTTGTCTGACCTCTCTGCTATGACCTGCCCATTTTGAGTTACCCTACATGGTATAGCTCTCAGCTTCACTGAAGTACGCAGGCCCCTTTACCACAACAAGGTAGCGCTCCAGAAGGGGAGTTATGCTCTTAGACTAGCACAAATCAAACACAGATTTTTTTCTGTGCACAGTTGTTCTTACATTTTGGTACTATGGTTACAATATAATTTCATAAAAATGATCTAACTGTTTTTAGTTTGATCAATTATTTGCAAGCTCAATGATGTGCAGTGAAGATTTTAAACTTCAGTAAAAGTTAATATAATTTGCCATTTCATCTTGTTAAAATTAGATTAAGAGAGTTGAGGAAATCGTACATGGTTATGTGAAAGAATATGATTAGCTAAAGGCAATAATATGAGAAGCTTTTCTAGCAAGATAAGATGCCCACACAGTCCAGTCAGAAAAAGACTTGCAGTTATAACTTCTTATTCACATGGTCACATGTTAAGAGGGCAATAAGAATGTAGAGTAAAAAATGAGAGTCCTAAAGTCACAATTGCAGAACACAAAAAATAATACATAAACATCTATCTATCTATCTATCTATCTATCTATTCTTTGAACAATATGTTCCCTACCATGAAGGTATTTTTCCTACATTTCACCAAGAAAATCAAGTCTGAACAGGGAGTGATAATTGATTTATCATCTCCTTTATAACGATCCCTCTGTTTGGTTGGTTTAAGAGCCGATCAATGACAGCCTGTCATTTTTACACAGCTAGTACGTCTGCATAAAAAAATGATCTACCAGATAAAAAAGATACAGAATATTTAATTTCCATAGTCCTCAGAAAATTACAATTAAAGGTATATGCAAGTAAGCTGGATTATTAATGCATCTGAAATCATACCAAAATAAACATTTAAACAGTTACCCTAAAGTTTGCTGAATTTATTGCATTTGCAAACTGTTTTCTATCAATGTTGACACCCCCTTAAAATCCCAGGGAAAATTAGCATACATAATACATTGTATCTTTTTGGTCTGTGAATTGAACTGCAGTTTTCCTTTAGATTTCTGTGTCCCTTCATTCCTTGATTGTTTTATCTACATCCCAGGGGAAACTTCCCCCAGCCCCAGTGATTTAACCCATCACCTCCCCCACCCCCAGTGAATTGCCCCTATGATCTCTCCCAGTGAATTGCCCCTCTGATCTCTCTTAGCCCCAGTGAATTGCCCCATTACCTCCCACAGCCCCAGTGAATTGCCCCTGAGATATCTCCCAGCCCCGGTGAATTGCATGCACTCACTCACACAAAGACACATGCACTCACACAGAGACACATGAACAGAAAACACTGCAGGTCATTGCAGGACCATGAACCAATCAAATGCTCATTCGCCTAAATGACAAATTAGAATAGGAAAATAAGCTGAAATGTTTGGTTTAATTAAAATTATAATTTGTCCGAATTTATCAAGGAGAGGGTGTATGTCTAAAGAACAACTGTGTAACCGCTCAAGCTTTATTACTTGAATGTCAATTTATGGTCTTTTAAGGACCAAGTGAAGCAGCCTAATCTAGCTGGCTGCATACAGCATTGCTGATTCGCTGAACAGCTGGGCATGCTCACATGGACAGGGTACACTTTTACAAAAATGAACCCTCTCAGGAGCCTAGCTCAAGCCTGGGGGCATAAACATCAACTGCAACAGTTTTTTTTAATGCAAAGCTAAAAAACATAGTGCATGCAAATAAATGTAATCATACACTACTAATGCATTCATAACCCAGCTCACTTGCATATACCTTTAAAATATAGTACAACACTGCTTTTACTGAATAATTTCTATATAAATAAAATAGTAGGATTTTTACCACAAAATTATCATAATAATGTCAGAATTCTTATACTTTTATAAATATATGTTTCTACTTATGGTATTTTATATAAAATTATCAAAACATGGCATTCCCAGTGCTACTAACATTTGACTGTATTTAAGAGTTGCTCTGTACACACATTTTTATTCTAAAATAATAGTAAAATAATACTAATACTAATAATAATAAGTCTATTTACTGTGCCTGGAACTGATTATATGTTCATCATGCATGTAATATTGGATTTTTCCCTCGCTCTTAAGGTTAAATGTTTTAGAAGACTGTATTGATGGCGTCTGAATTAGACTTTGTCATTTTTGCTTGCTCTATTAGTGTTTTTTTTCCGAAGCACTACATTTTTATGTTCAATTATATTATTAGGGAAAGTCCTATTAAAATATACTGTTGTTCTGTAAGCACAAGGTCATTTTATAATGTTTTTTTTTATAAATGAATACACATTTCCTAGGAGCATATGTCACCATCCTTCAGACTGAGGGATGGTTTAGGCACATCCCTAAACCCTTAGCCAAAGAGAGGCCTGTCACAGTGGTCTGCCTGGGACAGCAACAGCCTAGAGTTTAGGAAGCAACTGCTCTATGCAGAGTCATATTTAGGTATTATGCTGTCCTAGGCCATTCAGCACCCCTAAGTGACCCAGTTGCACCTCCTCCTTTACTCTTGTTATATCTCAATCATAAGTTTACCACACACCTACATAGGAAATCAAATGTGTCTTTGTGTCTCTGTAAGTATACAGTACATCACACAATATCATGCACATTACAGACAGAATATTATCTGCATATGGACTTTTCTGTGCATATTCCATGGCACTACATTGGTGAATTCAGGAAGCCTTCTGCCCCCTGATAATGTGCTACCCTAGTCCAGCTGAAACACACCCATGGCTCCATGGACGAAAAAGCCTAAAACAATTATTTCTGCTTTAGACAATATTGGGCACTTTCCACACTTTTGATGATGGATGCAGGCACAAAACAACAAAAATGTACCTTTCACTTCCCAAGGAAGCCAGCAAGGGTCTCATAGTCCTAATATATAAACAATTTAGCCAGGAACCTCTTTTTGGAAGGACACCAAGAAAACTGGTGGCATCTCCTGAAGGATGCTGAGCCAAGAAAAGATGGTGACAGCTCTTCCCTGGCAACTATAATTCCTACATCAGAGGGCTACAGCCTGAGTACAAAGGAAAGAACTAATACCTGGACCTAATGCCTGGTGCACTTCACAGCATGTACTAGGCTAGGCTTCAAAAACTTGGGATCATGTACCGTATATACTTGAGTATAAGCCGAGTTTTTCAGCCCTTTTTTTAAGGCAAAAAGGGCCCCCGAGACTTATACTCGAGTCACTCTACCCCCCCGTGTCTCTCTAGCCCCCCCGTGTGGCTCTAACCCCCCCCCCGTGTGTCTCTAACCCCCCCCGTGTGTCTCTAACCCCCCCGTGCGTGTCTCTGTGTCTCTAAACCCCCCGTGTATCTCTCTACCCCCGTGTCTCTTTCCCTCCCCCGTATCTCTTTCCCTCCCCCCTCCTCAGCATAAACCGGCCCCCGGTATATGCTAATGACACGGCGTGCATGTGACGTCACATGCTCACCGGCGCCGGGTCAAGGAGCGGAGGCCGGAGCACAAGCAGGTAAGTGAGGGGAGAGGGGGGGTATTTAGGGGAATTTAGGTGGAGGAGGGAGATTTAGGTGGAGGAAGGGGGTTGAGGAGGGGGGTTGAGGAGGTGGGTTGGGGTTGAGGGGGGTTGAGGAGGGGGGTTGAGGTTGAGGATGGGAGGGTTGAGAAGGAAGGTTGAGGATGGGGGGTTGAGGATGAGGAGGGAGGTTGAGGAGGGGGTTGAGGATGAGGAGGAGGGGTTGAGGAGGGGGGTTGAGGAAGGTTGAGGGGGGTTGAGGAGGTGGATTGGGGTTGAGGTGGGGTCGAGGGGGGTTGAGGTTGAGGAGGGGGGTTGAGGGGGGTTGAGGTTGAGGATGGGGGTTGAGGATGAGGATGGGGGGGTTGAGAAGGAAGGTTGAGGATGGGGGGTTGAGGATGAGGAGGGAGGTGGAGGAGGGGGGTTGAGGAGGGGGGTTGGGGTTCAGGGAGGTTGAGGGGGGTTGAGAAGGTGGGTTGGGGTTGAGGGGGGTTGAGGTTGAGGAGGGGGGTTAAGGTTGAGGATGAGGAGGGAGGTTGAGGAGGGGGTTGAGGATGAGGAGGGAGGTTGAGGATGAGGAGGAGGGGTTGAGGAAGGGGGTTGAGGATAAGGGGTTGAGGAGAGAGGATGAGGATAGGGGGTTGAGGATGGGGGGGTTGAGGATGAGGAGGGAGGTTGAGGATGAGGATGAGGGGGTTGAGGATGAGGAGGGAGGTTGAGGATGAGAAGGAGGGGTTGAGGAGGAGGAGGAGGTGTTGAGGAGGGGGTAGAGGATAAGAGGTTGAGGAGAGAGGATGAGAATGGGGGTTGAGGATGGGGGGTTGAGGATGGGGGGTTGAGGTTGAGGAGGGTTGAGGAGGGGGTTGAGGATGGGGATGGGGGGGTTGAGGAGGAGGTTGAGGATGGGGGGTTGAGGAGGGAGGTTGAGGATGAGGAGGGAAATTGAGGAGGGGGTTTGAGGTTGAGGAGGGGGGTTGAGGATGGGGGGTTGAGGAGAGAGGATGAGGATGAGGGGTTGAGGAGGGGGATTGAGGATGGGGAATTGAGGAGGGAGGTAGAGGAGAGGGGCTTGAGGAGAGAGGATGAGGATGGGGGGTTGAGGAGGGGGATTGAGGATGGGGGGTTGAAGAGGGAGGTAGAGGGGAGGTTGAGGATGAGGAGGGAGGTTGAGGAGGGGGTTGAGGATGAGGAGGGTGGTTGAGGATGAGGAGGGAGGTTGAGGAGAGAGGTTGAGGATGAGGAGGGAGGTTGAGGAGGGTGATAAGGGAGGGGGAAGAGACACAGGAAAGGGAGAGGGGAGAAGAGACACAGGAGAGAGAGGGGGGACACAGAGGGCACAGGAGGGACACAGGGGCCAACTCATTTCCCACCCTCGGCTTATACTCGAGTCACTCATTTTACCCAGTATTTTGTGGTAAAATGGGTGCCTCGGCTTATACTCGGGTCGGCTTATACTCGAGTATATACGGTAATTAAAACTGATTACACATATATTATGTAACTTAATTTAATAAGTAAGCTCCATGGTTTTAGTTATTCATGTACAATATCTTAGTTTCAGTATTAGCAAACTGCAATTCCAAATGAAGTCAATATGTTTTCCTTTGTATTTATGTGATATTGTGATTATTAGCTTTGATCATTAAATGTTTAAATATATAGCCCCTTATCTCTCAGATTAGTGCAACCAAATACTGTTTGATACAGAAATTGTTAGGAATGCATGCTCAAAAGGTCTCTGTTATTGAAACATCACAAATGGCTAACCAGATTTTATGAGTTTACCATGTTAATTCTGCTTTTCACTTAAAGATCCACTTAAATATTAGATAAGTAGATGGTATTAGATAGATAGATAGATTGATAGATAGATCATGTAGTGTGTTTGATTGTTACTTTATTTTAAATATATAGGTCATATTTATGTCCCATTAAGACACTTTATTTAAATTGAATCTTCTTACTAATGGATTGTGACTTATTTTGTCATTTGTCGAGCCACACTCGATATATTTGTTTCTCTTTAAGCTGTTTCACTTTGCATAGCTTCTGAAGTCATTATTGTTATGGTCGATATCTAGAAACTGCCTATTACAATGTAGGTTTTCATCTGGATATTTTAAATGTTTTTTTTTCTAAAACCCCCATCAAAAGAGAAAGCAGTTTCGTGTTGAATGTAAAGAATAGTAGATCCTATAACTCTGACAGACTTTATTTTTGCAAAATTCAGTCTCAAAAAAAGATTTCATAGAAGGGCATATGACAGTAAAGTACTGTTAAAAAGACTTTACTAAGTGAGTCATAAAATAAGTTCCAAGACTAGGAGCTGAGAAGAAAATCACAATGGATAATCTTTTGCCCAGGCATGAATGGATCATCATCAAATGGGTATTCTCCTCCCCACACCTCAGAGTGAGAGCCTCTCTGGAGAACTGGCAACTCAAAGTTTAAGGATAAGTAAAACTCAATTGTTGCAAATCTATATCTCTATATAATAGTCTATAATAAATAGGACAGCCTGCCTCCCTTTAATGTGCACATTTCTTATAACCTCTAAATAACCTACAAAAATGAATGTTTGATACTTCAGGCAAATCAGCTCCTGTGGCTCTTTCAAAATGTTGTACTTAGTCTAAAATGATTCTCTCTTGCTTTTTATTTGCATTAAACTAGTCTTTTCCCCAAGCCTCTTCAAGCTGCAACTCTTTTAAGTAGTTATGATAAAAATGATATCCAAGGCTCTAATAGCCCAAAGGTAGTCCTGACTTTGCATGACCTGTCACCAAGAATACCTAGATTCCCATCTACTTATGACATAAAGCACCAGCTGCTCAAAAAAACATTATCAAGAGATATTTAAAAGGAAGAAGATAAGACAGTAATTAGGCTTTAAAATGCCTTCAAAAACAAGTGCGCCATATGAGGAAAACACATCATTTTGTCTCATAGGCATCGTCAGGTAAATTTGTTTCTTTGTGTTAAACTAAACATCTGCTTATATATTTAATGTGCAAATTGGGACCCAACTGAATTGAATATAAATTTAATGTGAGATTAAATGTGTCAAACAACTAGTCATTCAAAGGCATTATATCTGTGTCCTTGTGTAAGTTTTATCCTAGGTGTTTATAAAGAATTGTGAAAGATTATATTTGATTAATCTGTTTTTAATTTTTAAAACATAACCTTTAATGTTAGTTTATCTCTATTATTATTTATTCATGAATATTTACTGCTAAACCAGTTATTTTATAAGGGGGGTTGTAATCCAACTCTCAGTAACTCAAAGAGACAGATGTGATAAAGGTCAAAGAAGTGGCATAGGGGAATGACCACCATTTTCCATAGTAATTATGTGATGGATCTTTGGATGTTTTATGCTTTTTTCCTATGTGCTTGTTGGCGAATTCTTAACTTCCACTTGTTTATGAGCTACGGGACTGTAAGTGAATCTATAAACTAGTAAAATTAAAGAAATATTCTGACAGTGGATAGAAAATATAAAAAAGCTGTTGACTTTTGTTGTCAATTATATCATAAGATAGGGCTATCATTGCCAAGTAGTACTTAACAAGGTTTGTTGTTGTTTGACCTCCTTATACTAAAGACATTTTTTAGCATGTATTGAAAAGGTTCTGGTCACCAAGAGAAGCAAATCTTGCAATCACTTCTCTAACCTGCTTAGAAAGTTGGAACATCTTTGCAAAAGAAGTATACGTGTGCACATGATGTTGCTCTGTTAACGAGCTTCCCAGGCCCACACTAACATACTATCTTGTTTCCACCATTGGTATCAGTTTTCCACCTGCTCCATGGATGTCAGATGGATGCCTTGTTGACTTGCAGTCTCAAAAAGGAGCAGAAATGCAAACGAAAAAAGAAAAAAAAACTGTTTTTGTTCAACAGAGGGATTACAGATATACTGTGTCCACAGTCTTCATTTAAATGCATAGATTTCTTGACTAATCTAAAACATACACACACTCCAAAAACTCAATTACTTTCCAATCCATTAGAACAAACACAGCAGAGACTGGATGGACAATTGAAAGTTATTGGGGATTGCTCAGAAGCACAGAGTAAATCAAGAGGTCACTAAGAAAAACGAACAGGATATTCTAGTCTGACATGCATTACATATTTTAATTTGGTGCTACATCTGACTTTCTGCCTTTGCTGATTCACTTCTATATAAATATAATAGTATTATTTTTGCCAATAAATTATCAGTGTCAGACATAGGTTATACTTATCATATTCATGCAGGAAGAATACATATGTAGATAACACTGTGTTTATTTATGATAATACCAGAATTATTATACTTTCACAAAATATGTTTGTTGGTCTGGTATTTTATATTGAATTATCAAAAATTGAATTTGTAATGCTACTAACATTTGACTGTATTGTAACAGCACAATGGCAAACACACTTTTTCATTTTAAAATAATAATAACATAATACTTATAATAATATGTCTATTTAATGTGCCTGAAATTGATTATATGTTCATCATAACATTATGAGAGATCACATAACTGCCAGAAGGATCAAGCTGAAAGCATCTTTAGGGTAATTAATGAAATAAATTACCTTTAAGAGTGAATTTACTAAGATTTTTTGTGGCACATCATGCCTCAGCTCATCCCCAGGCATCACCCTATTTACTAAAAGGCTTTTATGAAAATAAGACCAATAATGTGATTCAATATAGTATTAGGATAACACCTACAAATGGCTACATCCACAGAGTTTAACCTGAGTGAGTATATAAACCATAGGGGAGATCTTGTCTGCTTTACAAGAGGACAGGAGAGTTACAATTAAATGTTAGTTTGACACAGCAGGGAAGGGTTAAACTAGTTTTCTAACATGCCCCAAACATCAATAACATTAAAATAAGCCTGGTGGATGCTTATTTTAATTTTATTTTTGATTGGAGTTTTTTTCACCTTGGCATGCTGAAGGCAATGATGTTGAATAGCAGTATATAAGGGAGTGTGTAAACTGATTTTTTTTAGTAAATATGGGAACTATTTTTTTACCTGCAGTCCATCCATTGCACATGCCTAACACGCCCATACCAGAGTACAATAACTTGAGTTGTGCCATGTTATTCTGTTATCTAACTTGGAAAAGGCTTTTATAAATCGCTCAGCGACATAAAATGCTGGATCTCAGCTCATCATGGCCCATCTGGGCACATCTCAGCTACCCACAATACTTTACTAAAGTCTTTAACATTAACTATAGTAGTTACAGCACCCCGGTTATGTGATACAAAATTGTTACAACCACCAGATTTGGGGAAACCATGTGCCCCCCAATTTTCTCTATGGGTCGTGACTTTTCTTTAAATCTCAGCATCCAGCCAAAACACCTTCTTAGCAGAACTCAGGACATCAGAAGTTGCTAACTCACTCCAGAAGAAAGACACAGACAGACATTACTTTGGTTTTAGACTCAGACAACATCATTAGTTACTACAGAGAAAAACAAGTCACTGTCCCCACAACAAGTTTCAGGTCCATTTGAATAGTCTGGGATAGTAGAAACCCAGAGTGCCAGAGTTCCAAATAGCAGAGTTACTTGTGGCATTTAGTGGAGCCCCAAAGTCATTCATGACAACAATCACATAACTTTATGCATTTGATCAATACAATATAAAGACATTTATGATCCAGACATATTTAAAATTGAGGTATGTTTTTGTTGCAGTGATGAAAACTAAATTAACTTGCTTTCCAGACAATTAAATAAGTTAAAAACTATAATCAGATATTCTACTCAAGCTATACATGCATGATCATGTAACACAATACCAAACATCTGCTTTAAAGAAACATCTAATTATTTTATTTTATTATAACTTTCTTTTTTTATTGGGAAAGTCACAGGAAAAGAAAACAATTATACATATATGGCATAGTAAAGCAATATCTTATACAGTCAGGTCCATAAATATTGGGACATCGACACAATTCTAAACTTTTTGGCTCTATACACCACCACAATGGATTTGAAATGAAACGAACAAGATGTGCTTTAACTGCAGACTTACAGCTTTAATTTGAGGGTATTTACATCCAAATCAGGTGAACGGTGTAGGAATTACAACAGTTTGTATATGTGCCTCCCACTTTTTAAGGGACCAAAAGTAATGGGACAGATTAACAGTCATAAAACAAACTTTCACTTTTTAATACTTGGTTGCAAATCCTTTGCAGTCAATTACAGCCTGAAGTCTGGAACGCATAGACATCACCAGACGCTGGGTTTCATCCCTGGTGATGCTCTGCCAGACCTCTATTGGAACTGTCTTCAGTTCCTGCTTGTTCTTGGGGCATTTTCCCTTCAGTTTTGTCTTCAGCAAGTGAAATGCATGCTCAATCGGATTCAGATCAGGTGATTGACTTGGCCATTGCATAACATTCCACTTCTTTCCCTTAAAAAACTCTTTGGTTGCTTTTGCAGTATGCTTCGGGTCATTGTCCATCTGCACTGTGAAGCGCTGTCCAATGAATTCTGAAGCATTTGGCTGAATATGAGCAGATAATATTGCCCGAAACACTTCAGAATTCATCCTGCTGCTTTTGTCAGCAGTCACATCATCAATAAATACAAGAGAACCAGTTCCATTGGCAGCCATACATGCCCACGCCATGACACTACCACCACCATGCTTCACTGATGAGATGGTATGCTTTGGATCATGAGCAGTTCCTTTCCGTCTCCATACTCTTCTCTTCCCATCACTCTGGTACAAGTTGATCTTAGTCTCATCTGTCCATAGGATGTTGTTCAAGAACTGTGAAGGCTTTTTTAGGTGTTGTTTGGAAAACTCTAATCTGGCCTTCCTGTTTTTGAGGCTCACCAATGGTTTACATCTTGTGGTGAACCCTCTGCATTTACTCTGGTGAAGTCTTCTCTTGATTGTTGACTTTGACACACATACACCTACCTCCTGGAGAGTGTTCTTGATCTGGCCAACTGTTGTGAAGGGTGTCCTCTTCACCAGGGAAATAATTCTTCGGTCATCCACCACAGTTGTTTTCCGTGGTCTTCCGGGTCTTTTGGTGTTGCTGAGCTCACTGGTGCGTTCTTTCTTTTTAAGTATGTTCCAAACAGTTGATTTGGTCACACCTAATGTTTTTGCTATCTCTCTGATGGGTTTGTTTTGTTTTTTCAGCCTAATGATGGCTTGCTTCACTGATAGTGACAGCTCTTTGGATCTCATATTGAGAGTTAACAGCAACAAATGCAAATAGCACACTTGAAATGAACACTGGAGCTTGTGTCTGCTCTTTGTAAATGGGATAATGAGGGCATAACACACACCTGGCCATGGAACAGCTGAGCAGCCAATTGTCCCATTACTTTTGGTCCCTTAAAAAGTGGGAGGCACATATACAAACTGTTGTAATTCCTACACTGTTCATCTGATTTGGATGTAAATACCCTCAAATTAAAGCTGAAAGTCTGCAGTTAAAGCACATAGTTAGTTTAATATCTAATCCATTGTGGTGGTGTATAGAGTCAAAAAGTTTAGAATTGTGTCGATGTCCCAATATTTATGGACCTGACTGTAAACATAATGCAGTACACAATGTAATATTTATACAATAAACCAACCTTGGCTTTGTATTAAAGCTGTGTAATACAGCATACATAAGCTTAAAGGAAGCCATGTTTGATAATGGCTACGGATTGAAGAGGGAGGCATTTGTGGGCACATTTGCATGTCCCAGCTCAGTTTCCCAGAATGCAGTGTAATAACTGTTATTCTCTGAATTCTGAGCTGGAAGCAGGTTTTTTTTAACTTGTTTTAAACATTCAAGTGTGAACACAGATGTACTATTTATTTACTGTACTACAATAAAGCAAAAACAGTACATCTTAATTTCAACTGGGTTTTATATAATACTAGCGAATTGCCCGTCAAAAAATGACGGCAATCAAATCGTAAGGTAGCTAATGCTGTTTGGTGTGTAATACTAAAATATATAATACATTAATAAATGAATATACTTTACCTATTTTGAAGCATTGTGATGAAGAGCTGGCAATCTGTGTTGCTGCTGCAGCATTAGTGGTGTGGAGCTGCTGTATAAGCATGCTGAATGTGTGCAGTGTAACACTGTGCGTGCGCGAGACCAAACCGTTAGCGTAGTCGTGTACTTCCGCATTGGTGTAAAATGGCGAGTAATGTGTGGTATAGGTCTGTATCGGAATATCCGTAGGTGTTTAGTGGTGTTTTGCGAGTTTCTTGTGGTGTTTTGCGAGTTTAGAGTGCTGTAGTCTCGTTTTCGTTTTGTTCGGCGGCCATTTTTTCTCTCGCTTCGTTTTTTTTTTAGTCTCTAAACTGTTTTATTTCGAGTAAAATCGAGGTGTAAGTTGCATTTTTGAGGTCCTGGGTGCTCCCTCTTGGTGTAGGTAAGTTTTTTATGTATGTGCTGTGTGTATGTATTGTGTTTTAAATGTTTGTATGTCGGCGTGTTGCGTCCGATGTTTGCGAGGTCGTAATGTGTGGTAACGTGTTTCGTACGTTGTTTGCGTGCCTCGTAAAATTTAGCGAGTGTCGTAATTTGTGTGTCGTGTTTTTTGAGTAGCGACGTGAATTTTGCGAGGGTTTGAGGCCCTTGCCCAGTGACCTCGCCAGCAACTGAGTCCCTCGCTTCGCGAGGGGCCTCAGTTGCTGGCATGGAGCGCCTTCGGCGCTCCATGCCAGCAACTGAGGCCCTTGCCCAGTGACCTCGCCAGCAACTGAGTCCCTCGCTTCGCGAGGGGCCTCAGTTGCTGGCATGGAGCGCCTTCGGCGCTCCATGCCAGCAACTGAGACCCGTGCCCAGTGACCTCGCCAGCAACTGAGGCCCTCGCTTCGCGAGGGGCCTCAGTTGCTGGCATGGAGCGCCGAAGGCGCTCCATGCCAGCAACTGAGGCCCTTGCCCAGTGACCTCGCTTCGCGAGGCCCCGCGGCTCGCTACGCGAGCCCGCAAGCGTGAGCAACGACTCGTACGCTCACAACTATATATGTGATATATGTATACACACTGCACATTACACACACACCTCACACACACACACACACAATACATCATTATATATATATGTATACACACTGCACATTACACACACACCTCACACACACACACAATACATCATTATATATATATGTATACACACTGCACATTACACACACACCTCACAGACACACACAATACATCATTATATATATATGTATACACACTGCACATTACACACACACCTCACACACACACACAATACATCATTATATATATATGTATACACACTGCACATTACACACACACACCTCACACACACACAACACATCATTATATATATATATATGTATACACACTGCACATTACACACACACCTCACACACACACACAATACATCATTATATATATATATATATATATGTATACACACTGCACATTACACACACACACACAATACATCATTATATATATATGTATACACACTGCACATTACACACACACCTCACACACACACACAATACATCATTATATATATATGTATACACACTGCACATTACACACACACCTCACACACACACACAATACATCATTATATATATATGTATACACACTGCACATTACACACACACCTCACACACACACACAATACATCATTATATATATATGTATACACACTGCACATTACACACACACACCTCACACACACACAACACATCATTATATATATATATATATGTATACACACTGCACATTACACACACAATACATCATTATATATATATGTATACACACTGCACATTACACACACACACCTCACACACACACAACACATCATTATATATATATATATATATGTATACACACTGCACATTACACACTGCACATTACACACACACACACAATACATCATTATATATATATATATATGTATACACACTGCACATTACACACACACCTCACACACACACACAATACATCATTATATATATATGTATACACACTGCACATTACACACACACCTCACACACACACACAATACATCATTATATATATATGTATACACACTGCACATTACACACACACCTCACACACACACACAATACATCATTATATATATATGTATACACACTGCACATTACACACACACCTCACACACACACACAATACATCATTATATATATATATATGTATACACACTGCACATTACACACACACACCTCACACACACACACAATACATCATTATATATATATGTATACACACTGCACATTACACACACACCTCACACACACACACAATACATCATTATATATATATATATATATGTATACACACTGCACATTACACACACACACAATACATCATTATATATATATGTATACACACTGCACATTACACACACACACCTCACACACACACAACACATCATTATATATATATATATGTATACACACTGCACATTACACACACACCTCACACACACACACAATACATCATTATATATATGTATACACACTGCACATTACACACACACCTCACACACACACACAATACATCATTATATATATATGTATACACACTGCACATTACACACACACCTCACACACACACACAATACATCATTATATATATATGTATACACACTGCACATTACACACACACCTCACACACACACACAATACATCATTATATATATATGTATACACACTGCACATTACACACACACCTCACACACACACACAATACATCATTATATATATATATATGTATACACACTGCACATTACACACACACACCTCACACACACACACAATACATCATTATATATATATGTATACACACTGCACATTACACACACACCTCACACACACACACAATACATCATTATATATATATATATATGTATACACACTGCACATTACACACACACACAATACATCATTATATATATATGTATACACACTGCACATTACACACACACACCTCACACACACACAACACATCATTATATATATATATATGTATACACACTGCACATTACACACACACCTCACACACACACACAATACATCATTATATATATGTATACACACTGCACATTACACACACACCTCACACACACACACAATACATCATTATATATATATGTATACACACTGCACATTACACACACACACACAACACATCATTATATATATATATGTATACACACTGCACATTACACACACACCTCACACAATACATCATTATATATATATATATGTATACACACTGCACATTACACACACAACACATCATTATATATATATATGTATACACACTGCACATTACACACACACCTCACACACACACAACACATCATTATATATATATATGTATACACACTGCACATTACACACACACCTCACACACACACACAATACATATAATATATTATATACTTATAATCTGTATAATATAAGTGTGTATAAAATCTATAATATATTTATAATATATACAGTATATATATATATATATATATATATATAAATATATCTATCTATATCTATCTATATCTATCTATCTATATATATATATATATATATATATATATATATATATATATATATATATAAATAATGTCCCAGTGCACATTTTGTTGTATATATGTATTTTTTTTATTAGTTTATGGCCTCCAGCCCATGATGCCATGTCCCCCCAGGCTAAGCCTTCATGTCCCCCAAGGCCAGGCCTTCATGGTCCCGATCAGTCAGATCTGTCACTATCAGTCAGACCCATCAGACTACTTACATTCATCGAAGCTGTTCAATTATCCAGCACTATGCATCTCCTGCCTGTACGTTTTTCTGCAGAGGCAGGGACTTCCTGAATGACTTTGCATGCATGTGACGTAATTCTGAAACTCCCTGCCTCTGCAGAAAATGTGCAGGCAGGGGAGACATGGCGGAGGTGAATTGAAATGCTCCAATGAATGTAAGTAGTCTGATGGGTCTAATGGGGCATGGAGTTCTGCTCCCTCTCTCCAGCAGCGTGCATGCACAGCTCCCTCTCTCCAGGGGCGTGCACGCACAGTTCCCTCTCTCCAGGGGCGTGCACGCACAGTTCCCTCTCTCCAGGGGCGTGCACGCACAGCTCCCTCTCTTCGCAAAGGCCGCAAATGCTGTCAAGGAGCGCGAGGGCTGCAGTTGCTGCGAGGGCTGCAGCCCTCTTCGCGAGGGCTGCAGTTGCTGGCAAGGAGCGCCTGCGGCGCTCCTTGCCAGCAACTGCGACCCTCGCTTCGCGAGGGCCGCGGGCTCGCTATGCGAGCCCGCTAGCGTGAGCAACGGCTTAAGCAAGCTCGCCTGCTCACAACTATATATGTGATAGCTCCTGAGCCTTCTGATATTTCAGTATTTAAGAGGGGAGGGAAAAATAGGAAAAGAAGAAAAAAGGAAAATGTGATATGGAAATAGGAAAAGGTAAGAGGAAGGTAAGTGGGATAAACAATACTGATAAAACATGCTAGGGGGGATTTGTATAAAAAACATCTCAGCCATGGCTTGGTTTCCAATCAAACTGCCTTTGAACAAACCATCATGAAGGGTTACTTTGCCTCAACTGTGAAACCTCGTCCTCTGTAGAGGCATATGTATAACAAGGGTATCAAAGTGGCTATTAAAGCAAATTACTCTTTATGAATCTAGCTAACCCTAATAGAGTTAAATATTGAGCTTATAATACCTTCCAACTAAACAATGACCCTAGTATGTTAACTAACTGATCACTAACTACTCACTTTGTAAAGAGAGATGGTGAGTATTGCAGAAGTAATAGTATAAAGCCATCCCTTTACTATCAGCCTCATTAAATTCGGGAATTGTAAGTCCAACATGAAGCCCGTAACGGCTGCAGGCTTGAAATTTGGCCAAGTTATGTTGCAATTAAATTAGAAAGGGCTGCGAACTACGGACTGGAGACGCAAATCGTAGCTATTTCGTAGAACATTGGATTTTCGGCCGTGAGGACGATCAATTAGTGTAGACTGTAGTTTTGGGTTTAGACGGAGCCAATGGAAGAAGAGATCGTCAGTGCTACATCACTGGAAAAGGGGAGGTTATTTTTCAAAGTCCTACGGGCTAAAATTACAGTTTGGGATCAGACCCACATTCAAGATGTAATGCAATATTGATAAAGCCGTAAATATGATATTCTATCACATGCGAGTTACAGAATATGTATTAACACATTGATTGCAGGGATCTATATATCATGAAATATTAACATGAAATAAAGTATTTTTTGGGACTGATTTGCAGGCTTTAGAACATTGTGCTATTAATTCTAAGACCTAACACCACTTTTCCTTTTAATAAATGTACAGTAGTGTGTTTTTATTTGCATTAAAAGTGCTACTTATTGTACTTCACCCCCTTGCGGGTCTTCTTGAGCACTCATAGGAGTGGGCTCCATTTGCGTGTTATGGGCTAGCTCACGGGTGTCTTGGTTGCAATTTAATAGCTGAATTGAACAAGTAGTGGTTACAGGCTTGACAGATCAAAGGATTTGCGGGCTGCGAAGTTCCACGTTAAGTCCCGTAGGCATTTTTCGGTCAGCCTGCAGCTTACCCCGCAAGTCGTCTGTGGTGAGGTTTAAGAGGTCAATTTAATAGCTTGAAGTCATGCGACCTACGCTATGAGCTACGATTTTCTAAAACGTAGCAATTTAATGAGGCTGCAAATGAACTAAACTAAAGTGACAGTGAGCTTAGCCTACCAGCTCAGTAGTGAAGACATTTTATCATTGATGATATATGATAATACTGGCACTGATCAGAATGTATCTTCATTTAAACTATAGTAACAATCATAAGGAAGGGAATTATTATAAAGCAAAGTGTGACTTAAAGTTTATAATAAAGTTGCAGCTCCTACATTAATAATATTCATAAGGATGATAGTGCTTGTACATATAATTTTTGATTTATAATATAATTTAATTGACAATATAGGTGAAAATTGTAATGTAATATGCCATTTTTTTAAATATGGGCTTGCTAGTTTTGCTGTCAATCAGTGTTGTCCTTAAAATAAGGAATCAAAGTACATATGGTAGATCTTGCAGCAGCATTGAGAAGCAATCTCGCATGATTTAATTCTTTACCAAACTGACCTTTAGTGCATCCTGTCGCTTGTTCTTCATCCATCCTCACATGCGGGTCTCCGTACATAGCTATCTCTCATCTTGCCAGAGCAGTATTCCAGCAGTGATGCTATGGTAGCATAGATAGTTTTGACCTTCAGTCTTCTTCTAAACCAGGTGTCAGTATCTACTCCCACTTTGCACTGTGTCTCTAACATTAAAGAATTGTCATATAGCCCCAGCATTTTGCCTTATACGTAGACATCCTCTTCAAGGGACTATTCAAAACCATTTAATATTTGAGATTGCACAATCATAATGCAGCTTGCAAAATAGAGAGCCAATGTTTTCTCCTTATTAATGTGATTTATGCTAATTATTATATATATTTTTAACTCAGTACAACATTTTTGCTCTATTTTCAATTTTAGATGTAATATTTGCACATTGTACAGACAGTAGAAACCATGTTGTTGCAACACTCCCACAAAAAGAAGATGCACAAACAGTGTGAGATGTACAAGTAGTGCGAGGAGGTGTGCAAACAGAAAACACAAGAACAGTGTCCTAGAGAAAGGGGTGAACAGTTTTATTATCTAGAAAACAAATATTAGGCTCATAAAAATTTACATATGTATATCATATCTGAAAATTGTTACATGTGCCTGTACATTTTTGGCATCCATTTACTCAAGAGAAATAAAACTAATTGTTATTTCATTGGAAAAAAAACAGTTTCTCAGAAATGTGGGACGCTATAAGAAAATATACAGTACATTTTCCTGTTTTCTTGTTAATAATACAAATTTCAGATAATATTTAACCAATCAAGACAAGTGCTAAAATAAAGCAATTTAAATGTATATAAAACAAGTTTCTAAATTAGATTTGAGGGGATTATGAATAAACAAATAGAGAATCAGAATTTGACATGGAAGGTGTCAAGTGTCCTTGGAGAAAAAGGTCAAACAGTAAAGTTGATTCACTAATGATGAAGGGTAAAGTGAAAGTAATTGATGAGCTTACATAAAGTCAGGGCCTGGAAATTGTTGCAAAATCCATTCTATATGCAGATGTTTTATGACCTGTGAAATGTAAGTAAAAGAAACGTGTATAGGAGGTTGTGCCTGAAACAGACAGGATCTTGTTTTTGCATGTCCTGACAAATGAATAAATCAATAATATCATGTATATCATACAATATATATTTTACTGATGAGCAATATATCCTTATAATTAAGGTAAAATGTCTGACGTTATAAAACAATAATCAGGCAACCAGTAAAAGGCTCTTTTGTTGAAACAAGAAACGGATAGCATTCTATTATTGATAATATAGAGTTATATTTATGAGAAATATGCACTTGCAATGAGGTTTTTCAAAACTGAAAAACAGCAATGTATCATAGTATAGAGCTTACAGACTGAAGAATTAATGAAACAAAAGGTAAAGGATTTAAAAGAGAGAAAAAAGAGCTTAACAGGTTATTGAATATAGAGTAGAGATTTAATTAATTAATTTGTATGTGGGTGTAGCAGTTGTGAAAGATGGAGGTGCATCTTACCTGCACTATAAAGTAACCCAAATCATAGGTGGTTGGGTGTGGACAGGGTAGGTGTAAGGGCATGTCAGATGAGTTCAGAGGTAGAAGAGAAGGTAGAGGTGTATGAGGTACTAGGCCTGGAGATACATGAAAATGAGGTGAATGGAACAGGGAAGATGTCAGTTGGTGAGTGATTCTGCTTAGCTAGATGGTATAGGACCTAGAATCGCTGGCTGAGCCCCATGCAGAATTTGCTGTCTCCGTCATGATACTGCATGGGACATTGAGGTTTGCTTTTCCATATGAAAATGCATTCACTAAAAGTTCACCTTTTACTTAATCCAGGCCATAGTATTGACAACAAAAAGGCATTCAAATTTATACAAACTTAATTGACTTGGCAAAACAAACATAACTGTGTAAAGGATACACTCATATCGATAGAAATACTGAGACATGACTTCACTATATGAACACATATAAACACAGTACCTGCCTTTACGTAATATCTTTATTATCATGAAAGCAGACCAATAACAAGTTGCCTTACTGTATGACAATTAGTGGTACTATAAATCCATGCTTTAAAGCGGCACTTAAAGTTCTAAGATCCTTATCACCAGGTGTCTGGTGTAGTCTAACAATACATTCATATATTTATTCAGTAAATTCATTCTGTTGCTTGTTCTCTGTTTGATCAACATAGAACATGTGTTATTCCACCCAATCATTTCACTTATCCATACTCATCCAAACAAGTATCCACTAATGTTGATGGCTTTGAATATGTCAAAATAAAAGCAAAATAACAGATCTTGTTAACTGTAAATTGCCTTAATGAACAATTTAATTATGGCATAGTAACATTGTGTAGGAGTTGAATGCCATTGGGTATGTAGGAGTTTCCTTCTGCTGCAATAGCTGTACCCTACACAAGCTCTCATTCTGTACAATTACACTTTGGCATATGTATGCATATTTTATTAGTTTCTGCCAACCAAGTATTACAAATTTTTTAGATTTTGAAACATATGCAAATAAAAATGCGAGTAACCAAAATTCTTTATCTTGTTCTGTTATGCTGGATAAATATATAAATACTTAAATAGATATGATATACATTACTTTTTCAAACTTTATGATGACTTCAGCAAGTTTCACAAGTAATAATATATATATATTTTTTGAAACAGAAAATAATAGACCTATCTCCCAGAGCTTCCATTTAGCTAAATCTAGATGGAGCAAAAACAAAGCCCAATACTTCATATAAAATCATTTGCCTGTATGCTCCATAAGTCCAAACTTTCTCTTTCTCAGTGTTTTGGTTATAAGCTCCACGCTGCAGTTTCTCTGTGTCTTTGTCTTTTCACAGCTCCAACAAACAGTACACTTTTCTTTATAGGTGTCTCCACTTAATAAACACCATACACTGAAGGAAATCTGTTGTCTGCTCCAAGCAATCTTTTCATAGTTTCATTTTACAGCTTTGCAAGGCTGAAGACCCAAAACAGAGCCTCGTTCTCTCACTGCTAGCAACAGTCTTTAAATGTGTCTCTTACTGCCAGACTGCAGTCCACAAAACAGCCCCACCTATCTCTCGGCTCCTCTGTTTTAAAGGCTGTGAACATGTGAATCTGATTAACTGCTCCTTGAGTCACCTATTTTACATCCTGGAGAAAAAAAAACTTCAAAAATCTATATTTGACACAAACCTCTGGGGGCACTCTGTCACAATATATATATATATATATATATATATATATATATATATATATATATATATATATATATATATACACACACTTAGCGCTTAGTGTTTGCACTTTATGTATGTTATTCTATCTTTGTTTTTTTCAACATACATTTTATTTATATTTGTTTGATGGATGCAATTCCATAACAGAAAAGTTTGTGATATTATTTTAATCTTTGCAATATTTTGTTTGAGTTTATTGGTGAAGGCTCGATATATTAGCTACCTAGATGCTATATAAAATCATTCTCTAATTATTTTTCTTTTTTGTATTACTATATATGATTAGAGTGACTATTGTTTTTTGGAGATGACATGCTTATAACTATGGTTTGCACAGTCAGTTTGCACTTTTTTTTTGCTTTAATATTAAACATTTACGTTTGATATAAACTGATTCTCTTATGCAGTAACACTATATACATTTATTAAACTTACCTATTTGAGTGATTAATAAACCTTTTTTCTCTTTATCCTGACAAAATATTTAGATTCTTAAAAAAATAAGTCCCTGGTACTGAGAACTTATAATCAATTGGGGAGCGCTGGACTGTAGAGTCAAATATTGTATGAACATTGCCATACAACTTTGGGGAAAATTATGATAAATACACTGTGCTATGATATGAATTTAACTGGAGCATCTTGGATTGCAAACAGTTTGCTTTGAGGGAACCTTCTACTAATAGATTACTGTTATCAAGAAAGGATTGAATAAAGCACAGACATGACAGCAGAAAGGGTACATTTTAGCAGAAAAGCATCTTAAGATTTTACCAGAGCATGAATGTTAATAGCAAAGGAGAAGAAGGAATCATATGTAACACCCAAGGCATGTGCCTTTGTGACTAGATTGATTATAATGACAGTTTTAGTGAGGGATACAGAATGAAAGGGATATTGGGCCAGCTTTATGAGGAAATTAATGTCTTTGAAGTGACAGGACCCTGTCCATGGGGATATAGCTGTAACAGTCAGCAAATATAAGTACACCGGCTCATAATATGTAGCCATCAAGGTGAGCAGGCTGTTTGGGAAATACTGATTTAAAGCTATTGACTGAAATGTTTTCAAGCTGGACTTGAATATTTCAGGGGTGATTTCAAGAGCACACAAGAACACATATTTACTGAGCTACATTACTCTTAATATTATGACAGTAAATTGTTCTCCATTATTGCTACATGTTCATGATTTACGTTACATTATTTTAGCATAGTTATATGTATATTTTTTTATTTTAAAAATCTAAGATAAACTTTGATTTTTTATTTTTTTATGAAATAATCCATTGTTGGTATTAACCTGCATGCCAGTAGATCACGAGAATTACTAAAGACTTTTTCCTTGGTAACAGCTGTACATGTGTCATTGCGAGTTAATATTAACAGTGTGTTTAATGGGAGTATTAAGGGATGTCATGGGCATGCTATGTGCAGCATATTACTTTTTAAAAACATCATTATATGGTTGACATACTGACATTATAAGCAAACGTGACTAATAGGTGGTGTTGATGTCCTAGCTTTGCTTCTTTTGTTGTTATTATAGATCAATGGTGACGTCATGCCAACCAGTGCATCTTTGCTAACTACTATCGCACCTTTGATAGCAAATGCCTGGAATCTAAACATATCTGCATTTAGTAACACCTTGTGTACATGTAATTGCCCCTGTGCTGATGTTAAACTGCACATGCATGACCCCTATTACACACATGACCTATTAGCGATGTAATAGGGGGTTAACACATATTGCTACATTGTGCATTACCATGCTTCATCATGGAAATAATTAAAATACCTCCACATGTAAACCTGAGTAGTGCTAAGGTGCAATGTGGAGCTGTAGATCACAGCTTAACATGCATCCTATTAGTAAATTCCACCCAATGTTTATTTTTATGGGTGAGTTTCATTGTCCAAAATGTACTAAGGTTCTCCAGCACATTCCCAGTGTTGCCTAAGCCATGATTCTTAGTAACATCTCCATTTGCAGGCTATCTCCATGAGGGTTTTCGGTGATATGTTGTTTATAACACTGAAATAAACCTCACTTTTTGTAATCTCTAAGTTCACTGCAAAACAGCAATCTATCATTGAGATATGAAAGATGGTAAAGAACCTTATCTAATAATTATTAATACACTAGCGAATTGCCCGTCAAAAAATGACGGTAATGAAATTGTAAGGTAGCTAATGCTGTTTGGTGTATAATAATGAAATATGTAATACATTACTAAATGAATATACTGTACCTATTTTGAAGCATTCTGATGAAGAGCTGGCAATCTGTGTTGATGTTGCTGCAGCATTAGTGGTGTGGAGCTGCTGTGTAAGCATGCTGAATGTGTGCACTGTGTGGTATGAATATCCGTAGGTCGTTTGTGGTGTTTTGCGAGTTTCTTGTGGTGTTTTGCGAGTTTAGAGTGCTGTAGCCTCGTTTTCGTTTTGTTCGGCGGCCATTTTTTCTCTCGCTTAGATTTTTTTTTAGTCTCTAAACTCTTTTATTTTGAGTAAAATCGAGGTCTAAGTTGTATTTTTGAGGTCCTAGGTGCTCCCTCTTGGTGTAGGTAAGGTTTTTATGTATGTGCTGTGTGTATGTATTGTGTTTTACATTTTGTAATGTTCGCCAGTTGCGTCCGAGTGTTGCGAGGCCGTAATGTGTGTGAACGTGTGTCGTATGTTGTTTGCGAGTGTCGTAATGTGTGTGTCATGCTGTTTGGGTTGCGACGTGAAGTTTGCGAGGGTCGCAGTTGCTGGCATGGAGCGCCTTCGGCGCTCCATGCCAGCAACTGAGACCCTCGGCCAGTGCCCTCGCTTCGCGAGGGCCTTGGCTCGCTACGCGAGCCCGCAGCGTTAGCAACAACTCGTACGCTCACAACTATATATGTGATTTGTAACTGTATATGCACACAGAGTTATATTACATACTAGCGAATTGCCCGTCAAAAAATGACGGCAATGAAATTGTAAGGTAGCTAATGCTGTTTGGTGTATAATAATGAAATATATAATACAGTAATAAATGAATATACTTTACCTATTTTGAAGCATTGTGTTGAAGAGCTGTCAATCTGTTTTGATGTTGCTGCAGCATTAGTGGTGTGGAGCTGCTGTGTAAGGGCCTCATTCTATTATCGGCCGTAAATCGGCCGTAAGGCTGCGATTCCTTGCGAGGGTTCAGTTAACTCGCGATTCTATTATACGGCCCCGCAAGGATCTCCTTTTACGGCCGGCCGCATATCTTGGAACCGCCTGCACTGTACAGCTCTGTAAATGCTAGGGATCATATTGGGGGACATGAGGAATAAAAGTAACCCACTCTCAAGCTTGCACATCTGCCCAAACCCGAGTTCAAATTAACTGTTTATTTTCCGGCTGCGGCGTGGGCGTGTCTGAGGTGCTCCAAGCACTCTGGACTTTTTACATGTATATTTTACGGATATTAAAAATGAAATATTTTACGGATTTGAGTACAGGATAATTATGTGCTATTTTTTCTAACACCTAAAATCCCTTTATAGTCTTCTCAAAGTGCAGGATGGCTTTATTTGAGCTATTTTATGTGCTTAATTGGTGCTAGCGAGACCTTTTTCCTGCAAGTAACTGCGGCTCGTTTTTAGCCTTGCAGAGAGGTTTCCCGGAGCAATTGAATTGCAAATCTCTTGCGGCCGTTTTAGATCAAAGGCTTTCCTCCGGCGCGATCGGCCGCAAGAGATAGCAAGGCACCGGCCGCAAGCCTGCCGGAGCCTACGGCCGTAAGGGAATAGAATAGCAGAATAGCTTGCGGCCGGTCCTTGCGGCCCCGCAGCGGCTGCGGCCGATAATAGAATGAGGCCCTAAGCGTGCTGAATGTGTGCAGTGTAATAGTGTGCATGCGCGAGCCGAAACCATTAGCGTAGTTGTGTACTTCCGCATTGGCGTAAAATGGCGGGTAATGTGTGGTATTAGTCTTCACGGATTATCCGTAGGTCTTTTGTGGTGTTTTGCGAGTTTCTTGTGGTGTTTTGCGAGTGTGTTGTGGTGTTTTCCGCGTTTCGAGTGCTGTAGCCTCATTTTCGTTTTGTTCGTCGGCCATTTTTTCTCTCTCTTAGCTATTTTATTAGTGTCTAAACTCTTTTACTTTTATTTAAATAAAGGTGTAAGTTGTTTTTTTGAGGTGCTGGATGGTCCCTCTTGCTGTAGGTAAGCTTTTTATGTGTGTGTTGTCTGTATTTATTGTGTTTTAAATGTTTTTATGTTCACGTGTTGCGTCCGATTTTTGCAAGCTCGTAATGTCTGGTAACGTGTCTCGTATGGTGTTTGCGTGTGTAGCCTCGTTTTCGTTTTGTTCGGCGGACATTTTTTCTGTCGCTTAGCAAATTGTTTAGTGTCTAAACTCTTTTATTTTGAGTGAAATGAAGGTGTAAGTTGCTTTTTTGAGGTCCTGGATGCTCCCTCTTGCTGTAGGTAAGCTTTTTATGTATGTGCTGTGTGTATTTATTGTGTTTAGAATTTTGTAATGTTCGCGAGCTGCGTCCGAGTGTTGCGAGGTCGTAAAGTGTGTTAACGTGTGTCGTATGTTGTTTGCGTTGCGAGGTAAAGTTTGCGAGGGTCGTAATTGGTGTGTCGTGTTGTTTGCGTTGCGACGTAAAGTTTGCGAGGGTTCGGCGCTCCATGCCAGCAGCTGAGGCCCTCGCCCGCCCTCGCCCGCTGCCCTCGCAGAAGGTCTTCTTTAGTGGCAAGCTTGACACTTTATAAACATGGAGAGAGACATTTAGGTATTAGGGTCATTATTAACACATTCATACCTGCCTAAATAATTATAATTGGCAGGAATAAAAGATGGAATTTTAATTGCTGGAAATAACAGAATATTTTAAGCAACTTTTACTATTATAACAAACAAGTTGAAATTCTCAAATGCCTTTTAGATATTTATAAGAATATAAATTGTGTTAAAGTTGAAGGTAGAGATGTTTTATCATCGTGAAGATAGGATGATATCCATGATAATACTGCAAACATCTATTAATCTTCATTTTCTTCTCCTGTTTGCCACTTAGATACAGTACATGATCACAAGCACCCACAAAACAAATGAAAGAGGAGTACTATAGTAAAAGCAAAGTATAGAATGCCGAGACAACACCCAGAACATCACAACAATACATTCAAATATTCCTAGGAAACATTAGGTCATAAATCAGAATAAATATTTAAGCCATAAGATAATTTGTTAGCATTACTAACCATAACATTTCTTTGCAAGGTTCATTACATTCATTTTATATACAATAACACTATTATTGGAGGAACCATAAAAATGAACAGTTGTATTAACATTCTATAAGTTGTTTCTAGATTATTGTTCACGCTTCTGTCAGCCATCCATATACTAGTATATAAAGGCATCCTCATTTCCAAGCTCTCAGGAAGTGATATAAACAGATACTTCAGAAATTATAATTGTCCCACAATGTTTCGATGTCCATGGCTGGAACAGCTGTTAGTGTTGTAGTCTTTTTCTTGATCTACAGTGGCCCTTTACGGTCATAGGTTACATGGTTCTTGAATATAAATTTGTATATTTTCATACTGCCATATATTGAGGCCAGATAGCTTTAAACATCTCCTAACACCATTGACATACCCTGGTATGCCAAGTGCAGACACATCTATAAATGATAGGGCTCTATGCTAGACAATACAGAAAAGCTTTCTAAGAGCACCCATCACAGCCATTTTAGTCTTTCTTAATTTCCATAATTGGATCCGAGCAAAAATACTGCAAAAAGTCTAAAAACATAATTAAACAGTCCACCATCTTTCACATTAAGGATCACCAGAAATGCTCAATATTTAGAGACAGACACAGGCAATATTTCACATTATAGACTAGATACTCATAGTGATGGGGCTAGGTGCAAATTAATTTGAGGACACCCTATCTTCAAGGTAGTTGCCCCTTTGGAGTTAATACAATGCCAAAAAAACAAACAAAAAAAACATGTAGGTTGTCTGATTACATCAGAGTGACCAGATTACCTTTCTCTAAAACTAATTATCTGCCCCTCTCCCATAATATGTTTAGAATCCCCTATTACCCCAGCCTGCTGCTGGTATCCCTGGACCCCTACCCTGTAGTGGGCCCTAATGCTTTGCATCTGCTGCACCAGCAGTAGCCCCCGCTCTGTTTAAGGAATTACAAATTATTATAAGTCAATAAACATAGCCTTTAATGTATTATTTTCCAATGCTATTATTCTTTGTTAGGAGACACTATATTTGTTTCTATTTATCTGCTTTTGCAAGTGTCAGGTATCCTTCAATAAACAGAAGCATTTGGCTGCTTCAACTGAGATATGGAAATACTAAATGACAGTGCTTTTAATAGATCTGAATCTAATCTGTATATAAGGTTCCTCCTATACACAAAGTGCCTCTATCAAGCCACTAGGACAAGGCACTGGTGACCCACAGTAAATTATAATTGCATATATTTCTTAGAAAACTAAAGCTATAAGTTTACTATGTGTAATTGTCTAATTTAGTTGTTTAAAAGAAAATTCTGTAAGCATAGGATTTCAGTTATCCTTTAATGCAATACTGCTCTCGTTAACTCACAATTTTCCAAGCAAATATGTGTGATATTGCTCCTAGTATCTGCCTAAATGAGAAGTATCATATTTTTATAAACCTTCAAAATGAGATGTTTATTAAATGAGACATCATTGTCAGTTCCAGTGATGGTAGGTAAATTAATTTCATAAATTCTCAGACTTCATACGACTCACATGGGTTTAAATTACCAGCAAACTATGACATTTACCTATGCATTTTTTAAGGCTGTAGAATATCATAATGAAGTATGGCAGCAGTCAAATCTATAAAATATATGTATACTTTATTTATATCAATGTTTTATGACACTACTTCTCAATTGCCGTCTTCAGGGATTCTTAACAAGCAATGTTTTAATTGTATCCTTTCTTGAGCATATAATAGGTTAGCAAGTCAAAATGACTGAAGGATAGTTTTAAATAAGTCATCACTTGTGTTATCACTCACATATGGTATTCTATATTTTATTGCTTCTGAATCATTTATGTATTCATAGAATAGGATTCTCTTGCATTGCTGCACTGTTAGTTTAACTTCTTTGGCCCTGTGCAGATTCTCCAAATCATCTTCTCACATTGATGAATATTTGAGCAAAATCATATAAAATAGACAAGGCACTCAATTTAGTTTCTTTTGGAAACGTTTTACATGTATCCAGTATAATATAAAAGCACATACATTTGATAGCTTTATTGGATCACTGTTGGCCATGTGTAGCACATAACTGTATTTATATTTCACATATATTCTCCCTCCTATACATAACATGCATAATCTACTGTTCATTTAACACGGATGATAAATTTAGCCTTTAGTTACACCTAAAAGTAAGATTCTTCTATATTAAAGATTGCTCTTAGTGTAGATTAACTAAAAGTTACTATTATTATCCTTTATTTGTAATGCGCCAACATATTCAGTAGTGCTGTACAGGGGTTAAGTACAAATCAAGACATTTTTAACACATTGCAAAAGAATGGACGTCCCTGTTATTGAGCTTAAAATCAAACATGCATAGTACTTTACCTAAAGCAACAAAAAGTCTAAAGGGCACGGGTGAGGCAAATCGGTGATAGATGCATATTAAGGCTGAAGGTGATAAACTTTTTTAAACAAATGAGCTTTCAGTGAGGTTTTGAAAGATTTGAGGCAGGAGGATAGTCTAGTAGAGCAAGGCAACGGGTTCCAAAGAATAATTCCTGGAGGCAGGAATGAGAGGAGGCGATAAGAAAGGAGGATATATATAGTTTGGGTATATGTATATATATATATATTTATAGTATATATAGTAAATAAATAGTACATTTGTGCTCACATTTGAATGTCTACAATAAATTAAAATACCTATTTCCAGCTCAGAATTCCAAAAAATACAGTTATTGTACTGTACTCTGGGAACCTGGGCAGATACATGCAAATATGCCACAAAGGCTTTACTCTTTAATCCAATACCATTTCCAACATAGCTCCTTCTAGGCATTTGCCTTTTGCATTACACAGCATTAAGCAAAGCCCAGGATGGATTATGTACAAGCCAGGAACCCATGGACAGCTGTTTCAAGGTTATTGCCTTTCCTCAGCTTGGGGCTGGATCCTAGCTTGTGTAGTAGATTTTGTGAGACGGTAGTTTACCACAACAATCATTTAATTTACGATGGACAAAAGAGCGATAGAAGCCCTCCACCATACAGTAGTACAGTAAATAAATAAATATTTGTACTCACATTTGAATGTCTAAAATAAGTTAAAAGACCTATTTCCTGCTCAAAATTCCAAGAAATACAGTTATTGCACTGCACTCTGGGAACCTGGTCAGGGACACACGCTTTAATCAGATACCAGGAGCTTGGCTCCTTTTAGGCATATGCCTGCTGTATATATAGCACTGGAAGGGGTGTCAACATTGTCCAAAATATTTTTTTTTACTTTCACTAGTTCTACCACTGAAAAAGAGGTCTAGCAGCAAGAAAAAAACTTTTGTAAGTAAACATTTATTTGGGTGAAATTCCCCCTTTAAATTAAATTTGTAATATGTGTTTATTCCTTATGGTATCATCTTAACAATAAAATAAATAGTCTTTTGTATCAAAACAAACACATTTAAGATGTTATAAACTTATCCTCATAAAGAAGCAACAATAAAATGCTTATTCCATGCCCCTTGCAATTTTTTATTACAATGAGCATGCTCAAATCACAGTCAACACAGATTGAATTAATTATATTGGCCAGATTACTTGGAGCATGCTCATTTTGAAGAGGCAATGTTTTGTTGGTGCACCATAGAACTCCCCCTCCTACAGAGCATGTTCCATGTTATCTTAAATTGTCAAATCAGTTGGATCTGGAATTTGTAACATTGGGATTATAAGAGTGGCTGGTTAAATCATTCCAACTTGGTGGGGCTACTAATTAGTATTGTATACAAGTTATGATCAAAAATATGTTTGTTCCAAGATGGCTAGAACAGAGGAAAGGGATTTTATTTTTTTGTTAAAAGCCTATGATATTTCATATAACACATATTTTGTCAAATAGCGCTCACAATAAAACAGGAAAGTCATCATATTTTGGAAGCACAGTCTCTACACTGACAGAAATGCAAACTGTAAGATGTTTTTGACAACTGACAACAGAGATTGAACAAGGTTTATAGTGCCTTGTAGTGCAATTGTTTTCAGTCAGCACTTTATTCACTGATCCATCAATTCATATAACTGTGTGGTTTCATTAGATACATTATGGATCATAAATGCACAGAGGAAGCATTTCCATTACATAATTTTAGTATAATTTTAGTATTATGTTATAAAGTGCCAGTCTGCCTCTAATATCTTATAAGTTATACAATATAATGGGGTAGATTTGCTAAATAAGATTTGCTAAATAAGTAAGTGAGCTATCTGTAGCCCATTGAGCTTCACTGTGTGACTTTTCATAATAAACTCTGGTAAATGTAATGAATAAATGCCTGTTATTGGAAATATGTTTAGTAGGCATTGGTGAGCATCCGTCTTCATATGATATGGCCAATATATTTGACCTCATTTGACTTGGGTGTGCCTTTTCCCAGGTCATTAAACATCAAAACTGTGTCCTAAAAACTGATACATTTTGCGTCATGGCGCTGAGAGATGCTCACTGATTGGTTAGTATGAGAAACAGCACAACAGTTACATCAGAGTAAATAGGACTAAAATCCACACTGGGCTTTCTGGCATGGATAATTGCCCTCTATCCATAACACACCTTCTGACTGTTTCATTTGTTTTCTTCTAGATATGCTGAGACTTACACAACCTTATCTGCATCTGAGTATAGTCTTTCCATTGTTGAACTGAGAAGGTTCTCACATTTCTCTAAACACATAGAGCTGTGTAAATATAAATACAAACATATTCTGTTCAATACATTTATTGAATACACAAGTTGCTGTGCAGGACACATGCAGGTACATATACGGTAATTTGAGTCTGTAAAGCAAGTTGTTGCATATGCAAATTACACTTAGGACTTAGTCTCCCTAAGGTTCCTAGGGGGTACAGACATGGACCTCTTGCTCACTGTGCCTTAGGGAGATATCAACTACACCTCATTGATGAGGCCCAACTAAGTCTGAGACGTATAACTGGGGTTTGCTGGTTCTCCGGTTCAGGGTAGAATTGCCTTGTATTTCAGGGCTGGGTCGCTCTAGTGAGTGGGACCAGACTGACATACCACATGATATTTCTTCCTGTAAAGGACACAAATGAGCTAAAAAAGGTGGCTCTCAGAGTGGGTTATCATGTCCATAGAACTAACCTACTAATGTTCATTCAGTCTCTAATTGAATGCCTCTATTTTGATTGTTGCATAAACAAAATGGATCCCTGCAGTAAATCATTTTTGCATATGAAACTGAAAAATATGGTTATTCACGATATCATATATAAAAAAAATATCATAGTCCTTTAGTGAGATATGTTATTCTGAATCCATCATATGTACTAATGTAAACACTCCGTTACACACAGATTGTATATTGACTTAACAAATGTATGCAGTGTCTGCTTATACAAGCTATTTGCAAGGCTTGATGAGCTACTTGGTATGACTTATAAAAGTAGATTTCATTTTTATTTATATAACCCAGGTTATGTACACCCAAGCAACCCTGCCTGCTTTGACATTTATTCCCATCATACAAATAGGTGCTAAAACTTGCATATGTCTTATAAAATAAATTGTTACTAAATAACTAATCAAATCATCTGCCCGGCTGGAGTCTTGCTAGCTGACTGGTTTTTTGAATATATTTCCAGAGTCAAAGCAGCATGGTAGCTGGCACTGCACAGTATGAGCAAGACTGATGGGAAAACTACATCTTTTGCTCTGCAAGACACTGACAAATGAGAGACTAATTTGCAGTAGAGTGGTACCTACTTTACACAAATTAAAAATAAACAGCATTTAGGAGCATTTAGAAGACCTTTTAATTTATTGAAACGTCATTCAGCCAGTGAATTGTGATCTTCTATTAATGTCAGCTGCTGGAATCACACAATAAAGGGAGGAGATGAAATGTGTGGCCATTTGTGCATAATTATTTATGGTTATACGTTACATATAAATTAGACCAGATGTTGGTATATGCAAAAAAAAAGTTAATTTAAAGAAGTATTTAGAAAGGGTTAAAACAAAAAAACAAATATTTTTTTTCATGAAAGATGTTTTAATGTTATCCAAGTGAGAGAAACAGAAAATCGGATGGTACTGACAATTCGTTGTCTATAAAAGATATTTTAATGTTATAAAAACATAAGGTGCACAACACCAAATAGATCATAAATAGAGTACCTATAGAGATATGCACTCAGGGTGCAGTTTCATGAGTTTTATCTCACTTCTACATTAGAAAAAAAGTCCTATAGCAAATTAATCTGACCTAATCCATAAGGACAGGACAGCCCAAAAGTGCAAGGTAACTCCTGCCTTCATTTATCTTAGTCTTTCGACTTTGTGTCAGTAAGGTGTCACTGATACTCCTTGACACAGCAAAGAATGTGGATTAACCTCTTATCAGATATTTTACAGTATTCATTAGGGGTCATGGGTTTGAAGTTATCACAAACCCCAATTTGTAGATAACAAGGAAAATAAATACAGCAGTTATTTCAATTACACTTATATGGGACTGATTTGTAGTATATTAAAGTTATCTGGATTCATACCATGTTGTGGCAAATTGGTTTGTGTACCTCAATGAAGCTGTGAGCTATACCATGTATGGTCACCCAAGATGGCCAGGTCATAGCAGAGAGGTCAGACAATCTCTGTCCACTGGAGAAGTAACTGTCAACCCATTCCAATATATTTGCCAACAAAAGCATATAGATAAGCAGAACCAGAAACACAGATGGGTGCTGCAGTCCATATGGTCACAGAGAGTCGGACACGAGTGAAAGACTGAACAACAGCAACAACAACCATGTCATATCCTATTTTAGGAGTTGCCATGTGATTCCAAATGTGCGACTTCCTGTGACATCATCAATTTATATTATTGTCTGTTAGAGGGATTACAGTTATTCTGCAACCCTGTTGTCACTACATTTAGAAATATCATGTGTATGTTACCATTTTATGTGTTAAATACAATTCCAAATATGCATTAAAAAAAAACATTTGGGTCTCATAACCCTTTAAAGGGAATTATAGTGTAATACCAAATGGTAACCATAATGGATCTTAAACAGTGAGTTTGCTCTCCACTTAAATATAATATAAAAAATTTGATAATCTACGAAAAATAGTATTTGCATAAATGGAACAAATAATTCTATAAGAAAATTGGCAAACAGGTTATTTTGTATTAGTAGGTACTGTCTAAATGCAATTAATTCACAGAAAGAACGTAATTAAGATAAGGACATGTTAATAAAATAGCGTAAAAACCCTCAAACCATCTCTTATTGTAATGTACGTTTCTGTTGGTTTTACCTGCATGAGATAGCCCTTGGCACATTTTCATTAATGTGCAAATCACATACCATGTATGTCCTCTAAAACCAAATGTTCTCACAACACCATTCAACAGTGGGTTTACCTGTAGCCCACAGCAATAGAACAAATCTCGTCTAGTCTCATATGAACTCATCAAGTGTGTCTAATTCAGATTTTTCAACAATAGAAACTCAATAAAGAGTTTTCTTCACAGTGCCCCAGCTGCAAATGTGGAAAATCTTATGATTACAATGAGGTGTAGGAAAGAGGATAGAAAGCGAGAGGCGTTTAGTGAGGTGAGGAAATAGGCAAGAGATAAACCTGAAGGAAAAATAAATATAAGGAATACACAGTGCTGCTTTAGTGAAAACTCAATATTCCATTAAAATATTTCAGAATTGTAAAGGAAACATAATCTGACTATCCCTAAAGCATATTACATGTATGATAATGAGATCTGCAATGACACTTGTTCCCCTTTTAATGGAACGTATGTGTACCTGTTTTGCTTTATTTACACATTAAGAAATTGAGTTTATTTTCCTTTCTTATTTTCTACTGTGATTCCACCACATGGGTAAAAGCCACCTGTATCATTAATTTGGCTCAAAACATACTGGAGCTATTTTTGTGTAAATAATGGGTTTATGGCACTCTCAACAAAGAAGACATAATCCTCATTATTATCATTATCTCTTTCAATGGCGGAACTATAAAATGGAGGGCCCTGTTGCAAAAAAAAAAAAAAAATGTTGGGGCAATAAAATTTGAAGCCATGGCAATGCTGTTTGACAACACAATGAAAAGCTTTTTCTACTCTGAGGACCTTCAGCGCTCATTGCGTGCCTCTCCTCTCCTTTACTTTTGCTCCTCTGAGCGCCTTTGGCTCTCATCACAAAGACAGATATATATGTCTATTTTTTTCAACAATAATTAATTAATTATTTACTTAATAAATTAATATACTTTACCTATTTGTAATTGATATATCCAGCAATGAATAGCCTGAAGAGCTAAGTATAACTTTTTTATTTTCCTGCAGCATACAACGCACAGTTGGACTGTTGCTGCCCTGAGGAGAAAGTGTCATCAATGTCCCAACTGTGCATTAGAAATAGGCAGCGTGCGCGAGGGCAAACCATTGGTTTAGTTGTGTAAAGCACCATTTTAGATTCGTAATGTTATTAGTTGCAAGTTATTGTTGTAAAATGGCGTTGTTTGTCTATGTGCTATGCAGCTCGCAAGCATTTTCCATGCTTCCTAACTGTGTATTTTTGTACCTCGTATGTCCCTGGCAAAAGTTGTTCGTGCCTTGTGTTTTGCGCATTTCGGGGTCGTGTAGCCTCGCGTTCATTTTTTTCGGCCGACATTGTTTTTCTCATTTAGCCGATTTTCAAGTGGCGAAACTCCTTAAATGCGACTTTGATTTGAGTGCAACCTCACCCCCAGATGTCCCGGCTGTCCCCCCATGCTGTGTGTGATGTTTTTTTATTTATTAATTATTTTTTCAGTGTTTTTGGTGTTTTTTGATGTATCCAATTGGGCCGTTAACTTCGTATTTTTGGGACCGGGTCAAATTTTTTTTGCTGAAGTCTGTATTACCTAATTTTGCATTATTGTCGTATATTCTTTTTTTAAGACCCTCAGCGTGTTTTTTGTTTTCAACGTCCCGCTTTTCTGGGTTATTTTTTACCACGAATGAGGCGCCATAGCGCCTCCACCTAAGCAAGTAAGGCCCACATTTGCACCCAGAACTGCGTCCCTCAGCAGCCCTTTAAACAGTAGACAAAAATAACTATAACAGCTTTTTACCACAACAGGTCACACATATCCTATGTTTTAACATATTTGCTGATGTTAAATCAAAATATGGAAAGAGACATCAAATTGTTCTACTCCCACTCAGAATCCAGTGGTCTAAAAGGAAGAAAGAAAATGCACCAAATAGCCTACATTGCTTGATATCTTTTTCATTTAAAACAAGAAGAAGCACTAACATTTCATAGAAAAATAACCTTGCTCTATGAATCTCCTATCTTGCTATTTTCTTTTACTTTGCATGCATCCTTTTTCACCGGCGTCCCATCTTACTGATCTGTACTTATCTGCAGCTTTCCACACACATCTCAAAATATCCTTAAGACTAACCTCATATGTTGTACTCCTGTAAATTGTGTCCTTTTAACAATCATTGAATGTTGTGTCAGATATACTAAACTCTTTCAACCCTGATGAAGGATTTATTTGATGTGATTTACAACCAATGACTACTTTTATATGTGTCTATCATTTGCATCTGCCTTTTGCCTGGATGAGTTTTATGATTCAAGTAATTTTTGAGAAGATGCATCTCCATTGTATACAGACCCTGTCTCATCCATCAAGCTTACAAGAGCTAGATAGATAAAGGGTCTCCTTCACAAGGGTATATCAAATCACCTTTTTTACCACTCCTGAATAGGAAATCATTAAACAAGAGGATTATATAAAATCCTCTGGCATAAATTCATATGAAGTATTTCTGCTAAGATTTAATTAAAGAAAGGAAGTCAACTTATCAAATTTAATTGAGAGAATATTGACCAAAGGTGCAAACTTAGCTGTGTCAAATGAGCATTATAAAAGATAACGATAACTTTTCTCTTCTGATTTTTTTTTATTCAGTTATAGCTTATCCAAGTAGAAGCTCTTGGCTGTCCCTTTTTGTTTTCTTATACCTGCAAAGTCTCTGATCAAAATATTAAGCAGACTCACATTCATTTTTTATTATCAGCGTGCTTCATAGCTTCAAACGCTATACTTTGCCTTCCCCCACCAGAAAAGTGAGTAAGGGTTGGCAAACTGAATGTGTTCCAGTCAGACCTCTGAAATAGAATTGGAGAATCTCATTAAAGTATCCCGGGTCTTCACTGCTTTCCTGTAGATTAAAATTTATCGCATTGTAAAGGAGCCAAATACCAATTTTCATTCTTTTCTTCAATGTCTCTTTTTCTGCATTTCTGTGTGTGCATGCACAAAAACACATTATACCGGGGTTTTTTTTTTCTCCCAAAATATTGCTTATTTTATAGACTTGTGTGAAAATGATTCTGGGAAACTAACTGCTTAGGGATATGGGAAAATACAGAAAACTTGAAAAGTGACCTTTTCTGACTAATAATTAGCAGCTTCACCGGATAATGTAAGCATAAATTAGAAGATGAATGCAGTACATGTGATAATATTTTTTACTGTAAAGAAGAGAAGTTGACACAAGCAAGGTTTTTCCAGAAATAAATTAAGATACAAGATAATTGCAGAGAAATGCATTGCAAGCTCCTGAAGTAGAAACTCTTTATAAAATAGCAAGCAAGACTGTTATTATATGTGCAAATAAGTTATTCTGTAAATATTCCACTAATTTAAAAAACATTTGTGCATAATCACTGCATCTGAAATACACATAATAACGGTCCTGAAATGATTATTCTAGTGCATACAGATTAACAGTAAAAATAATATTTGTAGAGAAAACAATGTAGCTTTTTAATCTTACATTTGAAATGTAGTATTTTACAGCCTCATTAAATTGCTATGTTTTTGAAAATCGTAGCTCGTAGCGTAGGTCGCATGACTTCGAGCTCTTAAATTGGCCTCTTAAACCTCACCACAGACGACTTGTGGGGTAAGCCTCAGAACGCCTGAAAAATGCCTATGGCATCCTGCAAATTCTTTGATCTGTCAAGCCCGTAACCGCTACTTGTTCAATCATGCTATTAAAGTGCAACGAAGGCACACGCGAGCAAGCACGTAACACGCAAATGGAGCCCAAAGCCCTATGAGTCCTCAAGAGGACTCACAAGGGGGGTTTAGTCCAATACGTAGCACTTGTAATGCAAATAAAACATACTACTGTACATTTATTAAAAGGGAAAGTGATATTAGGTAATTAATAGCACAACATTCTCAAGCCCGCAAATTGCCCCTGAAAAATACTTTATTTTTTGTTTATATTTCATGTTATATAGATCCCTACAATCAACGCGTTACTACATATACCGTAACTCGCATGTGATAGAATATCATATTTACGGCTTTATCAATATTGCATTACATCTTGAATGTGGGTCCGATCGCAAACTGTAATTGAAGCTCATATGACTTTAAAAAAATAACCTCCCCTTTTTCAGTGACCTAATGCTGACGATCTCTTTTCCATTGGCTCCGTCTAAACTCGTAACTACAGTCTACACTAGTTGATCGTCCGCAAGGCCGCAAATCCAACGTTCTATGAACCAGATACGATTTGCGTCTCGAGCCCATTGCTCACAGACCATTCTAATTTAATAGCAAAGTAACTGGGACAAATTTTAAGACCGGAGCCGTTACGTGCTTCACATTGGACTTACGGTCCCCGAATTTAATGAGGCTGTTAGACAGCAGATTATGTATTTGTCTCTTGATAATATTCTTCACGTGCCATATTGCCTGTATCGGTTATTGTAGGTAAACTTAACTGGTCTTTTTTCGCCTTCTCGACACTTAATAGGTGTTGGAGAGAGGCAGATCTGCTGGAAAATACAGTGGTAATTGTTAATATCAATTTTCAAAGGTACATTTAATTTTGTTCTATAAACATTAATTTTATTGCTAAACAGTGACTAAACAAGTAAAATCAGAGGGTGGGAAAGAGAGGGAGAGGGGAGAGAAAGGGTGGGGGAGAGAAAGGTTAGAGGAGAGAGAGGGAGTGAGGGGAAGAGTAAGGGAGAGAGAGAGGGGGGAAGAGATGGGGAGGCAAGGGGAAAGAGCGTGAAAAAGGGGGAGAAGGAGAAAGAAGGGGGAGAGGGAGGGAGAGAGAGAGGGCGAGAGGGTGGGGGACAGAGGTGATGGTAGAGAGGGAGGGGAGAGAGAGGTAAGGAGGCAGAGAGGGAGGGAAGCAGATAGAGAGGAAGGGAGAGGCAGAGAGAAAGTAGAGCGAGGGAGTGGAGAGGGAGAGAGATAGAGAGCACAATGAGTACAGAGAGAGGGCACAGAGAGAGAGCACACACACAAAGAGTGCACAGAGAGAGAGAGCCCACACACAAAAAGAGACAGCGCATACACAAATAGAGAGTGCGCACACACTAAGAGAGGATGCACTGAGAGAGAGAGTGTAGATAGAGACAGAGGGCTCACAGAGAGAGTGAGGGGGCACAGAGAGAGAGAATGGGTGCACAGAGAGAGACAGAGCACACAAAGAAAGACAGCACAGATAGAGACAGAACAGACAATTGAACAAATGAACAGTCATTTATGACGGGCAAGTTACTAATATATATATATATATATATATATATATATATATATATATATATTAAAACTCTATCCCCCTAGAGGTTTTTTGATTCCTACACCCTTGCTTAGGTATATCATTGAAATTCCTACATGTTAAATTTTCCTTTTTCACATGGAATTCTACACCACCTCTAATAAAAGGCATTAGTGTAATAGAGATCTGGCAAATACATTCATATTTACATGAGAGGCCAAGAAGACTGAGAGAGGGAAAGAATAGATGGATGAAAGGGAAGATGAATGAAATCGGACGAGTAAGTCTAATAAGTCAGGGGAGAGAGGAGAAATAGAGACGGCAGCTTAATATAGTGCATGAAGAGTAGTTATTTGATATGTTCCTTGATTTGCTGTCAGAGTATGCCTGAAATATAATAAGCTATAGCCATTGCAATGACAAGAATAGCACAGACCTTTTCTCTTTTTGCATGAACTATGTGTGACCTGATCATACACATTACAATTCCAGAAACAGAGGTGAAAGACAGGATCAGCTTCTATCTATGTCTTTATTATCTTTTTTTTGTAGCAATTATACGGTTTCAGTGTGAGATATATCATTTTATGTTGTTGAGAAAGACCAGACAGCTGACAGATAAATCACAACAAAATACTGTCTTGATTTGAAAGTGATGATTTTAATGTGTGTCTATAAAAAGGTCATATATAAACGGAAAATACCACCACAAGGTGAGTGTTTTTTTTAAACATAATACACATCCGCTCTCATTGTTTGTTCCAGTTGGGTTTTTTTCTGTGATGCAAAATAAGCATCACTTAAAATTGTAATTTGTATATATTAAACTAAATAAAGTGATAAAGCAAGATATGTAATCATGGGCGCAAGTTATGTAATCATGTCTCTTTGTTTTACTTCTCAATGCCCTTGGGCCCTGTACACCCATCCCCGCCCCAAGATATATATATATATATATATATATATATATATATATATATATATATATATATATATATATAAAGAAATAATATATGTATAATCTATATTATATAAATAAATAATATATATATATATATATATATATATATATGTATAATATATAATTTATATATATTATATATCAACTAGCGACTTGCCCGTCAAAAATGATGGCAATAAAATGTGAAGCCTGGCCATGCTGTTTGGCACACAATGCGGGGCTCTGCCCCTTCAACATTACGGACTTCGCCGCTCATTGCAGGCTTCGGCCAACCTACAACATCCGTGCCCGGCAATGAGCGCCTTCAGCACTCATTGTGAACCTCTTCCCACTCTCTCACCCCTGTATCTATTCCCCCCTTCTCCATCCCCTGTGTCTGTTTCCCCCTCTCTCCCTCCTGTGTCTCTTTACCCCCTCTCCCTCCCCTGTTTTTTTTTTATCCCTTATCTCCCTTCTCCTGTGTCTGGCCCCCCCACCCCCCCTCTCCCCCTTTGTCTCTTTCCACCCTCCACCCTTTGTCTCATTTTCCCCAAGCCCAAAATGTATTTTCAATTTACGGGCTTGAAAAAAAAATTACGGCTTTACGGACGCCATTTTTTTCCTCGCTTAGCCATTCGGAGACCTCCCAAAAACGCCAAATAAATAGCAAATTAGCTTGCAACCTCACTTATAGGCTCCCCGCCTCCCCCCTGTGCTGTGTGTGAGGTAGTAAGCTAATTTTCTAATAAACTGGCATTTTTTGGAGAGGTGCAGAAAAGAGAGTGTTTTGAGGATGGGTAATAGCAAAATCACATCTACACTGTGTCACCTTAGTAAAGCAAAGTCGGGTCCAAAAATGACGCACAGATGACAAGCAGAGGAAGCTAAGAGCCATAGCAGTTACCTAGGGTGGAGACAGATAAAAACATTAGCCTTGTTGCGCCCAAGAAAGGAATATTGAAAATATACAGTATCACAGCACCACATCACCACACTAACATTAGTCTACTCTTTTGATACAAATATTGTTTTTATATATTATGGACTATTAATCTTAGTGTCATTAGAAATTTTAATTTGTAACTATAACATTTAAAAGATTGAGACAAGGATATTTTGAATCAGTATATCTGGAATCCTCCTATTTTATTAACTTTAACTCCCCAAAATCATCTACTGTGCACAAAAGGCATTGAACAGAAATGTCTATCGTTCACATGTGCACGTTTTTAATTTTCCTTCACAGTCCCAATAATGAACACAATGAACTTTAATGATGGTTGACAGCAAATGTACATGTAGTTATTTAAGCCTAGTGTTTATATATTCTTCCTTAATAAAGGCACACAATTTGGCTCTGTTAATTGGATTTAACATCTTTTTATTCAGAGTTTTCATCAAAATAAGAAAGAGCAGTATAATTACTTTTTGTGCATTTACCAGATATAAATACAGAATGTTATACAGACTAAGCAAGGCTTTGGTCTCACATTGAACTGCCTTTGATGACACAAGATATGTTGCAAAACAAGCAGCCAAAGACAACTGCATTTGGGGTTTGAGAAAAAGCAGTTGGCAACCCAGGTTAGTTTAACATCAGACCAAAGGCTACAGTGGTCATACAAGAGGGTTTACTTTGTTTATTTAGCAACTAATTAGCAAATGCTCAATAGCTTTTAAAACATACATTTGAACGTTACTGTTGCAACCTTGAACAAAACTGCTCCTCTACAACAAATATTTTGGTTCCGATTCAATTGCAAACCCGCGATGTAGGGCATATGTCTGCAGTTGTGTTGAGGTCTACCATTCTTCTCCGAATTGGGGAGCTATTCAATTGCTCAAGCCCGCAAGTTAACAGCCCAAAGCCGACTCCATAAACCATGCACGGGTTCATAGCAGTTCAGGGCGGGAACATGATCAATTAAGCAAGACCATAACCTCCCATTTCGAATCAGCCAATAGAAAATGAGACTGTCATAATTAAAACATGGAGGTTATGTCAATCAATTAGGTTTGGGAGTCCGAAATGCGATTAGACTTGCAAAACCGCAAAATACAGAATTATGAAAATCAATACCAATACTGTTCTAGTCCATGTGGGTGGTCTGATATGTATTAACTCATTGATAACCGAGATCGATTTAACTCCATAATGAAACATAAAAATAATTCTTATATACTGCATGTTTGCGAGCTTGAGACTGTTGTGCAATTAATTCTAATGTCTATCTTTCCCCGTTATTTACAGTGCAGTATTGTTTTTTTATTTGCATTTACAGTGCTACCAATAGGTGTTTAACCCACATACGAGTCCTCTTTAGCACTCGTGATATTTTCTTCTTCATTTGCCATTTACGCTTGTGAAAATATTTGCGGGCTTGGGGAATTGAAGCAATTGAAAAGAGATTTGCAATTTTAGCGATTGGAACTCTTGCGGAATTGAAAGATCAAAAACTTAACTTGCGACCTCATTTACGTGCTATAGTAACTTGCAAAAGATCAATTGAATCGGGCTCATTATGTCCAGGTATGGAAGTGAATCTGATCAGGACGCTGTCCTAAATGGAGTCTTTCCCTTTTTGGATCTTTCTCCAGGTAAGATTCATTCCAATGCATATCTCACCTCAGGAGAGAAGACAATTGGGTTAAGGCTTCAAGCACTAAAGTTCAGTTTACATTTTTTAAATCATATTGCTTTTTTGTTCAATTAGATATTTAATTACCAATTTACAGCGTTATTAAATTGTGATTCGGCCAATTGAAAAAGGCTCTATGTAAGCACAGAGCATATTTTTTTACAAAAGTTTTTACTTGAACTTCTATCCAAAAGGAAGGTCTTCACTAACTAAAAAAAATATGCTCTGTGCTTATATAGAGCCATTTTCAATTGTCCGAATCACAATTTAATAAGGCTGTTAGTTATTAAATAAAGAAATGAAACCTACTATATGCCTGCTACAATGATTTGTTAAGAATATCTGTTATTGCACAGATTGTCATCCCAAATGACTACTTCACGTTTGTTCTGACCCTAGCCATAATTTTTTTGTATCTGTTGCTTTAATATTTTATTATAGTTTGTCTCTCCGGGTAGCTGAATTTGTTATTTCCGCAAGGTACTTTTACTCATAGTCAAATATATTGCATGCATGTGTAAATCAAGTTCATATACAATTAGATTTGCATTATAAGACTATCTATAAAAAAAGTAACTTAACAATTTTGCTGAACTGTGTATTATATGTTATATTAGCAATGTATATATAAACAGTGTGTGCTTGCTTTGTTCAGTCGTGCCTGACTCTCTATGACCTCATGGACAGTAAAAGACCATGCTGATCCACTAGGTATTCATGACATACAACTCCTGGTATTCCTAGGTGGTCTCTCATCTATGTACTGACCAGGCCCAACCCTGCATGGCTGGTGTGGTACCTCTTGGTTCCCTGGCTGGAATCGAACCCAGGTCTCAGGGTTGAAAGCACTAAATCCTAACTACTGGACCACCAGGGAATCCTATATAACAGTGTAATATAATATAAATTACGGATCTAATCACTTCTGATCTTAGGTATCATGTTTTAACTCCAGCAAATACAGAATGCTAAAAATGGCACCTCAGACGAAGTGCAGAATGCAAGAAACACGTTATGGCTGTATATCTCTCCTAGATTAAAGCTGCATTTAAATGTATATTGTTAATCAATAAATATATTTTATGGCAGGTTATGAAATAGCGGTACAGTGATTGTGGAGCACCATCTGCTGTTCAAATCTGATGTTATGCTAGAAATATAATGCCTAGCCTCATCTATTCTTAATGAAATGTATCATATATAGCAAGGCTTTCTGTGGAATCAGACAGTGAGGATCTGCATTTACTAAGATAGGAAACCCTGTCTAGGTAGAAATGAGTTACACGCTACCTGCAGCCTTTTTCAGTTATTTTGCATTCAGCCATGTAGACTAATATATTAAAAGGAGCTGTGGCTTGGATTGATCTTTCTCACTACTCCTGAAGAAGCACCCATAGTGGCTCAACTTCATAGAGACATTACCACAGTGATTGCTACTATTATGTCTTTATTGGTAACACCAATGTTAATGTCATCAATTTGCAAAGCTACCTTATCTGGAAGTAAAGTGGGAACCAAGAGCTGTTACTATCCACAACCAGCTAGATGGATTAAAAGGATTATAAAAAGATTGGGCCAGATTCAATTGCAAGCCCGCAACTGGCGCAATGTAGGCCGTATTTCTGCGAGTGTGATGCATGCTCTCGTTCGTCTCCGATTCTGGAGCTATTCAATTGCTCAAGCCCGCAAGTTACTGGCCCAAAGCACTGGTTCGTAGCAGTTCAGGGAGGGGACATGATCAATTAAGCAAGACCGTAACCTCCCATTTCAAAACAGCCAATAGAAAATGAGTCATTATTAAAACAGGGAGGTTTTGTCAATCAATTAGGTTCGGGGGTCCGATATGCGATCAGCCTTGCAAAAGCGCAAAATACAGGATTATGAAAATGAATACCACTACTGTTCTAGTCCATATGTGTGGCCTTATATGTATTAACTCATTGATACTCGAGATCGATTTAACCTCCAAAATGAAACATAAAAATAAATCTTATATATTGCCGATTTGCGAGCTTGAGACTGTTGTGCAATAATTCTAATGTCTGTCATCGCTTTCCCCGTTATTTACAGTGCAGTATTTTATTTTCATTTACAGTGCAACAAATACGTGTTTAACCCCCTGGTACTACTCCCAGTAGTTAGTCAAGACTGCTTGCAGTAATATTTCCTTACAATTTGAATATGGTAATAATTGCTAGTAGCTTAAATGATTCAAAATGTATCTTCCATTTTATAAAATACTTTTAACATCCCATTTCACATTTTTGTTTTTGCAAAGAATAATAATTTTTATGGAATGGATCATTTCATCACATATGACAGATTGTGGTTACCATTTATCGAGAATCCTTGTGATTGGTTTCTCAGCTGTTAATGAATTATCTTTTATTTACTCTATATAATTATCATGAAAGTAGATATATTGAAAAGCTTTTTTTCATCAAACATATTTTCACGGGTTCCATCCCAAACAGATTGAATGGTTTGTTTAATGTGGGGATGGTAATGCTGGCCATGCACAGTAATATTTGGCAGCCTAGCAAAATATAATTAGATATATAATTTGTACTGTAAGTAGAGTGGATGGTATTAAAGAGACATGGATCACAACTGTTTTTTTTTCCCAAGCATTTGAAAGAGCATGTTCTAAACATTACAAAAGTTGTTTTGCATGAAAAAATATTAAGTAAAACCTGGTTAAATTTCATTGAAACTAACAGGAAATGCAGAGAGAATGCTTTAGTGTGTAGATAGGTGGCATGACCTAATCGCACTTGACACATTTGCTCCGTCACCTGCACGTCGACAGATGCATGCAACGACATGAAAGTGCCCGAGAGTTGGGGTTAGGCTAGGGGTTCTAAAGGTTAGGGTTAGGCTTCGGGTTCTAAGGGTTAGGGTTAGGCAGGGGGTCTAAAGGTTAGGGTTAGGCTATGGGGTCTAAGGGTTAGGATTAGGCTGGGGGGTCTAAGGATTAGGGTTAGGCTGAGGGGGCTAAGGGTTAGGGTTAGGCTGGGGATCTAAGGTTAGGGTTAGGCTAAGAGGTTATAGGGTTAGGGATAGGCATGGGGTATAAGGGTAAGGGTTAGAATGGTTCATGGCGTTAGGGCATACTACTTGCGCCCTTTCATCGGTGTGCATTTGACAGACACTTTCAACCTGTGCGCTGCTGTCGGCGCGCTCATGTCTGCACGATGTTGTCAGCGCGCATTATCCATTTTTTCATGTTCTTTTAATACTGATGAGAAAAGTATAACTTATTTACTTTGCTATTCCAACAAATTTTAAGCTCTTCACTGAGTCGGAGCTACCAGTGGTTCAGGTGGAGCAATGCACCAGAGCGCTCCTCTGGGAGCCAACACCTTGGCCCAATCCCCTATGGCCCCCCATGGGCCTGTTTGGCTGCACACCCCCAGGAAATGTGTCTGTGCTTGTTTAAAAAAAGACCATTTCTGCTGAAGCTCCAAGAGGTGGCAGTGTGGCACAGTTCAGCTCGCTGGGGATGTGTATCAGGAAGAAGTGAGATTGCAAATTACAGGAAGGATCGGTTCTGCTAGGAGGTGGCAGGAAATTAGATAGGGATGGTTGCTATTTTAAGTGGGTGCTAAAAGGGGTTGGGTGCTCTGTGGGGTTGGATGCTGAGAGGGGATGGCTGCTGACAAGGACTGGGTGGTATGTAGGATAGGAATGGATGCTAAGAGGAGACGATGCTCTGTGGGGGTGATTGTTGAGAGGGATCCAGTGTTATGTAGATATAATATATATATATATATATATATATATTTACTTTTTTTTTAACATTGTAGTGTCAGTGTCCCCCACCCTGGGCTCCGTCAGCTGCACCAGCCCCCCACCCCATGGAGAGAGAAGGTTAGCAGCTAAGGAAAGGGGTCTTGGGGAGGGGTGTTGTTATGAAAAGGGGTCTTGGGGATGGATGCTGTTATGGGAAGGGGTCTTGAGGAGGGGCATTAAATGAGTTTGTACTGGGGGGGGGGGGCTCAGAGCAAAAAAATTACAACACCACTTCAGGGGGGATGGGCTTAGGAGAGGGGCAACATTTTTTTGCACCAAGGCCCTCCATTCTCTTGCTCCACACTATCTCTTATTATTAGCTATATTCTAAACATACAGTATTGATTTCTAATACACACATTTTCTAGATCATATTTGTTAAATATAAGCAGATTCTTCAAAACTAATCAAATACAACAGATGTACAGTAAGTGCAAATTGTTAAATATGTAGTTCCTATGTATATGTTTTTAAGTACTCTTTGTAATTTTCTTCTATGACTTCTGCCTTACAGTAGTTCTCTTTTATCAGTGCAGTAACATTGATCAGACAGTGATATTCTGTTGGCCACAGTGTATTAGACTCTGTCAAACTGCTTTGCACCAGCAGCTTTATATACCAGGATTATCTGAAGCACAGTGCTCTATATCTCATAAATAATGCACAATATTCTGTTTTCTCTTTTGTCTGCATGTAACTTTGTGCAATTTCCCTCTTCCATGCAGACATAACCTGTCATTTGTAAAAACAATTTTGATCATATTTTTGAATGTGTTTATTATTTGGATCCACCCAATACCAGGTTATATTTATGGTAATATGTTACTAGCGCATAATTTAAATTTATATATATATATATATATATATATATATATATATATATATATATATATATATTATGAAGTAAAATCCCTGTGCTGCTTATCTGCTGACAGATTAATGAACTCATTTTTTCTCTATACCAAGAATATGGAGATAATATCCAGAATAACATACCCTTCAAAATAACACACCACACAATCCCTGCCTAAAGACTTAACTGCTACCTGCTGGGTGTCCTATAAATACCTGGTATATTATGCCTTTGATTCACTAAGCTTGGCAGGTTCTGCTAAGTGTATCAGTTAACTTTAATGGTAGTTTTCCCCACAGAAAATATTCACCACAGCTATCAGTTAACCACTCAACAGCTTAGTAAATCTAGTAGAAAGTTTCTAGCACTTTAATATCTACTTCAATTGTTCACACAATCTGTACTGATCATAACACTTTTATTTATCCAATTAACCATGACTGATGCTTTTGGTTAGTACTTACATTTTGCCTTTTCTTTACCATACTATCTTTCAATATATAAACATAGAAACATAGAAAAGTTGATTTAACAGCACATAACCTGTAAATCTTCAACATTATACCAAATCACAAAATCTCGTTCTTGCATTCCTTTTTTTCTTGAAGAAACTTCCTTCTTGAACATTATTAAATCTTTCTATATATTTTAAGGTTTCTATAATATCACTCTCTTCTTTCTGTCCTCTAAAACTAAACATATTCAGGTCACAAATAATTTATTTATGAGTTTTAGGCCATGCACCATTTTAGTTAACCTTCTTTGAACTTATTCTAATGTGTCAATATCCTTTTGAAGGTGATGTCTCCCGAACTGGACACATATTTCTAGGTGAGGTCTTAACTAAGAATCTACAGAATGAGTATATCTTAGATCTTGGAAATGAGCACTATGTACATTTGATTCGAAACTCAAAAACAGGGCCCTCCATTCTTTATAAGGTGTTAAGTTTGTTTTTTGCCATGGACTCAATCCCTGTACATCGCTATGGAATATGTTGGCGCAATATAAATAAAGATAATAATAATCTATAGGTTTTGGTGCCTCTCTTTTCCAGCAGTGTTGTTGCATTGCTTGCCCACAGTTACATTCTTGTTTCATAACCACCAGCACCTAAAAAGGCTGTTGTGTGTCAGATTTCCTTTTTTTTTTCTCTCACCAGTTCACTTCTCTCATCCTTTTTCCTGTGTTTCACCGTTTCTCATCTTTTTCTCCCCCTTCTGCTGGTGGTACTCATAACTGACCTGAGGCAGCTAAGAGACCAGTCTGTCATGAACATTTATACTCAGCCCAGGATGCCAATCACAATACTCTTCCTTGAAATAGGTCAGTTTGGAAAGATGATTGATGTGACAGTTATTAATATGATTGAGGAAAAGATGCAAATATTATATGATATGAATGTTAGGAATTGCCTAGAGCTGTACTGCCATTTCTTTTATTGTCAACTAGATGGGGAAATAATCTTTATACAGCTGTATTCACCTGAAATATTTATCTACGAAATAGAGCTTTACAGGAAACACACAGCAACATGGAGCAAAACATCAGCTGGTGACTGAACCAATAGCGGGGAAGCTATCCTTCTGCCAAATTGCCACATATATTTTACCCAAATGAGCTTACACTGCGAATGGGGTTGTGTTTAACAGTATGCACACTCAGTGAGTGTGATAATATGCTAAAGAGACTGGGCAATGGAGACATTTTAGTAGAGGAAAGGTGGAGTTAAAAAAGTAGTATTGGAATCAATACCCAGATTTATTATATTATTCTGAGGAATTTGGGTATCAAAGAAGTTAAAACATGTTATTTAATAGGCTTTGCAGCAATGGTGTAATGCAATAAATGTTTGGAGAATGGATTGATACATTATTATTATTTAATTATACCCGTCGCCACTTATCAGCAGTTTTAACCCTGTTTGAAAAAGATACTTGTATGTCTTTTAAGTACAGGGGACTATCAAAGCCCATTTGCTGTTTAGTTGGACATACTGGAGATTCTGGTTGTGGGAGTAAGTGCAAGTTTGAATTATGTCAATCGTCAAAAACAGTATTTCAGATAGGTGGACAATTACTTGCCTCTTTAAAATGGAGATGTCAAAACTATTCTTGTAATAGATAAAATATTGTGGAGCAAACTATTAGAGGTGTACTTGGACCAATGCTACATTTCCCAACGTAGATCATAAAACTAGCATGTGTTACCCATTCTGGTGGCAAGGATATGGTGGTGATTTGTAGAAATCCAAGCAAAGCAACAATAATTTGGATATATGGAATAAATCAACCAGATACTGTATGTAAAGTTATCAAGGTAAGTTAAGAAGATGTACAGTATCTCCATGCTAGTCCTGACCTTGTACAGAAAATGTCTTTCAGCTGAATAGACACAATTGTGAGGTTTGGGTTTCCATTACATATTTGACTAAGAAGCATTTGCTCTTCAAGGGTTAGACAAAGTACTGCTTGGAATCATTATACATGAATTACCAAATTCCTGTAACTAAGGATGGGTACTGACTTGGAATATAAAGTAATAAAGTAAGGCAAAGTAGTTCAGGGAACAGATCTAAGCAATCTCTAAGGCTATTAGATTTGAAACCGTCTATGGCTTTATTATGTATAAAATAGTCATACATCTCTGCCTTTACTTAAAGGTATGAGGAAAAACACTTTGTTCTCTATCTATAGTCAACAGGCCAATATAGAGCAATTAATTGGTGAACCTTTCCCGCATTTTGAAAGATTTATTTGAATAAAACATCATTAATATGGCTATATTTCTTGGCGTAATTGAGATGTGCTATTTTCCATGTTGTTGGCCTGATTTCAGGTATATCTGTATAAAGTACTGTAGATAGCAGAAGCTGTACAATATTTCAGACTAATTTGTGTTTTATTTTATTAACAAAACCATTTTAATAAATGTGCAAATAGTTTTCAACAAATTAAATACAAAATACTAATTTATGATATCCTGAACATGTTGCATAATTTTCTGCTTGTTTCGGGTATGTGTCTTCTTAAGGACCACTGTAGTTCCATCTTTGCAATGTGCTCTTTTAAAAAACCTGAATTTTAAATAGTTTTAAAATGTTAAGAAAATAAATACAATCGGAAACACAGTAACTAAAATTGCCAACTTTGTTTTTTTGGGGACAGGCAAAGTGAGTTGTTAAAAGGACCTTGGATGCCGATAGGATCTCCATTTATTTCTATTGAATTGCCAGCCTCAATCATGTGGAATGTTCATTAGGATTAAACCAATTTACAAAAAGTATAAATATGTGATAATTTTTCAGGTGATGAATCAGAAACGATTTGTTCATGGCCATTCACAGCAAAGAATAATAATTTTCAGAGGATTATATATATAATGTTCATACATTCCTATTTTTTTTTCACAATGCTTATAATTAGTGATCAAACTTCCATACTTTAATAATGATCAAGATAAAACATATACTACAACAATATCTTCACAGAAGCCAAAGTAAGAAACCTAATGGAAATCCACTTGAAAATCAAATGGCATTTAGCATTGTTTCCAGTAAAGTCATGTTTTTGTACTTTTTCAATAGCATGTTTGTGGAGTAACCTTTGTAGAGATAACATTACGGGAATATTTTTTTTTTTATGCAACATGTTCTTTTCCTGTGGGTCCACATAGGGCCAAATTCAATTTGAAGCCCGCACTCGACTGCAGACAGCCGAATGTCTGTGATTGTGTTGCAGGCTCCCGTTCGTCTCTGATTCCAATGCTATTCAATTGCTCAAGCCCGCAAGTTACGGGCCCAAAGCCAAAACCGGAACCAATGCACTGGTTCGGAGCAGTTCAGGGCGGGAACATGATGAATTCATCAAGCCCGTAAGACTGACTGTGAGACTGTCATTATTTTGGCAGTAAAACATGGAGCTAACATGTCAATCAATCAGGTTCGGGGGTCCGATATGCAATCAGACTCGCAAACTCTCAAAATAAAGAATTATGAAAATGAATGCCAATACTGTTCTAGTCCAAATGGGTAGCCTGATATGTATTAACTCATTGATACCCGAGATCAATTTAACCCCGAAATGACACATAAATATAATTTTTATTTCCTGCCTATGTGCGGGCTTGAGACTGTTGTGCAATTAATTCTAATGTCTATTATCGCTTTCCCCGTTATTTAAAGTGCAGTATTGATTTTTATTTGCAGTTACGAATAGGTGTTTAACCCCCTTGTGGGTCCTCTCTAGCACTTGTGAGATTTTCTTCTTCATTTGCCGTTTACTGGTGTGAAAACATTTGCAGGCTTGCGGAAATTGAGCACTTGAATAGCGATTTGCGATTTTAGCCTTGAGAAAGTGAGAGATAAAAAGGCTTCTGGAGGCTGTAAGTTACAAGTTTAACCATCGCCATTTTTTCAAGTCCCTAATTCTGGAGCCAATCAGAGCCCGAAAAAGACTCCAATTGAATAGCAAATTAGCTTGCAACCTCACTTATGGGCTACTGGATCTCCCGAAACCTCAGTTGAATATGGCCCATATTTTTTTATATTTCTCTATTCCTCCAATCATTCTCATTCTCATGTGTGAAGCCGATTTTGATACGTTTCACATTCATGTGGAGTTTCTATTCAGCAATTTTTACACAATTCATTAACCCGCATCAGGATACATCAGAATTTCTTGGGATTTCCCAGGCTGAAGGTGGGGAATAAATAAAATGACAATAATTCACCAGTGCTCTTAAAATTTTGCTATAGGGGCATTAGGTTCTGGTTAAGGACCCATAAAATAACTCAACAGCTGTGGAGGTAGGGAAAATCAATTTGTCTCAACACTTAGTCTGTTAGCTTTTGGCATAGGTTTGGTGTGCAGATAAGCAAAGTCAACTATATATGGTATAAAGTGCGAATAGCAACTCACTGTGTGTAAATTAGTTCGTCTAAGCCTCCATGATTGATAAGAAGTATATACTTACACATAGGGAAGGAACTAGAAAACAAAAATGGAGACAACCAGGATGAAATTGTGTACATAGGTTATACATTTAAAGCTTGTTCTTACATATTTACCTTACTAAAACATTAAAAACTACAGCAATACCCCATTTACCACTCCACATTGCAATAGCTAATCAGTGCTCAAATGGGTATTGTTAAGTGATGTATAACTGTATTTTGTTAAAACAGCATAATAAAAATATTGTATAACAGTGTAATATACCTCCCATCTGCCGATCTTTTCAGAGGAAATTCCACTGTCCCACTAAGCCTCCCAAATGTCACTTTTTTAAAGGAAAGTCACCTGTTTAAGGACAGTAAACCCAATTTTACAGCCTTGTTCGTGTCCCTCTTTCGCCAGTTGATCATTATGTTTCTTCTCACCAGGAGAACCACAGAACGCTAGGAGAAGACTAAGAGAAGGCAATAGAAGTCTATGGAGTCAGTTTTACAAAATATGTATGGAGCATTGCGAACATATTAAGGTTGTGTCTTGTTTACACATAGCACAATATTACATTAATACTACCTAATAGTGAATATTCAAGAATATAAATGTCCCTCTGACCATTTGAAAATGATAACACTTTCAAATACATGCCAAAAGAAAGGGAGCAAGATGGTTGCTGGTTGATATTCAAAATATGACAAGGATATCACAAAGCAAAGATTTATAAAAAAAAATAGAGCCATTGGACAAGGCAATGGGAAAAATATATAATTTTGTTGTTACACAATATAATTAGCAGGCACCAGATCAGAAATCATGTAGAACTGAGTCTTTAGTAATGGAGACCTCCGCATAGCACATGGAGGACATACAGTAGGTGGCAGTGTTACATCACAGTGGCAGTGGTAGGGAAGAGTACAGTTGTATGGGGCAGTTATCATGGGTCATTATATGGATATACATCAAATCAATTGAAGCATTTTGATAAATGTGCATATTCTGATACATTATTTTTCAAAACTAGTTTTAAAAATAAAATATATATCAATGATTAGTGTTATTGCTGAGCAAATTGGTGTTTTTTTATATGAATACAAATGTGCATGTAAAACATGATCATCACATATATAGTTAAGAGCATTGCGGGTTGTGAGGACCAGAGTTGCTGGCAAGGAGCGCCAAAGGCGCTCCATGCCTTGGTGGAGATGAGCACTCAAGGCGCTAATCCCTATGACCCCGCATGACTTAGGCAGTGAGCGCCATAGGCGGTCATCCCTACAAACCACAGGACTACAGATCAGAAATCTCAATTAGACGGCCCGTAACACTTTGCAAAAAGGAAAGCGAAACTTAGAAAAAAAGATATGACCCGCAGTAATTAGGAAAAAAAAATACGAGGTCCAACCAAAAAATCTGAAGTTAACGGCCGACTGCACACATACAAAAACAGCAAAAAGACACACACAAAAAAAAACATCACACACACCACAGCCAGGACGTCTGGGAGTGAGGTTGCACGAGAATTTAAACAAAGTTTGCCCAGTTTCGGCACTCAAAAATCGCCTAAGCGACAAGAAAAATGGCGGCCGAAAAAAACCAAAACGAGGCTGCACGACCCCTAACCACGCAAAACACCGCCAGGCACATAAGACTGGAAAGAGGGACTTAGAAAAAAACAAATACGAGCCGCAGGATTTCGAAGAAAAAATCTGAGGTAAAAAAAATCTGAAGTTAACGGCCAAACCGCCCACATCCAAAATCAACAAAAACACAAAGAAAAATAAACATCACATACAGCACGGGGGAACAGCTAGGACATCTCGGAGTGAGGTTGCACAACAATTTAAACACAATTTGCTGAGTTTCGGCATTCGAAAATCGCCTAAGCAACAAAAAAAATGGCGGCCGAAAAAAACGAGGCTACACTACCCCTAACCACGCAAAACACTGCCAGGCACATAAGACTTTTACCCAAGAAATGTACCAGGTACAAAATACACTATTAGGAAGGACGGAAAATGCTCCAGACCCGCGTAACACATACACAATCGCAGCCATTTTACAACACTAACTTACAACTATTAACATTACCATTCTAAAATGGCGATTTACAAAACTAAACAAAAGGTTTGCCCTCGCGCACGCAGCCTATTTACACTGCACACTTGCCACATTGCTGACAATTACACCTCAGGTCAGCAACAGTCCAAATGTGCATTGTACTTCAGGATATTGATTGCTGGATATATTGATTACAAATAGGTAAAGTATATTAATTTATTAGGTAATAAATTAATTAATTCTTATTAAAAAATATATTTATATAAAAATAAAAGAGCAGGGAAGAGGCTTGCAATAAGTGCGAAGGAGCTGAGCGCGGGGGCTCACAATGAGCACCAAGGGTGCTCAGAGGAGCAAAAGTACACAAGGGGAGAGGCTCGCAATGAGCGCCAAAAGGTACTCAGGGGACCAAAAGCCTTACATTGTGTGGCAAACAACATTACCTGCCTTACAATTTTATGACAATTCGCTAGTTGATAAATAAATAGAAGCATTCATTCAACTCTGATATATTGTAATGTATCATTCTTCCAAACTAGATTGCAATAAAATTCAAAGCTGACTGGGTTAACATGAGTCTAAGGTCTGATAAATCTTAAAAGAGTATCTGAATATCCCTTGTGATGTACTTCTCATCATTCAAAGTTCCATAATTATTAATATTTTACCACCTAAGTGAACTTTTAAATAATAATGTGATTTCAGCATTAGCCTATATAAACCATAGCAGGTAATTCAATGTTTCTTTTGGGAATTACCATAGTATGAAATATATGTGTATCAAAATAGGTCAAAGCATATTATATAGATCATTCAAGCCTCGCTGCTACCAAACTCAAGTTGTTTGCAAATTACTTCACTTATCATCTTGCAAACAAAAGGGGTTGAATGTGAAACATGGATATGCTTTATTTAGCTTTTTGTATAAGATACATTTCCTCTTTAGATAATTCACTATAATGAATGTCTTATTATTATGGAAAAAAAAAATATTACATTTATATAATGATGCATTTCGATATATAGGTCAACAACTTAAATGGGTCATCACACATTTTTGGCCTGTTCCACTTTCTTTGATCTATTGACTTTATTGATTAAAAAACAGAAAGAAGTAGTTTTGTGAATCATTGCATAAAAATGATTATCCAATCTGTGTTATATGCTATAAAGCATCATCTTCTATTTTTTCTGATTCATTCAGTATTGTATTCCCATATTGGTGCTTTTAGCAGTGTGGGAAAAACAATTAGGCACTTCCTTACCATGTTCTGCAAACAAACAGCCTTATTAAATTGTGATTCGGCCAATTGAATAGGGCTGTATATAAGCACACAGCATATTTTTTTTACAGAAGTTTTTAGTTAGTGAAGACCTTGCTTTTGGATAGAAGTTCACTAACTAAATTCTACTGTAAAAAACAATATGCTCTGTGCTTATATAAAGCACTATTCAATTGGCCGAATCACAATTTAATAAGGCTGTATATGTCTATTTACCGGGCTTCAGATCACTTGTTTGTACACAGTAAAACCTTTTTTTATCCTTATAGCATGTTATTTTAAACATACCATACACCTGTACTGGTACTTGTTGCGTAAAAATTACTGTCCAAATTTATCAGTAAAAATAAACAAGTTAAAATACCTACAAATTCTTGCATTGGGTTCTTGCTAATCTCTTCCCTGGAACTGAAGAATCCTTGAGTTAGTTTGGAGTACTAAAGTTTCTATACCTCATCTATAAAGAATGTAGCACAAACTACAGGTTCCACAATCCTTGAGTAATAACATCTTCAATCCTGCAAAGTGTGTCTTTTGTTTCATTAAAGGTGACATCCTTGGATACTTCTTTCACATTACGAATGTCACACTGCTAACTGCAATCTCTGCTTAAATAGCAATTACCACTTAAAGTTTATTTTATATTAAAGGCCACACTAATCTATGTAAAATGTATGGACTTGCCTGGATTGACAGTTACACATCCATGTTTAAGGAGCAGCCATTTTAATCTCCATTTCTTTTACATACATTGAGCTATGATATCTGGGTCAAAATATCAAAGGCCAACAGCTAATACACTTACAGCTGCAGTTCTGAACTGCAAAAATTAGATTATTTTTCCTGCAAAACCTTATGCAACAATTTACAGAGCTATTACAATGTTTCCACAGGTTAACTCACGTATAAACTTACATTTATGTAGCCAGGCTGTATATGACTCAAGGGAGATTAGTTTACGAGCATTCACAATGGTACTTCCTATTACATAAGCAGCGAGACTGAACTAGCGTGAGTCTATAAATCTACTGTCACCACCCCCAAGAACTGTTGGATTTTTGAGCCTTGCGACTGGGCCCCTACAAACATTACCCCTGGTGACCAGATGGACCAAAGGCAGTTGTAATGGCCATAAAGAGATTTGTAGTGAAGGACTATATCACTTGTTATGGGTATAGGACCATAGTGCAATTGCTAACCTGCTAAATTTCCTGACTAGTGACTTGCCCGTAAAAAATTATGGCAATACAATTTTAAGCCTGGCAATGCTGTTTGTCACACAATGCGAGGTTCTCCCCCCTCTAACTTGCAGGCCTTCGGCACTCATTGTGAGCCTCTCACCCCCTCTACTTTACGGGCTTCGCAATAAGCGCCTTTGCAGGCCTCAGCCAACCCGCAACTTTCAGGCCTCATGACGAGCTCCACAATGAGCACCTTTGGCGCTCACTGCGAGGCTCTCCCAACTTTCTCCCTGCCGTGTCTCTTTGCCACCTCTTCCTCCCCTGGTGTTTTTTTCCCCTTATCTCCCTCCCCTGTGTCTCCCCCCCCCCTCTCACCCTGTGTCTCTTTCCCCTCCACTCCCTCCCCTGTGAAATTGTTAATTTTCCCCAAGCCCAATATGTTTTTTCCGATTTACTGTCTTGAAAAAAAGTGGCCGTCATTTTTTTCCTCGCTTAGCCGTTTTCAGACCTCCCAAAAACGCCAATTAAATATCAAATTAGCTTGCAACCTTACTTACAGGCTCACTGCCTTTGTGTATGTGTATGTGCGAGGTTGTTAATTAAGTAAAAAAAATTTTTTTATTAATTGGCGTCTTTTGGCAGTCTTCCGATGGCTTCCAAATTACGGGCTATAAAAATATGAAAATGAAATAAATGGCTGCCGTTAAATTCGTAATTTTTTAAGTAATTCGTCATCCGTTTTGAGCCGCTGTACCCCTCAAGCCAGTCACATATGGGCCTCGCGATGAGCGCCTTTGGTGTTCATCACAAGCCCAATCAAGCCAGTCACCTACAGGCCCCGCAATGAGCGCTTTCGCCCTTTGGCCTTCGGCGCTCATTGCAGCCCCGTCAAGCCAGTCACGTATGGGCCTTGTGATGAGCACCAGCCTTCAGTGCTCATTGCAGCCCCTGTCAAACCCGTAATTTTTGAGCACCTTTAGCATTCATCGTGAGGCACCCATTGCACATGTGGAAGCCCGTAACATTGCGGGATGACAACTCGCAATTACGACAACTATTATAGTAGATGGTTGCTCCACCAGGTCACCTGAGCCTAGAGTGCTCTGGGTTAATTTTACATTTTTAGGACAATTATTTTCAAAGGCAGTATCACTTTAAGGGGGCAACCAGTAGTCACTTTCAATAGCCAACAATGATACCCAGTTCGCTCCCAGGACCGGGCTTGGTTTGAACTTGTGGTAAGCTGTAGATCAGGCACTATAGACTTCTATGAATCTGATTAAATCATCAAGTATAGTTAACTAGTTTGTCAGACAGCAATTTAAACACTTTGCTTCAATATACAAAGGTCAAGTGTTGTCAACTGCTTTGCTAGTGATATCGCTTTGATCCGTTGTCTCATGGTTAACCACTAATTGGAAAGTAATTGACCTTAGTCATTGTTTCTGACTCTCCATACAATCTAATAGTGAGCCCGAATTGTTAGAAATGTTATAGAAGTCCTGGTTGGCCACTAAAAGTGAATACACCCCGGAGCCACCTCAACTTCCCTAGCCAACTCCTCTCCAACTCGGAGGTTGGATTGGGAGGGGACATACCATTTCCCCTTAACACACCAAGCCATAGGAATATCCATTCCCCATTTATAAGGCATCCTACTGTGCCCAGACATTGCACGGAGGTGGCTGATATTTGGGGCTGTGAACTTTCGGATTCTAGATAGGGACATAGATAGGCTAGTGTTGTGCTGCTGGTGAAAGTCATAGCCCATGTAAGGCAAATAATGTATCAGAAGGTGTTATAGTGTTATGGTAACCAATATTTTAATTTATGGCATGAAAATCAGTATAAAAAGGTGCAAAAAAGTTTATGCTCTGTTTGGGACACATATACATGGTGTGTTTCATTTAAAGGGATATCATTATCATTAATTTAATTTTAATATTAATTTCTCCAACTTGTACTGAAACTGGCCTGAAAATCTGCAATTTGTCCCAGCATCCTGTTAAAGCCGTGCTGTGTGTGAGGATACAGATCCTGGTTGGTCAAATTGCTGGTAGGAACAGGAATGTGTCCAGTATCGGAATCTCATGGCAGACTTACTAAAATTCTTTAAAAGATAGGTTGCTTCCAAATCCATGGAAAATGTACATCTACATATGCAAATTAAAAAATATACAGTGACAGCTGAAACCCCATATGCTGCTACATATAAGCGCGATCACCAAACCAATCTCTGTCATCTTTTAGTACTGTTTTCATAATAAAAAACTATTAGTCTTGGTTTGTTCTATCAAAATGATTGTTTAAGTTCTAATGTGCCTATTTGCTCATGTGCAAATAAACTAATCACAAAGTACAAAATGAACATATGATTGTATTATGGTTGGATGACACTAATTTATATTCATTAAAAAAGCAATTAACATGAATTAAAATGTTTACATTATTTAAATGAATGCATCTACTAAAGTAAAGCCATATTGCTCTCACACTGCAACTTGAAGTTGGTGGGGATTTTCAGAAATGAATGAGAACATTCCTGAAAGTAGAAATTGATTTACATATCACCATATTGTGCTATCCCTTCTCACATGGCAAGACCATATAAAAAGAACTACTTTAGATGCATTTTACCCTACACTACTTTCAGGTATATTTGGTTCTTTAAATGCAATTTAAAGTTATGTAGTATTTAAATATACCTAGGTTTATTGACTATAATTAGGAAAATGACACTTAAATGATGATTACAAAATGAAAATAAAATATATATTTAAAACCTTTAAATCTAAGAGCAAGGTAAAGTCATAAAATGTTTTCCATGATATTTGGTAAAGTTTATGTGTGTGATAAGGGTATTTACATGCCTGAAGAATCGGTGCCTGGCGGGAAGGGGTTATGTATCAAATTTTGGTTTGTACCAGATTTAGCACATGTAATCTCACCCTCTCTGCCTATTTACATATATACAGTAACAGTAATTTTTTTTTGATAAATAGATAGATAGATAGATAGATAGATAGAAGCAAGTGTCAATAACGTTTTTCCATTTTTAAAATAATTTTGTTACCAATGTGGTGTTAAGCATCGGAAAATGTTATCTTGTAAATGAATAGAGACAGAAGGACCCTGATAAATGAACAGACAGATAGATAGTAGATACAGAGTAGATACTTATAGTAGGCTATTAGAGATAGATAGATAGATAGATAGATAGATAGATAGATAGATAGATAGATAGATAGATAGATAGATAGATAGATAGATAGATGATAGATAGATAGATAGATAGATAGATGATAGATAGATAGATAGATAGATAGATAGATAGATAGATAGATAGATAGATAGATAGATAGATGATAGATAGATAGATGATAGATAGATAGATGACAGATAGATAGATAGATAGATAGATAGATAGATAGATAGATAGATAGATAGATAGATAGATAGAGATATAGATAGATAGATAGATAGATGATAGATAGATAGATTAGATAGATCGATAGATAGACAGATAGATCCTTGCTCAATAATGAGTTAATACAGATAACAACATTTTCATGTCACACTGAGTTTTATTAGTATGTCTCTTACTCCATCTAATAGACTGTATATGTGTGGGGTTTTCAATTGGTTGGCAGCTATTTATAGTCAACTGAAATCTTGACTCTTTTATCACCTTTCTAAATGCATTCACAGTTGTGCACTTCAAGAAGTTTTACAGGGCATGCTAAGGTCAAAGAAACTGGTAATATGCTAATAAAGCTTTTCTTGCATCCCTACTGGATCATAACAAACTGCAAGTTTCAAACGTTATTGTTTTTTGATTAAGAAGTAATCAAATGAAGAACTAACTTTTGGGGTTTTGAGAGCCTCGGAACCATTTCGGAAGAGTTTCTGCTGGTTTCCTCCTAGGTATTACCTATGTACTACAACTAACATTATTAAGAAGTTAAATCATTGGGTGGAATCTGTTATGTCATTGTAACCTTTGTGTTCTCTTCATTGTTGTTGTTTAGGTTGAGTAGTAGTAGGCACGTTGGCCTAGATTTATAAATGTTACAGTTGTAGGACTGTTATTTTTAGGCTTATAAATAACTTGCTTTTATAGAATAAAAATGGTTATATGTTAACGTACTGACACATTTTTGGCTGCAGAGATTGTCAGTCATTAAACCTAAAAAACAGCCAAAATCTCCAGGGTGTAACATTCTGACTGCGCTTATTTATTTTTAAAATATTGAAAATATAACAGTTTCTTAGAAATATGCTATGGTAATTAAACCTAAAGTGCAGCATTTCTGTTTTTATGGAATCATGCTGTTTTATGGCATTTGCTGTGCATTTTGAGTAACACAAATTTGTTTTCAGAATTTTGTTATAGTTAACAACCTAACCCGATGATAACAATGTATGTACTGTGTGTTTTATAAATGGAAAATATAAAAACATGTTCCACAAACAGTATTTTGTAAATTTAACTTGTATGCTGTTAATTGATTCATCATTATGAAGCAAGCTTTGTTTGTTAAAGGTATCAGTATAATGAAAAGTATGTGACCAACGTATATACTGGTTTCCAGAAAACAGTCAGTATGCACATCAATGAGGAGAATTTATTAAGCGTCTTCTCACCTGAGATGAGGGGAGAAAGGCTAAGGTCTTGGTATTATCCCATGCTCATTCGATGCACTTGAGATGCTTAGTACATTCCCCCCAATAAGTATAGCAATCTGGTAGTTTGTAATGCTGTTTAATTAAAGCAAGCTGACATAGACACACATCAATACTAGTGTGCCTATGTATTGTAATGAAAATTAATTGTTTAGATGGTTTAGAGCAGTGGTTTTAAATCGCCAATCCGCAGAAATGTCCTACTGGTCCACAAAAAAGTTATTGCTGCTTACTGCATGGTATCCAGGCCTCCGTTGAAGCTTTAGGCCGGCAGTCAATAGGTGGCGTCGCTAAATCATGATGTCACACAAGAGCGTTTGGCAGTGAGTGAGTCTTCTATCAGTAATAGAGGGTTAGCGTTGTCACTTTTCTCCACATTCTACAAGTGTAGGGTTAGTAATTTGATTTATAATTTTTACACTTCAGTCATAAAAAGCACACTAATGTTTTTTTTGCATTAAACATAAGTTAGTTTGGTTGTATTTTGTCCCGTTATTAATGTAATATTAGATTTTAAAAGCTAATACACAAAATACTTTATAAATAATGTTTTTTATTTTTGCCTTAGTGGCTGGCAAAATATTTCTCCTATTTTCACCATTCAGCAGATGTAAAAAGGCTGAAAACCATTAGTTTAGAGAACTTAGTAATCTAAATGTGATTTAGCAGAGAGCAATCATTTAGCAAAGTTTAAACATTATGGAAGAGTAATATAATTTATCTCAAAACGCATACAATAAGCTACTGATATTGTAGCTTCATTGTATTTGCTATTTCTGTCAGTTTTTTACCTTAACATGTAATCACATATTTAGTTGTGAGCAGGCGAGCCAGCCAGAGCCGTTGCTCACGCTTGGGGTCTCGCATAGCGCTCCTTGCTAGCAACTGCGACCCTCGCAAACTTTACGTTGTAATGCAAACAACACGACACACCAACTGCGACCCTCGGAAAGTTAACCTCGCAACGCAAACAACATACGAGACACGTTAACACTCATTACGACCTCGCAAAAATCGTCCGCAACTCGCGAACATGAAAAAAATCAAAACACAATAAATACACACAGCACATACATAAAAAGCTTACCTACAGCAAGAGGGAGCATCCAGGACATTAAAAAAGCAACTTACACCTTCATTTCACTCAAAATAAAAGAGTTTAGACACTAAAAAATTCTATAAGAGAGAGAAAAAATGGCCACCGAACAAAACGAAAACGAGGCTACAGCACTCTAAACACGCAAAACACCACAAAAGACGCATACCACACATTACCCACCATTTTACGCTAATGCGGAAGTACACAACTACGCTGTTTCGTCTCGCGCACTCACACTATTACACTGCAGACATTCACCACGCTTACACAGCAGCTCCACACCACTAATGCTGCAGCAACATCAAAACAGATTGTCAGCTCTTCAACACAATGCTTCAAAATACGTAAAGTATATTCATTTATTAATGTATTATAGATTTCAAATATTATACACCAAACAGCATTAGCTACCTTACAATTTCATTGCCATCATTTTTTGACGGGCAATTCGCTAGTATAATCTAATTTATTGTAAACCTTTCTAAAAAATGCTATGATGGAACACTCACACTTTCAAACATCAAAAGTAAGCCATATATGATATGAAAGCCCATAATTCCATCTAATTTCGAGGAAGGGATTTCTCTGCTACATAGAAAAACACGTTCTGGAATCCCAGTGACTCGTGGACCAATGTATGAAGGGCCAGACACGTTTCACAACTGTTTTTGCCACTTTCTCTGCGGCATGGTTTGTGAAAAAGAGGTAGATAATCTCCTCTTGAAGCACTACCTAACTCAATGCCATGGTGCTTCAAGTTCATGTGACTCTACAAGCATTACCTAGACCTGAGTATAACATGAATTCATAAATAGTACCTAGGCAGAATTGTCTGTTAACTGGCATACATTTTTGTAAACTCAAATGCATTACATTTCTGTTTTTTGTTTGTATAAAGCAAAAACACCACTGCACTATGAGATATTGCATCACAATAAAATAGAAAAACTAAATAACTGATGTTTCAGACAGACACAAAGGCTTTGTTGGATGTTTATAAGAAGGAAATGATCAGTGATACAAGTAAGATAATAGATAAATGTGCAGCATGTTCATTGGCCTTAGGTGTATTATGGGTATTATGTTTGACTGGACATTTTTTGGCACCAGCAAATGTTCTCATATTGTAAGATTGTTTGTATATATTAAATTAGTAGAAATAGGGTATGATAATAGATTTTAAGGGAACACTGAAGTGTCATATTTATAGTATGCCATTTTGAAGAACTGATAAGGGGAAACATTTTTTACATTGTTTAAAAGGAATAATAACAGTCTTTTATTTTTAACTATTTTATTACATTTTATTCAAGTTTTGCTATAATCATAATGTACATTTTATTCTAAATAATTAGAATCCTGGGAGGTGTGGGAGGAATAGTGGATTCAGACAAGATTTGTATTCTAATATGATAAAAACTTTCTCTCCAAATGGCACACTTGACAATAGATACCCTGTAGGGTATCCCGTCTGAAGATAGCCGTCTAAGATGGAATTCAACACAAGTCATCTAAACCATAGGCAGAGCTACTCCCAGTGCAGACGGTGCAAGGCACAGAGGCCTCTGACCTCCGAGGGTCCCCTGTGGCCCTGCAGCCCTTCTGTGGCCCCACAGAACATCCTGTGGCCCCTGTGGATCCTCTGTGGCCCCTGTGGATATATATACACATACACACATATATATGTTATATGTACATTTATATATATATATATATATATATATATATATACATAGACACAGACCCACATATTTATATTTTTATTTTTTCTATATATATATATATATATATATATATATATATATATATATATATTATATTTATGTTTTTCTATATATTTAATATATATATTTTAATATATATTTTATATATGTAACTTGAGGTTGGAGTTTGTTTGTTTTTTTGCACCGGGGCCCCTTATGCACTAGCGCCACCACTGAGCTAAACATCATATTTTCGGTATAGTTTTATGTTCCTGTGTTGCATATCTGCTAATGCTATTTTGTTACATACTTCACAAGCATGGGATGTTTTTAACAAACTACAGTAGTCCTTGGATTAGTTAGGGGCGGCTTCGGCGAAATCTTGTTGGCATTAGAAGGAGGAGATTATTAATGAGCAGAAAAAACATGGATCATTGGAGGAGCAAAGTCATACAACAAATGATGGGTGGAATAGTTAATCTCTGCAGCAAAGTTTGTAATTAAAGTTGAATTTGTTCAGTCAGATACATATTGAGAAAAAACTTGCTATATTATTTTTGATGGGAATTAAAGTGATACAGCAGAGATTACAAATATGGTATACTGTAAAACTATAAACATTAACAAGTATTTTATTAATCAAATGTAATTAAGAAAATGACATTTTCCTACACTAAACTAACATTAAATTGTACCATTTTCAGCAGTCAGCCTTTTTGATCCAGCCACAAATCAAGGTTTTATTATTTTTCTAAGAGATCATTGCCATTAATTATTAATTAGTCCCATGCTACTATATTATTATAGACTTAATTACTGAATCTGTGCCTTTATCCTTATTTCAATGTCTGATTCCTCAACAAAAGTTATATATGACATTTGTAGTAGCTTAAGAAAATATATGAAAAGGTTTCATTTCTACTGTTCTGCTAAAATGTAATTTTATATTTATCCTGCGTTTTTTCCTGGGCTTATGGTGCTACGAAAACATTATAATTCTGAGAACATAAATAGATTGGCCAAATGTGAGTCAGATTCCAGCTTGAGAATTATATAGTGACTGTGATAATTTGGAAATAATTCAATCTTCCTGTCGACTCAAACATGGAGCTTTATAAGGCAAACGAGACCTGTCCCATAACTGTGACATTTGCATGTTAACCTCTTAAAGTGAGCTTTTTATATGAATGCCATATATTTTTGGTTGAAACTTCCCTTTAAATGCAGGAGGTTAGCTGTGCCCCATACCATCCAGCTAAGCAGATGCACTCGCAAACTAACAACTTTCCACTTCCATAAACCTACGTTTCTTTTACCCCTTGACCTACAGCTTTACACACCACCATCTGCTCTTCTGCAACTGAACTCATCTAACATACCCTCCACCTATGATTTGTGTTACTTTATAGTGCAGATTTGTGCACCATCACCTCCATCTTTCACAACTGCTACACTCACAGAGCTAATCACTAATTAACACTATACTCTCTTTTTAATTAACTGCTAAGCCCTTGTCTTCCACTTTCAGTCACTTTACATTTTGTTTCATTAAATATTTCATTTGCAAGCTTGCAAGCTCTCAGTCTTGCAAAGCACTTTGTATAAAAGTGTTGTGTTTGTATGTTTGTTAGCTCAAAAGCAGAGTTGTCAACTCTTTTTGTATGATGTATTGCTATACCGATATTTTACAGGACCCCAGCACTACAGCATATGTTGGTGCAATATAAATAAGAGATAATAATAATATTAATAACATGTTGCTTAATTAATGTTGATGTCACTATACTATATGTAAATTAGACTGTAAAAGCTTTTTGACCCTTTCTGAAAGGTAAGTGGTTGATTAGTTTGATATTAGTGGGTTGCTACCGTTGCAATGAAAATAATGCTCTTTGTCAAAAGGCTGCTTTTTCCTATATCTGTCTTATTGAAACTCATAATTTCATCAGAGTTGCTTAAAATGTGGACCAGTATATAATCTTAAAGTACACATTTGAGATAGATTTGCATTTAGTTCCATTAAAAGCTTGTGTACTAAGGAAAATGTAAAGGCTACAGCGACTTTATTTGCACTAAAGATTCTATTTTCTCACGGCAAAACAGACCGGAAAAAGCAACTAATGCCCTCACAAAATCATATATTTACATATTTGATTTAATAAATAAAATACTTTTTGCCAGTTATCACATCTAGTTCCTCGCATAGCACATTGTAAATATGGGATTAACATGTTCTTATAATAACTGGGGAGGGGGTAAAAAAAAAGCTAAATTATTGCACAGTGATCAAGACTTATTTCACAGTTAGATCCTGTTAAAATTAAATCATATTTGATATTATTGTTTGACTTACTGAACAAACATTTGCAGCCTTATTAAATTGCGATTCAGCAAATTTAAAAGGGCTCTATATAAGCACACAGCATATTTTTTTTTACCAAAGTTTTTATTAAGTGAAGACCTTGCTTTTGGATAGAAGTTCACTAACTAAAAATATATGCTATGTGCTTAAATAGAGCCCTTTTAAATTTGCCGAATCACAATTTAATAAGGCTGTTGGTGTTTTATTTAAACCTAGACCAACAATGCCTGAGCATGCAGAGGAATATTTAAGAGTGCAACAGATTATTGAAAATATTGCCAAATGAATGTAAACATCTGATTATCCAATTAACTGTGCATATTTATAATATATTAATATATTATGTGGGATAGAACTAGAGAGGCAAAGAAGCCATGGGACACACATGGGTTAGTACACAGGACAAACATTTGAGTCTCTTGACAGCTTTAGTACCAATCAAATATCTGTGAATTTCACTTTGGTCCCTTGAACACATTTAACCTATAGCTTTTACATGGTGCTGTGCTTTTAGGGTTGCTCATATAAAATCAAGAGATTCTGAAACTACTATCTTTACGTTGATGTTATTATTCATTATTGTTTATTTGCTAACCACTAAATATTCTATTGATTGCTCACTTCTTAATAATTATCCACCCGTTATCTTAACTCTTCACATTTCAAAATATGAAGCTTTTTTAAACTGAATGTTTAAATTGATGCTACAGCACTGCACCTCCCAATGGGTTATATACAGAAACTGTCTCAAGGTACACTTACAGCCCTATTCAATTCCCCCAACGTGAAAACCTGTAGCCCGTAACGGAGCTCGCTAGACTTTAGGCTATAAAATTGGCCTTGTAAAGCTACCCACAAAAGATCTGCGGGTTACATGCAGAAAAACCCTATGGGCTGTTGAAATCTGAACTTTGTTGCCGCAAATGTTACCTTAGCAAATCACTATTAAATTGCTACAAATGCACTGGAATTGAAACCTGTAACTCGCAAATGGAGCCAAAAAGACTAATGGTACTAGAGCGGACCCTTCAGGGGGTTAAAGTCCTATCTGTAGCAATGTAAATGCAAATATCAGCACAATACTGTATTTCAAATGAAAGGGAAAGTGATGTTAGGTATTAAAATAAATAGCACAACATTCTCAAGCTCGCAAATCTGCAATAAAAAAATGTTTTTGTAATGTTTAATTTCCGTGTTATATAGATCCCGGCAATCAATGTGTTAATAAATATAATGGAACTCGTAATTGAAACCCGTAAGGGTTTGAAATCTAACCTCCATTTTTCAGTGACGTAATGATGATGATCCCTTTTACCATTGGCTCCGTCTAAACGCATAACTACGGGTTTGAATAGTTGACCATGTTCACGGCCGCACATCCACTGTGCGCAAGAATGGTTTACGGGTTTGCATCGCTGGCCCGTTGGTCGCGGCATGGTTGAATGTAATAGCTCTGTAATTACGCAGAATTTCAAGCCTGCAGGCTTTGCGGGCGGGCCGTTGCCGCTATGGGCTTGGAATTTAATATCGCCCTTAGAAAGTTTCCAGGTATATTTATATGGACAGAGAAAAGGATAAGATTGGAGGAGAGAAAGAAGAATAAAAGTCCAGAAACCCTTAAGACTCTATGTGCAATAGCAGTCATACGACTTGATTACATGTTTCCCGTCACATACTGGTTCTAGGGAGGGGTTAAATGGTGCTGTTGGTGGTTAATTTTATACATAGGGTTTAGGTTCACTGTGAGTGCTTGGAGAGTTTTCAGAGAAAACATAGCTGTTTCTCCTGTTCAGGGTATTCTGGTATTTCGGGGCTGGGTCACTCTGGTGAATGGGACCAGACTGATACACTACAGGATATTCCTCTTTGTAAAGGGAAAAAGTGAGCTAAAAGAAACTGATCTCAGAGTGGATTATCGTGTCCGTAGAACTAACCTATTAATGTTAGTTTGTTCTCTGATTGAGCACCTCTATTTTGTTTATTGCATATGCAAATGACCCTTGTTGCTTAATCTCCCTAAAGCTGATAGGTCCTCCAGATGTGGACCCTTTGCTCACTGTGCCTTAGGGAGTTATCATCTAGACCTCACTGACAAGGCCCAAAGAAGGCGGAAACGTATGTCTGGGGTTTGCTGTTTCTCCTGTTCAGGGTAGAATTGCCTGGTATTTCGGGGCTGGGTCACTCTAGTGAGTGAGACCAGACTGATATACTACAGGGTATTTCTCCCTGTGAAGGGCACAAATGAGCTAAAAGAGGTTGCTCTCAGAGTGGATTATCGTGTCCACAGAACTAATCTATTAAGGTTAGTTGTTTCTCTGAGCACCGCAATTTTGTTTATTAGTTAACACATAGCATTAGGCTAGACTTCTTACGGGAGCCATGCAATCTCACTTTAGATCAAAGGGAATTTAAAACACATAGCAATAACTTTGTTAACAATTGGTTTACAATTAAGGGTTTGTTACGAGCAGCATGTAATAGCTACATTACAGTTTATTTGTGACTTTAACCCTTAAGATTTTCTATGGTAGCCAAGTAATGAAGCCCATAGATAAACTAAATAGTGGATTCATTTAATAGTTTACATTATATTTACTTTTTCTGATTTTTTTCTGTGGTCAGTGACACTCATCAAGAAATATGTTCCCTGACCCTACTTTAAATAGTTATGAATACATGTAACTACTCTTTTATTTATAAATCATCAAACTTTAGTGTAGTGTATACTGTAGTTACTGACAAAAAAGTACAGAAACAATGTATCTTTCTACTGTATTCTATATATTACAATTTATATAGTGTCACACGTCTGCTCCACAGAATTTCATGGAAAGTTTTCTTATTTAAATCCTGGGAAATAAATAAGAACCTTTGATGAATATACCTTGGAGTCTATTTCAGAAACATAAATGCAAACCAAGTTGTATTGATTGCAAAGCATATTGATTCAAGGAGAGCTCTGTGCTTCATCATACTGTAGGTACAGAAGGAGACCTAGGAATTTATTCCCATTATGTAAAGTAATATCCTACAATGAAGCAATAATCAAAATGTGAAGCTTTATATAATTTTCAGCTTGAAGGGTAAAACCATAAAATAAGAATAAATAACCTTTTCACTTACATATGGCAACGGGTCGAAGACAAATAAGGAAGGTTATTGCAGCAGAACATCTTGATGAAGTCTTTAGTAGCTCGTAAATAGGAGACAAGGAGCAGCAAGAACACATAAAAAGATTTATTGCACATTTTTTAAAGGGACCTAACAAAACTTTAATGCTCCAAGGATATTTTAAGGTTTTGCATAAACAATACCCTGAAAAGTATAATACATTATATATATATATATATATATATATATATATATATATATATATATATATATATTGGCTCTGTTGAAAATGCAGCATTTGGAGCTGATTTGCACATAATCTGAATCTGAAGAGTTTAATGCTCTGTCAGACTGGTCCGGGATCTATTTGCACGTCTAAATCTTTCTTTTGAATGAAGCATTTTTTAGATTCTTAGCATCACTGTATAATTCTCAGTTGTGCCCTTCTGACTGTACCATTGATATGTATATAATATATAGCTCAAAGTCCTTCAAGGCTTCACGTAATTATGCAAGTTAATGATGGAAAATGTAGCTCTACAAAAGCTAGAAGATTGAAACCCCAATACTTTTTAAAGACATTGCCTCTACAATCAGCTATCAAACCACTCTGCAATCCATTTTTAACTGTGCAAGGCTTCTCTGCCTTCCTTTTAATACCTTCCGCATTTCCTTTAATGGCCACAAAATAGTTCACCCAGCACTGAACCTCTTGCCATGCCCCTGACATTATACTGATCAGAGAGAGAGCAAAAGGCAGCTTTATACTTCTCACTTTGTTATCTTCTTACAATCACACTCACCATCACTCTATGTTCACATTCTGTTTCCATAAGCAAGACTTAGATATTCTGCAAGATTTACTGTCACCTTCATATATAACATTTATTGTCTGTCATTGTTCTAGAGAAACTTTTTAAACATCCTATATCTAAAGTATACTATTTTGAAGAACTATAATCCCATATATAGATGTGAGCATTGCGGGTTGTTGCTAACGTTGCGGGCTCTCACAGCAAGCCCGCAGCAACTGCGGCCCTCGCGAAGACGCAATGGAGAACAGAAGGAGCAGCTAATGAAGGTAAGTGAGGGAAGAGGGGCATCACCCCCAGTGTCTTCTCCCTCCTTCCCCTCATCCTTCTCCTCCCTTCTTATCCCTTGCCCCTTCTCCAATAACCCCCCCCCCCCCATCCCCTCACTTGCCTTCATCAGCTGCTCCTTCTGCTCTCCATTGCGTCTTCTGGCTGTTACGGGACCTGGCATATGCTAATGCTGTGACGTCACATGCACATCAAGTCATTAGCATATGCTGGGCAGAAGCAGCTGGAAGACGCGATGGAGAGCAGAAGGAGTAGCTGATGAAGGTTAGTGAAGGGAGAGGGGCATCACCCCCCAGTGTCCCCTCCCTCCTTCCCATCCTCCTTCTCCCCCTCATCCCTTTCCCCCTCTCAAATTACCTCTCCACACTTACCTTCATCAGCTGGTCCTTCTGCTCTCCATCGCGTCTTCCAGCTGTGTAGAGACCTGGCATATGCTAGTGACATGACGTCACTTGCGCGTCATTAGCATATGCTGGGTCCCCGACACAGCTGGAAGAGGCGATGGAAAGCAGAAGGAGCAGCTGATGAAGGTAAGTGTGGGGAGGTAATTTGAGAGGGGGAAAGGGATGAGGGGGAGAAGGAGGATGGGAAGGAGGGAGGAGACACTGGGGGGTTATGCCCCTCTCCCTTCACTTACCTTCATCAGCTGGTCCTTCTGCTCTCCATCGCGTCTTCCAGATGTGTCGAGACCTTGCATATGCTAGTGACATGACGTCACATGCGCGTCATTAGCATATGCTGGGTCCCGACACAGCTGGAAGAGGTGATGGAGAGCAGAAGGAGCAGCTGATGAAGGTAAGTGAGGGGAGAGGGAGAGGGGCGTTAATTGGAGAGGGGGAAAGGGATGAGGAGAGAGGAGGAGTATGAGGAAGGAGGAGGATGATAAGGGGGGAAGGGATGAGGAGAGAGGAGAATGATAAGGGGAAAGGGTGGAAGGAAAGAGACACAGGGGGAGGGAGAGGGAGGGAAAGAGACACAGGAGAGGGAGAGTGGAAAGAGACACAGGGGAGGGGGGAAGAGACACAGGGGAGGGTCAGTGGGAGAAGAGACACAGGGGAGGAAGAGGGGGTAGAGACACAGGAGAGGGAGAGCAGGGCAAACAGACACAAAGGGAGTGGAGGGAGAAAAAGACCGGGGAGGGAGAGGAGGGGGACAGACACAGGAGAGGGAGAGGGGGAAACAGACACAGGGGAGGGAGAGGGGGGAAGATACACAGGGGAGGGAGAAGGGGAAGAGACACAGGGGAGGGAGAGGGGGAGGGAGAGGAAGGGGAAGAGACACAGGGGAAGGAGAGGGGGGAAGAGACATAAGGAAGAGAGGGGGAGAGAGACACAGGGGAGGGAGAGGGGGGAAGTGAGACAGGTGAGGGAGAGGGGAAAAAGACACAAGGGAGGGAGAGGAGGGGGTAAAGCAGACACAAGGCAAGTCGCTAGTTCAGCATATAAAACAAAGTAATGCAGCATCTAATTCATTACCTTTTATATGCAATTATGCTACTGTGGTATCTGCCATCTTGGCTTCTTCTACTAAACTTCGTGAGGTGGAGGGAGAGGAAGCTGCTAACTACACAATGTGAAAACAGCAGCTAAAACTGTGTTTTTCAATATGACTAAACCAAAATGTATTAGTGTACATAGGCACACCTTCTTGAGAAAGTTAAAGAAAGAATAAAGAAAGATAATGGAACCACTACATAAAAACAATTGTATATAAAGTAAAAAATATAAAGGTTGTGGTTTCTGGCCTATTATCAAGTTTAGTTATGAAAATAAACCATACTGAAAAGATGGTGCCATAGATGTCCTCTTTACCTCTCACATTAACTTCTGGAATATTTCATATAACATTGTAACTCTTGATCTCTGCACTTTATCTATAATTCACTAACTTCAATTTCCTTAAATTGGCCATGAAAATCGAAATATTTTTATCATGCATTTGTAAGACAATATTTCAGATATTACTAACAATTTGTGTCCTGAAATGACATATATAGTTGTGAGCATGCGGGTTGTTGCTAAAGCTGTCGTAAGTCCGTAAACTTTAAAAGTTACGGACTTACGACAAACAAATACGAGACGCAGGACTTACAAAAAAAAACATTACGACCTCGCAAAAATATGACCTTACAACCCAAAACCCGCGCACATGAAAAAATTAAAAACACAATAAATACACACAACAAATACATAAAAAGCTTACCTACAGCAAGGGGAGGCACCCAGGACCTCGAAAACTGAAGTTACACCTTAATTTCACTCGAAATAAAAGAGTTTAGACACCCGAAATTCCCCTAAGCGAGAGAAAAAATGGCTGCCGGAAAAAACAAAAACGAGGCTACGGGACTCTAAAGACGCAAAACACCACCAAACACCTACGGATTTTCCAAACACATACAATCATTACCCACAGCAAGAAAAGGCACCCAGGACCTCTGTAAGTGAAGTTACACCTCCATTTAAGCCCAAATTACAGAGTTTAGACACCCGAAAATCACATAAGCGACAGAAAAAATGGCCGCTGAACAAAACGAAAACAAGGCTAAAGGACCCTAAACACTCAAAACACCACCAAACACCTACGGATTTTCTGAAAAAGTCGGACGACATCCGAAAACAAGGACCCAAAATCAGCCACAGCCACGTAACACACATAAGGCTCCATTTTAGAACACTAACTTACACAATCCGGAAGTACACAGCTACCCTAATGGATTTGGCTCGCGCACGCACACTATTTACACTACACACTGCACACATTCAGATAAACAACCAAGAGCCTCGCAATGAGCGCCAAAGGCGTTCAGCGCGAGGCTCGCAATGAGCGCCGAAGGATCTTGGAACACCAACAAAATGAATGTCGCACACAAACAACATTACTTGCCTTACAATCTTATTGCCGTAATTTTTTGACGGGCAAGTTGCTAGTTATTAATAATAACATGTTTCAAATTGCTGGAAACTTGAAGAAATACCGGTGACCGGTGTGTTGTACAACTCTATTACTGTTGACTGGATGGCGTTACATTTTTTTTTAAATGGGACAGTAAAACATCCTGTAAACTATTTTTTAAATAACCTTTTTTTTCAGGTTGTTAAATATGGTTTCCAAGGTCCCTTTATCTGGACTAAGTGTGTAACTGGACCAAAATACAAATCTACCCTCATGGAATCAATATGCTCAGCTTCCTGACATCAGGCAACACAAACACTAAATGACCATCTGTCCCTGCTAAGCTTCTATTCATCCAGTTATCATCACTTTTGTTTTCATGTTTCACTTTGCCCTCTAGATTTCTAGGCTGCCATCATTGCATCTGTTTGTGCAATATTTAGGAAAGCCTGTACTAATGAGGTACAGCACAGGAAGGTATTCAGAGGAGTATATTGCCTTTGTCCCGGCTCCCAAGCCTCTGTACAATAAAATGCTTTCAGTGCCTTGTGTGTGAATATAATATTAATGCTCTAGTTTTGCATTGTATGTAGGTACGCACTGTAGTTTTACATTATTACATGCAGTAAAATTATAAAAATGAGTCCATTATCAGATGCAAAGTGCAATTATAGAAATGTGTCCATTATGGTCAAAATGTCTATTGCTTTGTAGGAAGAAAAATTAAACTGGCATAATCTGCACCATGTCATAATGAACTTAATACAAATTCATAAATGTAAGCAAACAAAACAATTCTAGAGTTCACCTCTTAGTACTTCCATTTTTTACATATGTGTTACTGTATTGGGCCATATGTACTAGATGATGAAGTGTCTGAAAACTCTTAGGATGTCAACTCTTAGTACTTATGCTGCATCATAGGATAAAACAGTAATGAAGTGGTTCTTCAGTTCTCCAACATGTTTGCCTTTAGTATTTATGGCACATTCTATTTATAAGTTAGCAATAAGCTAGATCGTAAGTTTGCGAGTTTTCACTCTTGCTAAGTGCTTTAGGGAAAGCACTGTGAATGTTTGATTTTAAGCTAAAAAACAAAGCCCTCCATTATTTTGCTTTTTTGTTAATATTTTTTTGATTTGAACTTACCCCCCTGTATGTCACTATGGAATATGTTGGCGGTTACAAATATACTAAAAAATCATAATAATAAGCCATGCTCTCCCATGCAAACTCGCAAATAGGCACAAACGGATACCCTTGATATAATTGTTTTCTTGTGCTCATTGTATACAGAGTAGAGAAAAGCAAAATTGATTGTATGGGATTGTGAGATTTGCAGCCTGTCAAGCCTGTTACAGTGAAACAGTAGCAGGCCTCTATCACCCCTAGCAAGTGATGTTTTCAGGAGGTTAAAGGGTTTAGCATTGGTATAGGAGCCAAAAAGAAAATTTGGGAGGGGGGATACTGCATATAGTATAAAAATACCACACAACTGCTTTTCTACACATAAACACTTGAACAATCTGGGGGGATTTGTACCCCTCTACCGCCGGTTCCTACAGTCATGGGGCTTAGCAATGACTATAAGTCCTGTCTTAAAGGTCCCAATAATGGTTCTTGTTGGTAAATTTAGCATTCAGCATCCCTGATAACATTACATTTAAAAAATCAAATGACACATTAAAGTGGGCTTTGTCAGGGATTTGTAGCTCTGTTTCAAATTTCTCTGCAGCCTAAATAAAATAATATGAGCAATGGGAGTTGAGATCAAATATGGATATAATGAGGGAAGTAGAAATGGGAGTCAAAAGGGTGTGAAATGAGAGCAATGACATAAAAAAATATATATATTAATTTAATATAGCGTAACAAATTGCAATATTTTATTAACCACACATTTAGCATCAAGGCATGCTAAATAAGTACTGTAGCTGAAAATAAGCAAGGAAAATGTGTGTGTGTGAAGAGGCACTCAAGATGTTCCATTTGTAGTGAGACCTTCTACTTGTGATCCTGTACTTAATCTCCTCCTGAGAGGAGCTCACAGGTTTACCTGCAACCAGTAAGTAAAAAAAGAGTTAATTGTGCACATCCTATTACATTAGAACATGCTGCCAGTTACGGGCTTGAGAGGCAAACCCGTTAACCTTTTTTCACACGTTGGATGTGCGGCCGTGAACGTGATCAATTAGACAAACCCGTAGTTATGAGTTTAGATGGAGCCAATGGAAACAGAGATCGTCATCATTACGTCACTGAAAAACAGAGTCTTATGTTTTTCCATTACGAGTTACGATCGGACCCACTATTCCAGAAATAATCGATATAACACGGAAATTTAACATGAAATAAAATCTTTTTTGAGGCTGATTTTGCGAGCTTGAGAATGCTGTGCTAATTATAAGACCTAACATCACTTTCCCTGTTAATAACAGTACAGTAGGGTGTGTATATGTGCATTTAAAATGCTACGGATTGGACTTTACCCCCCTTGGGGGTCCTCTCTAGCACTCGTTGGCTTCTTGGCTCCATTTGCGTGTTACGGGTTTGAACACCAGTGAATTAGTTGCAATTTAATAGCATGATTCAAAAGGTAGCAGTTACGGGCTTGACAGAGCAAAGGATTTGCGGTCCTGAAGTTCCACGTAACGTAGGCTTTTTTTGCACATAACCCTCAGATTGGCAGCGGCTTGCTTCATGGGGCCAATTTAATAGGCTACAGTATGAGCTACGGTTTAAAGGGGCTGATAGTCTGAGAATGTAGCTACTAAACCTAGGATCTGAGCTTAAAGAGACATGGAACACAACTGACAAAATTAAGTAAAACCTGTTTCAACTTCATTGAAACAAACAGGGAATGCAGAGAGCTTACTTTATTCTGTAGATCTCATTAGCTCGCAGAGGGCAAGCCTCAAGAGCGGTAAATGTCTGAATAAGTTTTGGTGCTCCGAGACCTTTATTTGAAAAAAGAAAACACACTGTTACAGTTTAGTAAATACAGGTGGTCCCCGGGTTACAGATGACCTCGACATACAAATGGCCCATTCCTAAGAACTGGCTCTGAATTAGTTTGTTTTTATGCTCCTTTTGTTTGAATTTAAAGAAAACGGCCAATAGTATATGTAACGTATTATAGTGCAGGAGTATTATTTTTATTATGGTATTACACTGTATTATTATTACCACAAATGATCCATAATAGTATTGCTAGTATTATTATTATTATTATTATTATTATTATTATTCTCAGTTACATACAGATGCGACCTAAAGGAACATATTTCGTCCTTAACCTGGTGACCACCTGTACCGAAAAATATTTCCAAGTCCCTCTACATGCTGTGTTTTCCTGTGTCTACTAACTTGGATCACCAACACAGACTGTCTAAAATGTACCACGCTGTTTTTACTCTTAATAGATGTTGAAGTTCTCTATTGGGTCACATTCAAGCAGGTTTATCACTCATTAAATGTATCAATGAAATAGTAATTAAAAAATTAAGCAGGGATGTATGCTGAACATATTTTTTACTTTGTATCATTTCAATTCCAAAAATGGGTTAAAGTTAGAATCTGAAAAACTTTAAAAAGTTCAGGAGTAAAATGTCTCCAAACAGAAAATGGCTACGCTGCAAGGCATCCTCTGATTAAATACACAATACCTTGCTGTCTTTGGTTGTTTTTTTTCAGTTTGTCAAACAGAGACTTGTTATCCACTTGATCACTTTAGTAAGGCAGCCATAACATGGTGTGTTTCAGCCTGAGGTTTTCCAAGGTTAGGGGATGCTTCCAGACTACACTCAACCTGTCTGTTGAGGTTAGCTCAAATCTGCTACAAACATAAAAAAAAAAACTACAGCGGTTTGTTTAGAAAAGAAAATATCTATTTATTTGCAGTCACAATATTTAATTTGTAGCTGTTTTAGGTTTTACATTTCCATGTTCAATACAAGTCAGTAGGGACTTGTTTAATGCACTGCATAGTACCGAATTGCCAATGCTCATTCCTAATCTCCCCCAAAGATTTAAGTCTAATGATGTAAAATCACTAGTAATTGCATCCCTCTTTCTAAAGTAATCTTGATTAATGAACTTTGCCCTTTAATCCCTCACAATGTAATAGAAGTTAAAGACAAAGTAAACTGGGTATTCCATTAATACTTCACTTGTGGCAAAAGCCGGTGTAATTTTTCACATTTATCAGCTTTAGCACTTACAGGTTTATTGAATGTACATTAGGCAGGGAATAACCTGGGTACGCTTCTGATTATTATACGGCTAATGCACATTCCTTGGTAAAGTTTAATTATAATCTCCGCACACATTTGCAGCATTTGCTTGCAGGGTTTGTTACAGACAGAAGTAGCTGGCATGACATATTCAAAGTAGGAAGCACAGTCCCCCCGGGCATGAACCTGCCATAGCCATCAAAGTCTGTAAAATGATCAACCGAAATACACTATAAAAGTATGTACAAATGTTCGACAAGACACCTGATGATTAAGTGTCTATGTAAATATGATGTTCCAGAAAAACAACGGGTGGGGATTGAGAGAGATGATCGTAAAAATGATGAACGTCTGCAAACAGGTTACGATCTTTTGTTATTAATATTACTACTGTATGTATTTTAAGATTTTTTTAATAAATAAAAATGAATATAATAATTGCAGGGAAGGAACGTGCTTCTATGAAACTGTTGGATAAGACTAGGCTACACAGAAACACTTGCTAAGAGATATATGTATTGAAAGACATTATATTTTATCAGTTAGATCATTTATTTATTTCATATTTCAACAAGTCCCCTTGCCTAGTTCTTTTAAGGAATGCAATTTAAGTGATTTATTGTACGTCACCTATATAATTGTGTGTGTAATAAATGGTTTTAATGTAGGAAATCTCTAGTACATGTGATGTATAGGATAACATATGAGTGGAAAGATTCCCTTACATTTCATCTACCTGTACATAACACATCTCTTTTCTAGTATACCCAGTTCTACTCCGCTATGTATCTGATGGCAATCTGTATGCTATGCCAGCAACAGAGAATAAATCAGATGATTCTTGGTTATTTGACAGGTAAATGGCTATTAGAGCCAACTTTCTTGGTTTTTCCACCCCCTGGAGAGACAATGAGTAATGAGGAGTAGAGATGATCGAAATAGAGGTTAGATAGATTATGATTTGTCATACACAGAGACCGACAGTGCCCACACACTCTACTCTATGTTACACCACTGTATGGAGAGCAGGACCATTTGGTGAAGCTAACAGTTGTTTCAGTTACCTCTAATGAGTATGTCTTTGTGAATCGCTACTGTATTTTTTTTCTTCTCTGTCCCATTTGTGTCTCTCTTTCACCCCTGTTTATGTATTTATTTAGTCCTAGTAAGTTGGTAAAGGTGGGTTTGCTTTTTAGCATAAAATGTAGGTCTTTCTATGTTGCCTGCAAAAGCCAAGCACTTAAGATTTTCCTCTGGCCATTTTTAAAGATAGCCAGAAGATGTTAAGTGTATCATCTCCTTTGTTATGATGAACACTGGTATGACCACCAGAACAAAGACATGCTTGGTGTCACGTGAGAAAATGGAACATTCAGTGGCTATTTCTAACTTGGTGTCCTTTGCAGACCACACCCAAGATCCATAGATAGATGTATTAATATACATCAGTTCCTTCTGGTTAGGCGTCATAAGCACTCACATACATTTTTGTTTAGTTTTCTTTCATTGGAAGAAAATTGTGGTAATTCTTTCTGTGCATATTTTCAGTGTATGTATATTAAATTGGGATTTCGGAATCTTGTTGTTCACTATAAGTGTGTTTTTGGTTTACATGTCTGTCAAGACTGTTCGACCCTTCATGAAGAGCTCCTACTGTCAACTTTTTGATCTGGGGTCGACTGTTACCTGCCAGTGCACAAAGGATTGCCCTTGAGATCCAGAACATTGTTGGCAGGGTGATGCTACAAGGCACTCTAAATTACCATTAAGTGTTGCACATATATAAATAGAGAACATCTGTCTGTAACTAATGGTACGTGGAAGTGTTAGGCTTTCCTCATCCACATATGTTCCTGCTGTTCAGAACTACCAAGCTATATCTTATGATCCACAGCTCTTAATTTGGAAACAGATGCCCCCTTATATGTTCCCATAACTCCCATATTTTGTTTGTAATTTTGTAGGTAGTTTTCATATTTGCTGTTGAACATAAGTGTATTTCTGTAATGATAAATAATAACTAACCCATTATACACATTGCATGTTAATGCAATCATTTGTCTGAGACATACAGCCTTATTAAATTGCGATTTGGCCAATTGAATATGGCTCTTCTATATAAGCACAGAGCATATTTTTTTTACAGAAGTTTTTAGTCAGTGAAGACCTTGCTTTTGGATAGAAGTTCACTAACTTAAAAAATCTGTTGTGTGCTTTTACAGAGCCCTTTTCAATTGGCTGAATCATAATTTAATAAGGTTGATGGTATTTTAAGTAGAAACAAAAGATAATCAGTGTTATATTCTTAAAGGGTGATTAAATGGTGATCTTTTGTGACAACCCTTATACTATTTTTTGGGGGTATTTGAGACTGAAGCACCTACCATCCCCATATATTTTATTTATGAACTGCTTAACATTTTGGTAGCATGTACTGCCACTTCCAAAATAAGCAGATTGTAATAAAGGAAAGGAGCTTCAGCCCAAAGATCAGAGGAAGCCAACTATTTGTACTGTATATGTCTTCATAAAATACCAATTCACTTACAAAGATTTCTACTACTTAAAAGTCCTCTATTTTAGTGTGTTAGCCTCTGTATCTCATCGTCATCCGAGACGTATTATTTACCTTTCTTTCTTACTTCTCTTACTATTCTTTTTCCATCATGCTCCTTTAACAATAGGCTGAACAATCTTTACGGTTTACCTTGCTAGACCAGAGACTGGTTGACCTATGCATAAATACATCACTGTCACAACATGTAGGCGTTATTACTGAGGGTTCAAGAGTCAGCCTGCAAAGGCTGAGTGTATATTGGTATTTGAAGCCCCCCACAGTGTAACATTTTGCAGGCTGAGATTGCTAGAATGTACGTTGCAGCCCATATTTGTGGCTTCAGTTCCTTACGTTAGCAATGCCCAAGCACAAATTAACACACATGGTACCATCCAAAAAGAAGAATTATATATAGCGTAACAGGATTTACGCATCAAGAGGCTTAGTTCAGAAACAGCCAGAGCCCCTATGGTTTCATTATGTATTCAGACATGTAACAATAGTAGTCTGGGCTTGTGCAGGAAAGCTTCATTGTCGTTTCTGAAAACATCTTGATTAAAAGTTGTATAAAACATTGATAAACGATTTCTAATATTGCTTTTTGTGCCTACTCTATCAACATTGTTTCCACACAATCTAGCTATTGGATTCCATAGTTGACAAAAACAATTAATTTAAATATTGCGTTGATTGATTTCCTAAATATTTGTTTACTCAAAAATGATGTAAAAGCTTACTTCCAAAAGATGTTAAAGTTAAGCATTGTATTGGTATGTTAAAATATCTGTACTGTGATATGAATGACTGCCTATAAAAGTATATCCATAAAAATAATAGTGAAGTATAAACTGTTATGTGTGTTGAGATGCTATGAAACGTTGTTTTTTTATTTGTAGTAACATGGTTGGCAATTTAAAAATGTAGCTTTTGTGCACTTTTTCAGAAACTGCAAAAGATATCATGGCTACTCTCCTTAATGACTTTACGCTAACTACATTTACTTTGCCAAAACATTGAACAAGCATTGTCTCATAATGATTTAAATGCTTTTCATGTTCTGTCGATCCATAAAACATAAGGACTTCCAAAGCAACAATGTATTATCACCCATGAAACCAGCATGTCCTACCAATGTTGTAACAAACATGATTCCTTTCCGACTGTATCAAATCTATTTCTACGCTGCATTGTAAGCCGTCAGAATTGGTGTTGTTTCTAAGTTCCATTCAGATTTTTTTCCTTGGTTTGAAAGGGGAAAGGGACAGATTGCCCCAGTATAATTTGTTCTGGCAATTATTGGAAGGCCCCTACTGTGAGGGAAGCCACAGCTTGCTGATGCGTAAATCAAACCAGCCATCCTGGGCCTCAGACAAAAGGAGATCTTCTTTTCTCTGCGTGAAGTGAAGCATGTATTGACATATTGGCTGTGGTACCAGCCTATTACAAACCCGGTGGAGGACAAAAAGAGTTATAGAAACTGAAAGACTGGAGTATAAAATGTAATCTGACAAGTGGATGAGCTGTTTTGACTACCTGGTTATATTATTTGTCAAAACATCTTTGGTTTAAAGGATTTTTTGTTACTGGCTTTCACATATGAGAAAAGTAAAATCTATTCTGCAGACACATTCTAGGTAACATGGCTCAGTGTGTTTCAATGCATTGAAAACGGTAAGGCCTCTGTATTAAGAGGATTAGCGGTGTTGGAATGATTCAGAAATAAATAACAGCTATATTATGTGTCAGAAATTAACATGTTATGTATTAAAATGTTTATGAGTTCAAATGTATAATGCTCTCTATGGAGTAAAGTGTAATCTATGTTTTATTGCTTAGCATAGTGTTTGGGATAGAGTCAGAAAGAGGAACGAGTTTATTTGTTATATAACTCATATTGGTAAAAACCATATATCACTGTCAGTTTAATACATACACATATATAGTGTAGTTACAAGAAATATATGTTGCATAGTTTGCGTGTCAAATTGTTCATCAGGTTGAAGTTGGCAATAGTTCTCAACAACCAAGACATGTTTTTATATATGTACCGTATTGGTCCGAATATAAGCCGCACCCGCATATAAGCCGCACCCGTAAAATTCAAGGGGAAAAAATAGAAAAAAGATAGTACTCAAATATAAGCCGCACCCGTAAAATTGGAGAGAAAAAGACTCTCAAAGTGATCAGCCATTGCAAGAAACAGGCTTTCTAATTAGCACTTTAACTTTTTGTTGCAGGTTACAGGCTTTACAGGATGTTAGAATCACTAAAACCGTAAATCGCTATTCAATACTGCATGTCTAAAGCACGAAAATCGTCACCCTTAACTCGCAATCGCGCGAATCGGCAGTCATTTTGCGTTCGTGAATAGAAGCCGTACACGTAACAAGCAAAGTTCCCAAATCGGCAATGATTTTTTTTTACGGTCGCGAATATAAGCCGCACCCTTAACTCGCAAGCTCAAAATTCGGACCAATGCGGTATGTTGCACAGATACTGCAAACACATTCAAAGATCTTAAGGCTAAAAAATTAAGTTAATCACACTTTAGAAAATGTAAGTCCCTTTGTACAATTTAGCATGGAAATCATTTTTGACATATAGATTTTTCTGTAAATAATTTTTCCAGAAACATTTTCTAAACTGAATATTTATTGCACTAACTACATTTTCAGCCTTTTGTGTTCACTTTATGATCTTCCGTTTCTTTATTTTTTCCTTTGGGTATGGAAGCCAGAAAATTCAGAGAAATATTTTTTTCAGAAGCATGCAAACTATGCTTTCTTTGCTCTGTATACGTACTATCATCTCCTGCAGTTTTTCTGTCATTACTTATTGACTACTGCCTTTTCTAAAGGTATTCTCTTTACTGCTGGAGGGACATGCAGTGTTCATAGAGCTAGACTGCTGAAGTAAGACAAAATAGCTTCTGACAATGCCCCATTTTGCTATCCCTCTGTGTTCTCTGGCCTTAGGCAACATTAGTTTTTTTTAACATAGATTATAATCCCATACGATTTTTGTGAAACTTTGGTCACACCAATCAAGATGTACAGAGAAAATAATAAATTCTAATGTGTGAGTAATTCTATTTAATTAGAAGCAAGGAGATGCATGTACTTTGTCTGAAATATATCAAAAAGAGATTTTGTAATATTTCCCGGTTACAGCAGAAGGCAACTGATAATGATTTACATTAGTTTAGCCTACATAACTTATTTCCTAAAGAAGTGCAATTAATCAGAGTTGTATTAAATATTGCAAAGCAAACAGAATCGCAGTCTTACTTTCCACTGGAGGCAGAATTTGAGAACAACACCACAGAGATGTACCCTCTGCCCTTGTGACTCATCAAGTTTAAACACCAAACACGTTTCGCAAATAAAACAAGTGGGTTTGTCACTGTAATATAATCTCCCCACAATTAGTAACCAGTATGCCGCCAGCCTAAAGCAAATTTATTTTTTATAAAAAGGCAACTAATAATGACAGATTTCTCCAGGAGTACTGTAATTCCTAATTAACGATGATTTAAAAGGGCAACCCTGATGCATTGTTTATTTGCATAAAAGCCAACATGACATTAAAAGAACAGTTCTTTTAATTAGGCTCAGAAAACTTCCAATTAAATTCTGAGATTAAAGAATGTGAGGGGGCTTTTTGATATCACGGCTATGATATTTCTACAAAAACACAATAATCTACCTGTTTCACACAATTGATAAAGGTTCATTGGTCTGTTTTTCATTTATTTTACATAATATTTTACTAAACACAGCACACTGCATTTGTTTGATCAACGTAGAATGCTTTTTTTTTGATATATCCAAATATTGAGTTCATTTGTGCTTTTGATCATAACTGAGCACAGCCAACAGATCCTCAGCATCTCTCTTATGAATGATTCTCTCAGGGCTTGCTCAGCAGAGAGTGGGTGGGATGGAGGCAGGGGGGAGCATCAGACTAAAGGCTAGAGCACTGATTGGTGTTTCCTTTTGAAATTCTCTTCTTCGCTTCTCACTGAAAGTTACTCAGCTTCAGAAGTGAAAATGCAACTTTTGTTTTTTTTCAAAGGCAGTTAACTAGAAGACCTATTGAAGTGTGCTGCTTTTTACCTTGTAGGAACTGCTGGATTCACACCAGAACTATATAAAGTGGACTGGACATCATCACTTAAACAGGAGGACAACCAGACATTTACGGTAATCACGAGGATAAAACAGGTAAGAAGCAGTAATATTTTATATATAATACAGCAGACATTTTATTTATTTGATTTATAACACATTTGCCTATGTGAATATGTTAATTTGACAATTATAAAGTGATGACCTTGAACTAAGCTCGAATACATGTATTTCTGTATTTCTAATGATAAACAGCCCATATGGGGATGACCAGCAAGTGCATGTACAACAATAAAACAATATTATTATTTTTTTCACTACCATTGTTTCATGGCTGTAAATGAAAATGTGATTGATTGTGTTTGTAAGAAGAAAAAAAAAGTTGTTTTTCTTTTCCTTATGAAAATGTGTGTTGGAAGAATTAATCCCCACCGCTTCTCTCTTCAGTGGCTGGACCACAATGCTGTTTGGAAGTAGATTAAAAAGAAATTGGTTCAGATGACTAGGTACTGTGGTGGATTAAAATGATTTGTTTCCAGCTCCTCTGGAGCAGTAATAGCCACAGTATGTTCTACTTTTTGATGTATAAACATTCCTCATGCATATGTATCTTTAAAGGTACCAAGCAATATAAATTCCTAATAAGGATTATATATATTAATGCTAACAATGAAATTGTGGAAATAAAAGATAATTTTAGGCAACTGTATAGTCGGTTTAAAAGCTAGATGTTACAATTAATGGAGAATACTTGTTAATTTTGCTTTCTGCTTTATATTTAATAAGAAGTTAAAGAGTCCTTTTGCCACATCTTTTTTTCTGGGCTTAATTTCCCTCTCACCTTTTGTGACAGTATGATGGAAAAGCCTGCCCCTGCTATCTTTACCAAGCCTGAATAATGAGGCTGATTGTTTTCCATTCATGTACACATAATGTCGACTTACTATGCTGTGAGTGGAGAAAGAGCTTTCTCTGAAATACTAATTGGGATTAAAAATGTTGCTGTGCTGTAGGGGATGTGAGAGAGCAGACATCCAACTCACTTTACACCCCATTACATTGGAGATTCAAATATTTCATAACTAGATGGTGTGTTATGTGTGCACAGTACTTAAATCAAATAAGCACTTCATTACTTTCTTTTATGTATATATGTGCTTTTGACTATGAACCCAAGCTCCGAGGCAGAAATTAATGAGAATCACTTTTTTTTACTTCCATGTAGAAATGCAGTTTATTAATTGGATTCATTTCAAATAGCTTCAGGGGAATTGCACTGGGTATCTGTGTTGTACTTTCCACACAAAGTCTAACAAGGTATCAATGAGGTTGTCCCTTTTCATTTGTAAAGGCAGAAGCCCCATCTGAATAAAGAACAAAGCAGCGGAGCTGTTGGTTCAGTGAATAGCAGAGGTTTGGGTACTTGCTGAGGTTCACGTCACAGGGTCCTTTGATGCAGATTCTCTGTTCCAAGAGAGTCGCCCTGCAAAGGGAAGAAGGAACATCAGGAATTCTGTACCACACACACACAATTACACACACACACACACTAGAAACTGTAATCATTTTTATAGCACAAAAATGTAGCAGATGGCAAGGGTTGGAAAATACTGAAACCCTTCACTTTCATTAATCTCCCCTCCCCTCGCTTTTTTATAAAATCCCACCCTCTCTCTCTCTCTCTTTCTTCTTTTCCCTTTCACCCATTCTTCTCTTCCATAGTGTCCCTTTCCTATCTTCTCTCTTCCATCACGCTTTCCTCTCTCTATTCTTTCTCTTGTTATATTTCCTCTTCTCATCTCTGTCTCTTTTACTCACTATTTCTGGTTGTGCTTATCCATATGGTTTTCTTGGCAAAGAGACTGGAGGCTGTTTCTAGTTCCTTCTCCAGTGCACCACAATTTGTCTGACCTCTCTGCTTTGACCTGCCCATCTTGGCTGACTCTAAATGGCTTCATCGGAATACACAAGCCCCTTCACCGCAGAAAGGGTTTATTACTAAACAGAGGTGTTATGATTATTATTACAGTATTACACTATATCATTATGACCACATATGAGCCATTATATTATTATAATTATAATTATTATTATTCAGGTATCCGCGTTACATACAAATTCTGTTTTGACATTCTCAGGAACGTATCTCATCCATAACTTGGGGACAGTCTGTATATATATATATATATATATATATATATATATATATATATATATATATGTGTGTAATGTATGTGCGTGTTAATACAATACATCATTCATCTACTTTAAATGTAATTTCTTCCTACTGTGTTTCTTTTTCTAGATTAGCTACTGCTAAATGAAAAAATCATTCCTAAGAGTAATTACACACACAAGTCAATGTTTCCTAATGACCCTCTCTGGCTTTTTAACATGCAGTTACTTGGCTCCTTAGAAAGAGAGAGCACATTGAATGCTAGATTTATTAGGCAGTGGTAATTGATTTCACATGCAAATGTTGTGAATGACCCTATATTGTGTGTTAGCCTTTATACGTTGTAATATTACCATTTGACTTCATTTGATGGCCAATTCCTGGACTCTTAAATAGTATATTTATCCAGAAAGGTGTGCGGTATATGAACATTGTTGGGTTTGTTCATAGCTGTTTGTCTCGAAAATATTGGACTAATGGCTAGACTTACTTATCAGGAAAACAGTAGACTCCTTTGCATTTAAGGTCCATTAAGTAGATAGCATTTTCTTTTTAGGAACTGTATCTGTGGCTCCTGGATCCATCCTCAAAGTGAGTGTACCTTAAAATGATCTCTAGAATTGTTTTAATGAAAATAGTTTACACTTCATTGAAATTAACAGGAAATGCCAGGGGCATAGGAACTGGACAAATACAGCCGAAATTAAATGAATAGGGAAAACAAAAATAGCAAAATTAAACTTAATCATGCATTAACAGATTTGGCCACTAGTGAGCGCTATGGAGCAGTATGTCTTTCCCATGAAAGCTTAGACCCATAATTTACCTTATAATATAAAAAAATAAAAAATAAATAAATAAATATATATATATATATATATATATATCTATATATATATATATATATATATATATATATATATATTAGAATCACAGTTATCCAGCATGCAACTAACCTGGACTCTCAAGCAACCGGCACCGGCATCAATTCCCCATTTTAAATAAACTCCTGCTAAACCGGCATAACCGGCACTATCTGGCACATACCAGAGTTCGAGACTGCAAAAAAAAAAACGGCTCAGTTTAGGTGCTAATGCCCTTTTAAAGGCATTTTGAGGGGTTTTGGGGGGTTTAAGGGTCATTTAGACCCTTAAATTCGGGGACTCCCGATTAACAGGAAACTACACTTATCCGGCAATAGGGAGTTCCCATAGGTGCCGGATAACAGGGTTTTTACTGTGTATTTATATATATATATATATATATATATATATATATATATATATATATATATATATATATAGACTTTTTAAAAAATATATAATTAGAGAAATTATATAATTATTTTTTTTAATAATACAGAGGTTAATTCTCCCCCCAAAATTTGTTTGGCCTCTTACGCCTATGGGAAGTCCATTTGTGTCCATAGAGTACTTAAGATTGTAGACGTTTAATTGACAGGCAAATATGACTCGTATAGCTATGTTGCTGCACATTGGCTGATGGTGACAGGCCCCAAAGTAAATTGTATATTCAAAGCAGTATATTCTGCTACAGGAGCTTCCATATAAAACAGAAACACAGCAAACTATAGTAAAATACCCTCTTTCAGATGCACCGCATACAAAAAGCTTCCTATGTCTTTTAATTGGATCCACTGGCATTGTATTATCCATCCTTGTATCTCAGTAGGAGTATGAGTGGAGAAGTAATATACTCCTTTATTTTCACTACATGAAAGGATAGGGTCTGTAGATAATCCATTTGAAGACTGTATGTGGGCTATGATTTTGAATGTTGCTCATTAATATTGACTTAACTGACTTTTTATAACAATCTGCAGCTTATTAGAGTAAGACACTATTGCTGAATACTTACAGAGATCTTCCATTAAAATGGCCTCAAACTTTCAACAATTATAAAAAATCAAAACAAAACTGGGCACTAAAGAATGAAACATATATATTTCAAAGATTTAGCTAAATTATGCCCTACTTGCATGTTGAACACTGCAGTATACAATATGTTACCTGTGGTGCTTTTACAGTTAATTATCCCAAAATGTATATATAATTAAAGACAGCATTATTTTCTTTTTTATAATAAAAAGGTGATGCTGCTGATAATATTATAATCCGACAATTCTAAAAAGATTATAAATTGTAAAACATTTTATGTGCCTTTATTTGAGGATTAAATATGTGCTCTTTCTCTTCACATAGTTAAATAATCTTTTCAGTTTTTACAGTTTAACAGTCCCATGGATGTATTAAATTGCTACAGCACTGGTTTTATTAGTCATAATCTCCTTATTTCTAAGATTATTTGTAAATATACAACCTCAGACTGTTTCTGGGATAATTATTAGGAAAAATCTCTCATATTATACATAGTGTCCTAAATTATATTGGTAAATATGTTAATTAAACTCAACACATATTTTTATTATATGTGTTGATTACTTTATTTCAATTAATGACTATATTTCTAGTATTATATGTATGATTAAAAAAAACAATCTTATGTTGAAAAGTGAATCAGTTAGTGAGATCTTATTACTATTTTATAAATGTATGCATATATCACTGTCAACTATTTTTTAAGAATACAAATTTAACTTTTTGTAAAAGATTTGGGGAAGGAAGCATGGGTCCTATCTAGGGGCTATGGCTGCTCAAGAACATAATCTTTGTCTGTGGTTGCATTTTGGTCTTAATAACACTAAAGTCACTTGCTTCTTTACTGGCCCAGTTAAATGTATGTGTCATGTGAAAAGGGAAGCTTTAGATTCAAACCACCCGCCTTTCTGAGTTCATAGAGGTCTCCACGCCACCTAACCGAGGCAAAAGCCACATTTGTAAGTATTCAAAAGTCTTCATTCACAACTTTATTGCTGGGAGAAGGTGTGGGAGTAAACCCGGGCTGTCATACTGAAAAGAAGGAATTTGTCACAAAATCATCAGTGAGGAAGAACTTCATGTAGAGGTTTTGGGGTCAGAGGTGCAAACTCTGATGGTGGCCAGGCTCAGTTCTACTGGATATTATTTTGGAGTAGCAGAAGACATTTTTTAACAAATTATAATCACATGGTTAACATTAGTAAAGATGTATTCTACATATATGACTGCTGAGATGTTCTAATTACAAATAATGTTTTTTGATAACTATGTAACTGTATCCATGATGTTGGATATCTTTTTTTAAGACTTGTATTGTTTCAAGTAATTAAAACCACATGATAATATATGTATAAAAATATATTTTGGGGTAATTAAAATGTGAGACATGCTAGATATATAAAATCCAATGGCTCACATGATCTTGATCTAATGCAGTAATTATTGAAGTGAAACCACGCTAAACAAATCTTGCTCATGTATTTGATTGGTCAATTAATAATAAATGACCCACATAAAAGATTGAGCTCTAATGTATGAGATTAAAGTGTACACCTTTTGCAATGTAAGTCATTTGCTACTGCATTTTCCCTTTATCCTGGGTAAATTCCTAACCTACTACTTTTTATGCTAAATATGATTTTTATACAATATATAAAGAACAACAGCAATTTAACTTGTTACATAAACTGCAGTTAACTGTAGATTAATTCATTAATATCACAAAAATCATAGAAGAGTTGTATATATCTTTTCTGAAAATAACTATTTGCTACCATTTTGCATTAAATTTCATAAAACATAAAGTCTACAATATGGCTCCTTCAATAGCTGCTTTTGCAGAAACTGCTTGTGTCTGAGACTTTCCACATATAACCACTAGTAAAGTGGTTCTCAACAGCCAGTCCTAAGACCCATGCCGGTCCCTGAGACCTTATCTGCGGTCCTGAGGCCCATAGAGGGATGAGGAGAGCACTTTAAACATACCATAACATTAGTCATAGTTACAAATATATTATTAATGCATTAAACTAAATGAAAAATCCGTTGTGTCTTATGTAGTATCACTCTGTTAAAAATGTTCTGGACCTCAATGCCAGTCCCTATGAACATTGGAATTCAACTAGCGGTTCCCTAGATCAAAAAAGTTTAAGAATCACATCTCTAGAACATCCTTACAGATATGGAGTGGTTGGGGACTCTATTTTATGTTACAGTTCTGTTTAATAACAGTGTTAAAGAGACTTATTATGTGGCATACTGAGCCATATAATAAGCCTCAAAAGCAATGCTGTATTTCTCAGGTATAATTTACTGTAGAGAAAAGGCATAGTTCAATGTATAGCCAGATGTTCATGTTCTTCAAGATGAAAACAACTTCCGGTTGGGGTGACAGTTATCCTTTTACGATCCACTACATTGGGCAGGGTTACAGAAGAACTAAATATAGATATTATCTGCATCTAAGATCCTTCACAAATGAGTAATTATGTTGAGAAAAAAACAGTTAAGTCAAAATTAAATAAAATTGTTGAAATTAAAATACTCTATTCTTTTTTTACCTTCTAAAAATATTTTTTCTATCATCAAGGCACATATTCTAAAGCAACATACTTACAGTGCCTTGCAAAAGTATTCACCCCCTTGGCATTTTTCGTGTTTTGTTGCCTCACAACCTGGAATTAACATGGATTGTTTGAGGATTTACATCATTTAATTTACAGAACATGCCCCCAACTTTTAAAGATGATTTTTTTTTTTTTATTATTGTGAAGCAAACAACAAATAGAACAAAATAACAGAAAAAGTCAATGTGCATAACTATTCACCCCTAAAGTCAGTACTTTGTAAAACCACCTTTTGCGGCAATCACAGCTCCAAGTCGCTTTGGATAAGTCTCTATGAGCTTGCCACATCTTACAACTGCAAAACTGCTCCAGCTCCTTCAAGTTGGATGGTTTGTGCTTGTGAACAGCAATCTTTAAGTCTGACCACAGATTTTCTATTGGATTGAGGTCTGGGCTTTGACTAGGCCATTCCAACACATTTACATGTTTCCCCTTAAACCACTCAAGTGTTGCTTTAGCAGTGTGTTTGGGGTCATTGTCCTGCTGGAAGGTGAACCTCCGTCCGAGCCTCAAATCACACACAGAGTGGTGCAGGTTTTGCTCAGGAATTTCCCTGTATTCAGCACCATCCATCTTTCCCTCAACTCTGACCAGTTTCCCACTCCCGACTGCTGAAAAACATCCCCACAGCATGATGCTGCCACCAACATGTTTCACTGTGAGGATGGTGTTCTTTGGGTTGTGTTAGGTTCGCGCCAAACATAGCGTTTTCTTTGATGTCCGAGAAGTTCAATTTTAGTCTTATCAGACCAGAGCACCTTCCTCCATACATTTTGGTAATCTCCCACGTGCCTTTTCGCAAACTCAAAACATGCCATTTTGTTTTTTGCTGAAAGTAATGGCTTTCTTCTGGCCATTCTGCCATAAAGCCCAACTTTATGGAGCGTACAGCTTATTGGCGTCCTATGTACAGATACTTCTGCTGTGGAAATCTGCAGCTCCTCCAGGGTTACCTGTGCTCCCTCTCTGATTAATGCCCTCCTTGCCCAATCCGTGAGTTCTGGTGGGTCGGCCGTCTCTTGGCAGGTTTACTGTTTTGCCATGTTCTTTCTATTTGGTTATGATAGATTTGATGGTGCTCCTGGGGATCATCAAAGATTTGGATATTTTTTTATAACCTAACCCTGAATTGTACTTCTCAACAACATTGTCCCTTACTTGTTTGGAGAGTTCCTTGGTCTTCATGGCAGTGTTTGTTCAGTGGTGCCTCTTGCTTAGGTGTTGCCTCTGGCGCCTTTCAAAAAAGGTGTGTATATGTAATGACAGATCATGTGACACATAGATTGCACACACATCATTTCACTAATTATGTGACTTCTGAAGGTAATTGGTTGCACCAGAGCTTTTTATGGGCTTCATAACAAAGGGAGTGAATACATACGCACATGCCAATTTTCTGTTTTCTATTTCTAAAAAATAGTTTTATGTATATATTTTTCTCATTTCACTTCACCAACTTAGACTATTGTGTTCTGATCCATCACATAACATTCAGATTAACAAAACATGGAATTTAAGGCTGTAATGTAACAAAATAGGTAAAAAGTCAAGATGGGTGAATACTTTTGCAAGGCACTGTATATATACTACTAGCGACTTACCCATCAAAAATGACGACAATAAAATGTGTGCTGTTTGCCACAAAATGTGTGGATATGACGCCTCTGACCACATGCGGCGCTCATCGCGAGCCCCGCACTGAGCGCCTTTGGAGCTCATCGTGTGGCTCTCAATGAAAGCCGTTGGCGCTAATTGTGAGCTTCTCCCCCTGTGTACTTTCTATGCCTGTGTAGCTTAGGGGCCTACTGCCTTGGGTTAAGAGTTACTGGCTTGGGTTAAGTGTTAGTGGCTTGAGTTAAATTTTACTGCCTTGTATAAAATGTTACTGGTTTGCGTTAAGTCTTAGTGTTTAGGGATCGTATTTACGCCCTTCGGCCTCGATTTCGCCGTGTTGAAGTTTTTTCGGCAGCCATTTTTTTTCTCGCTTCTGCGATCTCCATTTGTGAAAAAAGGCAAAATATGCCTCAAATGAACTTGCAACCTCACTCACAGGCTCCCTGACTCTCCCCCTGTGCTGTGTGTGAGTGTCCCCCTGTGCTGTGTGTGAGTGTGTAAGTGAATTTGAGGCATATTTGTGTGTTTTTGAATGTTTTTCCAGTTCGCTGGTTCGGACGATAAAGTCGTATTTTTGCAAGCCCCACAGTCCATCTACGTGCTTCAGGACCCAAGTCATACAGCCCGTAAATTTGGCCAAGTCCCGCGTGTCTCGGGATGACGATAAAGTAAGTCCTGCATGTCTACGGCTGCAATGAGCGCCTTTGGTGCTTATTGCAGCCTAAGTCCAACGTGCTTAAACTGCTCGCCTAAAAGGTTGAACTTGATGGACTAAAAGTATTTTTTCAAGCTCAATTACTAAGTAACTATGTATATAATATAACAAGAGCAACATTCTGGAAGGCTCCATGATACATTGGTAGAATCTGTGTGTGAGGGAGGGGTGTGGTACCATTCTTTGATGCATTGACCTGCATCTGGGCCAGTGAGGGTATAGGGCTGTGGTGCCAGTTTCATTCTTATCCAGTAATCAAAAAAAGGTTCTGGATTTCTGCCTCATCCCCCCTTTTATACCTCCCTCTCCACCTATAATTACAAATACACATCCCATTATCCAGCTCTCAGGATGTAATGTAACATACATAAAATGGATTGCTCTACCTATAAATATCAGCTTCTGATATTGTTAGTTTGGTACATTCTAGTTACTTTTTTCTTGCACTGTGGTGGTTCATTAACATATCTTTATGAGCCAATTACATTATTCTAATATTTTTTTTTTTAAATGATTGTTTCTTCCCCTGCTTATATTTAACAACTGGTACGATTAATTGGAAATTATAGTAAAAGTGTGATAGATGTGTTAAATTATTCATAAATTCTTGAACTGATTGAAGATGCGTTTTGTTTTCCAAAGCCAGATGCAGTCATGTGATTTGCCAAGGCTCTCTGGAGCCACAGACCCTACGCACCTTCACAGTATTACTAAACTACGCTTCCCATAACCTTTCATCTCACTGTACTCCTTGGCCCTAATGGCATTGTATTGTATATTAAAACAATAATTGTATAATTAAAAAAATGCCTCAACATTACAGACTTAGGGCCTCATTCAATTGCAATTTGGCCAATTGAATAGGGCTCTAAATAAGCACATAGCATATTTTTTTAAAGAAGTATTTAGTCAGTGAAAACCTTACATTTGGATAGATGTTTACTAACTAAAAACGTATTTAAAAAATATATGTTATGTGCTTATTTAGAGCCGTATTCAATTGGCCAAATTACAATTGAATGAGGGCCTTAGTAATGAACATTTTCATAACATTTTTATTACAACTGATGGGAAATGTACATATGAGTCAATGAAATGTTTTATAAGTTGTGCCTGTACATTAAATTACCACTATCGTCATTTTCATCTGTATGATTCTTTGATAAACTAAACTTAATGATTGGTAAAATAAATAAATAATAAATAAATAAACACATCCTTTACATTTTTATTTTTTATAACCACTTATTCAATACTGCAGGGATCTATTTTCTTTTATGAAATCATCATGTCTGTTACTTTCTCAGGAGAGTGTGTCCTTGTTAAATTATGAGCATTCATCCGACCTCATGAATGTACTGGCAGTTATATTTGCCACATTGACATTCTGCATTTAAAGACTCCTTCTACCTGCTAACATTTACCAGAATGGAAGATCCTACAGTAACATAATAGCAATTTTTGTGTTAGAGATGAAACATTCGAACATTTAATCCCATCTACTACATTTCATAGTTAAAGCAACATTAGACTGAAGTGGTACCCAGACTGTATAATATGGTATACGGTAAGTACCCTTCCCCACCTATTGTAAGCTTTTCAATTGTCTCTAAATAAATCCTGCAGAGCAGCTGTTCCAAAATTGTGATTTGTGAATCATCAAAGGTCAGGGGTCATTTATGTGGCACATTGTCCTTCTAGGAATAGAAAAACATCTAAAAACAAAATTAATAAAAGGTATAATTACGAATAGTCAAAGTACTTTAGAATTCTCAGAGTGATCAAATCTTAGAACATATGTCTCACAATATAATACATGAATGAAGAGATCTCCAAAAGTCCTCCAACACTTCACTCATTAGAGCATGGTCCAAGATCTTGCAAGGACACATAAAGCTACCTTTACATAGAAGGAATTTGTGATAATTGAAGGCAACATGTATAGTCTATCATGTTTAGCTATATAAATTGGTTGATGAAATCCTTTTTTCATTTAGTAGCACACCAGTTACTCCTGTAGTCAAATAATCTTTAAATTAAGGTTAAATATCTCATTACTGAGGGGAATATCTCCATATCATATTTTATTCTGTCTTCAAATTCATTGATTTAAAAGAAAAATCAGAAATAAGATTACTATTCTCTCAATGGAGATCAGAAAATAAGGAGTGCCCTGCAAAACGATCTTTCTTCTTTATTGATTTGTTGTATACAGTAAACTCCTGATTATAACTGTTGTTGCTGGTTAATCGTGAGTTCCCAATTTTATGGTCTAAACGACCTTTAAACCCCCCCAAAATCCCTCAAAATGTCTTTAAAAAGGCATTAGCACCTAAACTGTGCCATTTAGGGCCCAACAAAAAAAAAGTTAGCATTTTTTTTTTTGCAGTCTCGAACTGCCGGATAGTGCCGGTTATGCCGGTTTAGCGGGAGATTTTTTTAAATGGGGAATTGGTGCCGGTGCCGGTTGCTTGAGAGTGCTGGTTAGTAGGGTGCAGAATAACCAGGGTTTTACTGTATTACAATTATCCCTAGGAGCAACCATGATTACTTTTGATCTAACTAATGCACCTTAGAGACATCACAACCTGTATGTGTTAACATCGTTTCACAATATACTGAATAGGCTGCATTGAATAACATAGTTCATCTTAGTGGCTAGAAAGCTGTCACCTTCATGAATATATTGCAACAGCTTTTACTACAACACAAAATTACACAATTTTAGAAATAGAAATGACATATATGTGCCATAATTTGTTTAATATTCGCAGAAGGTGTCTTCACAGAATAATAGAAGGACTTATATTTTTATAAACAGCAGTATCCTGTACTTATGCCTAGACTGGCACTTTCAGACTAATTAACACACCTTTCCAGAATCTACTTCAAATGCTCCAGTTCATTCTGGATTACTTTATAATTAACCCATGCGGTTTGACTGAGTTCTTAAACAGTGTGGTCAAGGCTAATGAGTTTGTGGTATTTATGTTTCCATAATATAGCTGTACAATTGTTTTGTATACTGGAACTCTTTCACCAGTTCATCTTCTGTCTTGAGTATTTGATCTTTGCTTTCTTTTGATCAATGCTGCTTTAAAATTTCATCATTTGATCTTAAAATAATGAATCATGATAAAAGAAAAAGTAGCCATACCTAAGAAGTTATGAGATAAAACCCCAGTGCTCCAAGGAGTTCTTTCTTTAAGAAATCTAAGTCTAATAGTGGATCAAACGACCTGGTGATAATGTACGTGCCAGACTTTGCAGTATTTCCAATGGCTTAGAACTGAGACTGTGTAAGTAATTTGCAATGCCATGCTGTGCCATTATACCTCTTGTATCTGCAAACAGTGGTTTGGTACATATGAAGAAAATGGAATATTCATATCATACTAGGTTACAATATGTCAATTTCAGCATATCAGCAAATGTGTTTAAAAATGGCCTCCACCATACTTACTTTAGAATGCTGAATATTTAAGTTATTAAAGAAATGTGTCACTAAATATCCATTATATAAAAGATAAATATATGACTGTGTTGTACCAGTCAGTGGTCATAACAACAGTATAGTAAATGACATGGACATCAAATGTTTTTTTTACTCAAAAGGCACATATGAATAGATACGATATACACTGGTATATAGGTTAGGCATCACAAAAGATTATTTTTACAGTCAGCAATAGCGGGGGTGCACCACACTGTGAGGTGACAGTGTGTCAGCATGTGCGTCTGTGCATCAAGAAAATAGAAAAAAACATTCAAGGCAGTTGATGTGACAAAAAAGTTGCTAAAAATTATTGATCAGCAGATTGTCTCATTCTCTGTATGTGCCAGCTTTGTGTCAACTGACAGACTCATGCGATAAGTGTACTTCATTTGAACTTTACTAGTATGTCATTTTAATAATGTAAGCCCTTACAGGCAGGGAGCTTGTTCCCTTCTGCCATAGTTTGCATTTATTGTGCATATCTCCCGTTGTTCAAATATGCTAAAGTTATGGGCACCTTTGAAACAAAAAATAATGATCACATACCCAACTATTACCTACTATAACTAAAATTTGATTATGTCTTGTATCACTCTAAAATGCATGCTCTCATTAGAAGTATGTTCTATATAATAAATAAATGATGGTCCTAAAGCTACAAATATATTTAGACATGTTCAATAGGTAGGGGTATTATTTGTTGAAATTTATATGGTTATTTTGAGCTTTATCATTTTAGTAAATGTAACATTTTGTGATCTTAGAAATGTCTGTCTCATAGTTTTAGTACATGACCATTTCAGGCGTCGTTTCAGGCACATCCAGAGCACAATTGACAGAATACTGCTGCACAGATTTATTATACATAGGTGTATTAAAGTGCTAGATGGAGATGTTAATATTTTCCCCATCTCAGTTCTATTGTTTATATATCATGTCTTATTACATAAAAGAGTTAACCTAACATGCAGGTGGAAGCCTGAAATCTTGCACCTTCTTTGAGGTAGGATATCACACCAGCCACGTAACCACATTCGATCTTCAGATCCAAAACCTCTCCACTCTATGAGGCACTGGAGGCTCACCCTAAATAATCTGTAATGGAGCTAGCTCAGTAATGAAGTCCATGGACAGATAGGACAGATGAGACCAATGATGATGTGAAATGTCCTACAACAACCCAAAAGGTAAGGCTTGAAATGTCTTCATACAGGCACAGACCAAACATGCAGTTACAAAGCTCTTAAACTCTGACATAATGGAGCCACCATTAAACATGTGAGAGCAACTCAGTAGTCTCCTGTATACCAGGATGTCCTGATGTAAAAGACAAATGTTTCCACCAGGTGTCAGGTAGATGGTAGAATTATCTTAGGTGGCCTCTTTAGGCTGGGATTCTGCTTGAAGATCCTGGAAAGAGCATTGGCCTTCAGATTCTAGGGCCCAGGGTTGCAGGAAATCATGAATCAAGAGAAAAAAAGAGACTAGCTATCCTGTCTTGCTTTTAATGTACCAATATTGATCTGAGGAAAGACACAGATGTACATTCAAAGATACATTTGTCCAGCTTCGCATAGAGGCTAAGGGATCTAAGACATTACAGTGCTTCCTTGACATTGTGTCTATGATGGGCAAAATCTGGTGACAAAATGAGGATGTCATCTATTTATACAACTATTATGACTGCCAGATTTGTGAACCACGCTCACCTCAAATTTCTCTCTAGGCCGTGCCTTTTGCGTTCTATATCTCAGAGCCCAACAGACAATTCCTGATCACAGAATAATTTCTGAAGAGACAGGCACAGTCAGACCCCTTTTCGTAGGATCTAAGAATCACACACCATGTACCTTTGACTAGTACAACCAGACTCTCTTTATTCTTGCTTGAATTTTCCAGATATCAAAAACACACCAACATTCCCCCCACATGCCTAGCCCCTCCTCTTGTGGGCAATAGCTTGTTACATCCTCACTACCTGGGAGATGTCTATCCCATGATACATCCCCCATCCACATATTATACATGGGATTGGGCTATGCCAGAAGGATGTCTAATGAGCCTTGCATCCTGTTTTACAATTTGTGCTTATCAGATGTAACTGACTCTGGTATATTCACCACTATCCTTAACTAAAACGATCCTTCCCCCCAAACTCCCAATTCAGTTTTTACTACTTTATGACCCTATAGCGGGACTACACATTCTATGCAGTTTTACCCCTTCAAGTGCAGGCCATCACACAACAATGTATAATGGGAAAATTGCCCTGCACTCTCTAATAGTGTCAGATCTTAACCTATTCTTATGACATTCTGAGTACACATCAATTCTTTTAACTTTACCCATACAAACAACATGTCCCAATCAGTCTAACAAGTCTCTTGTCCACTGTGAAAGCCCCTGACATTAGCACCCAGTGTGCCAGAGTTCCAAACACCAGAGTTACTAGTGGAGGGCAGGGGGTCCCATCATGGCCCCAAAATAGTTAATGACAACAACCACATACTGATATAGTACTGTATATATCCCTGAAGATGTCATACAAATACATAGCTGGAGCATCACTATTACAAGTATTTGTAATGGCCATTTCAGGGGTTGAATGCTGTCTTCCATTCATCACTGTCTCAGATTCTCATGACATTGAAGGCCCCGCAAAGATCAAACTTGTTGAGCATTTTTGATCCTCTCAAACTGTTAGTCAGTTCTGAAATTACAGGCAATGGGTACTGGTCCAGTAATGTGACCTTGTCCAGAACTCTGTAATCTATACATGGCTTCAGTGCTCCATCCTTTTTGCTAACATAATAACACCAGCTCCTCCAGGAGAGGTAGATTTCCAAATTAACCCCCTGTTGAGATGTAGGGTGTATTAGACTTAGATGTGACTTAGATGTGACAATGGCAACCTCAGAACATTTAAAGTTCACCTTATTTTTTCTACGATTCCACAGAGAATTCAGGAAGAGGTTTATTGTGGCTAGATGATTCTAGGTTTTTTTTGGTACTGGTTGTCTGATGCTTAGCAGGGAGTACAGGAAAGCAAGTCTTGTGACAGGAATCACTCTAGGACATGATTTGAGCCGCATACCATGAAAACTTGAGATCCTTAGGTTGGAGCCATGGAATTCCAAGAACCAGGTTTTTAGTGGACAGATCAAGTAAGTCCAGCATTAGGATCTCACAGTGTAAGGAGGCAGTAGTCATGATGAGGTCACTGTTTTCATGAAAGATCTGTTGAGTGCCCAAAGGGGACCCATCAATTTAATTGATGAGTAATGGTCTTTCATTGACTTGGGTGGGTATTTTGAACTGTCTTAAAGTTCTTTTGTTGACGAAATTACCTTAAATCCCAGTATCTCTATGACTTGGTTGTCCCACGTCAATCTGACTGGGTCTAGTATTTGTGTGGCATGATGAGTAGCGGTAGAAATTTTATTTGAATGATGCTTCTCTTGGAGGCCCTGAGGTTTCCAAGTTTCATGGGACATGATATACGGTCATGGCCTTTCTCAGTGTATTTGTAACAGAAACATTCCAACCTTCTTCACTGACACTTAGTCTCAGACAGTCAGCCTTTACATTCTTTGATAGTTTCTACATCCAGGAAAGAAGACCTTCTTCTAGGAACTTTTGCCAGAAGTTGTCTTTCCAGCTGACTCGTCATAAAACAGAGAATCAACGTGAGTGGTCAGTGCAATCATCTCATCTAAGGTAGTTCGAGTGTCATGCAGGCTAGCTCATTCCTTATGCAATCAGACAGGCCACTAGCGCTATGGAATATGTTGGTTGCGTTACAAATAAACAATAATAATAATCTATAGTGTAGCAGGCCACTGAGTGACTACCATGTTTCAAGTGAAGGATATCAGTGTCAGAAGAATCTTCCCTGGCAGGTACATCAAAAGTTCTCCTGAATTCTTGTAGGAACAGGTCTAGGTCATTAACTAGAGATACATTTTTTTTCTCAGAGGCAAAACCCAGCCCAGGCAAAACCCAGTCCAGAGCTTCATACAGAAGGAGGGAGGTCACATAGGCATTTCTTGCCTGAACTATTAGGAACAGTTCAGGGTTTACAGTCTACTGCAGGATGCATTGCTGAAGGAAACCATGGCAGGAGATTGGGTCTCCTTTATAGATTCTTGGTACTGAAGAAGACCCAATCTTTGCACTGGAGTTAGATGGTGAAGTGGCATGGGTTTTAGTACCTGATGTAGCTGACATGGTAGGCACTTGAGCAGCTGGTATAGCAGCAGAGGCTTCCATGTGTGTATGGTAAAGGCAACCGCCAACATTGGCAGCTGATGGTGTCACACTTAGCTGTTTACAGTGTCACCTGGCAAATTGATTGAGATGCATGAGTCATGCATGCTTGTAGTTATTCCAAATTAAGTTTCACTTAGAGTAGTTTAGTTTCTTGTACCCCTTGTTGGTGTGTCAAAGTGCCTCTCTGGGAGCAGTGCTGTCAAATCTTCACTCAGATCCATTGACCTCTTGTAATGTCAAGGGTGCAGCACTTGACTGTAGGATTTGACTTGGCAATGGCACTGGACTTGGCCATGGTATTTCAGTGTCTCTGGATGTGGCCTGGTTGCAGACAGACACTTTCTGTGTCCCGTGTCGAGGCTTGACCCCCGGGAGCTGCAAAGATGTGAAAGCAGTCTATGTCTAAGGCAGCACTCCAACTACAGGCAGTGGTTGTATACAATATTATGTGGATATCATGCTTGTGTGTCATTTTCACAAACAATTTTCACCAATAGTTTAGAAAAAGTGATATACGCCAACATTTTGCCTGCTTGTGATGATTTCTGTTTAGCTTAGCCTAAGATATTCCATGCCCCCAACTCCCTCAATCTACTGGCTCTCACTGAAACATGGCTCTCCTCTTCAGACACTGCCTCCCCTGCTGCACTCTCGCATGGTGGTTTTCAACTCAGTCGCACACCTAGACCTGGGAACAAACAAGGTGGTGGTGTCAGTTTATTACTCTCCTCTCGCTGTACATATCACCTCATACCCCCTGTCCCATCCCTCCAATTTTCATTTTTTGAAGTTCATACTATCCGCCTCTTCTCTCCTAGCTCTCTATGTGTTGCTGTAATCTATCCCCCCCCCCCCCCCCCCCAGGTACTCCCTCTCAATTTCTTGATCACTTTTCCGCCTGGCTCCATCACTTTCTCTCCTCCAACATTCCTACACTGATACTCGACGCTCCCACCTCACTAGCAGCTGCCAAACTGCTTGCACTCACCTCTTCCCTTGGCCTCTCTCAACTTACAGATTCTTCAACACTCTCTTGACCTTATTTTCACCAATATCAGCCCTACCTCCAACCCAGTCATCAACCCACTCCCTCTATCTGACCATCACCTCCTTACCTTCAACATCACCACATCTTCCTCTCATCACTCTTCTTCAACCCCGGCCACAATAACCCACAGAAACCTGCTAGAACTTGACCCTACACAGCTCTCCACTGTGCTCCAACCTCTTCTCAGCCCTATCACCAACCTCAACTGCCCTGACACTGCCACCTCACACTACAACTCTACTCTCTCTTCCACCCTTGACACCCTTGCCTCCATAACCACACGCAGACCCATCGATCTCACCCACAACCATGGCACACTACACACACACGTTACATTCAGAAATGCTCCCGCACAGCTGTGCGACTATGGAGGAAATCACACTCCACAGCAGATTTCATTCACTACAAGTTTATCCTACGTTCTTACTCCTCCGCCCTCAATCTGACCAAACAGCACTACTTCACATCACTAATATCAACAATGTCCTCCAACTCCAAATGTCTGTTTGCCACTTTCAATACTCTCCTCCGCCCACCACCTCCTCCCATCTCTTCCTGTCTCACGGCTGAAGACTTTGCCAACCATTTTACACATACAATTCAAACTATCCGCAATGAACTCTCCTCTCATCATGGATCACACATTCCACCCTCTCAACTAACCAACAATACCCAGTCTTCTACACTCCCCATTCCCACAGCCACTTTGAAGTACTTTACCCCTGTAACAGAGGATGAAGTCTCCATCCTAATATCATCTTCTCACCTCACTATCCATCCTCTAGATCCTATTCCATCTAAGCTCATCCCTCCCCTTTCTACTACACTAATCCCAGCTCTCACAAACATCTTCAACCTTTCCCTAAACACTGGCATGTTTCCATCTTCTCTAAAACATGCCCTAATTACACCCACTCTTAAGAAACCCTCATCCGATTCTGATTTTGCATATAACTATCGCCATGTCTCTCTACTTCGCGTGGCTTCCAAACTGCTGGAGCGGCTCGTCTATATCCACCTTACCAGTCTCATCTCCTCTAACTTTCTACTGGACACCTTCTAATCCGTCTTTCGGCCCCAACATTCCACTGAGACAGCCCTCACAAAAGTCACCAATGACCTGCTCACCGCCAAATCTAAAGGCCACTTTTCCATTTTGCTTCTTCTGGATCTCTCTGCCACCTTTGACACAGTTGACCATCCGCTTCTACTCCACATTATCTCCTCCCTCGGCATTCGAGACACTGCTCTCTCGTGGTTCTCATCATACCTCCAAGCATGATTATTCTCACCCCCTGTCTGTTAGCATACCCCAAGGATCAGTCCTAGACCCCCTCCTCTTCTCCATCTATACATCCTCACTTGGTACCCCAATAAACCCTTTTGGGTTTCAGTACCATCTCTATGCAAATGACACTCAAATCTACCTCTCAGCACCAGATCAACCCCCCTCTCTTCTAGCACCCGTCTCCAACTGCCTCTCTAGAAAATCCCCTTGGATGTCTGCCCACCATCTAAAACTCAACATGTCTAAGACTGAACTCTTAATCTTCCCACCCTCTACTACAGCTTTAATTCCTCACATCTCTCTCACTGTCAACAATGACATCATCACTCCCACGTCCCAAGCCCGTTGATTCAACAGGACCCTGCCCTCTCTTTCATCCCTCACATACAGTCACTAACTAAATCTTGCCTTCTCCATCTAAAAAACATCTCCAGAATACACAATTACCTCACACAAGACACTACTAAGATTCTAATACATTCTCTCATCATTTCTCATCTCAACTATTGCAACTTGCTCCTTGTTGTCCTGCCCACCACTCGCCTTTCCCCACTTCAATACATAATGAATGTCTCCGCCAGACTCATCTTCCATACACAACATTTAGTGTCGGCAGCTCCTCTTTGTCAGTCACTCCATTGGCTTCCCTTAGCCTCCAGAATAAAATTTAAAATATTGACCCTAACTTATAAAGCCCTCAACAACAATGCACCCCTTACATATCTGCTCTCATCTCCAAATACTCCCCCACATGCCCTCTTTGTTCTGCTAACGACCTTCTTCTTTCTACCACGCTTGTCACCTCCTCTCACTCCCACCTCCAGGACTTTTCTCACGCTGCCCCTATTCTCTGGAACTCCTTGCCTCACTTCACCAGACTATCCTCCTGCCTCAAATCCTTCAAAACTTCAATAAAAGCAAACCTCTTTAAAGAAGCCTATAACCTTCCACCCCTAACACACTCAGCACTACTCTCTCCCTACTGTACCACATACAAACTTCAACCTTTAGATTGTAAGTCTGCTTTAGAGAAATCGCTATGGACACCGGATTCCAAGCTCAAAGACAGGGCCCTCCATTCTTCGCAATATGTTAATCTTGAACTTGTCTTTGCCTGCAACTTAACTTATGTATAGCGCTACGGAATATGTTGGTGCGTTACAAATAAACAATAATAATAATAATGAATATTAACCACTAGAATATTGCCCGTCAAAAAATGACGGCAATGAAATTGTAAGTGAGCTAATGCTATTTGGTGTATGGTAATCAAATAAAAATTACATTAATAAAGGAATATAATTTACTTATTTGGAAGTAATATATGCAGGAAACATTATGCTGAAGAGCTGACAATCTTTTTTGCTGTTCCTGCAGCATATAATGTAGGTTTGCACTGTTGTAGAGCTGAGGTGTAAGTGTTAGCAATGTGTGCAGTGTGTAGTGTAAATAGGCTGTATGCGCGAGGGGAAACCGTTAGGTTAGATGTGTACTTCCGCATTGTGTAAGTTAGTGTTGTAAAATGGCGGCGAATGTGTATGGTATGAGGCTGTGTATGATGTAGCATCCTTGCTAATGGTGTATCTTGTAGATCCCACAGGTTTTGTGAAAATGCTTCTGTACTTGGTGGTGTTTTGCGTGTTTAGGATCCTGTAGCCTAGTTTTCGTTTTTTTCGGCTGACATTTTTTCTCTCGATTAGGGGATTTTCGTGTCTCTAAACTCTGGGATTTGGACTTAAATGGAGGTGTAACTTCACTTGCAGAGGTCATAGGTGCCCCCCCTTGGTGTGGGTATGTTTTTTTTTGTGTGTATTTAATGTTTTTCCTCTTTCGCTCAGGTCGGCCGCTAAAGTCGTATCTCGTATTTGTTTGTTGGAAGTCCGTAAATATTGCGAGGTCCGCAGTTGGTGGCAAGGAGCGCCTTTGGCACTCCATGCCAGCAACTGCGGCCCTCGCTTTGTTACGCGAGCCCTCAGCACTAGCAACAACCCGCCTGCTCTCAACTATTATAGGTGATACTTGATCAACTGTGGCTAACCCTCAGAACACAGTTGGAGGCAGGTATCTAGGAAAATCATTGTGAGGAAGAAGGTAAATGTTAATTTTGCATCACATTTATTTACATGTGAATAAGTTATAAATACAGATGGTGTTTAGAGAAGGCAAGCATCCTTTAATAATGGACCCAGTGATGTGTCCTTCAATAAAACAAAGCCAAGGAAATCAGTTTCAGCCCCCCCAAAAACTTTAAAAACATGCATTTGTCAACATATTTTCTGTATCGTATGCACTTAATAGACCTGGTTTTGCTCCTGTTTTTTTTGCTCTCTGTATACTTTGGGACCTAACTGGGGAAACTGGATTAAAAAAACAGTAAACAACTCATTTTTGGCAACACAGGAACAAAAATAATATTTTTGGATGTGTGTTTTCCTTTGTTATGGTGGTTTTATGCGTTCTATATCTCATCTGGGAATTGCATAAAATGCATAATTTCCTATTTTGAGGGGAATTTGCTAAGCATTTTCTCACCTGAGGTAAGGCGAGAAGGGCTAAGGTGAGGTTGTTTCTCCCTATAGGTTATAGGAAATAGAGCGTAGGCGAGCAGTTGAGGCACGCAGGATTTAGGCTGCAAGCAGTTGAGAAACGCGGGACTTAGATAAAAAAATCCGACCTCTGAATCTTGGGGGCAAGAAAATCCGACCTCGGAAAGATAAGAAGTTATTGGCCGAACCGCAGAAATTGAAAAAGACGAAAAAGACGAAAAATAATAAAAAATAAATTAAAAGACACTCACACACAGCATAGGGGGAGCCTTATTTGCCATGTTTCGTCATTTGAAAATCGACTAAGCGAAAAAAAATCTGAAACTGCATGAAAACGAGGCTGAGCAAAGCCAGGCATGCGGGACTTAGAAAATACACAACAGCAAAGACACTTACACTTAATTTTTGACGGGCAAGTCGCTAGTGAATATATAATAACTAGCGAATTGCCTGTCAAAAAATTACGGCAATAAAATTGTAAGGCAGGTAATGCTGTTTGCCACACAAAGTAAGTGTTTTGGTCCTCTGAGCATTGTGAGCCGCACGCTGAACGCCTTCGCCATTTATTGCAATCCTGTCGTCTGGTCCTTTTTTTTTTTCTATATGTATTTTGTAATGATAATTAATTAATTAATACAATCTTAAATTACTATACTTTACCTATTTGTAATTAATATATGCAGCAAGCAATATCCTGAAGAGCTAACAATCTTTTTTGATGTTCCTGCAGCATACAATGTACATTTGCACTCTTGCTGAGCTGAGGAGAAAGTGTCAGCAATTTGTGAAGTGTGGAGTAAATAGGCTGCGTGCGTGAGCGCAATCCGTTTGTCTAGGTGTGTAAGTCTGCATTTTGTAATAGTAATGTTATTAGTTGCAAGTTAGTGTTGTAAAATAGCGGAGATTGTGTAAGTGTTACGCAGGTATGGATCATTTTGCATCCTCCCTAAAAGTGTATTTTTTACCTCATACGGGCTTGTGTAAAAGTCTTGTGTGTGACGTTTTTTTGCATTTGTATTGGTCGTGTAACCTGTGTAGGATAAATAGGCTGCGTGCGCGAGCACAAAACGTTTGTTCAGGTGTGTAATTCTGCATGTTGTAATGGTAATGTTATTAGTTGCAAGTTAGTGTTGTAAAATAGCGGAGATTGTGTAAGTGTTACGCAGGTATGGATCATTTTGCATCCTCCCTAAAAGTGTATTTTTTACCTCATACGGGCTTGTGTAAAAGTCTTGTGTGTGACGTTTTTTTGCATTTGTATTGGTCGTGTAGCCTGTGTAGGATAAATAGGCTGCGTGCGCGAGCACAAAACGTTTGTTTAGGTGTGTAATTCTGCATGTTGTAATGGTAATGTTATTAGTTGCAAGTTAGTGTTGTTAAATGGCGGCGATTAACTATGTGTTAGGCGGTTGTGGTGCATTTAGCGTCCTTGCTAATAGTGTATTTTATACCCAGTACGGTCTTGTGTAAAAGTCTTATGTGCCTGGCGGGTTTTTGGGTGTTTATTGGTCGTGTAGCCTTGTTTTATTTTTTTCGTACACAATTTTTTTGTCGCTTAGGAAATTGTGTTTCAATTGTCGTGCAACCTGACTCCCCCCGTGCTTTGAGAGATTTTTTTTTTTGTATTTGTGTTAATTTTTGTGTTGTTTTTGTATGTGCGCGGTTCGGCCGTTAAGTTCGTATTTTTTGGACCTCGTATTTTTGCTGTGTAAGTCTCGCTTTCCTTGTTGCAAGTGTTATGGGCCGTAATTTTTTTATGCAATTTTTTTCAAACTACTACGGGTCTCGCATTCTGAGTTGTGTAATTGAGTTTTGTGTTGATGTGTAGTTCCGCGGGTTGTAGGGATAAGCGCCTACGGCGCTCATCTCCACCAGCGCAAGGAGCGCCTTTGGCACTCCTTGCCAGCAACCGCGGCCCTAGCTCCGTATTGCTGACAACTATATAGGTGATTAAATAATGAGAGATAGTTGGAACTGAAAAAATTACGGTATTTTTATGGTATTTTTTTAATGATATTTGTAATTATTTAATTTTACATTATATATGTATTTGTTTTTTTACAGTTCATATATAAACATTAAATCATTTCATAAGTGAACAAAATAACTTTAATTTATTAGAAACAAAGGAAGTTATGGATGGTTTAATGGGTTGACTTGGGGTAGGTTGCTAATTAAATGGTTTCCTCTCAGGTATTTTGCACATTACGATGACATGCATATGGACTTTCCAGCCTTGCATGTATGTTTCATATTTGCCATTTTCAATACTAGATTTTTATTTATAAATATTTTGTTAATTATTTTTTATAATTTTAAACTAAGATACTGTAGGTTTAAGGCTTTCCATTGGGACCCTATATATATTTTCAGAAGTTAGCTTAACTGGGCAATGGAAACTTCTAGAAAGCAATATATTTTTATTATTTCATATTCTTTCTATTTTGGACATGTCCGCCACATATGTTTAAAATCTCCAGGTTCTCTACAATAAATCACTTACGCATAGATAATATCTGTTTAGGAGTGTAGGAAGCTGATATATTTGGTGTACCATTTCATTAATGTCTCTTATATTTATGCCAATCTTCAGTTAGCAGATTTAGTTCTAACATGTTCTCCTAATTGGTAATGCACTGTAAGGGTTTGCATGATAAATGTAGTGACTGGAAAAAAATGTTAAACAACTTTTAAATCATAATTCCAAAGATAGGAATTATATTTCAAATTGGGAATTTGTATCTTTTATATCCATGGTAACAATGGTGATTTTAAACTTAAATCTCACAAATATGATGGTCAACAATTGCATGGATCGTCCATATAGAATTTATTCACTTTCTGTATTTGCAGAGATTATGGTTATTTTAACACGTGATATTAGATTTTTTATATAATATTCTGAATGCAGGTGCAGTGTTATTGGAGTAGTTGTAGGTTACCCCAGTAATTGTCAGTTTTTCTGTGTTTTTAAATGAGCGCTCATATGAATACAGCAAAATATATCACCTCTAGAACCTAGTTGGGTCAATAAATATGTGCTTTTAGATTGTAAAAACAGTATTATCTCTTCTCATAGTTTAGTTATAATATATCTCTATGTCTGTCTGTCTGTATGCCTACATATCAGTCAATTTCATGTTCTCATATATTAATGTGTATCTATTTTTCTACATGTATGTATATTTTCCACATACAGTATTTCTACTGAAAAAAAATCTGAAACTGCATGAAAACGAGGCTGAGCAAAGCCAGGCATGCGGGACTTAGAAAATACACAACAACAAAGACACTTACACCAACAACGCCAGCTACGCGGGACTTGCCTGGCTTACAATTTTATTGCCGTAATTTTTGACGGGCAAGTCGCTAGTGAATATATAATAACTAGAGAATTGTCCGTCAAAAAATTACGGCAATAAAATTGTAAGGCAGGTAATGCTGTTTGCCACACAAAGTAAGTGTTTTGGTCCTCTGAGCACCTTTGGCGCTCATTGTGAGCCGCACGCTGAACGCCTTCGCCGTTTATTGCAATCCTGTCGTCTGGTCCTTTTTTTTTTTTTTTATATATATATATTTATTTTGTAATGATAATTAATTAATAAAATCTTAAATTACTATACTTTACCTATTTGTAATTAATATATGCAGCAAGCAATATCCTGAAGAGCTAACAATCTTTTGTGATGTTCCTGCAGCATACAATGTACATTTGCACTCTTGCTGAGCTGAGGTGTAAGTGTCAGCAATTTGTGAAGTGTGCAGTGTAAATAGGCTGCGTGCATGAGCGCAATCCGTTTGTTTAGGTGTGTAAGTCTGCATTTTGTAATAGTAATGTTATTAGTTGCAAGTTAGTGTTGTAAAATAGCGGAGATTGTGTAAGTGTTACGCAGGTATGGATCATTTTGCATCCTCCCTCAAAGTGTATTTTATACCTCATACGGGCTTGTGTAAAAGTCTTGTGTGTGGCGTTTTTTTTGCATTTGTATTGGTCGTGTAGCCTGTGTAGGATAAATAGGCTGCGTGCGCGAGCACAAAGCGTTTGTTTAGGTGTGTAATTCTGCATTTTGTAATGGTAATGTTATTAGTTGCAAGTTAGTGTTGTTAAATGGCGGCGATTGTCTATGTGTTAGGCGGTTGTGGTGCATTTAGCGTCCTTGCTAATAGTGTATTTTATACCCAGTACAGTCTTGTGTAGAAGTCTTATGTGCCTGGCGGGTTTTTGGGTGTTTATTGGTCGTGAAGCCTTGTTTTATTTTTTTCGTACACCATTTTTTTGTCGCTTAGGAAATTGTGTTTCAATTGTCGTGCAACCTGACTCCCCCCCGTGCTGTGAGAGATTTTGTTTTGGTATTTGTGTTAATTTTTGTGTTGTTTTTGTATGTGCGCGGTTCGGCCGCTAAGTTCGTATTTTTTGGACCTCGTATTTTTGCTGTGTAAGTCTCGCTTTCCTTGTTGCAAGTGTTATGGGCCGTAATTTTTTAATGCAATTTTTTTTCAAACTACTACGGTTCTCGCATTCTGAGTTGTGTAATTGAGTTTTGTGTTGATGTGTAGTTCCGCGGGTTGTAGGGATAAGCGCCTACGGCGCTCATCTCCACCAGCGCAAGGAGCACCTTTGGCACTCCTTGCCAGCAACCGCGGCCCTCGCTCCGTATTGCTGACAACTATTTAAGTGATTAAATAATGAGAGATAGTTGGAACTGAAAAAATTACGGTATTTTTATGGTTTTTTTTTAATGATATTTGTAATTATTTAATTTTACATTATATATGTATTTGTTTTTTTACAGTTCATATATAAACATTAAATCATTTCATAAGTGAACAAAATAACTTTAATTTATTAGAAACAAAGGAAGTTATGGATGGTTTAATGGGTTGACTTGGGGTAGGTTGCTAATTAAATGGTTTCCTCTCAGGTATTTTGCACATTACGATGACATGCATATGGACTTTCCAGCCTTGCATGTATGTTTCATATTTGCCATTTTCAATACTAGATTTTTATTTATAAATATTTTGTTAATTATTTTTTATAATTTTAAACTAAGATACTGTAGGTTTAAGGCTTTCCATTGGGACCCTATATATATTTTCAGAAGTTAGCTTAACTGGGCAATGGAAACTTCTAGAAAGCAATATATTTTTATTATTTCATATTCTTTCTATTTTGGACATGTCCGCCACATATGTTTAAAATCTCCAGGTTCTCTACAATAAATCACTTACGCATAGATAATATCTGTTTAGGAGTGTAGGAAGCTGATATATTTGGTGTACCATTTCATTAATGTCTCTTATATTTATGCCAATCTTCAGTTAGCAGATTTAGTTCTAACATGTTCTCCTAATTGGTAATGCACTGTAAGGGTTTGCATGATAAATGTAGTGACTGGAAAAAAATGTTAAACAACTTTTAAATCATAATTCCAAAGATAGGAATTATATTTCAAATTGGGAATTTGTATCTTTTATATCCATGGTAACAATGGTGATTTTAAACTTAAATCTCACAAATATGATGGTCAACAATTGCATGGATCGTCCATATAGAATTTATTCACTTTCTGTATTTGCAGACCTTATGGTTTTTTAACACGTGATATTAGATTTTTTATATAATATTCTGAATGCAGGCGCAGTGTTATTGGAGTAGTTGTAGGTTACCCCAGTAATTGTCAGTTTTTCTGTGTTTTTAAATGAGCGCTCATATGAATACAGCAAAATATATCACCTCTAGAACCTAGTTGGGTCAATAAATATGTGCTTTTAGATAGTAAAAACAGTATTATCTCTTCTCATAGTTTAGTTATAATATATCTCTATGTCTGTCTGTCTGTATGCCTACATATCAGTCAATTTCATGTTCTCATATATTAATGTGTATCTATTTTTCTACATGTATGTATATTTTCCACATACAGTATTTCTACTGAATTATAGTTTTATTTGGTAAGTTTTGTTCTTGCTCTGCACAGCTGTGTTGATTACTAAAAGAATGGATTTTTTTGAAATATGCACAATACAATTTTCTGAGAAATGTGCAGCTGTTCAGTAGCTACCTATAAATTAAAGGGGGAAAAAAAAGTTGTAAACTGCATTGTTATTCAGTTGCGAGAACATAAATAAACATTGGTGTAATTGTCCTTCTAGACCAGATGGAGAGTGGATAAGACAGAAAAGGGCAGAGTGAGAAAGAGACATAGAGTCTTTATGCTGAACTGCTCAAGCCCTAATGGCATAAAAGATGTGCTGAGTGTTTTGACAGACTAACTTGAGCGCAGTGCCACCTCATTAAACGCCACAAAACTGTGAAAGGGAAAGCTGCTACATTCAATGGCACAGAGTGAGGTCACCAGCTAATCTGACTTCATGACAACAAAGAACCCTTGACTGATGAGAAAGATTCCTCCATTGGAGGTCAACATTCCTTTACCTAAACCCGTCTTTCAGTTTTATGAAAGAAAATCTGTTAGTCTGCCTTGCACCGATATCACACAATAGCGTGTGACTATCAAACCTCTAAAACCTCTTGTGAATTACATAATGATTAACTGACCATTCAAATTCACAAGATGTCACATTTGCTGCAGGGATATGCTCTTCTGTAAGGCTGACAAGCGAATCCCTCAGCAAGTATAAAATAATAATAAGGTCAGTAATGATACAGAAACCACTGAAAATAAATTGTTATTTAGTATTGTATGGCAACAAAATATATTTAGAAGAAGAAGCAGCTGTCCTTGGAAATTGCTTGGTAGGTATTATGTTTTCTGCAAGTGAATGCTTATATTCAGCAGTTTCAAAGGGCTGCTAAGATCATAAATACTGTATGTCTGAAAGCATGCTGTTAACTCTAGCAAATCAATAAAACAGTGGAACCCTGTTGCAATCAAAGTTACCAAAGTGAAGAAATCCTCCCTCCTAACTACAACCCCCAGTGTGTCTGCATCCAAAGGTACTTTGTTGTATATAAGAAGATAACAGACCTCTTTGTTCCTAAACATACTGTTCATATTTTATTATCATGTTACCTGTGTGAGAAACTCTGCATTTCCTAGCAAAAAATATCATTATCTTGACTAAAACTATCATTTTGTTTTGTGCTTTTTTTCCCCAACTTCACAGGTTTCTATCATCGCCTTCAAAGCCAATATCGAGATCAAACAACTTTTTCAAGTCGCCGTAGTTATCTCAAGTAATAGTGCATTTGTAAAATAGCAAAAACAATTAATGAGAAACTGCAACAGAATGAGAAATGGAAAGAGCTATCATGGAAAGTGTTTGTACGTATATTGCATGATGCTTCTGGACCTGACTAATGCAACATTTGGAATTACAAGGCCGCATATTAGTGAGTTGGATGGACTATCTGAGAACAAACAGTTGCTACATCACCGTCTGAAAAGAAGCTGGGTATGGAACCAGTTCTTTGTTCTGGAAGAATACACAGGAACAGAACCTCTTTATGTTGGCAAGGTGAGATCCTCAGAATAGCATAAAAAGTGAATCAAGTGGAATGGGCAAGAGGCAGGATACATTCTGTTTAGCATGTGCATTTCTATTCAATGAGTCTGGCAGTGATTTTATGCATATCTAATTCGCTACATCTGAAAATATCTTACAGTTGGTGTCATCTTGACATATAATAGATTCCTGGCTTTGTTATTCCGTCCAGTGAAATAAAACAGAACATTTTGGCATAATTATCAGGTTGAAGATTTTCTTGAAAATGCTAAGAACAGACTAATTATTATAATGTTTTTGTGTTAGATAGAGCCTATTGCATGTGGAGCTAGTTTATCACACATTTCCCCATAATAAAAAAGTAACTTTTACTTTTATGTGGCTTATATGCAAATAACCTTTTTGGTCTCCATATGGATTGTTGGGTAATCCAAACACTATGCATATGAAAATCAGGGGTAGCTCGCTGACAAAAGAGGCCAAAACATATATCTGAGTGTCTGCTAGTTCTCTCATGTCATATATATACATACTGATCACCTTGCTGTAGAGAAAGGATGATGTATTGCACATACTCATAGATGTTATTTTAACTGAACACTTGACATTACATTTCCAAGTAAACAGTTTTTTATTTCAACAAAAGTTGACCAAATGCCATTTTTTGATTAGTTAACTGCATGCTCCAAAAAACATTTTCATCATCACCAAATCATCCATATTTATAGGTAGTGCATGATTTTGCAAGTGTGTTAATTATACAATTTCAATTCAGAATCATTTAGAGAACATGCATGTTGATTTACACAACCCAGTTTGCACATACAATTTGAAGACTTTTATTCATCAACTGTTTCAAAGTTATCACTCACTTATTAGCAAAAAAAGGCAAGTTACAGCTAAGTTTAATTTGACTGGCAGGCTGGATTGTGGCATATTATATGCAAGTTATCTAAATTACATAAACCATCTTTAGATGATTTGGAAGACTTTAAATGACCATTGCACCATGAAAAAAATGAATACATGTTTGCAAACTTCAAGCCTGACTAACAGCATAATGAATTCTGAAAAACAGTCATACAACTAGTTTCTAATTTGAAAAAGAAAATGTGATGCTTCTTAAGGACCCCAAAGGGATCCATGATACGTTGGTGGAAGTTGTGTGTGTGAGAGGGGAAATAACATTTCTGGGGAGTTGTGGTTTGATCCCTTGATGCAAGGAGTCAGCTTCTGGGCCAGTGAGCGAGAAGAGGTGTGTTGTCAATTTCAGTCTTATCTAGTGATCAATATCAGGCTGTTCTCTCCTCCGTCCGTGATAGCTAACACACACGCCTATCATTCAGCTCCTAGGATGTGGTGTGACAAACACAAAATGTATTCCTATACTCATAAACAGAGTCTTCAAAAATTCTGATTTTCTCAAAAAATGTTTTGCATCCATGGCTTACACATCTGCTAATATTATTAACTTGGTACATACTTGACAAACAAGTGTCTTCGTACTTGAACTTCAGTGGTCCTTTAAAAATGAAAGTGGCCACAATCATTTTACACAATAGCACATTTGAAGTACTACAATCAACTTATAATTTCATGTAAAATCAGTCCAGTAAGCAGCACCCTTATACATATTATAAAAATCTCTGAGGAAAGATTCTTATTATCATTGTCTCAAAATGCATTGAAAGACACTTTGCCCCAGAACATCCTTTATATATGTTTGAAGGTTTCTATCTCAACACCACTCTCACACTCTTTTCCTCAAGCTACTGATATCAAGTCATAAAGTCTTTCCTTGTGGGTTTTGTCTTTTATGGCATACACCATTTTAATCTTACTTCTTTTGAGTAATGGATAAATAGTGGTTAGAGGATAAATATCCTTTTGGAGATACAACCTCTAGAACTGGAAACACCCCTAGATTCCCTAAGCTTTGCAGGGACGTGCTTTGAGAAAGCTGTGGCAGCGCTGTTCCCCATGAATAAAAATTCACAGAACATATCAGGCTTGTCTCAAAAATTTTAAGAACATTTTGAGAATAATGAGAGTGTTTATTTTTTATGTTTCTATGACAACCAGTACATATGCCAGAATAAACTTGTATGAGGGCCTTTTAGCAATTGTGAATATTTTTTTTTTCTATTTTTTTGGTTATATATCCTAAATAGTGAGAATACCCATATATATATCAGAATAAATAGTTTTCATGTTAAACCTATTTTAGTTCCATTACTTAACATAAAAAATACAAGTGCAAACAGCAGTAAATCAAAGCTTTACCCAGAAAATACAATTTAAAAACCTAATTAATGAATGCAACTGCTGTACCCTCCCCTTCTCTCCATTTTCCTGAGCTCTACTAAAAGAAAGTGAAGTGGAAAATGTAAAAGGCAATAGTATTATTCAAGCCCTACCAAGAGAGCCTAATCAATATTATCTTTCACTTCCTTTCAGGAGTGCTCGAGACAATGATAGTGGTGGGGAGGGGTACAGCAGGGGCCTCCAATAAGGTAAAACTGTGTTTCTAAATTATATTTTGTGGTACAGATTTGCTTTGCTGCTGTTTGCACATGTATTTAATGTTACTTAAATGGTGAACTAAAAATTGTTTAATATGAAAAGTGTGTATACCGGTGAGCAAAGGAATAATAATTTGTGCACACATTTCCATATCTGAAAATCAGAAAACCTTTCTAGCTCAAAATCCCAAGAAATACTATGTTACTTCTGCATCCTGGCAGACTGATAAAAAGAAAAGTGAAATATTTTATTCCATGAAACATATATTTTACTCCAGTTGATAAATAATACCTCCATCATTATCATTTATTTGTAACACGCCAACATAGTGCCCTATTATATTAGAGTGACTCTAACCTTTGATTTTGTCTGCCGGTGTTATTTTTTAAAATAAATGTTTAGATGTATTCTATTGAATCAAGCGTGATCATATGATCTGACAATATTTAAGCAAGCCTGTAATTTACTTTTTAGACACAGTAAATGAGATCTTGACGTCAGTAAAACATGGAGGTTACACATAATCTGCAATCAGAGGCCAATAATTCATTAGTGCCAGTAATTAATATTTGGGTTTGCAATCAAGCAATCTAGCACTCTATAAAATGCATTAAGTCGTCTGTTTTATTACATGTTGGTTTCAAAATATATATTAACTCCTTGAGTCCTGGGATCAATATTTCTCAGAAAAAAATAGTTAAACAAATATATTTTAAATGCATGTTTTTGTGTTTGAGACTGTTGTGCAATTCTAACGTGTTTCCACACCTTCTCATTCTTTTAAAGCACAGTTATGTGTGTTTAATTGCTGATACAGCTATAATAAGTCTGTAAAAAAATGCCCCTGCAAGTCTTATTTAGTACTTACTTTTACATTTGCGGGTTAGAATCAAATCTCCATCTTAGGCTGTCCCATGGTGATTGTGGGCCGGTAACTTGTAATTGGATTGCAAGTAACTAATAGAATATATGGCAATATTAAGAGTGATTTTAAGTGTGTGTAAATTTACGATTTGGGCAATAGAATAAGGCCCATATGCAGCAGTGCTATACAGGGGTTAAGTATAAAGTAAAAACAATATTAACACAAAGCAAAAGAATAGAGGGCCCTGGCTGTGAGATTAAAATCAAATGTACATAGTGCTTGTCTCGAAAGCACCTTAGAAGATTGCAAACTTGCAATCTAAAGGTTAGGATATATTTATTAACTGGACTATAATCTGGGGTTGATTGGGGATAGAAGCTTGGTTAAACTTAAGTTGGTTTAATATACTTTCCAACATTTAAAGCAGACAAAAATGTGACATTTTTCAGAAAGGTGTGTGGGTAGGTGTCAGGCCAGTGCAATATAAATGATTAATGTTGATCCAAGACTCATTTTATGTCCCTTTTAATCCTCAAATGGACACAGGACTTTGCATGTATATACTGGATAGTAAGCTTGGCTCTAATTATAATTACAACAGTAGATAAATCAGTATAAACATTTTTAATCCGTATATTTGCAAATGCCCCAAAACAATTTACAGCTAGTGTTCATCTATTAACAAGCTTACTATTGTATGCACATAAAGATTTGTCATAAGTATTTCATCATAAATGCATATGTATTTGACAATTCGCACAAGTAATAAACAGCCTCATTAAATTGGAGCCTCTTATGTCCTACGTGTAGCTCGTAAGGGCTGCGTGCTTGAAATTTAGCTGTTTTACATCACTATTAAATTAGAAGTGCTGCGAGTTACGAGCGAGAGACTCTAAATAGTAAACCAATTCTCGGCAGTCGGAGTTGCGGTCTAGAATGCAAACAATTAAGCAAGCACGTAGTTACGGGGTCAGATGGAGCCAATGGCAACAGAGATCATCATCATTGCATCACAAGAAAATGGAGGATGGATGGGGTTCAATTAAGAGCTATGAGCGAACCCACATTCCAGTCACGATGCAAATTTAATAAAGCAGCAAATATGATATTCTGTCACATGCGAGTTACAGTATATCTATTAACACATTAATTGCAAGGATCGATATAACATGAAATATAAACATGAAATCAATCAGATTTGCGGGCTTGAGAATGTTGTGCTATTAATTCTAAGACCTAACATCACTTTCCCTTTCAATATTAGTACAGTAGTGAGTTTTTATTTGATTTACAAGTGCTACGGATTGGACTTTAGCCCCCTTGCGGTTGCTCTCAAGCACACGTTGGGCTTTGGGCTCCATTTGCGTGTTATGGGCTTGCTCTTGTGTGACTTCTTAGCAATTTAATAGCTATATTAAACAAATAGCGGTTACGGGCTTGTCAGATCAAAGGATTTACGGGTGCAAAGTTCATCGTTTCACAACACGTAGGCTTTTCTCGGCCTTGCTGCGTTTTAACTCGCAAGTCTGTTGCGAGCAACGTTACAGGGCTAATTTGGAGATTCAGGCTACATTTTAAAATGTAGCCCTAATTTAATGAGGCTTTAAATGTGGCTGCAAAAAAAAGGAAGCTTATTTTCTTAGAAAAAATCTGCCCATTGAAAGGGAAAGGATTAGAGAGCCATGAAGCAGTTCTGTTCACACTGCCCTGCTTACCAGTTCAGTACAAATGCATTAGGAAGCAAAGTGGAGTAAAATGTGATGCTTTCAATTTATTTTTCATTCCTTGCCAGATGAAGGGATTAAGAGATCATGAAAGCTTGCACTGTAATCCCTCTTAGTTAGCTATTCAAATTATCATTTTTTCCCCCCACAATTAACATGGTACTACTTCTTTCGTTATGTATTAGGTATCAGTTACCTCTTCAGTACCCCTCAGCCAATCAGCCTTGAGCTGGACTGGAGACCGGTAGCCTGAGCTTCCAACAGGAAGCTGCCATGTCATGCAAGTTAAAAAAAACGCGTGGGCATGGATGCAATGAACGCAATGAACATCGCTGGAGAAAAGCAAAGTGTTTTATATATATATATATATATATATATATATATATATATATATATATATATATACATAAAACTGAGTTGCTAAGTTGGGAATGGCAGGGATGTGGGGCACTCGTCCCTCAAAGAGGAACCGGGGGATATTAGTTATAAAAAAAAAAAACAGGACTCTACCACCAGAAACCAGATTTAGGTATTTGGGGAGGTTCGGTTAACAATTAAGTATCTCTACTTAATTCAGTAAATTTGGACCCCACCGTAAAGATCTCCTAAAAACATGTTGAAATACTTATTATTATTTTCAGTGTAATTTAAAAAAAAAGATCATTTTGACATACAATCTTGTTTTCTTTCACACCATGAAGAGCACGTACAGCGAGGTAATTGGCCATTTAACGTATTTAACCCCATTTGACTAAAACATTTACAGTGAAAAAAGTTGATTAAACGTATTCTCACTTTGATAAATATACACTATTATTTTCAATTATTAATTTATTTTGGAGTGGATAGAATTGTCAATCAAAACTACAAAAGTAGAAAATTGTTTCAGTGCAATAACCAGGATAACAACTAGACAAAATATCTGTCGAAAATCTGTTCAAAATCAGTAACATTTTATTTTGTTCTTGACATTTAAAAATAGTTTTGATGTTTACTTCTTTTTTTTCTCCATTTCCAGAAAATTGCACAAAGCAAACTGACAAAGCCATGTTATTTAGAATATGTTTTGCAGGTCTTTTCATGCTATTACCTTAATTAAAGTAGCAGCCTTATTTTATTTTTCATTTTTGTGGGTGGAAACAGGTGACTTTTCACATTTCTAAAATGTTTCATTAGAAATAAAGGGACCTTTCTTAAGGTACAGTTGCTAGGCTGCATAAGAGTAGTTGGAGAAATACTTTCCATTGAATCCCTGTGGCAGATTGACTGTTCTGTGGCAATATATCACTTAAACAGTTTAATTTCAAATGCCTCTCAAGGAAAGGATCAAGAAAACACCCGCAATCATTTATAGCTTAACTTATGAGGCAGACTATCAAGCCAAATCAAACTGAGAGAGTAGCTTTATGTGTAGCCAGGTAATACAACCAGAGTAACAGTAACCCATCTCTAGATTTAAAGGGGACAAAGAAGTCACACATTTGCTACTATGTGTTTAAAAAAAGGAGTGATGCAAGGGTTATTGATCAAAACTTCCACAGTTACACTAATTAGGGTTTGTCGGGTGCTGCACCACTAGGGTTATGGAGCTAAATGGAGAAATCTGCTGCTTCCTCTACTGGCCAAAACTGATAAGGCTAAAAACAAATTTCAAAAGGGATGTCTTTCTTCTTATCCCAAATCAGCTTGTATGGGGATTAAAAATGCATTTAAACACTTGCAGTGCCAGTACTCATTTTACATGCCAGGAAGAAGATTTTTTTTATATATTTTGGTTAAGAATGTACTTTTAAATGCCTAATAGCAAATGTGTGTCTTCAGTATCCTTGTAAAGTGACTATAACTAAAACACCATTTACCTTTCTCTCACAGCTTCATTCAGATATGGACAAGGGAGATGGATCTATTAAATATATCCTTTCTGGAGATGGAGCTGGTACTATGTTTACAATTGACGACACAACGGGTGATATTCATGCAATTCAAAGGCTGGATCGAGAAGAGAGATCTCAGTATACTCTGAGGGCCCAGGCCCTGGACCGAAAGACTAACAGGCCCATGGAGCCAGAGTCAGAATTCATCATTAAAATCCAAGATATTAATGATAACGAACCTAAGTTTCTGGATGGTCCGTATACAGCGTCAGTGCCAGAAATGTCACCAGTGGGTAAGTAATATACAACTCATTTAATGTGTTTATTCTTTAGTTCAATAATGGTCATTTACTTAGAAATGTGTTAGAGGGTAAGTTTATTTTACAAGAAAGAGCACAACAAAGTAAGATTTTTATTTAATATGGACTGTGTGGAACCTCATAAATAGAATTTGACTGGTAAATGTTTACATGCTTAGGGCCCATATTCAAATACCTTGTCAGAAGCCACTAAAGTACAAATAATAATTCAATTAAGGCATACATCCTGAGGTTCTATGTCAGGTGCCAAATTACCGACTGAGGGCCAGATCTGTTCACATACCATTTATCCTCTTACATTGGATACTGATTGTTTATGTTATACATTTCATATTCATTTTATATGCAATACTTAATTAACCTATATTGGTTAAAACACACAATCAAGAGCTTATCAACTTAAAACTATACTTCTAAATTGTAGCAGTAATCATTTTCTTTTCTTTGTTTTTCTACAGTTGAAATTTATAATTGTACGATAATAATTGAACTTCCCTTTTTATGCTTTTTCATATAAAAGCAACTTATATGTAGGTGTAACTTCCCCGTTTATTTAATGATAGTAACTTGCCTGCCATAAATGCTGGTCTCATATGTTATGTTCAATGGTCTGTGCGGTCTCTCTCTGTGCTCTCTCTGTGTGCCCTCTCCCTCTCTCCATGCACCCTCTCTCTGTGCGATGTCTCTCTCAGTGTATCCTCTGTCTCTCTGTGTCCTCTCTCTGCACTCTGAGTTCTCTCTGTCTCTCTCCCTCCCCCTCTCTCTCCATCTCCTCTCTCTCTCTCCCTTTCTCACTTTACCTCCCCCCTCTCTCCCTCCCCCTTTCTCTCCCCCTCTCTCTCTGCCTCCCTCTCTCTCTTCCCTCCCTCTCTCTCCCTCCCTCCCTCTTTTTCTCTCCCTCCCTCCCCCCGGGCAATTATATGTGTGAAACGCCTGCGCAGTACGATTCGCGCTGGTGTTACTCACATCTACAAACTATTATAGTGGACTAGCGACTTGCCCGTCAAAAAATAACGGCAATAAGATTGTAAGGCAGGTAATGTTGTTTGTGTGCAACATTAATTTTGTTGGTGTTCCAAGATCCTTCGGCACTCATTGCGAGCCTCGTTGCTTGTTTGTGTGCTATGAGCAGCGTTGTGTTTTTTTTTTGTATGCCAATGAATAATTAATAAAATAATAAATTAATATACTTTGCCTATTGTGAAGTAATATATGCAGGAAGCATTGTGTTAAAGAGCTGGCAATCTGCTTTCATGTTGCTGCAGCATCAGTGCTGTGGAGCTGCTGTGTAAGTGTCATGAATGTGTGCAGTGTGTAGTGTAATAGTGTGCGCGGGCGAGGAAAAGGCGTTAGGGTAGCTGTGTACTTTCGGATTGTATAAATTAGTGTTCTAAAATGGCGCCTAATGTGTGGTACGCGGCTGTGGCTGATTTTGCGTCCTTGTTTTCGGATGTCGTGGGACTTTTTCGGATCCGAAGGTGTTTGGTGGTGTTTTGCGTGTTCAGTGTCCTTTAGCCTCGTTTTCGTTTTGTTCGGCGGCCATTTTTTCTCTCGCTTATGTGATTCTCGGGTGTCTAAACTCTGTAATTTAGGCTTAAATGGAGGTGTAACTTCACTGGCAGAGGTCCTGGGTGCCTCTTCTTGCTGTGGGTAATGTTTGTATGTGTTTGTTGTGTGTATTTATTGTGTTTCTAATGTTTTTAGGCTTGCGCGGGTTGTGTCCTTGTTTTCGGATCTCGTACGTCTTTTTCGGAAAATCCGTAGGTGTTTGGTGGTGTTTTGCGTCTTTAGAGTCCTGTAGCCTCGTTTTCGTTTTTTCCGGCAGCCATTTTTTCTTTTGCTAAGGTGATTTTCGGGTGTCTAAACTCTTGTATTTCGAGTTTAATTGAGGTGTAACTTCACTTTTCGAGGTCCTGGGTGTCCCCCTTGCTGTGGGTAAGCTTTTTATGTGTTTCTTGTGTGTATTTATTATGCTTTTAATGTTTTCATGTGCGCGGGTTTCGGGCGGTAAGGTCGTATTTTTGCGAGGTCGTAATGTTTTTTTTTCTAAGTTCCGCATCTCATATTTGTTTCACGTAAGTCCGTAAATTTGGTGAGGTCCACCGTTGCTGGCAAGGGGCACCTTCGGTGCTCCTTGCCAGCAACTGCAGCCCTTGCTTCGCAAGGGCCGCAGGCTCGCTACGCGAGCCCGCAGCGTTAGCAACAACCCGCATGCTCACAACTATATATGTGATAGATAGATAGTAGAGCTGTCATTATGCAAACTGCATCACCACATATTATATTGTACTGAAAAATGTACAAGTACTTACTTATTCAGTGAAGAATGCAAAGATTTAGTAGCCCTTTTAATGTAGCAGCACACATCTGACTATTTTCTGGTGCTAAGGCAAACAATAAAATTCCTAGTGGTCTATTCTCCGAAGATGCCCTATGGCCCTATTTCTTGTTTCAGAAAAAATTGTAATCATGAGATAGAAATTGAATATTAAAGTATCCCGTATGACTGTGCAGAAAACTATTTTTTATCAGGTTTTTTTTAATCAATTTTTATAGCCTATCTTGAAATAGGATAAAAGTCTGCAAAACTTGTAATAAGAAGCTTCATACTGCATTAGTAGTGAAAGTCCGGACTCTAAGAAAAGTGGGCAATTCCATTAAATATGTTTTTAAGTGACACAGCACAGGTGCACATATAAATAAATATAATTACAATTTGTTATTACTAAACATTTTGAGAGTAAGTGTTAGATTAACTGAGTTTGAAAGTTAGGTATTTTAAAGGTATATCTAAATGTCCCTGTTTTAACTTTTTCTAATCTAGCACCTGCTGCTCATATCAGAAACACACATTGCATTGAGTCATTCTAAACACATACAGATGTACTGTCTTTAAAAATAAAATTTGTTTTCCACACCCCCAGAGCTGGGTACATAGGCACAGTGTACCTACCAATAGAAACACTGCATTTGGGTATAGATTTAACTCTTTACTAACCTTCAAGTCAGCAGCAGCTCAATGCAGAGATTCCTGGGTAAAAACAGGACTACACTTCTTATGATTCTTTGGTTCACAAACTGGCTTTACAAATTGACATAATGTATTAGATGCCTGTGATTGGCCAAAACTAATTATTTATTTTATGCTAATCTTAATAGGGATTTTCAGGGGTGTAAACTCATAAAATCAACTGCTTGCAAGCTCAGTGTGAGTTTATTAAGGTTAATTTTGGTATTTTGTCATACAATTGTTTTGTTTCATACACTTATGAAATTATGAATGCATCGGACAGAGGAGAATCAGTAGTGTATGAAAAAAAAATTCCTGAAAGAATAACAAAATATTCATTATTATACTTACCCTAAAGTTTGCTAAATCTCTTGAGTTTGATTTTGTGAGTAAACACCCCTTTAAATCCCTGCTAAAATTAGGATAAAATTCATAATTCATTTTGGCCAATCACAGGCAGCTGCAGTTTGTGTAATCGTGAGATGTGTAGTCCCCTGCATTAGGAAGCAGAAGGAGTCAGACATTGCTGTGTGGATCTTTGCATTGCAATCAGCGCTCTCCAAAAATATAAACGCCCCTGTCACATATACAGCTTCCACCAATGTGTAATGGATTCTTGCAGGATCCTGCAGAGGTATCAAAATTTTGTTTCTCAAGTTATAAACTAGATATATGACTTTTTCCCTGATTAATTATGCTCTATGTCAGGCTTTAAAACAAATTTCTTTTTTTCATTGGTCCTTCAAGCATAAATTAAATGAATAAGTTGTAACACTCCATTAATTACTTAATGTCACATGATTAATCATCTCTCAGTGGGGATAATAAACCACAAAAGCATGCCCAGATAATAATAGTCACAGAGACAATTAAATATTAAAGTCTTAATATTATTTTACTCTATACCAACTGATCATGTTCTTGTGGTTTATAACCCTCACTGTCAGAGACAAGTATATATATATATATATGTACAGAGCTGAGTCACACTATTATGACCACTAGCCAATATCCAAAATAAGTGGCATGTGCAGCACGCCAAGCAGCTAGACAATAAGAATCAATAAGATGCTGGAAGGTTGGCCAATGTATATGGAGACATGCAGACTGCAAAGCATCTGACAGCTGCTGAAGAGTGCATGGTTGAGGAACCATACAGCGAATATGGAGATTGAGGTGGTCCCACAGATGGGGTTCAAGTCCATGGAATTTGGAGGTCAGAAAAATACTTGGAAGTCTTTGTCAAGCTCCTCCAACCACTCCCGGACAATTCTGGCTATATGACATATTGCATTGTCCTGCTGTAAGATCCCATCCGCTCCGGTGAAGACAGTCAACATGTATGGGTGTATTTGACCTGCAAGGATGGATAGATAACCCAATTGGTTGAGAGTGCCTTCCAGAGGTATGAGTGGACCCAGACAATGACAAGAAAATATAACGCTGCTACCACCAGCTTGTGTTTTTCCTACAATGGTTGCACAGTGTTTGTTCTCGGAGGTTTAACGGCTGACACGCCAACGTCCATCCAGTCGATGGATCACAAAACGTAACTTATCAGAGAAGGCAACCCCCACGCACACCATCATAGTCCGAAGTTCATCTCTGACGTGTTTCATTGGCTACGAGCTGCTGACGTCAAATGTAGGCGGTGGTCATAATAAGGTAAATTGACTTTGTGTGTATGTATATATATATATATATATATATATATAGTAATAATAATAGTGTGTGTGTATCACTTTGCTGTGTCACTTTACGTTTTAGAACAAAAATATTTGGTTTACCTATAACACAAGAACATATGTATTTCTGTACATAATATAATTTCCAAAACTAAGCTTCATGTGAACTGTAAACTGTTTTGGATTCATTATTTTGATGTAAAAAGAGCAGCATCCAAAACCAAAAAGAAAAAGTAAATGGAATTGAAGGGTGGGTGATAGCGAAAGAGAATAAAGCAGCTGCATTATGGTCTAAAGAATGGGTTAATCAAGCCATGGTGCAGATGATCATTTTTGTTAATTGCTGTATAACCAAACCCAGATTTAAGAATTTGCCCAATAATCTGGAGTTCTCTCACGAAACAACAATAGCTATTAAGAAACCTTAATAGCCATTCTAGTAAATTATTTCTAGCAGACATACAATAAATCATGATTGGTATCATAGATTTGGGCTTTTGTAATAAACACACACTCCATTAACATAAAGCTGTAATATTGTCACAAATATATAATATGTTACAGGGCTTCATTAAAACAACGATAAAAGAAAATTTATATAGATAGCACCACCATGTATGGGAAGAACTGCCAAATGAGGGAGTCAAATTAAAGCCATTCTCAGCATCGTGAACAGGTGGCTAAAACAGCTATCATATCGGCTATGAATGGTAAATCCAATATGTAAGGGGACAGAGAAACATTAATAGCCTCATGCGCCTTATCTCTAAAAATGGTTTCTTCATTATATTGTTAGGATACATTAGTGGAATGGAAGCTGTGCACGGCAATTAATCTTCCGCTGACAGGTGGTTAAACAGTTAGTGGTGCTGTCATTATGCAAACTTTGCAAGTTTTTTTTATTATGGAAGAGACGAAATTAGATTTTCAGCTCTTAATTTAAAAAGGTCAATGTTTTCTATTTTTGTCAGGTACCTCTATTATCCAGGTGTCAGCAACAGATGCAGATGATCCTACTTATGGAAACAGTGCGAGGGTTCTATACAGCATTCTGCAAGGACAGCCATATTTTTCTGTGGACTCCAAAACAGGTACAAGAACTCACAGAGGTCAATGTATTTATGTTGATCAAAGGCAGGCTGAATATATTTCTTTTTCTTAATCAGTTTGTGTTACCTTTTGATCTCAGCTGAATATTTAAGTGGTAATGTCGTCAAAGTGAAATAAAGGACTACTATGATCAAAATGTTGGAAAACTAAACTTGATTATGGGCAAACTCTTTTTAGAACCATTACATGTTTAACTGTCACGTGCAATTACTAACGCATTTGCCCTGTTGAAAGCACTGGTAATTTCAATTGCCACATTCCCAATGTACTGATAGAAACTTCCTCTGTACTCAATGTCGGAAACTAAAATGGTCAATTCCATAACAGCATAATTTCATATGAAAGATAAAAAAATGAGAGACTGGATATTTTTTTCTATAATCTAAAAACATGATCCATATTTTCAAAGGCAATTCTTCAAAAGAGTATCAGCCTTATTAAATTGTGGTTCGGTAAATTTAAAAAGGCTCTATTTAAGCACATAGCATATTTTATTTACAGAAGTTTTTAGTTAGTGAAGACCTTGCTTTTGGATAGAAGTTCACTAACTAAACACTTCTGTAAATAAAATATGCTCTGTGCTTATATAGAGCCCTTTTAAATTTACCAAATCACAATTTAATAAGGCTGTACCACATTTTTAAACATACAGTAGTTCTCTAAAGGGACATAGAGGGTTCCACATTTTTAATATTAAAAAAAGCTACCTAAGTGTTTATTTGCATATTTGAACAGTCCCTACAAAGGTCAGCTCCTTGTAGCTCATGCATACAATGTTTCTATAGTACTTGATTTAATATCCAGTGACAGACATTGTCTCAGCAGCATTTCAGAAACATACTGCTGAGACACAGACTGTCATTGGTTAGTACATCGAGTACTATAGAAACATTTTATGCATGAGCTACAAGGAGCTGACCTTTGTATGGACTGTTAGGAAGGTTTCTGTGAGTAAAAACAGAGCTTTTAAGCTTTTGATAATAAAAGCATGTTTAAATATACACATAAACGCACAGATAATGTATTTTAATATAAAAAATGGGAATCCACCATGCCTTCTTAAATTTTGAAAATAAATACTGATATAAAAACAGCTTATAAAATGAACTTACTTACAAAATATACAATTCTCTGGTTATTCTACACTTTCCTTATGAACTAAATATAATTCACATTACAGGTACTGGTGTCACACTGTCACATATCAACCAAGAAAAAAACATGTTCCCTTTTTAGAAAATACCTTCATAAATGCACATATTTCTATATCGTTTTAGAGCCTCAGATGTAAGAGCAAATGTTAAGAAAAAGATAAGGCTATAGAATTGTGGCTCTCGTTGTCGCTGTCTCTGAACCTTTCCTAATAAACTGAGCAGCTCCTTTCCCCCTTACAGGGAAGCCTTTAGGTACCACTGGAGTTTTATAATATCTATATCTTTGGGCCTTTTTACATTTTCTAGTACCTCAATACTGTTTACCACTTATAGAGCACTGCGGCCACACTAAAAGCTGGTAGATATTTATTAGCAGCCTTATTAAATTGTGATTCGGCAAATTTAAAAGGGCTCTATTTAAGCACATAGCATATTTTTTTACAGAAGTTTTTAGTTAGTGAAGACCTTGCTTTTGGATAGAAGTTCACTAATTAAAAACTTCTGTAAAAAAATATGCTATGTGCTTAAATAGAGTCCTTTTAAATTTGCCGAATTGCAATTTAATAAGGCTGTTAATAAGTAAAAAATGTCCTTCTGCCAATGTGAATTTACTAATATAGTTGCACTTCCATAATATATAGAGCAGGACACAGTGTAACTCACTGAAATAAACAACGCATTAGAAAACCTCAAATAAAAGTTAGAAAACTAGAAAAGGTAGCATATAAGACTGGTCTTCCAGAAATAAAAGTATTCATTTCATCTAAATGAGATGTCTTTAGTTAGATTATAAATATAAATTAACAAAGAAACCAAATAGACTAGCTATTTAGTAAAAACATACAGAAATACAAAGTTGGATCAGGTGGTCTCACTGAGAAATTAGTATTAAAATATATAATTAACCCCAAAGAAGTGTTCCGATTGGGGCTAAGTAAATTGATTTAAGGATGTTATTCATTTCAAGTTCACTGTAATCAATATAGGATTATTTACATAGTTCCCTTTTTTACCTGCAATTCATAATGTAAACATAAATATTAACTACACAGAAATAAGATTGTGCTTCCGGCTATCCCCAATTAAGGACTGTTAAGCAATTGAAATCACTTCAGTGGGTGTAGCCATGATTTTAAAAACCCGGCGGTAGTCTGGAAGGGACATCCCCTTGCTAAATCTGCAACAGACAGCGGGGGAAATGCGCGTCGGGCTGAAAGGAACCTAAACCTCCAGCTTGAAACAAACAACAAGTAGACGCTTCTCATATTATCGTTAAGTTAGGAAAAGCCTACATACCGTAATATGAAGTGGGGGCACTAAAAAAAGAGCCGCAAAAGTATAATACTAATAGTGTGTTACCCAGTGCAGGAAGAAGACCTTGACAAACAAAGTGTGTTTTAATTCTTGAGTCATCCTGAGTGCATCTTAGGGATCTAAAACACATTGCAACAAATTAACTAAGGGTGTATCTTTTCAATTGATACATCATAACTATATTGCATTATTGATAATACATATTTTTACACTTAGCACAGCTACAGCATTTGCCCTGCTAATTATCTTTATCACTACAAGGAGAGTAATAGGTTCTGTTGATCTTGTTGTAAATAATTATTTTAAGAATTTCTTGTTTATTTTATTTGAGTGTTAATAATAAAAGTTACATTTTATTATGTTGCAACAATTGGAAAAATAGAGTCTTTGTGGATTTACACACATGCGGCAAATCTAGTCTCATGTAGGTGACCACAATAAAGCACATGACTTTTTTGAATAAAAAATAAAAATTTAAAAATTATAGATACACCGAGTATTCTTTGATATTGAGAAAGGCACTAGAATGTAACTTGATGTGGTGGGTGCAGAGGAATTCAATACTTTGTAGATACCCTATTGGCAGTGACATGTTAAATATAGATGTCACTCTGGATCAACATTTGGCTAGAAATGAAATGAGTCGTGACCAGGATTAAATGTTTTGTAATGCTCATTATTGGGCATGGAACTTATCATGCATGTGGTCAATCTAAGATCTGATGAGTTTCCTTTGAAAGAATTATCTTTTTATCTGTGGAAACAGCTCAATACGCGCACAGGGACAGGTGTGGAATATGTGTCAAGATTGAATTACAATTGATCTTGTGTCTGCATACACTAATTGAGTGACACAAGTCATACATTCCAAGACAAATCCCCATTATGTGATTTTATAATACTATTCCAGAACAATTACTATCTACTGGGGAATTTCTGCAGAAAGAAAGCCAAGGACTCTTAGGTGCTCCCAATGGACACTGTCTGAAGTATTATCAGATTCCTCCATGCACAACAGACGGTGCATAAGAAACTGAGTGAACGATGTAGGTAATAAATTGATCATATACCAAGTCAAAATACGGTGCCTTGGATGTTGGACAGTAATATGGCACAGATATATTGATCCACTGGACGGCCACTGGTGTAGTATGGTATTCTGATTTGCAATACAAATCTATTAAACACAGAGGTATATTTATTAAAAAATGTAAGCTGGCTATGTTTTTCTATTTATTTTCATGATTATTAACCTTTATTTATCAGTCACAAGCCTCGTTTTTTATACCATTTGATAAGTTTACCCATAATGTATCGTCATTACATAGTCAAATACATTGGTAAGGTTCTAGCTGTTATCAGTGACTCTAAAACAAATAAGTACAAATTAATATATTTGTTCTAAAGTGTTCCTTTAACCAAGTTATTTGGTTAATATTAAAATGCCATAGTTAGTAAAAACAAGTACAACCAGTATTTAACTGAATTTAGCTGGTTTTCACACCATATTAACAACATTATTAAATTGTGAATTGGCCAATTGAATAGGGCTCTATATAAGCACATAACATACTTTTTTTTACAGAAGTTTTTAGTTAGTGATCTTCTATCCAAAAGCAAGGTCTTCACTAACTAAAAACTTCTGTAAAAAAATATGCTGTGTGCTTATATATAGCCCTATTCAATTGGCTGAATCACAATTTACTAAGGCCCTCATTCAATTGCGATTTGGCCAATTGAATAGGGCTCTAAATAAGCACATAACATATATTTTTTAAATAAGTTTTTAGTTAGTGAAATCCTTGCTTTTGGATATATGTTTACTAAGTAAAAACTTCTTTAAAAAAATATGTTATGTGCTTATTTAGACCCCTATTCAATTGGCCAAATTGCAATTGAATGAGGGCCATAGGCTGTAAGGTTGGAGCCCCACCTTGTTTTCTCGGACTCAGAGACAGCCTGGAGCTAACTATTCTGCAGCTGCTCATATACTTCACTGCATTACTGGCACATTCTGAGGATAATTGCTGAGCTCCCTTGAAGTTGCCTATAAAAGATGGGAAAGCTCCAGCATAAAGCTGTATGTGTACATTTTCTAAAAAAAACAACTTTTAAAATCATAATAGAGTTGTTTTTATAAAACTGGCACCCTAAAATCAAAAGCCATTTAAAGCCATATGTAAGGTTTCTGGATGTTACTAGGTATGTAATATAGCTATGTATTTAATTATTTACTTTTATGTACTTTAATTTATTAAAATAAAAAATATTTATTTAAGAAGTGCTAATAAACTCTGTTTTTACTGCCTAAAATCAAAAAAAGTAACTGATTGGAGCTGTTCTCTGCAGCTCACGAGGACACAGATTCATCTGTACTTGCTGTGCTGTGTCTCATACTAGCCAATCAGTGACCATCTCTCAGCAATATGCTGCAACTACCCTAGAGAGTCTGGTTCTGCATATGCTGTAGTGGGCTAACCCATACAGGGACTATTCTTTAGATCTTAAGCAGTAAAGACAGAGGGCCTCATTCTATTATTGGCCGTAAATCGGCCGTAAGGCTGCGATTCCTTGCGGGGGTTCAGTTAACTCGCAATTCTATTATACGGCCCCGCAAGGATCTCCTTTTACGGCCGGCCGCATATCTTGGAACCGGCCGTAATCTCAGAAATCTAAAAACGCAAAAATAATGCACTTACCCTGCAGATGACTTGCAGGGTAAGACGCAGCAAGGCTGAAAAATGCCTACAGGACGTGGAACGTGGAACTTCACAGTTGCAAATCCTTTGTTCTCTCAAGCCCGTAACTACTACGTTAGTATTAACTCGCAAATGGAGCCAAGAAGCCAACGAGTGGTAGAGAGGAGCCGCAAGGGGGGTAAAGTCCAACTCGTAGCACTTGAAATGCACATATCACCACACTACTGTACTTTTAATAAAAATGTAAGTGATGTTAGGTCTTAGCATTAATAGCACAACATTTTTAAGGCGGCAAATCGGCCCAGAAAAATACTTTATTTCATGTCTAATTTTTGTGTTATATTGATCCTGGCAATCAATTTGTTAATACAAATAATGGAACTTGCATGTAATAGAATATCATATTTACGGCTTCATCAATATTGCATTACATCTGGAATGTGGGTCTGATCGTAAATCATTATTGAACCCCGTAAAACTTTGGAAATTGCACCTCCAATTTTCAGTGACATAATTCTGATGATCTCTTTTACCATTGGCTTCATCTAAACTCGTAACAACGATTTAGACTAATTGATCACGTTCACGGCGCACTTACAACAAGCGACAACTGGTTCACAGGTTTGCCTCTCAAGCCCGTAACTCGCAGCCTGTTCTAATTTAATAGCACCGTAACACAATTTTCATTTGCTTTTTCATTTGTTTCTCTAATGCAAGTAAAATAGCATTAAGACACATATTTGCAGTAGGACGTCTCAGTGTACTATAACAGCATGTTCCCGACATAACATGGTTTGCAATGGCTTTTGGCACAGTGCCCTCTACCTACCAAATTTATAATTGCTGCTTTCATCTATTTATAATGAATCATGGTGAAACAAGCTTATATTAATGGTAATTAACGATGGCTGGTATTCAGATTAATCACTAAATATTCAGTGTAGTTTTATGAAATATTAAGAAATCTATTGTCATTTTTGGATGCTGAAAAAATACTTAAAACTAGTAAAAGAAAGAGAGCAGCAGTTGAAAAAGCAACCGTCCTGTATCATTGTATTTTCATTGCTGACAGTTTCTTACTATTGCAGATCCACAGAGCGTAAAATAGAGTCTTGCTTCTCTGGTACCATAGCAACTATACTTTCTTTTTTAGGCTATTGTCATAAAAGTAAAGGCCCACTCAATTTGATCACCTTTCTATTAGTATTCTGGTGTTCCCAAACATAGAAAATCCAATTTAACATGTATTGTCTGTGCTATCATATGCCACATGTTACTAGAGACCAATAAATGTAAAATGTCAAATGTCATGGGAAACAGATGCCTCACTTTCTTCAGATAGACAGGTAGACAGGTAGATGGATAGATGGATAGATGGATAGGTAGGTAGGTAGGTAGGTAGATAGACAGACATTTAGATATGCCGACCACAAACTAATTTAGCCTATGACAGCAAAACATAGCACATTAATATGTACAATTGCATGCCTAAAATTAATTGATAAACGTATTTTCTGATCAAAATCCCAACAAATCATGTGTTTGAACTCTTGGAAACGTAGTGGTCATGCAAATGAGCCCACAATGCATTGCTTCCAGCAGATATGCTTCTCTTCAACTATTGTTAGTGGTGTAGAAGGTTGAAATGGATCTGCACAACATCCTAAACTATTTTTTGTTTGTTTCTGGTGTATATTTGCCTGTAATAGCTACTGGCCACTCGTTCTCTAGGCCAGTGGTCTACTATCAGGACAACCACCTTAGGTAGATCCTATCCCGTACCCTGCATACCTAGTGGTGGAGAGAAGCACATCTACAAAAGTCTAAAGTACTAGACTTCAAATTTTCGTTTTAAAATCTCCTTTTTTTTTTGTCTATTAAATACTGATTTTATTGCTAATTAATAACTAAATAAACAATTGAACCATATTGAATGAATACTACTGTGGTCCTTTAAGGTGTATATGGTAGTATTTTGCAGTCAATCAGTTATTATTGTTAATAAAAAAAACAAATATATCTTATGAGAATTCCAATGGTCATTTTATTTAATTGCAATTTTCTCTGCTATTATTTTAATAGGTGATAAAAAAAATAAATCCTAACAGAATAGAGCAATTTTACATGTTTGGTTTTGGTCTTTGTTCTCTGTCTTTAAGCATCAGTGTTTTACAGATAAATATAATGTACAAAGGTAATTTACATTTTCTATAGCTCAAAATGTCATTGCAGAAACTAGTTTTATGCTTCCCTAGAAAACGAAAATAGACGTTCCAAAAAGTCCTGATCTTAGGAGAAAATCCTATGAAGAGGCCAGACTCGTGATAGTCTTTTCAGGAAGGCATGCTTGGAGTTGCACTGAAAACCAAGCGACTTATGTGCTAATTATATGGGACAAATTGCTGTGTGGTTCTTACAAGATGTATTGCTGCCATCTATTGCCATGATATATTATTGCACCTCTGTTGTAGGATTACTTTAATCTTTGAAAGTTCTTCTGAGAAATTGCATAAAATCATATAAGTGACACTATTTGTGACTAGACATTGCCATGTCTACTTATGCCTTCTCACTAAATTATGCTTTGTATCCGACTTAAACATTTCCAGTGCTGAACACAATGTATAACCCTATATCAGGTCACATCACATATTATAATTGTCAAACTGCGATTTGTTGTCACGCTTGCGAGCCTCGCGAAGCGAGGCGAGCCATTGAGGCATTGAAGCCTTCCGAGCTCAGAGAGCTTAGACAATGAACGCCAAAGGCAGTTGCTGCATTGAAGCACGCAGGGCTTCGGGTGAAATGAGCTCCAAAGGCACTCCTGCGAGCCTCGCAAAGTGAGGCGAGCAGTTGAGGCACGCTGGACGTAGGCTGCAAGCAGTTGAGGAATGCGGGACTTAGGAGGAAAAAAAAAACGACCTTGGAATCTCTGGGGCAAAAAAATACGACCTTGGAAAAATACAAAGTTAACGGCCGAGCCGCGGAAAAAATAAGACTGACGCCAGTCAGAGCGCGCCACACAAACAGTCAGCAGACACATGGAGGAGAAACACACAGGGAAGGGACAGGGGAGAGATGGTGGAAAGAGACACATGGCATTCCCAAGCACAAAAGTTGCAGGTTAATGAACCCTGCAATGAGCGGCCCGTACAGTAGGGGCCCGTACGAAGGCGCTCATTGCCAGCCACGCCATGAGCTCTGAAGGCACTCATCATGGGGCTTGCGATGACCGCCAAAGGTGCTCAGCGAACCAAAAGCCTCACATTGTGTGGCAAACCGCATTGCCTGGCTTACACTTTTATGTGCATAATTTTTTGACAGGGCAATTCGCTAATAAATAGATACAAATGATTGAGGCATTGACTGAGTCGCCTAAAATGAAACAATATCCAAAAAAACAGTAAGACGCTGGTCCTGAAGGACGGGCGTCGGACAAGTCTGCTTTATAAATACATTCTGATAATAATAATTGTTATTAAGCCAGAAAATGTTAAGAGCTTAATAATACCTCATATTTATGCCGTTATAATGTTTTTGATGTGATTGTAGAATGTGCACAATCATTTGTAATTTATAACATTTTGTTCATTCTGCCTCTCAAAAGTTAATCAAAAACAGGGAATTCATTAATGTTTAACGTGATTCCTGCATATTATTTATGTTTTTCCTCATTAAACAAACATAAGGTCTACATTGTACCAGAAAGTAAAGTTATTTTTTTTTCCTTTTGATATTAGTTTAAACATTATTCCCCTTTTTTATGTATATCCCACAGGCATAATTAGAACCGCTTTGACAAACATGGACCGAGAATCAAGAGAGTATTATGAAGTGATTATCCAGGCCAAAGACATGGGTGGGCAGATGGGAGGATTAGCTGGAACTACCACTGTTAATATCACACTCAGTGATGTTAATGACAATCCTCCTCGATTTCCTCAGAGTAAGTATGACTCATATAATAGCACACTGTATGTTACCCTAATTTGGTTTCATTTTCACTCTAACACCTCAAGTGCCAAGCCAACTAATATGGGTGTTCATAAGCCAATGTACATTTACTCTATGTATCTTCAAGACACCTTATGAAACAAATAGAAAAAGAAAAACTAATAACATCTGTGATAAAAAAAATCAGTTTTGAACTTCATTCAAACTTGTTCAAATGTCATATGAAGAATTAGTATGTGTGCATACCCAGTGGTTTCATTAGATATTTGCTTTAAAATACACTACTTCTGAATTCTTACTTGTAGTTGACATTAAAGAGCCAATGCAGTGGACATATAACAGGGCTGCATTTGTGTATTTACTTGCTAATTAGCATTTAAATCTGTATTTGAATAAAATAAAATCAATAGAGCTATTAAAACTTACTTTTGCAATTAGCATTGTTGCTTCCAGCAGATCTGCCTCTCTCTACCACCTATTAGGGGATCTGCCCAGAAGACTACAATAGTCACTTCAGGGAGGTAGGAAAGTAAGCACATCCTCTCCCACCCCCTGGATACCTTGTAGAGGGTGGAGAAAAGCATGTCTGCTGTCTAAAACACTAAACTTCAAATTAAAGTTTTAAAATCTACATTGATTTTTTGTGTACAAACACTGATATTTTAATTTATTTTACAAATGCTGATACTTTTATTTCTAATTAGTAATTAACTAAATAAACCAATTATAACCTATTGTATGAACAGTGGTCTTTTAATTTACATATATCAAGTTGATAGCATGTTACCGTCAATAGCATATTTTAACATTGAGTAAAAAGATAATGCTTGTACCAAAATGATTCAATCACTATTTAGTTTTCTTGTTGGCTTTTTCTATGTTTAATAAAGCCAAGTGACATTTGATTAGCATTCACATAACATGTGATATTTAGTATTATTTTTTAGTTTAAAAAAATATATGTGTAAGTATAAATTGCATTAAATTATCATTACAAATAGTAGCGCCCCATGTGAAACACTGATGTACAAAAATATGTTTTTTGAAAATAACATTCAATTGAGAAAATTCAGCTAAACTATATCTGGAACCTCTGCTGTGTCCATTTAGTCATGTTGTTAAGTTCAGTTTTGTGGCAGCCTTTGGATGGAAAGGAATGGAGATTTTATCAAGATTGATCCAAGGTTCCTAACAGATGAGTATTGCTGGTCATAACAAAAGCAAATGTCATATTGCAATCAAGCACTGGATAAAACATGATGACAAAACACTTTTTAGTATGTATAAATATTTTGGCCATTGCCAAGTCAAGTTCTTCAAAAGAACACATTATAAATATGTCAAATCAGATGTCATCAGTTTTGCCTGTTTTCTATGTTATTTTCTCTAACTTAAGATGAACCCAGCGTTAAAGGAATTCTGTAGTTAAAAAAACAAATAAAAAACAAAGGAACAACATTAGCAGCCTTGTAAGCCAAGAATATAACAACATTTTCAGAAAGAAAAAAAAATATTTGAAAATGTTATGCATAGTGAATTCCATGTTGTCTTGTTTCAACACTTACTGACACCTTGAAGCCTGAGGGATTTCCTTACTTTTTTCTTTCACTGGAGGGAGGGACATGCGTAAGGGAAGAGGGTGATGGAGGAGGACTTTGAAAATTGGACACCTTCAGCTTCCTCCAGAAGCAGGAGGCTTTCACCAATAAATATAAGACTTACTCTCCAGAAATGTAAACAGCTCTCTTACACAGAAAGCCTTCACCAACATTTTATGGATTCCCCCAGGATCTGCCAGAGGCACTGATTTTTTTTGTAATTAAAAACTAGCTTTATGGTATTTTCCCTGCTTAATTATACTATTAGTAAGCCTCAACGTGTAAAAGTGTGTGTGTGTATCTGTGTATATATATATATATATATATATATATATATATATATATATATATATATATACTAGCAACTTGCCCATCAAAAATGACGGCAATAAAATTTGAAGCCTGGCAATGCCACACAATGCGATGTGTTGCCCCCTCTGAGCACCTTTAGTGCTCATTGCAAGACCTGTGATTAATGCCTTTGGCGCTCATTGCGAGCCTCTCCTCCCATGTACTTTACGGTCCTCATGATGAGCTCCTTCGGCGCTCATCGCGAGCCCAGCAATGAGCGGCTTCACTACTCATTACAGGCCTCGCCAACCTAAAACTTTTATGCCTGGGAATGCCATGTGTCTCTTTCCACCATCTCCCCCCTGTCCCTTCCCTGTGTCTTTCTCCTCTGTGTCTCTCCTCTGTGTCTCAATGTGATGTTCTGCCCCCTCTTTGCACCTTCGGTGCTCATTGCAAGCCCTGCGCTTAATGCCTTTGGCGCTCATTGCGTGGCCTTGTTTTCATCCTGCTTCATAATTTTTACATTTTTTCAGCTGCCATTTTTTTCCCCTGCTTCGGCTTTTTTTTTATTGTTAAAAAAGACCAAATATTCCTGAGATTAACTTGCAACCTCACTCACAGGCTCCCTGGCTCTTCCCCTGTGCAGCGTGTGAGTGTGTACATTTATTTGAGGCATATTTGTGTGCTTTTGCCGTCTTTTCCAGTTTGGTAGTCCGGCCGTTAAAGTCGTATTTTTGCTAGCCCTGCAGTCCATCATATGGGCCTTAATTTTGTGTCCATCGCAAAGTCCAAGGGCCTCGCGATGAGGCCTTATTGCAGCTAAGTCCTGCACCTTCAGCGCTCATTGCAGCCTAAAAGTTCCGCGTGCCTCACCTGCTTGCCTCGCTTTGCTAGGCTCACGGTCGAGGCTAGCAAAGCGTGACAACAATTTTTTTATTGTGCAGTAGTCTGTAAACCAGTTGTGTGGGTGGGAAATGGCCTGTTACTTTGGAACTCATTATTCTTTGAAAGTATAAACAAAATAGATAAATGGCTCGATTTCCATGTTATTCTCCTTCCATGGACAGTATTATAATGTTCTGTATCTGCCTCCCACAGAGCACTATCAGATGAATGTTATGGAATCATCCCCAGTGAATTCTACCATTGGGAGAGTTCTGGCTATGGACCTGGATGAAGGAATTAATGCAGAAATGAAGTACAGCATTGTAGATGGAGACGGACTAGATGTTTTTGATATCCATACAGACCCTTCTTATCAAGTCGGAGTTATCACAGTTAGAAAAGTAATCACTCATTTTCTAATACTAAAAGTTTTCCCTTGGTTCCAATATCTATCTATCTATATATATATATATATATATATATATATATATATATATATATATATATACAATAGCAAAGTAAGAAACAGAGTAGACATGATAAGTTATAATCAATTCATATTATATACTCAACCCATTTATTGTGTATCCATTGCTTACATATATTTAAATGTAATCCATATTTGGCCTCCCATTTTTCTACAAACAGCAGAGTTCCTAAATATGATTAGTTGCCTCATACATTTTTCCATGAGTGTCCTTATAGAGACACTTACATAAGATTTTTTTCTAAATATATTATTATATATTATTATTAATATTTAAAAAAATCTTATAATCTAGTTATGGGTTCTTTTTTTTAGAATGTCTCTAATGTTGGGTTACAGTCATATAAAATAAATAAGCCAGAGCTTAATATATGCCCCTGATCTTAGTTTGTTATCGTTATTTGCCAGTTTTAATTTTCCATAATTTATATTGAATTAAATTACATAATTTATAATATTAAAAATAAACATAAAACTGGGATGGAAAGCTGCTCATAAAATACTTCCTAAAATGTTATAATAGTTATATTATTTAATAGTATTAATATTATATTATTTAATAGTACTATACTAAACAGCCATACAAAAAATGCATACATTTTAATTTAAAATGTTAATTTAAAATACATGTAATATATATATATTTGTTGATGAAAATTTACAGCAAGTCTTAAATATAGTCATGAGTGAATACCCACAATGCATGCTAGCCTGACCTTTTCGGTATACATAATAATTGGCAAACTTGCTTGCTTACATTATTGATTTTAGACAGACACATAATTCCAGCTGTACTATAATATTATCTGGTTCATTTAATGCTACATTGGTTTAATATAGAATGATAGCTTACAAACGCATGATTTGTTCATGTAAAATATATTGTTACGCTGGAGACATGTATAACAGGCCTTTCAGATAGAGTTTGGTGTAATTAGGAAGTAACATACTGTAGACATGTCATTTCCCACAAGAAATCTTCCTGACAGCCGTATCTGTTTAGAGATACTTTGTGGCTTAATTGCTATACACTTTGAGTGAACTGATCAATATTTGCATTTGCGCACAGCTCATCCATCACTCCGGTGTACCATAAACAGTAATAAAATAGAACTTAGATTATTTATAAACCAATAAAAACTGTAACAATTATTTTTTTCCATTTTTAATTGGCGCTTAAAGATCCGTGAATGTTAATTAAGCAAAAAAGTAGTAGCTTTGGACATGGTAGATGGGAGATTGTGGCATTCATTTTAAGAATGAGAATCACATGAATTATCAACATAGCAACATTTATAATATCTGCCCCTAAACCACAGGCATGTAAAATCAGTGTATCTGCCTTAAAGGTGTATGTATGTATGTATCTATCTATCTATCTACAGAATCTCACAAAAGTGAGTATACCCCTAACATTGTTGTAAATATTTTATTAAATCTTTTCACGTGACAATACTGAAGAAATGACACTCTGCTACAATGTAAAGTAGTAAATGTACAGCCTGTATAACAGTGTACATTTGCCGTCCCCTCAAAATAACTCAACACACAGCCATTAATGTCTAAACCGTTGGCAATAAAAGTGAGTACACCCCTAAGTGGAAATGTCCAAATTGGCCCAATTAGCCATTTTCCCTCCCCGGTATCATGTGACTTGTTAGTGTTACAAGGTCTCAGGTGTGAATGGGGAGCAGGTGTGTTTCATTTGGTGCTATCGCTCTCACACTCTCTCATACTGGTCACTGGAATTCCAACATGGCACCTCATGTCAAAGAACTCTCTGAGGATCTGAAATAAATAAAGATGGCCTAGGCTATAAGAAAATTGCCAAGACCCTGAAACTGAGCTGCAGCACGGTGGGCAAGACCATACAGCGGTTTCACAGGACAGGTTCCACTCAGAACAGGCCTCGCCATGTTCGATCAAAGAAGTTGAGTGCATGTGCTGAGGGTCATACCCAGAGATTGTCTTTGGGAAATAGATGTAGGAGGGCTGCCAGCATTGCTGCAGAGGTTGAAGGGGTGGGGGGTCAGCCTGTGAGTGCTCAGACCATACGCCACACACTGCAAGTCTGGCGTCCCAGAAGTAAGTCTCTTCTAAAGATGATGCACAAGAAAGCCCGCAAATAGTGTGCTGAAGACAAGCAGACTAAGGACATGGATTACTGGAACCATGTCCTGTGATTCGATGAGACATAATTTCCTCAGTGTTGTCACACGAAAATATATAAAATATTTACAAAAATGTGAGGAGTGTACTAACTTTTGTGAGATACTGTATCTATCTATCTATCTATCTATCTAATCTATAGTGATTTATTTTATCATTCTCTATCTATCTATCTAAATTCTGGGTTCTAGTTGACAGTTTTCTGTCAATAAACAATTTCTGATATCTAATATATGTTTGACTTTAACTGTGTATTCATAGACAATATGGAACACATACAAGGCCATTTGTGCTGCCGAGTGAGATATTTTCACTTGTTATTTACACAAGCAAAGGCTATACTCATCTTTCATATAATTACACTATGCATTTACAAATACAAGGACTCACGTGGAAAGGAATTTCCCCAAAAAACTGTGGTTCTAATCCAAGGCACCGGCACAGTGTTGCAAAAGCCATGTAAATTGAGGGACATGATTTTCTCATACAATTGAAGCATCAAAATACACTGCTCCTAAGTAAAACAGTCAGCAATTGTTTATAATTATATAATTATTAAATTATAAATTTAGAATTATGTAACATGTACATAAATTATGGAGAGTTTTCATGGTGCACCCAAAATGGCTGAAAGATTTTCCAATGCTGCTTAGTTTTCCAAGCCCATTTTAATGATTATACACCTAACTATACCTTGATAACAATAGTCAATATAGTGAAAAAATCTTGTTATTTAACACAGCTGTGTCCCATTTACTATTATTATTATTATTATCCTTTACTTGTAATGCACCAACATATCCGGTAGCTCTATACCAGGGTTAAGTAGAATGCATAAAAAATATTAACACATTGCTAAAGAATGGAGGGCCCTGTCTTTGAGCTGAAAATCAAACGTAAATAGAGCCTCATTCAATTGGCCAAATCGCAATTACTTGAGCCCGTAATGCAGCCCGTAAATTTAACTGGTATTCAATTGGCTACATTTAGCAACTCACATTCAAATTTTGAGTTACAGGCTCCACAGCACTGTGGCTGTCAAAAATGTAACTACGTCCTATCTCCTCCATTGATTTTTCAAGCACGCAAATGTTTCCAGTGCTAGAGACGCAAATTTGATATTCAGTTACAAAAATGTAACAAGCCTGCAATTGTATTCAAACCCGTAAATGGCAAATGTATCAAAAAATTGTACGAGTACTAGATAGGACGAGCAAGTGGATTAAACACCTGTTTGTATAACTGTAGCAGCAAATAAACACACACTACTGGACTTTAAAAAAAAAATTTAATCTAAGCTTTTTTGTTATATCTTTCATTAAAGAAAAAAACTTTTTTAAAGTGTTTATAATGTAATACAAGCTCTTATTTCAATATGTTTTTTATTTTCAGCCACTGGATTTTGAGAGCAAGAAAAGCTACACGTTAAAAATTGAAGGTGCAAATCCATACTTAGAAGTACGCTTTCTGAACCTTGGCCCATTCCGCGACACCACATCTGTGCATATTACAGTGGAAGATGTCGATGAACCTCCTGTTTTTCAGCCCAGTTTTTATTTTGTAGAGGTTTCTGAAGATGTGGATATTGGGACCACTATACAGATTGTTTCTGCGAAGGATCCAGATGCAAAAAACAATTCAATCAGGTAAGTTATACGCAATGTTATCAAGGTGGCAGATATGCTAATTCTTCACAAGGTCCAGTAGGCATTATAATATTGTTTTTGCCTTGTATTTAACCCCTGTATAGTGCTGCCGAATATACTGGCACGTGAAAGAAATAATAACAATAATAATATTATAACCCACCTGCAGTTCTTGCAGTATACACTAAAACAGGGGTATCCAAACTCGGTCCTGGAGGGCCGCAGCCAGGCCTGGATTTGTGGATATCCTTGCTGCAAGCAGGTGAGACTGTTGCTTCTTCAGTCATCCTGATTGACTCCTCAAAGCCAGGCCTGGGTGCAGCCCTCCAGGACAGAGTTTGGAGACCCCTGCACTAAGCTATGGTACCTATTAACAGCTCATCACAAACCTTCTCTATCAGGGCAGTTATGGGTTTGTTAGGAATATGTTGCATGTAAAACACTAGATATGATCACATCACAATATTCACCAAATATATTCTCTTTTGTTCCAGCTATAGGTTGTGCCTACTCATATACTTATAAGTATTGTTAGAACTAATTACCCTCTGCAACATATGGATAACATTAATTGATACGTTTTTTACTGTATTATAGTTGCCGGATTCCTAATTTAATAGAAGCCATGATGTTAAAATATTTATTATTCACAGGGATTTAATAAAACAGTAACCGGGCAACTAAGCCCAATTTACTACAGTAATAAACATATTAATAATATTTTCCCATATCTCACCTTTAATATGTGAAATGAAATATTGATCACAACACATGCACAATTTCAGTCACTGCAGTAAATAAAGTGTGTGGAGATGTGGTGAGTTCATCCTGGAGCTTAAATGAATACATTATTCAGAGTGAAGGGGGCTGCTGTGACCTGTTATATTATGTAGACTGACAACTATTACTACGCCACTATTACTTACCCCACTGTGTGATATATTTAAATAGTAATGTGATTATCAGGAGTACCCATTTTGGCAAGCCTCTGGGTAGGTCAATCCATGGATTGTAGTGACACACATACTTACAGCCTTATTAAATTGCAATTCAGCAAATTGAAAAGGGCTCTATATAAGCACACAGCATATTTTTTTTACAGAAGTTTTTAGTTAGTGAACTTTTATCCAAAAGCAAGGTCTTCACTAACTAAAAACTTCTGTAAAAAAAAAATGCTATGTGATTAAATAGAGCCCTTTTAAATTTGACGAATCACAATTTAATAAGCCTGTTTGTATTTATTAAGACTTTTCAGATCTGGCTGCCTTAAAAGCAAAATGCCAATTGTTAGAATCTGTTCCTACTGCAAGTCTATGTGCATTTATGCCTGGTTCGCTTCTGGAGCTGCAGTATCCTGTGCTGCTATTGTTCCTGTTTGGCAAGTGTTCTGCCTGTGTCCAGCACTGCTGCTTCTGTTCCTGTCTGGCAAGGATTTTTCCAGTATCTTCTGTTCTACTCTGTTCCAGCTAACACATGTGTGCTGGTTCGTGCCATCAGCTACTAGTGTGCGTCTGAGGACCCCTTTTTTCAATTTCTGCTGCTGTATAGCTGTCTGCAGCATTGTCAGTTTGCTGTCATTGCTTGACCATGATTTTGCTATTATTTTTGCATATGATACAAGCATTGGACTTTTGATTTTTGAGGGATACTGACCAAGCTTTGTGCATCCTATTTTTGGTTCATTAAATTAGTTTTGAAACATCACCCCTGTATGGTCTGAATTTCAAGTATAATAAAATCTGGGCAAGGTAGGCAAAGCCATGACATAGCAAGAGCAGCTGATCTGAGCCCATGATAATCACCTAATTCACATTGATGATAAAATGAACATAGTAACAGACACAATCCAACCATTTGCTCCCCAAGTAAATGTAAATCCTCCTGCACCTCCCAGACATGTTGCATCTCCAAGCTTAGCCTCTAATAGAGCCAAGCATGTTAACTTCATGATGCTTCTCTGGTATCCTGATAGTTGCAAGATTTTTCTTAACTAGTGCCAGATACATTTTGCACCCACAGACTTTTCAAAACTGATTGTGCATGAGTGGCTCATGTACTATCCCTGCTGGATGAAGAAGCATGGGCCTCACCTCTAGAGTAATAGCACACTTCACTACTTGACGACTTCAAAGCTTACTCTGAAGCCTTCCATAATTTTTTTTGCTATTGTAGGAAGATTGTCTTCTGATGCTAAGGCCCTACTCACAGTATAGCAGGGAAATTTCACAGTTGGTTAATACATTACTCTGTCTTCTGAAGTAAAGTGGAGTTATGATGCCTGGTCTGCTGCTTTATAGATGAACTGGTCTGCAAGGAGGGTCTCATGGACTTATATTTGAAACTTACATGAGGGAGAAGTGGAAAAAGTACACACTTAGATCTCTAAAACCTCCAAATTGGAACCACCCGGAATTGCTATTAAGCAGATGTCTAACCCAGAACCAATGGAGTTGGGAAGTCATTTCATCCCCCCACAGAAAGAGTCCAAAGGAGGTCAGAAGGTCTTTCTCTCAATTGTGGTAAAGAGGGACACTTCCTCAAATCCAATTTGTCCAGAAAAAATTAAAGGGAGCAGTCTGTTAGACAGCATTCTTGAAGCTCCTTACTTTCAAAGTCTCCTTGTTCCAGTGACATTCATATTCGGAGACCAACAGATTTTTGCCCATGCATTTATTGATTTTGGAGCCGCTGGAAACTTTGTAGATAAACAGTTTGTTCTCTGGAATCAGTTATCTACAAGAGCCAAAAAGCAATGCCTGCTGGCACACTGCTTGGATGGCATGCCGCTGGCTCAGGCCATCTGATCCAAGAGACTGTACTTATGTCTATGACAGTGGATCTGCTTAAATGTAGCACCGTAAATGCAAATTAAAAATCAATACTGCAATGTAAAATACGGGGAAAGCGATAAATGACATTAGAATTAATTGTGCAACAGCCCCAAGCCTGCAAATCGGCAATATTTTTCATCTATACAGTATGTATATCAGGAGTTCCTGTGCAGTATGCATAGTTTTCTAATACATTCTCTAAAGTTAAAGACTCAACCATCCCACAGGCCATTTGACTCGTGTTAAGCTCAGTGATAGATCATTATCCTCTCCCTCTCAACTCTGAGCTAATGGATTGCCTCACAAGTACTAACATCTTCACCAAACTAGATAGCTTAATCTAGTTTTTTGAGGAGTACCTCTTCATGCCATGTGGCTCATGTAAAGGCCCAGCAGTATTCCAGCATTATGTGAATGATATATTCAGAGACCAGTTATACCTGCATGTAGATGTTTACCTCGATGACATCCTAATCTACTTTCTGGATTTGCAGTCTCAAAGTTTACATGTCAAACAAGTGTTCCATATCTTCACATCATCACTCCTCAGGGACTTACTATGTATTCCGATAAGGTCTCCGCTGTTTTGAATTGGATTGTTTCTTAAGATCAGAAGTGCACCCAATGTTTTATTGGTTTTACCAACTTCTACAGGAAACTCATAGAAGATCTTTCTACTGTTATCACTCTGATTATAACATAAAAAAAAAGGAGACTATCACACATCTTGGAGTTTAGCAGCTTTGCAAGCTTTTCAGCTACTGAAACCCTATGATTATCCACCCAAATCCTGGCTAGCATTTATAGTGGAAGTTGTTGCATCTGATAAAGTAGCTAAATCTGTGCTGTCTTAATGTAAGTCCTCTGTACTCCTATGCATTACTTTCCAAAAACGTTTTCTGTAGCAGAGAAGAACTATGATATTGGAAACAGGGAGTTCTGAGCTATTACCTTGGGCTCCAGTGTAGACCTCGAACCTTATAACAACCTTTCGACTACAATTCCAACAACAGGTAAAAAGCATTAAATAACTCAGAGGAAAAGCGTCTTTACTATTGTTTATGTTTATTTGGATTTTGTTGAAAAAATTAAGAAACCAATACTGTATATAATACATAAATCTACTCTTTGACCTACATATTAGATTTGCCATATATAATACACAAACTTACTCTTTGACCTGCATGTCAAAATTGCTATATCTAAATGAAACAGACTCTTGACAATAAAAAATCTTTGAAAAAGAAAATGGCATTTGAAGAATGACGACAATTGCTTGTGGGATCAAGACATCCTATCCTTGTGCTTACTGATCATAAAAACCTCAAGACCGTACCCAAAACAAGCCAAATGGTCTTTATTCTTTCCTGTTTCTGCTTCATTATCACATATCGACCTGGGTTGAAGAATGGCAAGGCTGATGGCCTGTCCTGCATCTTTTTTTGTTGATTGAAAGAGCAAACTAAACACATTAACATAAAGTAATCAAACTGTGATGTCATTAAACAATATTAATTGGTAACATAATTAAGATCAGTAAATCAGAAGGCCAAATTAACCTGAACACTGTGCCAAAGTTCTGCGTTGGTCAAATACTTCTCTCATCAGTGGTCATGCAGGGATCAGGAAGACCTTTAAGTTTGTCTCAAGGCTCTTTTGATGGCTCCATATTTTGTCTGATGTAGAAGATTTGTGGCAGCCTTTAAAACCTGTGCACCCACTAAAACTCCCAAAGTTGTTCCATTTGATCTGCTTCAGCCTTTAGAAGACCCGTCTTAATGGACCCACCTAGTCACGGATTTGGTGACAGATGTACCTCCTTCCAGAGGTGATACAGTTATTTGCGTTGATATTAATGGATTCTCTTGGCAAGCCCATTTCATACCACTTACAAAGTTTCCAGCTGCATCCGATCTGGTGGATCCATTCTTCAAATTCTTTCAGCTCCAAGGCATTCCTTCTTAAATTTTCTCAGACAAAGTAGAACAATTCATGTCACAATTTTGGAAAAAACCTTATGAATAGATTACAGATTTGTTTGGTTTATTGTTCTGGATGCCACTTGCAAACTAACAGTCTGACTGATCGTACTAACAAGGGGTTGGAGCAGTACTTCAGTGCTTCTGCTCACCTGAGCAGGAAGACTGGACGGAGCTATTGCCCTTGGCAGAATTTGCACATAACAATGCAAAACATCCATCCATAAGAATTACTTAATTTTACTCTGCACTGAGGTACCACCCTCCATCTATCCCATGACCAATGTGCCTACTGGAAACCCTGCTGCCGATGAGCAAGCTGAGGATCTCCAACTAGCCTTGACTATGGCCAAGGAAGCTCTGCCAGTAGCTACTGTCAACTGAAAGATGCATATGGACCACATATGTAGAGACTTTCCAGATCTTCAGGAGGGTTACAAGCATCTCAAGTTACAGCAATCGTCACACAAGTTTGTGGCAAGATACATTCAGGTTGGCTCTGTTGTAGCTCCACAAATCCAATGTCCATACTCCAGTATTGGTTCAATGGTTCCATCAGCTGCACCACTTCAAGCCTTCCAGTGTCCGACTGGAGTCCGACCCTCATGGTAGGTCTTGGGGTAGGCCAAGGAAGGTACCACTGAGTTCTGGTCAATCCTCAGCCTGTAGTGACCTAGACTGAGTAGTCTGTGGGCAAGACCTAAGAAAGATTAGTCTGCCCCTGTGTGTCATATCTCCTAGTCACTGACCGGTGCTGAGACTAAGCCATTCAATTTCATGTGAGACTTTCGAAATCCCAGCAAAATGCAGTTGTAAGAGTCTATATTTAAGATGCAAGCCTTTGTTCTGCTTGTTTTGATGCTGCAGCTGCCTATGTCATGCATTGCTGCTGTTCCTGTCTGGCAGGTGTTCTGTTTGTGTCCAGCAATGCTGTTTCTGTTCTTGTCTGGCAAGAGTAATGTGTGTACCTTCTGCTCTGTTCCATCTATCCCCCCCCCCCCTCCCACTGTGTGTTAGTGGCTGCCTTCAGATCTTAGTCTGCTTTTGAGGGCCCCTGTTTCCAGTTCATCTATCGTGATTTTTTTTTATTATTCTCTATGTTTTGTCCTGTTGTTTAACATAACACTAGAAGCATATTGATCTACAATTTAATGATTAAGCACTACAATTATTTTTTTTTCTGTGTGGTATCACCAACTGGTACTTTAATAATGTATTGATTCCTTCTGGCTTATTAGCATTTGCATTTATAAATGAAGCCAATTTAGCACATTACCTCTAAGCTTGTAAGTACTGGTAATGCATAATGCACATGGTAACTTGATCTAATTAAAAGTGAAGACTAGTATAGAGTGCAGGCATGCATACAAAACACAACTCACTCATGCACAAAATAAATTAATTATATCCCACGCACAGGCTAACTAGTATATCAATACACACTCCATATAAATAAATCTGTCCTATTTAGTGTACCGTATTTATCAGATATATATATAAACATTAAATACAATTATATACACAAATAAATCATACTACCAAGGACAGATTTATACCTTGCAAGCCTCACGGTGTAGATTCCTTAAAGGCATTTGCAAGTTTCCTGGATTATGAGTCCATCTGATAGAGGAGAATTAAGAGTGTATGAAAACATTTTTTTGCATGAAACATAGCCAAAATAAACATTTAAACACTTACCTTGAAATTAGCAAAATGTCTTGTAATTTCTGACAGTTGGAAATTAGGGTTAACATCCCCTCCAAAGCCAGGCTAAATCAGCATAATTTGTTTTGTCCAATCAGGTTAGCTGAAACATTTGAATTCAACTCTGGGATTCCTGTTTGTGCTGCAAAGCAGCTTGAGATATGTGGTGTGGAACTAGGTTATGTGCTATAGCAGCAGCACAGCTCAGTACGTAGCACAAACAGGAAACAGCACAGAGTCATATCCCAGCAATGGCTTCGGGGCTGACATCACTACTCTCCAGCAGGTGAATAATGGGTTACAATTGAAGCCCTAATGCTGCATGCTGATTGGGTGGGGATCAGGCACCTGTGAAGACACCCTTGGGGGTGTCAAAATGAGTATTAGAGGGATTTTTTGGTATTAATAAAAAATTTAATGTTTTATGAGACGTGCTGCAAACATAAAAGCTGCGTTTTGTCTGTCCACAGAGTGCAGAAATGTATTAATCCATTAAACTAGGATATGCCTTTAAGTAACTCCCTCCAAACACAACTATGTATTATTATATTAACGTTTATATGAAGTAATCACAAAACTGAAGCAGCCCACACTATGACATGAATGAAACAGAGATGTTTAAAGAGACTTTTAATGAAGCAAAGATAAATAATGGAGTTTATCTAGAATATACCGATTAATGCTATTGGAGAGCCATAGTATTTATCACATTTTTCCTCAAGCTATAGGGTTTCTGCTGATCAGTTTTTGGACCACGACTAATTGTGGAAATCAATGAGAGCCACCTGGGAGAGAAAAAAATAACCCAACTTTAAAAACTTTGAGCCAGATTCAATTGAGCAATTGTAAGTTACTAGAGCCTGTAAGTGAGGCCTTAAGTTAATTTGCTATTCAATTGGTGCCTTTTTGCTGGCTCCGAACGGGTTACAGGTTACGGTATTAAAAACTTTGCAATGGTTAAACCCAGAACTTACAACCCCCTGAAGCCTTTGATCTTTCACTTTCGCAAGAGTTATGATGGCTAAAATCGCAAAACGCTATTCAATTGCTACAATTCCCCAAGTCGCAAATGGTTTCACGGCATGGTTTAAACAGCAAATGTAGGAGAAAAAAGCTCCCTCAGATTAAATGAATAGGGGACACAAAAATAGCAAAATTAAAGCAGTATGTCTGTTCCCTGAAAGCTTTGACCCAGAAGTTATATATATATATATATATATATATACATATATATATATATATATATATATAGTTTGTGCCTTGCAAAAGTATTCAACCCACTTGGCATTTTTCGGGTTTTGTTGCCTCACAACCTGGAATTAACATGAATCGTTTGAGGATTTGCATCATTTAATTTACAAAACATGCCCACAACTTTGAAGATGTTTTTTTTTTTTAATTTATTGTGAAGCATACAACAAATAGGGCAAGTCAGTGAAGGATAGAAAAAGGCAATGTGCATAACTATTCACCCCCCTAAAGTCAATACTTTGTAGAGCCACCTTTTGCGGCAGTCACAGCTCCAAGTCGCTTTGGATGAGTCTCTATGAGCTTGCCACATCTTACCACTGGGATTTTTGCCCATTCCTCCTTGCAAAACTGCTCCAGCTCCTTCAAGTTGGATGGTTTGCACTTGTGAACAGCAATCTTTAAGTCTGACCACAGATTTTCTATTAGAATGAGGTCTGGGCTTTGACTTGGCCATCCCAACACATTTACTTGTTTCCCCTTAAACCACTCAAGTGTTGCTTTAGCAGTGTGTTTGGGATCATTGTCTTGCTGGAAGGTGAACCTCCGTCCTAGCCTCATTTCACGCACAGAGTGGTACAGGTTTTGCTTAAGAATATCTCTGTATTTAGCACCATCCAGCTTTCCCTCAACTCTGACCAGTTTCCCAGTCCTGGCTGCTGAAAAACATCCACACAGCATGATGCTGCCACCACCATGTTTCACTGTGGGGATGGTGTTCTTTGGGTGATGTGATGTGTTGGGTTTGCGCAGACATAGCGTTTTCTTTGATGGCTGAAAAGTTCTATTTTAGTCTTATCAGACCTGAGAATCTTCCTCCATACATTTTGGGAGTTTCCCACATACCTTTTCACAAACTCAAAATGTGCCATTTTTTTTTTTGCTGCAAGTAAGGGCTTTCTTCTGGCCACTCTGCCATAAAGCCCAACTCTATGGAGCATACAGCTTATTGTAGTCCTATGTACAGATACTCCAGTCTCTGCTGTGGAACTCTGCAGCTCCTCCAGGGTTACCTTGGGTCTTTGTGCTGCCTCTCTGATTAATTCCCTACTTGCCCTGTCCGTGAGTTTTGGTGGGCGGCCGTCTCTTGGCAGGTTTGCTGTTGTGCCATGTTCTATCCATTTGGTTATGATAGATGTGATAGTGCTCCTGGGGATCATCAAAGATTTGGATATTTCTTTATAACCTAACCCTAACTTGTACTTCTCAACAACATTGTCCCTTACTTGTTTGGAGAGTTCCTTGGTTTTATGGCAGTGTTTGGTTAGAGGTGCCTCTTGCTTAGGTGTTGCGAGTGGCTGTCTCTTGGCAGGTTTGTTGTTGTGCCATGTTCTATCCATTTGGTTATGATAGATGTGATAGTGCTCCTGGGGATCATCAAAGATTTGGATATTTCTTTATAACCTAACCCTGACTTGTACTTCTCAACAACATTGTCCCTTACTTGTTTGGAGAGTTCCTTGGTTTTCATGGCAGTGTTTGGTTAGAGGTGCCTCTTGCTTAGGTGTTGCATCCTCTGGGGCCTTTCAAAAAAGGTGTGTATATGTAATGACAGATCATGTGACACTTAGATTGCACACAGGTGGACATCATTTCACTAATTATGTGACTTCTGGAGGTAATTGGTTGCACCAGAGCTTTTTATGGGCTTCATAACAAAGGGGGTGAATACATACGCACATGCCAATTTTCTGTTTTCTATTTCTAAAAAATAGTTTTATGTATATATTTTTCTCATTTCACTTCACCAACTTAGACTATTGTGTTCTGATCCATCACATAAAATTCAGATTAACAAAGCATTGAATTTAAGGCTGTAATGTAACAAAATAGGTAAAAAGTCAAGGGGGGGTGAATACTTTTGCAAGGCATTGTATACACATAAAAAGTTGGCATATAGACATATATATAATATATAAATATAAATATATATAGTAGATCCGTCCCCTCAGTATGGTAAAGGCAGTACTATAGTAAATGCACTACTTTTTTTGAATAATAATAACTTTATTAAATTAAATAGATGAAAGACACATAGAAATAAATACACAATATCACAGATTAGTACATGCAACTTTCAAGTCCTTGTGTTCTCAAATTTTGACTTCTGCATTCATTTAGAAACTGTAGCAATACCAATGCTTTTTGTCTCAAACACAAGTGAATACCACAGTAAATCGCATACTTGAATATATCAATTTAAAGTCTAGCTATTAATTGAGAAAATTGGGAATTTAGAAGAAAGCTAATACCAGTACAGCTTGGCATTAGTGATGAATATAACATAATGCTACTAATCTCACTGCTGAAAACTGACCTTCAAATGTCAGAAAATATAGAATGTGTTGGGAAAAATACAGCAAGGAATTTTTAGTTAGTGAACAACTGAAGGTCAACTATATCAGAGATACTTAAATAAGAGTATCTGCTGGTTATTTAGATTTTTGCCTAGAAATAGCTTCTTGTAAACATTTTATAGCTAAATGAATGGGGTTTTTGGTTTAATTGGCAAACAAATACCATGTAAAGTTACTTTAGAACATATACAGGATATAGGAATCAATGCAAAAATATAAACTACATAAATTATATTACCAAAGAAACATCACCAACAAAAATATTTTTTAGAACAGTGTATCTGTAGTAATTACACACTGTAAAATGAACAATATATTACCACTAGTCAATTTGACAATATTTGCAAGCTTTGCAATGCTGTTGTTTGCCGCACATTGCAAGCATCGTCCATTCACGGCAAAGCCAGGCAATTGCAAACCTCGCAATGCGCAGCTTCTCTCTCTCTCCTTCCCTCCTTCTGTGTCCTCTCACTTCCTCTTCTCTCCTTCTCTCACCTCTCTCATAGTCTCGCCTCTTCCCCCCTCCCCTCCCCTGTGTCTTTCACCCCTCTCCTTCCCCTGGGTCTCTTTCCCCACCTCTCCCTCTCCTGTTTCTCATTTCCCCCCTCTCCCTCCCCAGTGTCTCTTTCCCCACCTCTCCCTCCCCTGTGTCTCATTTCCCCCTCCCCTGTGTCTCTTTTGCTCCCCCCTTTGGCGCCCACTGCAGGCCTCGCAATGAGCGGATTCACCCTCTTCCTCCCGTGTCTTGTTCCCCCTCCCTCCCCTGTGTCTCTTTGCCACCCCAACCCCCTCTACCTTCCCTGTGTCTTTCTCCCTCTCCCTTCCCTGTGTTTCTTCCCCCTCTCCTTCCCCTGTGCCACTTTGCCCCCTCTCCCTCCCCTATGTCTCTTCCCCCCCTCCACTGTATCTCTTTCCCCCTCTCCCTCCCCTGTGTCTCTTTGCCCCCCTCCCTTTTCCAAAATTGGGTTGGAAATCCTGTTTTTGTCGAGAAATAGGCCTCTCTATATCCACTGAGCATGAGCAGCAAATGTGTGCGATAACTTCGAAGGAGCAGTTACCGTATACTACAATATTCACCAAGTATTATAAAAGCAGAGAGAAAACATATTTGCCTCTCACTTCTATCTAAATCATGGGGTGGATGATGTATATAATGTAATACACTTGTGCAAATGATTCACATTATGATACCTGGGAAATAGACATTTGTATGTTAGGAGTACGGACAAATCACTTTTTCATTATCATGATGTCAAAGTTGTATAGGTCTAAGTTGTTCAGAGAAGGAAAAATGCTTAGTGTATACCGTTAATTATTATTATTGTTTATTTTTAACGCAACAACAAATTTTGTAGCACTATACATGGGTTAAGATCAAGGCAAAAAAAACAAAACAATAGCAGTATTAATACATTGGAAAGGATGGAGGGCCTTGCCTTTGAGGAAAGCACTATGGACACTGGATTCTAAGCTCAAAGTACCTTGCAATGTTGAAAACTTGCAAACTTACAATCTAAAGGTGTTAATAGGATCTTGGCTAGTTTTACTAGTATCTAACAAGCCTCTGTCATGGTCATGATTACTTCTTACAAATTAAGAAGCTAATGAGAAACATTGCTTAGTGAATACCAAGAATATGGCAAGCATTTGTGAATCTAGTCTTTTGACACAAGAAAGGGGCAAAGAGGGCACACAAGAGGGGGACACAGGGGACACAATAGAGACACAAAGGGCAGTGCATTTCCCACCCTCGGCTTATACTCGAGCTTTCCCAGTATTTTGGGGTAAAATAGGTGCCTCGGCTTATACTCAAGTATATACAGTAAGTATTGACAGACCATTAAGGTTTCTGGATTTCACTAGGAATAAAATATAACTATCTATGTATTTACTTGTGTGTGCTTTATTTTATTAAGAAAAGCTTTTTTCTGCCTAAAGTCATACAGTTTGAACCTGTTTGAGGCTGTCCTCTGTCGCTCATGCAGCTCATGAATGCACAGCTTATGAAATTTAGTATTTACTACTAAATTAGCCAATCAGTTAAGCCTCTCAAGCAATACGTTGCATAATGTTGCCAGTAATTGGTCACTATTAGACAGTGCACACCCTGGGCCTCATTCAATTGCGATTTGGCCAATTGAATAGGGCTCTATATAAGCACAGAGCATATTTTTTTACAGAAGTTTTTAGTTAGTGATCTTCTATCCAAAACCAAGGTCTTCACTAACTAAAAACTTCTGTAAAAAAATATGCTCTGTGCTAATAGAGAGCCCTATTCAATTGGCCAAATCGCAATTGAGTGAGGCCCCCTGAATTTAAAAGTCTTCATTAGCTGCAGAGGGGAAAAGATTTTAGACAGACTTTATTACTTTCAAAAATGAAAAAGAATGGTGGCTCTAGGTATGCAATTATCCCACAACACTTTTAACAAAAGGGTGCTCCTAGGAAATAGTTTAGATAAATTTGGCAAATAGAAAAAAGTTCCCTTTTAAAGGGCACACCTTTGTTCACCCATCTCAAGATAAGATGGGTGAACAAAGGTGTGCCCTTTAAAAGGAACTTTATTCTATTTGCCAAATTTAGAAAAAAGCAGAGCTTTTAAGCACTTTAAACATACATAAAAGTAAAGCTATACATAGGTATATTATATTCCTAGTAAAATCCATAAACCTTCCATGTTCCTTTAAAGAGATTTAGACATTAGTCAAAGATACTGTGGTGCAGTCTAATATTTAATGAAAAATCTTAATAACTCATATTAATTAGAGACAATGAGCCAAGGAACTTGATTAACAACAAGCCTCAAGCAGTTTGAATGTGTAAAGTATCTCTTGAGAGCTTGCAAATCTGCTTAATATCATCTCTCACTGCATCTACCCAATGCACAATTGCCCACTTCAGTGTAATAATTTGATTGGGCTGTGGGAGCTTAAAGATAATCCTTAACAACATGCTTCTTAATTACATGCATATGTGTGCAAGTCAAGTGCTAAATGCATCTTCTGTGATAAAAAACAGACTTCAATATTAATCCTCAATTTAATCAGCAAGTCATTAAAGGGACAGCAAAATGGTATTTGGTATGATCTGTTATGATTGATTCATATCTTTAATTTTCTCTAACATTTGTTTCTGAAAACTCCATGGTGATATCAGTTTGCAATTATCCTAGAAGAAAGCAGTTTGACTTTAGTCTTTGTTTATCATGTTGTAAAAAAGTATGCCACCCCAATCAGCTACAACATAATAGAAGTGTTATGGTGTATTCTAGGATCCAGTATGAAGAAATTAGCCGAAATGCCATAGCATTATAATGGCATATAAAATATAATATATTTTAAATACCTGACCACAGTTAAGTAATGTTTCTTTATTCAATATAATATCACAAAACATAGCATTGGCTAAACAACCACTTAGTATATAACCTAATATGTTTTATGTATTCATTGCAGGTATTCTATTGACAGAAGCAGTGATCCTGGAAGATATTTTTATGTTGACATAACCACAGGAGCATTGATGACTGCAAGACCCTTGGACAGGGAGGAGGTGTCTTGGCATAACATCACCATTTTAGCTATGGAGATGAGTAAGTGAAATGTAATAATATTGATGTAATAGGTTAAAATAAAAATAACTGTTCATGAGCATTGGAAATTGAAAGCTACCATCTTTGATTAACAATAGATATTTATCTGCATGTACAATTTGAAGTGGGCATATATATATACATACTAGATGTGTGCTGGCCTGCCTCTGCGGAGTGCTTCTCTGCCAGCCTGTCCCTGCATGTCTGCCTCTACAGCATAATCTGCACATGCGTGTTCACGTCTGCGATCTCAATCACGTGCACAGAACAGCCCAGTCCATTCTGGTGAGGGGAGGAGCTTCTCAGATGGGCAAGGGTTGGGGAGCACCCATAGCAGGGCCTCTGTGCCTTGCACCGCCTGCACCGGCGGTAGCTCCGCCACTGGGTTCTACGTATGACACATAGCTGTGTTGCTGTTGAAATTATAATGAATAGTATTTGATTCACTATTCTAGTAACTATAACATACAGTGGGCATTTACTAGGGATGTGCATTTCAGTGTTAACTATGCACTATTAACCATAGGGAAAGATTACCATCACAGCCCTAAACACCTCATCAAAGCTCCTGTGATAGCTTATTAAATACCCCTCCATTTTTGTGTACTGCTTTACACAGTTTGTAGAAACTGAAATGAAAAGCCATTTCTATTACATGTTTTTTCCCTATCTACTGCATTCCCAGTACTGTTGTTGCTTTGAACAAAAGTTCATAACATGCATTTCAAGCTAAAGGTTGAAAAGTTCTCATAGCCTCTTTTTAATACTGTTACCATAATAAAAATAGCATAATATGATGTATAATAAGTATATATTAACTATATGGTTATGACAAGTGAATAGATATTTACTGTATTTCCTTGGTACAAAAGATACATTCAATTGATGGATGACTTAGCACAATAAAAAATACTTAAAAAACAACACTGCTAAAAGGGAATTTATGTCCCAGATAGCAATGTGTGAATATATTCCAGTTCACTACACAGATATTATCACAAACTATTAAATGGCATGCAGGCACCTGAAAAGTGTTAGAAGAGACATGGATCAAAGTCCTTGACATTGCCCTTTTGCTTGCCCTTTTATCTTTTAGATAATATTCTATAATTTTCCCACCTTGATTTTTTTAAAGATATTCTTAAAGAGCTAATTGGTGACACTGTTTTTGCAAATACATTAACAAAAAAAAATTCTACTGGCAGTGTTTTTATACATTTAGATCACCTTCCCCACCTTTATCAATCAGAATGAGCAACACATTAGCATATTGAGCCTCACATTGGTATACAACACAGCACAACCAATGATGATTATCTCAATAATGATTCAATGTAGAGTCAGTTTTTAATACTCTTTAAGAATACATATATTTGTTATGTTGTTAGTGTACTTAAATAGCTAAATATACATAATATTTTTGAACAAATGTCATGATGATGGCTATAGTGTATTCTAGTGTTTGGCAAGGATATGAAAGCAATGGCAAGCTGTAAGTCAGATGGGTGTATTAAATATTTCATATTATAGCCATAAAAGAATGTATCATGAATGATGTTTCTGATTACTATACAACAGATGTCAGAAAGTTAACAAAGGTCTTCATCTAATTAACACTGGGAGACCAATTACTGAGAACAGCTCCTTTTAAATGTAATTTATCATATCAGAAACTTTACACTGTTTTTTGTAAAGTATTTATTAATGAGTGTTCACATAATGTTTTCACCAAATCTAGCAAAGGGTTGTTAAACTCCTCCGAAAAGTTGTTTGTTCCATTTCTTGTAGGTAAATAAAATTGGGTCTGTTATTACCCATTAGCCCCATCCCCCAGTTAGTGTGTAATGGTCTACCCTGTCAGATATTTGAAAGCAGAGACTATAAGAATACTGCATCCAGGCAATACAATGGTGGCTGCCTTATATTTTTCACCGTGTTTGGCTGGTATGGTCCAAATTTTCCCTGTACCATTAATAAGCCCCATTACTGGCTCCCAGTTTCATATTGGATCAGGTAAATTTCAACAGTTCTCATTAGAAATATAATCTATCTAACCATTAGCCCATTCTCTATGGACTTTCCTTACTGTATAATTAAATAACAGAGTGTGCTATTCAAATGACACTGATAGTTTGCTTTATTGTGTGGTCACTCACGCAGATTTATTTCCCTTATAAGCTTTACATTTAGTTATAAAGTGTTGCTAATGAGTACGTTTCTGAAGGGTTCCTCTTGAATGTGCAACTAAGATTAAAGAACATACATTTTATTTAAGGATTTTAACAGGCCCCCCACGAACAAGGCTTATGTTTGATGAGCACTTACCTTGATTTTGAATGTATTGGTGTATCACTGTGGTGCAGTTTTCCAAAACTGCCAGCCATCATTTTTGGAGTTCTACCAAACTCGCATCCAAAAGGTCCCTTTGGCTTGTGGTGTATGTATTCAACAAATCAAACAGCAGAAAAGTAATAATAATGTAGCAATATTTACTATACATATCTTCGGCCGTTAATCATACAAGGCAGAGGACCCTACCGAATCGATCGGCTCAGCAGCATAGCAGGAGATAGAGGCTCAGAGCCTGCAGAAATGATTTGCGGTTACAGAGAGTCGGAGCAGCACAGCCAAGTCCCCATATTTGTAGCAAATCATAAACAGGAAGTTCTAGTGATCACTATTGCACATTTTTTGTTAACTAAAGAAACCTTTGGTCGCCATGATAGGGAGTAGTCTTTAGTTGGACAAGTCACTCTCTTTGATACAAACTTACAATTGGTAGTTCATAATACTAGAATAAATATTGCAAGAAGTATACACTTGGTCTGTGTGTTGTATTTTTCAAAAGTGGACTTGATTTTCTTATTTAATTTTTTATTTTGTATTGGAGCTGAAATCACTTACTTTTTGCTACTCCCATCATAGTAATGGTATAATCTACTTTTTTCTTTTTAGATAACCCAACACAAATTGGAAGTGCAGCTGTTACCATAAAGGTTTTAGATGTTAATGACAATGCTCCTATGTTCACCAAGTTTTTTGAGACCTTCATGTGTGAAAATGCAAAGACTGGACAGGTGAGCTATGTTATATTCTTGTTGTGTTCTGGTTTATTAATGTGATATGTAATCCATTTGGCAAATAGCCTTCACATGAGAGAAACTAAATTAAATGTAATAGCTTTAATAAAATACCAGTGATAATGATACGGCAGACCTGTATCAATATGCTTTATTGTTATACAGCTTTCTATGTTGTTCCCAGTGCCAATGTAATGTGCAGACATACAGTATCTCCCAAAAGTAAGTACACCCCTCACATTTTTTTAAAATATTTTATTATATCTTTTCATGTGACAACACTGAAGAAATGACTCTCTGCTACAATGTAAAGTATTAAGTGTGCAGCCTGTATAACAGTGTACATTTGCTGCCCCTTTAAAATAACTCAACACACAGCCATTAATGTCTAAACCGCAACAAAAGTGAGTAACCCCTAAGTGGAAATGTCCAAATTGGGCCCAAAGTGTTAATATTTTGTGTGGCCACCATTAATTATCAGCACTGCCATAACCCTCGTGGGCATGGAGTTCACCAGAGCTTCACGGGTTGCCACTGGAGTCCTCTTCCACTCCTCCATAATGACATCACGGAGGTGGCGAATGTTAGAGACCTTGCACTCCTTCACCTTCCATTTGAGGATGCCCCACAGATGCTCAAAAGGGTTTAGGTCTGGAGACATGCTTGGCCAGTCCATCACCTTTACCTTCAACTTCTTTAGCAAGGCAGTGGTCGCCTTGGTGGTGTGTTTGGGGTCATTATCATGTTGGAATACTGCCCTGCCCCCCAGTCTCCAAAGGAAGGGGATCATGCTCGGCTTCAGTATGTCACAGTACATGTTGGCATTCATGGTTCTCTTAATGAACTGTAGCTCCCCAGTGCTGGCAGCACTCATGCAGGCTCAATTTGGACATTTCCACTTAGGGGTGTACTCACTTTTGTTGCCAATGGTTTAGACAGTAATGGCTGTATGTTGAGTTATTTTGAGGGGACAGCACATTTACACTGTTATACAGGCTGTACACTTACTACTGTATATTGTAGCGAGTGTCATTTCTTCAGTATTGTCACATGAAAATATATAATAACATATTTACAAAAATGTGAGGGGTGTACTCACTTTTGTGAGATACTGTAGGTTCTTCCAACATGTTTAAGAAGGAATTGGAATTTCACAATTAATTTTAGTAAAGGCTATTTATTTCATTTGGACAGTAACACACAAGGTAATTGTCAATATTACGTATCTTCCACTTTAAAAGTATAACATGTTATGACAAGAGAAATTGGTATTTAAAATGGCATCTCAACGGTGTTTCCTTTCCAGAGTTTATGAACTATTATTTTAAGAACATTTCTTTTTTACATTCTCATTCAAAGTGTTCACGTTTGTGTGTATCATGTGATTTGGGGAAAAAGATGAAGATGATCAAAGGAAATCTTTAAATGGGTCAAAACATGTATTTCTTCTTCAAATATAAATATCTTAAAGGCACTAAGCAATAGGAAGAGCTGCATTGGGACATGCAAAGCTGCAATGGTCATTTTCTTCTTAACTAATAGCCATTGCGGTCTAGTGATGCTTAGTGAATTTTGACCCAAACTATATATATTGTAATGGACTTGAAATTCAATTTCTGATATATTCTGTCTGGGCTAGAAACATTACATTTTACAGTGGTGGAGAAGCCTAAGTTTCTGTAGAACTAAATTCTGTTTAATCCAGTGGTTGTCAATGCTTTTCCCAAATTTCCTCAAGGTCCAAAATGTGTTTGAAAAGTCAAGATCTGTAAAGTAAAATATTTTTAATGGATAGGTACACAGATATTTTAATATAATGGCATTCAAAATGGTAAGAGAAGGCAATTTATACATCATATTGTAGCAGACATGGCAGACAGGGCTCAGTATATATATATATATATATATATATATATATATATATATATATATATAGAGAGAGAGAGAGAGAGAGAGAGAGAGAGAGAATTCTCCCCATAATGACAATCTGTTGCAGAAAATAGATGATAAATGAGTTAACATTACAAATCATACATTTCTTTAACAGTCTGAAGAGCTACAGCATTGGTTATACTTCATCTGTGAAGTCTTACCATTTGTCAATAGTGTTCTTGTGACTATGCTTTGCTTTCTCATTTCCTATGTTCATCTTGCTTAAACTATTCTTTTCTTGCTCCAAGGGTCATTTATTTCAGGGCTATGTTTCTTTGTTTTCATTTTCAGCTGATTCAGACTGTCAGTGCAATAGACCAAGATGATCCACAGGAGGGGCAGCACATCTACTACAGCCTGGCTCCCGAAGCAGCTAATAACCCAAATTTTACTATAAGGGACAACCAAGGTAATCTAAATAATGTAACGATCCTAAAAACCTATGCTAATTATGCAATTCTTCAATTTTATTTGCGCTATAAACCTGCCACATAAACATGTGCTGTTATTGAGTAAAAATGATGTGCTTTGGCGGAATTGGTATGTTGGAGATATATTGAGTTATATAGTATTTATCAGTGCCACTAAATTTTCCTCTAACGTGGCAGATATGCTTTGCTTAGGTTGTGTGTGCTTGAAACATACAAAACTTGTTCTTTAAACCAGAATTTAACTGACAGATAATTAAATGTAACACAGCTTTTTTAGGCACCATGTCTATGTTTTGAATCTAATAAAAAAAAGTTGAATCTATCTATCTATCTATCTATCTATCTATCTATCTATCTATCTATCTATCTATCTATCTATTGACCTGTTTGTCCATCTATCTGTTGCCTATCTCTCTCTCTCTGTTTATGTATTCTTGTATCTCTTTCTCGCTCTCTTTGTGTTTATATGTATATATATCAGATCATAACCTAATGTTATTTTCTGTGAAACCAGATTCTGATAAAAGGATGAATAATTTTACATTTAATGGTACAGGAAAGTCCTATAAATAATTACCCCTTTAGGACGTGTACTTGCCAGCAGTAGTTTAAGTGTTGGCATGTACTTGGGATGTGGAACCTGAGTGTGCTGAGGGTGTTTGCTGCCTCTCTTCTAAGCTGTACCATGAGAGGTTTTGTCAAGCACAATTGTGAGTTTGCTTTGTAGCCTCCTGTAAGCTATGTAATTAACAGCTGGCATCCAAGTTCAGGCTAATGAGTCCATAAAGTGAAACAACTGTCCTTGAGTGAGTTGGCTGGCTATGCACGGTAATTATTTAATTCTGGTTTTACTGTACACATTTTGCAATGCAATAAAATTAGCTGCTATTGCTATTAAAAAAGAAGAGGTAAATCAAAAAGTGCCATGCCAGGAGTCCTATGTAATAAAGCAATAAATACATTACACGCATCATTTGTGCATTATCAGCTAGCAGTTTTCCAGAAGAAGCATTAGCATGTTAACACTTTGGTGTTCAATTAACTTTAAGGGGCACTTTAAAGATTTTTTTTTCTTGCCAGTCATCTAAAGATAATATTTCTATTTAATACATTTCATTTTTTAGAAAACAAACCTTGTCATTTAAAGACAATATTTATAAACATGAAGATTCCTTGATTTAGAGAAGAAAGTTTAAAGAATGCTTAAAAAAAAAACTTGATAACTTACGTTTAATGTTTTTTACACTATGTCAGGTCTCACTTTATTTTTCCTTCTCCTTATTTTCACCCTTAATTACACGGCGCCCTATTAAATTTGCTTTAAAATTACAGAAAGATTAAATTAGACAAAATAAGCCCGGAAGGACATGGCCGGAATCCAAAACCATAAACCATGCTTCGGCACGTAGCAAATTATCCAAACCCCTGTTACGGGTTTAGACGGAGCCAATAGTAAAAGAGACCATCATCATTACGTCACTAAAACATGGAGGTTACATTTCAATCACTTATGGTTTTGAAGTCCGAGTTGCGATCGGGCCGCATTCCAAAAATAATGCAATATGAAAAAATCAATAAATATAATATTCTAGTCCATGCAAGTTCTATTATATGTATTAACACATTGATTGCTGGGATCGATATCACACGGAAATGAAACATAAAAAAAAAAAAAATGATTGCAGATTTGCGAGCTTGAGAATGTTGTGCTATTAATTTTAATACCTTTCATAGCTTTCCCAGTGCTACAGACAGGAGTTAAACCCCCTTTGCAGGTCCTCTCTAGTACCTGTATGGTGCGGGCTTGAGGACTCGTAGAAATTTAATAGCGATTTGCGATTGTAACATTTTCAGGATTAAAAGATCAAAGTCTTAGCTGGGTCGGAGTTCAGATTTTGACAGCCCGTAGGGATTTTCCGCCTGTAACCCGCAGATCATTTGCGGGTAGCTGAAAGAGGCCAATTTAATAGTTGTAACCTTTGCAGTCTCCTTTGTGGGCTTCTGGAACTGCGATTTGGCAAATTTAATAGGACCCAGTATATGCAACATGCTTTATGTTTTTACTTATTTACATTTTAAATTATATCTTTAGATGACGGTAAACAAAAAAAAGTTCCCAGTGTCTTTTTAAGTGCTGGAAGAATAGTTGGATTAGAACTCTGTAATTTAAGTACTTTTAGTATTGGAGACCTTTATCAAAAAAAGTTAATATAGTTTTCCCATTCTAGCATGCAATATTAAATATGTATTTGTCCTTGTTTATAATTCTAGATAACACAGCTTGGATTTTAACCAGAAGATCAGGATTCAAACCGACTGAGCAGAGTACCTTTTACCTCCCCATCCTGATAGCGGATAATGGGCGACCCATGCTGAGTAGCACTGGTACACTGACAATCCAAGTGTGCAGCTGTGATGATGATGGTGATATAATGTCCTGCAGTGCTGAGCCATACACATTACCCATAAGCCTCAGCAGAGGAGCTCTCATTGCTATATTAGCCTGTGTCTTCGTTTTGCTAGGTAACTTGAGAAGCGTTTATTTTACGTGCATGTGAGTTTCAAATATGAATACTTGAGAATATCTGTTTTAAAATAACACATTTTGCTAAATCATTTTAATAAGACCCTTAATTACGGACACATTATACTTCCATACTGAGACATGCACGACACAACATATTAATAGAAACAAAACCAAGCTATAATATGAACTAAATTCCACCTAAGATAAGTTGCTTTTATATGAACAATGTTTAAATCTATGTGTAAAAGTTCAAGCAATAGTTTTTTTATTGCCACCTGTATGTTACATAAAGTGAGCTGCTGAAAAAAAAAATTAATGTAACTACCACAATTTAGAATAGCAGTGGTAGTTATATTTGCTTTTGACCATCTGAACCAATTTTATCACACGGAGCCAAATTCTAAGTGTCAGTGACAGAAATGGAACACATTTTTTTCTTCTAATGGTGATTCCTTTTGTTCTGAGAAATTAATACCTAGGCACATTCCATAACTTTTACATTGATATTTAATCTTCTCAATCCATGTTCTTTCATATGAAGGAAATGTGACTTTTAAAATGTGAGGGAATATAGCATTATTGAAGTAAAAAACGAAGAGCATCCTTTATTTAATTTATTGTTACTGTATTATTCTTATAGGTCTAATAAAATTTATGATTTTAAGCACTTTATAGAAAAATAAATATGCCTTTTGTTACAATTGTCAAAATAAATAAATACATTAAAACTCCTTCTCGCCCCAACTTTGCAGGACAATTTTGAGAAAAATACATAAAATGTATAGCAGATGGCAGAGGAAGATATATGCAGAATGCTACTGATTTATAGACTTTGCAAATTATCCATAGTAATGACTGTCTGTTTCCATAAACTGTGTATATTTAAGGCAGCTTGACTGCTGAATAGGGAATAACAAGATCTATGGTACCTACTGCAAAGAAAGATGTCAATGTAGAGGATTAATATGGCCCAGGAGATGAGGAATGTTGTATACTAGAGTTCCAGAACAGTCCAATCCCCTCACACCTCTGCTTTTTCTTCCCTTCTCCAAACACACACAGTTTATCAGAGCTAGAAACCAAGCTGTCAGGTTGCTTTATAGTTCATGTTCATTTCATGGCATCTCTGGGCCTTATTAACACTCAGTGGCAGCTGCTGCATAATAAAGTCAAATTTGTGGTCTCTAATCTTTCGATACATGCATGTAAATTAGATGTCATTAAGTAATTGTATTCTCCCATATTCTCTATAGACATGCCTTACATAAAAATTGGATTGCTTAAATACACCCTACTCATTTTTCTCTTTAACCTGTTGTAGCTGCAGTCCATGCAGGATATTTCAAGTCCCCATGGCTGTGAGGTCTTATCTGAAACAGGGATGTAGGGATGATAACTTTTGATAATATTTGAAGTCAGGACTGAACCACAACATCGGTTTAATTTAGAATTTATGCTGCAGGCAAAAATATGTGAGTAGCGTCACTTTGCAAAACAAGAGAGGAAGAGAGCACACAATGACAATCAGCTACTCATTATTATTATTACTAGGGAATTGCCCGTCAAAAAATGACGGCAATAAAATTGTAAGGCAGGTAATGCTGTTTGCCACAGAGAGTAAGTGTTTTGGTGGTCTGAGATCCTTGTGCAATCATTGCAAGGCTGGTGCTGAGCACCTATGGCCCTCATCGCGTGGCTCGCAATGAGTGCCTTTGGCGCCGATTGCGAGCCTCTGAGTTGGTGTATCTGTTGTTATGATAGGTGCTTTTGCGCTTATTGCAAGGTCTGCAGTGATCTGGTTTTGGCGCATATTGCAAGGCTCTCCCCTGGTGTAGTTTGTGTCCTATGAGGAGCGTTGGCGCTCCTTGTGGGTGGCGCAGTGAAGGTGTTTGTGGTGGTTTGCGGTAGTGTAGTGTTAATTTTTTTTTGTTTTGTGTCTCTTTAATTTTGTTTATGCTAATTAATTAATGAAATCATAAATTAATATACTTTACCTCTTTGTTATTAATATATGCAACAAGGAATGTGCTGAAGAGCTAACAATCTGTTTTGTTCCTGCAGCATATAATCTAGATTTGCAGCATTGTTGAGCTGAGTTGTAAGTGTGAGCAATGTGTGCAGTGTGTAGTGTAAATAGACTGCGTGCGCGAGGGGAAGCCGTTTGTGTAGCTGGGTACTGCCGCATTCTGTAAGTTAATGATGTAAAATGGCGGCGAATGTGTATGTGGTAGGCGGGTTTGTATGATGTAGCGTCCTTGCTAATGGTGTATGTTGTAGGTCGTATGGGTTTTTGTAAAAGCCGTATTTGTTTTGTAGTATTTAGCGGCTTTATGGGTCGTGTAGCCTAGTTTTCGTTTTTTTTGTGCGGCCATTTCTTCTCTCGCTTAGGGTATTTTCGAGAGTGTAAACGTTTTAAATTTGAGTAAAATGGAGGTTTAAGCAGTGTTGCAGAGGTCCTGGGTGTCCCCCTTGCTGTGGGTAAGGTTTTTATTTTATTTTTGTGTGTATTTTTGTGTTTTTTAATGTTTGCCGCTGTGCGCGGGTTGTCCGTTAAAGTCATATTTTTGCGAGTCCGTAATGGATTTTTTCCAATAATTTCGTAATTGTTTTTGTGTAAGTCCGCAATTTAGAAGTTAGTCCGTAATTAGTCATTGCGTGTTTTTTTTTTTTTCAAAGTCCCGCTAGTGTGGTTGTTTGTAAGGGGTTGTGAGGCGCCGTAGAGCCTCCACCTCCGCAAATACAGCCCCTCGCTTCGTGAGGGTTCGCATTTGCGGCCTGCAATGAGCCTGCGGCTCATTGCAGCCGACATGGGAGCCTCCACCTTTGCAAATGCGGCCCTTCGCTTCGAGAGGGTCCGCATTTGCAGGCTGAAAGTCGTAGAAGGTCGTAGGGATGAGCGCCTACGACACTCATCTCCACCAGCGAAAGGAGCGCCTTCAGTGCTCCTTGCCAGCAACTGCGGCCCTCGGTTCGCAAGGGCTGAGATGCGGCAGGCTCATTACGCGATCCTGCAAGCATTAGCAACAACCCATATTGCTGACAATTCTGTAATTCACCTAAATGTTTAAGGGAACTACTACCATTCTTCTAGGCATATTATTGCCATTTTTGTATCCCACCAGAGTTATATGGGACAGTTGTTAGCTCACAGCATTAATTATGGATATAGAATCATTTATACCATAACATTCTAACATTTCCCTAGACTGGCACTCGGTTCTAACCCTGCATAAATTGATACACCACCTTTAGCACAATCATTATATCCTGCTGGGATTATGATTTAGAGACTACTGAAATTATCTCTCTCTGGCACTCATTTTTTTTCGTCGATGTATACGTTTTATAATTTTGTAATTTTAATTGGCAATTAATAAAAGTTATTTTTTAATACAACTCATGTTGGTCTAAAGGTCAGTCACACTTTTTAAATTTTTCACCCTTTTTTATATTTTTAATTTTGATTAGTAAGAGAGTAGCTGGTTGACAATGTGTGCGCTCTTTCTCTCTTGTTCTATATGTTAATCACTAGCTATTTCTCTACTACACCGATATATACCCATATTTATCCCTAGATTTAATTTGGACTTATCTTCTTCCACCTTTTTCGTATAGCCAAATGACAAGCAATAACATTTTATTAATATATATATATATAGTTATGAAGAGTGGGGTAGCCGTGAGTGTCCAGTAATCAAGATGAATATTCAGAGTATTGCAGTATATAGTGATAACTTTTTTTATTGGACAAACATATTCATAGTTTTCATGACTAGCTTTCGAGAGCGCACATCTCTTTGTCAATGCAGGGTTTGGTGCCATTTTCTCCATGGTGCTGTTTATTTGCCAATCTTCTGTACACCCATGTTTGTCTCAGATTTGGTGGTTGTCTGAATGGGAGGTTTGAGGAATATATGTTTTAGTTCTGCGTCCTCTGATAATTGAGGTTGTAGATCCTTAAATATTTTGCATATTCCTTCTAGAGCCGGATGTTACGTTGTTACCAGACGTGTACGCAAAGTATTTACTTTCAGTTGTATTGCAATAGGTGTTCACGAGGGGGTTTAATAACAGCGGTAAGTTTCTGTGTTATTATGCGGGTTTGTAACACTTTTGCCTGAAGGAGTCAGACATCATTTTTAAAAGTTTGTCACGGTCCCTAGTGTTTGAACATATGCAGTGATATCTGAGGGCTTGGTTATAAATTATCCCTTTTTTAGTATGTGAGCGATGGCAGCTAGTGCTGTGTAGGTAACTACATCTGTCTGTAGGTTTCATATACACAGATGAGTGAAGTTTGCCATTTGTGATGGATATGGTGGTATCCAGAAAGTTCACCTGTTCAGCAGAGTAATCATTTTAAGTTTAATACATGGGTGGTATTAAATGAGTTGTGGAAGTCTCTGATGTTTTTTTCTCCCTCTGTCCATATTATGAATAGATCATCTATATAACGGTAGTATCTATATGGTTTATGGATATATGTGGACAGGAGTCTCTTCCAGGTCAGCCATAAAAAGATTAGCATATTGAGGTGCCATTTTGGTGCCCATTGCTGTCCCCATTATTTGCAGGTACACATGTTCATTGAAGGTGAAGTAACTGTGGGTCAGGATGTATTCTAGTAATTTGGCAATGGTTTCATGGTTATATTTATGGTTCTGAGCACTTGAAGCATGCCTCAGTACCATCTTTGTGCCGGATGTTGCTATAAAGAAATTTGCATGAAACGTGCTCGAAAAACCAAACCTATATTAAGTTCTATAATTTTGGTATTAATTATTTTATTTTGCAATACTCTTATTTTTCTAGATGATAGATAGACCAATAGATAGATAGATAGATAGATAGATAGATAGATAAATAGATAAATAGATAGATAGATAAATAGCAGTAGTAAACTGTCCCATTGTTTTGCTGACTAGTTTGAATTATTTTTGCTATAATTTTAACTGAGTAATATTCTTTGTTGCAGTGCTGGTTTTACTCATCTTATCTATGAGGAGACACAGAAAACAGCCATACACTATTGATGAAGATGACAATGTTCATGAAAACATTGTTAGATATGATGATGAAGGAGGAGGAGAAGAGGATACTGAGGCCTTTGATATTGCAGCTATGTGGAACCCAAGAGAAGCTCATATTGGAAAAAGTCGGCAAGATATGCAACCTGAAATTGAGAGCCTATCACGTTATGTGCCTCAGACGTGTATGATGGACAATAATGTTCACAGCTACATGTTAGCAAAGCTCTTTGAAGCTGATACAGATCTCTGCTCTCCTCCATTTGACTCTCTCCAGACATATATGTTTGAAGGAGAAGGATCTGTGGCTCAGTCGCTGAGCTCTTTGCAGTCATTCAGTACAGACTCAGACCAGAGCTATGACTATCTCACTGACTGGGGTCCTCGGTTTAAGAAGCTTGCGGAGATGTACGGGGCCAAGGACGGAAATGGATCTTTGTGATAGAAAAAAGGAAAACTGAGCCTTTTTATGCAGGGCATTGGGCCCCACCCCATCTGGATCCATTTTCATTAGGTATTTCACAGAAGATACAGCATAGAAGGACTAAATATGTCTATGACACCAGACATGAAAATAAACATTAGGGGAATAAGCTTGCTCTGGATCAGCTTTATTTGCTCCAAACAATGAAGTACATGTGTAAAAATGTTATCGATAATGTTAATAATATGAATAAGAAACCATTTCCTGGTTTTAAGGACTTTCAGTAGTTTAAAGAATTAAGTCCCAGAGTAATATGACATATATTTTTATACAACACTGACATATTTACATCTTTGTCAAAAGCTCCTTTAAAAAACTCACAGTTTTCTAAAGGGAAATATATCTTAATTAATAAATTATATGTGAATCCTATAAATGTATTCCCTTGTAAAACAGAAACAAAAAAAAATAAATTAAGAATTTTTATATTGCCACTTTTAAATAATCTTAGACTTGTAAAAAAAGCAGATCACACATTCCTGTAGTCATAATTATATTTAATAGTCAATGATCTAACATAATATATGAACATTTCTCTCTTACTTTATAATGTAAAGGTGTTTATCTTTGCTATTCTGTGGTGGCACCTCTCTGAAAACAGACTGAACTGTATCTGTTGCACTGTATGTGTCACTTAAATGTGCCAAATGCGTATATTAGATGCTATAAATGAAAGCCAAATACCTAATTTAATGAATACACAATGTACTGTAGGTTAGAGGGCTTTCCTAGTCTATGTCATTCAACCCAAGGAATGTTTACATACCGGTTCTTTAAATAATCTAGCTGAACAAATGCAAAAGACTAAGACGTTGTAAAGAAAAAATGTTTGTTTTTGTACATTTGTCAATAATTTTGGTAAAATTAAATATTATGTACTGAATGTCCAGTACTTTAGCACTTCTTTAATAAAATTTTGAACGGAAAATACTTTTGTTCCTTTTAACCAACTACCATGAAACAAGTTACGTTTTTCAAGAGATTGAAAATGTTTGTAAAATAAAAGCCGCATTTTTTTTTTTTTTAAATATGTCTTTAAAATTCTTATTGGCAGGAAAATCACTGTAAGTGCACTTCTTGGTGTGAAAGAGCACAGGATTGTATGCTAAAATTAGCTATTTTCCACGTTTTCCATGTATGTTTACATACAAATGTATCCCACCCACTCTCTGTTACATGAGTAATAACAGATGTCACCTGGAGTCAGTTTACACTGGTTTGACCAGTTAACTCATAACTGATTTGTTTTAGGTGAGTTCAGCATTTCATACCTGCACGGATTTGTTAAGGGTTCATTTTTTTCTTTTGATCGCTACACAAACAGCATTGGATCAGAGCACTGGTCTGCTATAGGATTTTTAGTGCAACTGAATTTGTTTGGACATAATTACCTCATGAACAAGAATCTACAAATGTTTGAATTCTGATTGCATGGCTCTCGTAGGAAGCGCAAGAGCTATGATATTTCTTACAAGAGAATTTATATAGCTGTTACCTGGCTTCTGCAGGCTATTTCTCATAAGACCCTCTGATATGTAGTCAGTGGGTTTGTCATGTAAAAGAAATAGCTTACGAGTGTCTCAAGGGTCCTTATGTGCTACTTAAGCAGCTGTGAGCATAAGTTGCGAGTCAGACGCAATAAACCCACATAGCAAGGCCAGCAAACCTAAAGCAACTCAGTAAAGATTCCAAAAAGCTATGTGCTCCCAACGCAGATGTTGACAGTACCTTGAGGCTATTATTGCACATGCACATTGCAGTTGAACACATCAAATTATATATTTATATATTATACAACGTATTAAATGTCAGTGGATATACAGTGAATACTAAGACATAACAGAAACTGGGTACTAGAAACTCAGACCCTTTAGAGATTTGCAAGAGAGTTTGCAATTTGTTGCAAAACACATTTAATTAACAAAAACAGGATATACAAAGCTTGGTGAGTATCCCTTGAAATCAAAAGTCCAATGCTTGTTTCAGTATATGTGAGGAAACAAGCAAAAGAACTGAAAGCACACTGACAATGTTGCAGGCAAATAGCTATACATCCACAGAAACTGGAGACAGAGGTCCTCAGAATACGGTAAAGGCAGGAGTCAGCACACAGGTGCAGGTGATAGCTGGAACAGAGCAGAAGTTAAAGGCAAAACTGCTGCCAGACAGGGACAGAAGCAATAGTGCTGGACACAAGCAGAACTACAGCCAAACAGGAACATAAGCAGCAGTAAAGGACACTGCAGCTGCAGCAGCATGCCAATCAAGACAAAGACTTGCAGCAGGAACTCTTATAACTGATACTTTGGATGGAACTCAACCAGATTTAAAAGTACTCGGTAGATGCAGATTGGCAGAGTCCCATCACCTGTGAGTGACCATGGGGTGGAGTTATGGACCACAGGAGCAGACCCATCTTTCCTATGTCTCCCTCATGGCCTACTGAGTCTGTGAGTCACTACAGAACGTGGGTTTACTGGAAGAACTGGTGGGGCCTTCTTTGGCTACCCCAAGGCCTACCAGAACCGGTAATCCTGATAACATGTTTATTTCTCTGGGGAACTCAATACAGCTTGGAAGGGTGTAGCTGATAGAAACATTGAATCAAATTTGGAGCATGGACATGTATATGTTGAGTCACGAGCACTCTTATGGTACAGTTCCCTTCCACTCTACAAGTTATTGGAGGATCAACCTAAAGAACTATTAATCCAGAATTATTTCTATCTCAAATTATTATGTCCATTTTCTATAAGAAGAGATGGAGTAGCAAAGGGAGCAGATAACTCATTCCTGAGCTAGGGTTTGAGGAGCGACACTTCATGTGGGGAGGCTGTGTCCCCTGTGCGGCCTCTATCTGAAATCTATATTGCAAAAAATAAATATTTCACAAATTAATTATGTATATAGAAAAACTATAATATATATATATATATATATATATATATATATATATATATATATTTAAGTGGCATGCTTATTTTAAATAAAATAAATAATTATAATAATAAATAATAACATTTTTTATACAAAACATTAAAGAAAAAATTATATATATATATATATATATATATACCCAGCTTAATCTGTATCATATATATAGTTGTTGTACTTACGAATGTTGGTCATGCAATGTTAAAAGTTAAAGGCTTGCGCGTGTGCAATGAGCTCCGAAGGCTCTCACCGTTAGGCTTGAAAGATACGGGTTTGATGGGGGCTGCAATTAGCGCCAAAGACGCTCATTCCAGGCCTTGTGATGAGCGCCAAAGGCACTCATTGCGAGACCCGTATGTGACATGCTTGAGAGGGGGAGAGGCTCAAAATGGCTGATGAGTTACAGGCTTCAAAAAAATTATGGATTTTACGGCTGCCATTTTTTTCAAGCCCGTAACTCAGAAGCCGTCGGAAGACCAACAAAAGACGCCAATTAATAAAAAAATTAACTTAGAACTACACACACAGCACAGGGGGAGAGGCAGAAAGCCTGTAAGTGAGGTTGCAAGCTAATTTGATATTTACTTGGCGTTTTTAGGAGGTCTGAAAATGGCTAAACAAGGAAAAATCTGGCTGCCGTAAAGCCGTAACTTTTTTCAAGCCCGTAAATCGGAAACACATTTCGGGTTTGGGGAAAATGTACAATTTCCGAAGCCCAAAAATTGTTTCAAACCCGAAAATGCAAACAGGAGCACAGTGGAGGGAGAGGGGGGAGAAAGACACAGGGGAGGGAGGGAGAGAGGGGAGAGAGTGGAAAGAGACACAGGGGAGGGAGTGGGAGGAAAGAGACACAGGGGAATGAGTGGGGGGGGAGAGACATGGGTGAAAGAGGAGGGAGAGAAACAGGGGAGGGAGATAAGAGGGGGGAAACGGGAGGGAGAGGGGGCAAAGAGATATGGGAAAGAGAGAGTTGGGAAAGGCTGAAAGTTGCGGGTTGGCCTAATAATTAGCAAGGACTCAACTCACGGTATACAGGCTGTGTGTCTGCGGGCTTGCTGCGGGCTTGAACTCTGCTACAATTACAGAGCTTTTCAATTGAACAAGGCCGAAAGTCACGGGCCGAAGTTCCCATGCAATCCCATTATAACGGAGTACAACGCAGGTCTCTCAGCCAATAGAAAGTGGGCTAGCCAAAAATGAAAGAGAGAGATTATAAAGTTTTGTTCCACACGCCCGTGTTGTAGATTCTTCAGAAGTAGCACGCAGGTCCCGGTGTTGATGGTTTCAGCAGTTATAGAGAGAGAGAGTAGGTGACTTTTGAGAACAGTATCTTCCGGTTTTATTATTTTATATTATTCTAATTACGATCTTACACTTTGATTATACATATTTACAGATAACACATATTACAAATACATATCACATATATAGTTGTGAGCGTACGGGCCGTTGCTCACGCCCTCGCGTAGCGAGCTGCGGCCCTCGCATAGCGAGGGCTGCGGGCAAGGGCCTCAGCTGCTGGGATGGAGCGCCGACGGCGCTCCATCCCAGCAACTGAGGCACTTGCTTGCAGAGTACAGCCTGTTGCTCACGCTATGCGAGGGCCGCGGGCAAGGGCCTCAGTTGCTGGGCGCTCCATCCCAGCAACTGAGGCCCTTGCCTGCAGCCCTTGCCCGCGGCCCTCGCGTAGCGAGGGCTGCGTGCAAGGGCCTCAGTTGTTGGGATGGAGCAGCCACCTCCTCCCCACAATGCCCCGCGCAGGGCCGCCCAGACCCCGGTTGGGGTTCCGGAGGGGGAGCCAGACGCCGCCACTGCCAGTAGCCGCACCATCCCGGAGCCCGGCAATCCCGCGGGAATTTGGTGAGAGCGCGGGTAGTGGCGGTGGTTCAGGCCACGCACAGAGCTCCGAGCTCTGATCAGTGCGGATACCTTGGGGAGGCGGGGCTAGGCCGGCCTGGGGAACAGGAAACACAGTGGATCCGCGGACTGGAGCAGGCCTCAGAGCTGGAGGAGCTGGGTAGCTGACTGTGAGTGACAGGGAGATAATGTGGTCTGAGGAAGATGTGCAATCACTGAGAGCTGCCATATAAACTAATTATACACTGATCATTAACATTATGTGTATGTATATAATGTGTGTGTGTGTGTGTATAGATATTGTGTGTGTGTGTGTGTGTGTGTATATATATATAATGTGTGTGTATATTGTGTGTGTGTATTGTTTGTGTATATATAATGTGTGTGTATATTGTGTGTGTATATATAATGTGTGTGTATCAACTGCGGCCCTCGCGAAGCAACTGCAACCCTCGCAAACTTTACGTTGCAACGCAAACAACATACGAGACACGTTAACACACATTACGGACTCGCAAAAATCGTCCGCAACCCGCGGACATGAAAAAATGAAAAACACAATAAATACACACAACACATACATAAAAAGCTTACCTACAGCAAGAGGGAGCATCCAGGACCTCAAAAAATGAAGTTACACCTTCATTTAACTCATAATAAAAGAGTTTAGACACTAAAAAATTCTCTAAGCGAGAGAAATAATGGCCGACGAACAAAACGAAAACGAGGCTACAGCACTCTAAACACGCAAAACACCACAAGAAACACGCAAAACACCACAAAACACCTACGTATATTCCACTACAGACGCATACCACACATTAGCCGACATTTTAGAACAATGCGGAGCTACACAACTACGCTAACGGTTTCGTCTCGCGCACGCACACTATTACTCTGCACAAATTCACCACGCTTACACAGCAGCTCCACAATACTAATGCTGCAGCAACATCAAAACAGATTGCAGCTCTTCAACAATACTTCAAAATAGGTAAAGTATATTCATTTATTAATCACATATATAGTTGTGAGCGTACGAGTTGTTGCTAACGCTGCGGGCTCGCGTAGCGAGGGCCGCGGCTCGCGCAGCGAGCCGAGGCCCTCGCGAAGCGAGGGCACTGCCCGAGGGTCTCAGTTGCTGCAAGGAGCGCCGAAGGCGCTCCTTGCCAGCAACTGAGACCCTCGGGCAGTGCCCTCGCGAAGCGAGGGCACTGCCTGAGGGTCTCAGTTGCTGGCATGGAGCGCCGAAGGCGCTCCATGCCAGCAACTGAGGACCCTCGCAAAGCGAGGGCCTCAGTTGCTGGCATGGAGCGCCGTAGGCGCTCCATGCCAGCACCTGAGGACCTCGCAAAGCGAGGGCCGCAGTTGCTGGCATGGAGCGCCGAAGGCGCTCCTTGCCAGCAACTGCGACCCTCGCAAACTTCACGTCGCAACCCAAACAGTACGACACACACATTACGACACTCGCAAACAACATACGACACACGTTCACACACATTACGGACTCGCAACACTCGGACGCAACTCGCGAACATTACAAAATGTCAAACACAATACATACACACACCACATACATAAAAAACTTACCTACACCAAGAGGGAGCACCCAGCACCTCAAAAATACAACTTACACCTCGATTTTACTTCAAATAAAACAGTTTAGAGACTAAAAAAAAAACGAAGCGAGAGAAAAAATGGCCGCCGAACAAAACGAAAACGAGGCTACAGCACTCTAAACTCGCAAAACACCACAAGAAACTCGCAAAACACCACAAAACACCTACGGATATTCCGATACAAACGTATAACACACATTACTCGCCATTTCTCGCCAATGCGGAAGTACACGACTACGCTAACGGTTTGGTCTCGCGCACGCACAGTGTTACACTGCACACATTCAGCACGCTTACACAGCAGATCCACACCACTAATGCTGCAGCAACATCAAAACACATTCACAGCTCTTCCACACAATGCTTTAAAATAGGTAAAGTATATTCATTTATTAATGTATTATATATTTCATTATTACACACTAAACAGCATTAGCTACCTTACAATTTCATTGCCGTCATTTTTTGACGGGCAATTCGCTAGTTTGTATTATAAATTTCAGTAGTACACACAAAACAAAATTAGCTACCTTACAATTCCATTGCCGTCATTTTTTGACGGGCAATTCGCTAGTATATTAAATAACAGACATAGATACACATAGAGCTAGGTCACTGCATACACACACCCCTATCCCATAACCTCACACCCCATCACCCAACAGTTAATAAATACACATAAAAACACACATTTTTTTGTTTAATCATATACATACAGAAACACTCATTTCTATTTATCGGAGGAGAATGGAGGAGAGGAGGTGGAGGAGTGCCCATAATGCCCATAATGATAGGCACATCCAGTTCATTGACAGAGGGGGAGGGGCCTGATCCTAGGGGGGTGGTAGTTCGGTGGAGGGACAGATGAAGGAGCAAAGGAACCCTGTCCACAGTCGGGAGGGCAAGAGGCTAAAGCCAAGCACAAAGCCCATTAATAAACTCACCAAGAGAATGTGGTCCTCTTTGGTGAGATCCGTGGGCCCAGGCATGGATGGAGATAGCGGCCGTAGTAACAGCAGTGGGAACAGTGGAAAGGGATGTGAGGTCTGTGAAGCACAGGTTTGATGACATCAGGGCCAAGGTGAGGAGGATGATGGCCAAGGTGGACAGTCAAGCTGCAGCACCAAGTGGTGCCCCCAGAGTGACAGTCAGTTACAATGAGTGGACGAGGGTCGCCAAGGATCTATTGTGCTGGTTGCCCACTGCTGGAGCTTCAGGCCTGGTGGACCAGCAGGATCCAGCCTCCATGTCAGATGAATATCACATACACCAACATGGCACCAAATTTAATTCACACACACTACACATGTAACTGATGACCAACAAGGACATGTCAGCTCTACGGAATTAACAAGGGATATCAGTTGTGCATCATTAAATCCATGAAGCTGACAAACCAAGTCATTCCTGGGCACAACACAAGTAATCAACCAATAGAGAGTCCATGTTTGGTTGTGCCCACTGCAGCACATGCAGTTACAGACCACAATCGAAATCAAGATAGCATTAAGAGCCAAGAACAATCAAGATCAAGAACCAAAAAATAGATCTAGCAAATGATAGCTACTCATAGTTGCGTTTAAGAGAATCATCCAGGTTTAAGCCTAGTTGTCAGATAGTTAGGAATGAACACAAAACAATGTATTATACATCAAACTTAACACATATACCTTTTTTTCTCTCTTTCAGCTTTAAGGAGGTCTGGGTCCAGTGGTGGTGGAGGCATTGGCTCCATCAGAGCAGGACGTTGGCAAGCGAGCCCCCGCCCAGCAGGAACCGGCGCAGGGGGAGGAGGAAAGAAGTGTAGCCGAGGGACCTGGTTCAGAGGAGGAGGTTACCATCTGGGCAATGGTGTCACCGGCAGCATTTGACCCCACTGTCCCCCTTCTCCAGAGACTCAGCCTATCCCCAGGGCTCTCCTACTGGAGGGACGAGCGGGGCTTGACCCCACCTCCAACTCCCCTGAGAAGTGCAACGGACTGGCCACCACCACCAGGCACACCACCAACGACACCGTAACAGAGCGAGGCTCCAGCTGGGCCACGGCACCTCCCCACCACCACCTCCTCACCCAGGAATGCCAAAAGAACCTCCATCCTCACCACCACGAGCCAGGCTGGCCATCATGTGCCAGCAACTAGAATGTCTTCGGGGGGATCCAGGTTAGCATCTCCGCCAATCATGCAGAGGTCATGCGCAGCTTGGCCAGACGAAATAGGGAGGAGAGGAGACACCATCTGATGACGGAATCTTACCTTGCAGGGCTGCTCAGGATGGGGAGGAGACCAGAGCGCATTCCAACAACTGACCACAGATGTCTTGCGCCGCACTCTGGTCCCCAGCATTGCCTCCTTCACCCTGGAGGCCTTCCCCTGTACACCTGCAGCCCAGCTGCTCCTTTCCTCCCCCCATGCCTCTGCCAACACCACCGCCACCAGCACAACCACTGTATGTGCTGCTGCCTCCTGGGGGGATTCACCCCCCTGCCCCCCCACTAACACCAGGGAGACGGCGGACACCTATGGGGACTGGGGCCCTGATGCAAGGCAGAGGAGGATGTTTTGTGCATTCTCAACAGCACTCCTCAGTGACAATCTATTGGTCCAATTGTTAACATAATATAGCCTGGCTACAGAGTATAGGATCATGGTCTATGTGATGGTGATATTTTGTATGCAGATGGCTACCTCCCATCACACAGTCTATGATCCTTTTCTCTGTGGACACTTAGGGTTCTGTATAGCATTTCACCAATTGATGGGCACTGAGGAATGCTGTTTAAAAGAAATGTTGCAGTCTCTATATTTTTGATACTTAAAGGTTTGGGAAAAGATACCTTGATAATTGTGGAGAACTTTAATAAATGTATTAATAGTGTTTTAATATTGAATAAACTGATATTTAAATTCTAACTACATTTGCTATAAAGATGTGGTTTTAAAATGTTTAACCGCTCTAGAGGTTAAAAATTATCGCCCCATCTCCCTAATCAATGGGGATGTCAAAATCTTGGCTAAAATTATGGCCACCCGCATCTCTAAATTCCTACCAGACTTAATCCACAAGGACCAAAGTGGGTTTGTCCCCTTTAGAGAGGCCGGGGATAATGTCAGGAGGGTCCTGAATGCCCAGTTCTTAGCTCAGAAATCTAATTTACCAGCCTGCCTTTTGGCTCTAGACATACAGAAAGCTTTCGACACGGTAGAATGGTCATACTTATATAAGATACTAGACAAATTTGGATTCAAGGGACGCTTTCTCAATCTACTATGACTCCCCAGCAGCCAACCTAAAACTCCCAGGGGACCACATAGCCAACATCCAAATCCGAAGAGGAACTAGGCAAGGGTGCCCACTCTCCCCATTGCTATTTGCTCTTGCCATAGAACCCCTTGCGCAAGCGATCAGAACCAACCCTGTCATCCAGGGGGTACAAGTAGGCCTCCAGCATTTCAAATGCTCTCTCTTTGCGGATGACATGCTTTGTACCACCCTGACCAATCCCCTCTCATCTATACCAGCACTCATGTCCACTATAAAGGACTTTAGCAAAATCTTGGGTCTTAAGCTGAACGTAGAGAAGACTGAGGCGTTGGGGATGGGATTGCCCAAAGTGAGATTGACACCCTTAAAGCTAATCATAAGTTCCTTTGGCCCCCACAGTCTATAAAATACTTAGGCGTATGACTTACTTCCAAGTTCAAGGATCTGTACAGGGTAAACTTCCCCCCCTTGTACAAATCTCTAACATTGGATATGCAGAAATGGATGAGCTTTAAAATCTCATGGACAGGCCGCATTGCGGCTATAAAAATGAATATCTTACCTAAACTATTGTACTTATTTAGATCCCTTCCCATCCCACCTTCCCTTAAAGACCTAGATAAATTCCAGAATAATATTTCCTGGTTCATATGGGACAATAAACGCCCCCTATATTCCCAGGCAGGTGATGTTTCGTTCCAAGAATAGAGGTGGCCTCGCGACTCCAAACTTGAGACTTTATCTTAAGGCCGCTCAATTAGCCCCCCTACCTAGAACCCACTCTACAACACACCATCCATCCTGGGTCTTCATGGAAAATTACCAAATGTTCCCACATAGTTGGGATAAGCTGATTTGGATCCCCATAGAATCTGCCCCCTTCACAACTCATCAAAACCCTATGATCTCCTTAACGCTTCAGTCCTGGAGATGGGCGAACTCTAGGCATCGACTTAGCTCGGAATTATCACCCCTTCTGTCAGTTATGTCCTTTCCACAAATTTTAGCAGACTCAAGCTCCATGTCTAAATTCTGGTGGACTTCCAGACACCTTGACCGCATAGGAAACTGGTTCGCCAACGACAAACTACTGACCTATGACCAATTTTGCACGACCCATGACTTGCCAGCTACGGAACTCTACAATTATTTAAAAATTAGAAGTTGGGTTACCAAGATGGTTAAGGATCCCGGGCCCCCTAGAGCCTCCTGGCTAACCGTTATCTGTAAAAATCTCCCGCTTACCAAAGGCACTCTGAGCTCTCTGTACAACACCTTCCTTAGCTCTACTAGTAGCCAGAAACCCAAGTTCCTGTTACATTGGGAAAAGGACCTGGGGCAGAATGGGACTGGGACAAATGGACTGAATCTTGCTCCAATCTTTCAAAAGGATCACTCAATTCGGCCTTATTAGAAACATCAATCAAAGTTTTCCACAGGGCCTATTGCACCCCCGATAAAATGCAGAAGTTTAAGCCACAAGAGAGCAACAAATGTTTTAGGGGATGCCAGCACGTGGTCCTGCCAACGTGCCCAGAATCTCTGGACACAATTGACCCGATTAGCCTCCACAATTTTTCAAAAAGAAGTCTCACCTTCGATAGAATCCTGCTTACTGGGGGTTCATATTAAAAACTTGTCTCAAACCCAGAACAGGCTATTCCAATTAATGGTGTTAGCTTCAAAGACACACATAGCCAGTAGATGGAAAGCCATGACTCTAAACTTCCAGGAGGTGACTAGGAAGATCAACTACCTACTTCTTAACGAGAGATTAACCCATATTGTCTTGGATAGGATGCCCCAATTCCAGATAGTCTGGGACCCTTGGATAACATCCTCCTTTAGTGTGCCCCTAATATAACGCCTGCAATTAACTGAAGCGATATTGAGGAAAAGACTGGAGTGGGGGAGCCCTGGAGACCTTTCAAAAGCACTAGATGGCAAGCATTACCCGAGGTAAGGTGAAGTAACCAGTCTAGATGTGCTCATGACTACTTTTTTTGATATAGTACACGACAGCGTAGTAAAGATAGATAGGTACTAACTAATATATCGTATGCTCTTATCAACTTTGTACTCTTGAATTTACTTGGTTTATTATGCCTTATGTTTCACTTAAAATTGTAATATCAGTTTAGATACATGAAAATGTACTCACTAAAAATGAAAAAAAAGGAAGATTTAGTCAGTTAACTGTCGCAAAATGATAACACTGTGAATATATAACTCGATAAAACTGACATATATGACTGTTAAAAATGTTTTATTTTTGTATGGAATCAGTTACACATGTAACTGATGACCAACAAGGACATGTCAGCTCTACGGAATTAACAAGGGATATCAGTCGTGCATCATTAAATCCATGAAGCTGACAAACCAAGTCATTCCTGGGCACAACACAAGTAATCAACCAATAGAGAGTCCATGTTTGGTTGTGCCCACTGCAGCACATGCAGTTACAGACCACAGTCGAAATCAAGATAGCATTAAGAGCCAAGAACAATCAAGATCAAGAACCAAAAAATAGATCTAGCAAATGATAGCTACTCATAGTTGCGTTTAAGAGAATCATCCAGGTTTAAGCCTAGTTGTCAGATAGTTAGGAATGAACACAAAACAATGTATTATACATCAAACTTAACACATATACCTTTTTTTCTCTCTTTCAGCTTTAAGGAGGTCTGGGTCCAGTGGTGGTGGAGGCATTGGCTCCATCAGAGCAGGACGTTGGCAAGCGAGCCCCCGCCCAGCAGGAACCGGCGCAGGGGGAGGAGGAAAGAAGTGTAGCCGAGGGACCTGGTTCAGAGGAGGAGGTTACCATCTGGGCAATGGTGTCACCGGCAGCATTTGACCCCACTGTCCCCCTTCTCCAGAGACTCAGCCTATCCCCAGGGCTCTCCTACTGGAGGGACGAGCGGGGCTTGACCCCACCTCCAACTCCCCTGAGAAGTGCAACGGACTGGCCACCACCACCAGGCACACCACCAACGACACCGTAACAGAGCGAGGCTCCAGCTGGGCCACGGCACCTCCCCACCACCACCTCCTCACCCAGGAATGCCAAAAGAACCTCCATCCTCACCACCACGAGCCAGGCTGGCCATCATGTGCCAGCAACTAGAATGTCTTCGGGGGGATCCAGGTTAGCATCTCCGCCAATCATGCAGAGGTCATGCGCAGCTTGGCCAGACGAAATAGGGAGGAGAGGAGACACCATCTGATGACGGAATCTTACCTTGCAGGGCTGCTCAGGATGGGGAGGAGACCAGAGCGCATTCCAACAACTGACCACAGATGTCTTGCGCCGCACTCTGGTCCCCAGCATTGCCTCCTTCACCCTGGAGGCCTTCCCCTGTACACCTGCAGCCCAGCTGCTCCTTTCCTCCCCCCATGCCTCTGCCAACACCACCGCCACCAGCACAACCACTGTATGTGCTGCTGCCTCCTGGGGGGATTCACCCCCCTGCCCCCCCACTAACACCAGGGAGACGGCGGACACCTATGGGGACTGGGGCCCTGATGCAAGGCAGAGGAGGATGTTTTGTGCATTCTCAACAGCACTCCTCAGTGACAATCTATTGGTCCAATTGTTAACATAATATAGCCTGGCTACAGAGTATAGGATCATGGTCTATGTGATGGTGATATTTTGTATGCAGATGGCTACCTCCCATCACACAGTCTATGATCCTTTTCTCTGTGGACACTTAGGGTTCTGTATAGCATTTCACCAATTGATGGGCACTGAGGAATGCTGTTTAAAAGAAATGTTGCAGTCTCTATATTTTTGATACTTAAAGGTTTGGGAAAAGATACCTTGATAATTGTGGAGAACTTTAATAAATGTATTAATAGTGTTTTAATATTGAATAAACTGATATTTAAATTCTAACTACATTTGCTATAAAGATGTGGTTTTAAAATGTTTAACCGCTCTAGAGGTTAAAAATTATCGCCCCATCTCCCTAATCAATGGGGATGTCAAAATCTTGGCTAAAATTATGGCCACCCGCATCTCTAAATTCCTACCAGACTTAATCCACAAGGACCAAAGTGGGTTTGTCCCCTTTAGAGAGGCCGGGGATAATGTCAGGAGGGTCCTGAATGCCCAGTTCTTAGCTCAGAAATCTAATTTACCAGCCTGCCTTTTGGCTCTAGACATACAGAAAGCTTTCGACACGGTAGAATGGTCATACTTATATAAGATACTAGACAAATTTGGATTCAAGGGACGCTTTCTCAATCTACTATGACTCCCCAGCAGCCAACCTAAAACTCCCAGGGGACCACATAGCCAACATCCAAATCCGAAGAGGAACTAGGCAAGGGTGCCCACTCTCCCCATTGCTATTTGCTCTTGCCATAGAACCCCTTGCGCAAGCGATCAGAACCAACCCTGTCATCCAGGGGGTACAAGTAGGCCTCCAGCATTTCAAATGCTCTCTCTTTGCGGATGACATGCTTTGTACCACCCTGACCAATCCCCTCTCATCTATACCAGCACTCATGTCCACTATAAAGGACTTTAGCAAAATCTTGGGTCTTAAGCTGAACGTAGAGAAGACTGAGGCGTTGGGGATGGGATTGCCCAAAGTGAGATTGACACCCTTAAAGCTAATCATAAGTTCCTTTGGCCCCCACAGTCTATAAAATACTTAGGCGTATGACTTACTTCCAAGTTCAAGGATCTGTACAGGGTAAACTTCCCCCCCTTGTACAAATCTCTAACATTGGATATGCAGAAATGCATGAGCTTTAAAATCTCATGGACAGGCCGCATTGCGGCTATAAAAATGAATATCTTACCTAAACTATTGTACTTATTTAGATCCCTTCCCATCCCACCTTCCCTTAAAGACCTAGATAAATTCCAGAATAATATTTCCTGGTTCATATGGGACAATAAACGCCCCCTATATTCCCAGGCAGGTGATGTTTCGTTCCAAGAATAGAGGTGGCCTCGCGACTCCAAACTTGAGACTTTATCTTAAGGCCGCTCAATTAGCCCCCCTACCTAGAACCCACTCTACAACACACCATCCATCCTGGGTCTTCATGGAAAATTACCAAATGTTCCCACATAGTTGGGATAAGCTGATTTGGATCCCCATAGAATCTGCCCCCTTCACAACTCATCAAAACCCTATGATCTCCTTAACGCTTCAGTCCTGGAGATGGGCGAACTCTAGGCATCGACTTAGCTCGGAATTATCACCCCTTCTGTCAGTTATGTCCTTTCCACAAATTTTAGCAGACTCAAGCTCCATGTCTAAATTCTGGTGGACTTCCAGACACCTTGACCGCATAGGAAACTGGTTCGCCAACGACAAACTACTGACCTATGACCAATTTTGCACGACCCATGACTTGCCAGCTACGGAACTCTACAATTATTTAAAAATTAGAAGTTGGGTTACCAAGATGGTTAAGGATCCCGGGCCCCCTAGAGCCTCCTGGCTAACCGTTATCTGTAAAAATCTCCCGCTTACCAAAGGCACTCTGAGCTCTCTGTACAACACCTTCCTTAGCTCTACTAGTAGCCAGAAACCCAAGTTCCTGTTACATTGGGAAAAGGACCTGGGGCAGAATGGGACTGGGACAAATGGACTGAATCTTGCTCCAATCTTTCAAAAGGATCACTCAATTCGGCCTTATTAGAAACATCAATCAAAGTTTTCCACAGGGCCTATTGCACCCCCGATAAAATGCAGAAGTTTAAGCCACAAGAGAGCAACAAATGTTTTAGGGGATGCCAGCACGTGGTCCTGCCCACGTGCCCAGAATCTCTGGACACAATTGACCCGATTAGCCTCCACAATTTTTCAAAAAGAAGTCTCACCTTCGATAGAATCCTGCTTACTGGGGGTTCATATTAAAAACTTGTCTCAAACCCAGAACAGGCTATTCCAATTAATGGTGTTAGCTTCAAAGACACACATAGCCAGTAGATGGAAAGCCATGACTCTAAACTTCCAGGAGGTGACTAGGAAGATCAACTACCTACTTCTTAACGAGAGATTAACCCATATTGTCTTGGATAGGATGCCCCAATTCCAGATAGTCTGGGACCCTTGGATAACATCCTCCTTTAGTGTGCCCCTAATATAACGCCTGCAATTAACTGAAGCGATATTGAGGAAAAGACTGGAGTGGGGGAGCCCTGGAGACCTTTCAAAAGCACTAGATGGCAAGCATTACCCGAGGTAAGGTGAAGTAACCAGTCTAGATGTGCTCATGACTACTTTTTTTGATATAGTACACGACAGCGTAGTAAAGATAGATAGGTACTAACTAATATATCGTATGCTCTTATCAACTTTGTACTCTTGAATTTACTTGGTTTATTATGCCTTATGTTTCACTTAAAATTGTAATATCAGTTTAGATACATGAAAATGTACTCACTAAAAATGAAAAAAAAGGAAGATTTAGTCAGTTAACTGTCGCAAAATGATAACACTGTGAATATATAACTCGATAAAACTGACATATATGACTGTTAAAAATGTTTTATTTTTGTATGGAATCAGTTACACATGTAACTGATGACCAACAAGGACATGTCAGCTCTACGGAATTAACAAGGGATATCAGTCGTGCATCATTAAATCCATGAAGCTGACAAACCAAGTCATTCCTGGGCACAACACAAGTAATCAACCAATAGAGAGTCCATGTTTGGTTGTGCCCACTGCAGCACATGCAGTTACAGACCACAGTCGAAATCAAGATAGCATTAAGAGCCAAGAACAATCAAGATCAAGAACCAAAAAATAGATCTAGCAAATGATAGCTACTCATAGTTGCGTTTAAGAGAATCATCCAGGTTTAAGCCTAGTTGTCAGATAGTTAGGAATGAACACAAAACAATGTATTATACATCAAACTTAACACATATACCTTTTTTTCTCTCTTTCAGCTTTAAGGAGGTCTGGGTCCAGTGGTGGTGGAGGCATTGGCTCCATCAGAGCAGGACGTTGGCAAGCGAGCCCCCGCCCAGCAGGAACCGGCGCAGGGGGAGGAGGAAAGAAGTGTAGCCGAGGGACCTGGTTCAGAGGAGGAGGTTACCATCTGGGCAATGGTGTCACCGGCAGCATTTGACCCCACTGTCCCCCTTCTCCAGAGACTCAGCCTATCCCCAGGGCTCTCCTACTGGAGGGACGAGCGGGGCTTGACCCCACCTCCAACTCCCCTGAGAAGTGCAACGGACTGGCCACCACCACCAGGCACACCACCAACGACACCGTAACAGAGCGAGGCTCCAGCTGGGCCACGGCACCTCCCCACCACCACCTCCTCACCCAGGAATGCCAAAAGAACCTCCATCCTCACCACCACGAGCCAGGCTGGCCATCATGTGCCAGCAACTAGAATGTCTTCGGGGGGATCCAGGTTAGCATCTCCGCCAATCATGCAGAGGTCATGCGCAGCTTGGCCAGACGAAATAGGGAGGAGAGGAGACACCATCTGATGACGGAATCTTACCTTGCAGGGCTGCTCAGGATGGGGAGGAGACCAGAGCGCATTCCAACAACTGACCACAGATGTCTTGCGCCGCACTCTGGTCCCCAGCATTGCCTCCTTCACCCTGGAGGCCTTCCCCTGTACACCTGCAGCCCAGCTGCTCCTTTCCTCCCCCCATGCCTCTGCCAACACCACCGCCACCAGCACAACCACTGTATGTGCTGCTGCCTCCTGGGGGGATTCACCCCCCTGCCCCCCCACTAACACCAGGGAGACGGCGGACACCTATGGGGACTGGGGCCCTGATGCAAGGCAGAGGAGGATGTTTTGTGCATTCTCAACAGCACTCCTCAGTGACAATCTATTGGTCCAATTGTTAACATAATATAGCCTGGCTACAGAGTATAGGATCATGGTCTATGTGATGGTGATATTTTGTATGCAGATGGCTACCTCCCATCACACAGTCTATGATCCTTTTCTCTGTGGACACTTAGGGTTCTGTATAGCATTTCACCAATTGATGGGCACTGAGGAATGCTGTTTAAAAGAAATGTTGCAGTCTCTATATTTTTGATACTTAAAGGTTTGGGAAAAGATACCTTGATAATTGTGGAGAACTTTAATAAATGTATTAATAGTGTTTTAATATTGAATAAACTGATATTTAAATTCTAACTACATTTGCTATAAAGATGTGGTTTTAAAATGTTTAACCGCTCTAGAGGTTAAAAATTATCGCCCCATCTCCCTAATCAATGGGGATGTCAAAATCTTGGCTAAAATTATGGCCACCCGCATCTCTAAATTCCTACCAGACTTAATCCACAAGGACCAAAGTGGGTTTGTCCCCTTTAGAGAGGCCGGGGATAATGTCAGGAGGGTCCTGAATGCCCAGTTCTTAGCTCAGAAATCTAATTTACCAGCCTGCCTTTTGGCTCTAGACATACAGAAAGCTTTCGACACGGTAGAATGGTCATACTTATATAAGATACTAGACAAATTTGGATTCAAGGGACGCTTTCTCAATCTACTATGACTCCCCAGCAGCCAACCTAAAACTCCCAGGGGACCACATAGCCAACATCCAAATCCGAAGAGGAACTAGGCAAGGGTGCCCACTCTCCCCATTGCTATTTGCTCTTGCCATAGAACCCCTTGCGCAAGCGATCAGAACCAACCCTGTCATCCAGGGGGTACAAGTAGGCCTCCAGCATTTCAAATGCTCTCTCTTTGCGGATGACATGCTTTGTACCACCCTGACCAATCCCCTCTCATCTATACCAGCACTCATGTCCACTATAAAGGACTTTAGCAAAATCTTGGGTCTTAAGCTGAACGTAGAGAAGACTGAGGCGTTGGGGATGGGATTGCCCAAAGTGAGATTGACACCCTTAAAGCTAATCATAAGTTCCTTTGGCCCCCACAGTCTATAAAATACTTAGGCGTATGACTTACTTCCAAGTTCAAGGATCTGTACAGGGTAAACTTCCCCCCCTTGTACAAATCTCTAACATTGGATATGCAGAAATGCATGAGCTTTAAAATCTCATGGACAGGCCGCATTGCGGCTATAAAAATGAATATCTTACCTAAACTATTGTACTTATTTAGATCCCTTCCCATCCCACCTTCCCTTAAAGACCTAGATAAATTCCAGAATAATATTTCCTGGTTCATATGGGACAATAAACGCCCCCTATATTCCCAGGCAGGTGATGTTTCGTTCCAAGAATAGAGGTGGCCTCGCGACTCCAAACTTGAGACTTTATCTTAAGGCCGCTCAATTAGCCCCCCTACCTAGAACCCACTCTACAACACACCATCCATCCTGGGTCTTCATGGAAAATTACCAAATGTTCCCACATAGTTGGGATAAGCTGATTTGGATCCCCATAGAATCTGCCCCCTTCACAACTCATCAAAACCCTATGATCTCCTTAACGCTTCAGTCCTGGAGATGGGCGAACTCTAGGCATCGACTTAGCTCGGAATTATCACCCCTTCTGTCAGTTATGTCCTTTCCACAAATTTTAGCAGACTCAAGCTCCATGTCTAAATTCTGGTGGACTTCCAGACACCTTGACCGCATAGGAAACTGGTTCGCCAACGACAAACTACTGACCTATGACCAATTTTGCACGACCCATGACTTGCCAGCTACGGAACTCTACAATTATTTAAAAATTAGAAGTTGGGTTACCAAGATGGTTAAGGATCCCGGGCCCCCTAGAGCCTCCTGGCTAACCGTTATCTGTAAAAATCTCCCGCTTACCAAAGGCACTCTGAGCTCTCTGTACAACACCTTCCTTAGCTCTACTAGTAGCCAGAAACCCAAGTTCCTGTTACATTGGGAAAAGGACCTGGGGCAGAATGGGACTGGGACAAATGGACTGAATCTTGCTCCAATCTTTCAAAAGGATCACTCAATTCGGCCTTATTAGAAACATCAATCAAAGTTTTCCACAGGGCCTATTGCACCCCCGATAAAATGCAGAAGTTTAAGCCACAAGAGAGCAACAAATGTTTTAGGGGATGCCAGCACGTGGTCCTGCCCACGTGCCCAGAATCTCTGGACACAATTGACCCGATTAGCCTCCACAATTTTTCAAAAAGAAGTCTCACCTTCGATAGAATCCTGCTTACTGGGGGTTCATATTAAAAACTTGTCTCAAACCCAGAACAGGCTATTCCAATTAATGGTGTTAGCTTCAAAGACACACATAGCCAGTAGATGGAAAGCCATGACTCTAAACTTCCAGGAGGTGACTAGGAAGATCAACTACCTACTTCTTAACGAGAGATTAACCCATATTGTCTTGGATAGGATGCCCCAATTCCAGATAGTCTGGGACCCTTGGATAACATCCTCCTTTAGTGTGCCCCTAATATAACGCCTGCAATTAACTGAAGCGATATTGAGGAAAAGACTGGAGTGGGGGAGCCCTGGAGACCTTTCAAAAGCACTAGATGGCAAGCATTACCCGAGGTAAGGTGAAGTAACCAGTCTAGATGTGCTCATGACTACTTTTTTTGATATAGTACACGACAGCGTAGTAAAGATAGATAGGTACTAACTAATATATCGTATGCTCTTATCAACTTTGTACTCTTGAATTTACTTGGTTTATTATGCCTTATGTTTCACTTAAAATTGTAATATCAGTTTAGATACATGAAAATGTACTCACTAAAAATGAAAAAAAAGGAAGATTTAGTCAGTTAACTGTCGCAAAATGATAACACTGTGAATATATAACTCGATAAAACTGACATATATGACTGTTAAAAATGTTTTATTTTTGTATGGAATTTGTAAACCTTCTAATAAAAGAATATAAATTCAAAATGTTTTACCGTATTTTTCGGACCAAAAGGCGCACCGGGTTATAAGGCGCAATATCATTGATCGACTGCTAACGGGTTTATTCTCATACGTAAGGTGCACCGGGTTATAAGGCGCAAGCATTAAATGAAACAAAACTCTGATAAGTCAAACATTATTCAACTCTATTCAACTCTTTCACAATAACTCTCAACATTGTTCAGTGTTACACATAAAACACAAAACAATACACTGTCTTTTTTAAGTTTATTCCTCTACCTCAAATTCATCAAATTCTTCATCTTCAGTGTCTGAGTTTAACAGTTGGGCGATTTCGGCATCAAACATGCCCGTATCCCTCTCATCATTATCATCATTATCAGAGTCAGTCTCGTTGCTGTTACTTAGCTGTTCAGTGATGATTCCAGCCTTCCTGAAAGCTTGGATGACACTGGAGACTGATACCTGCGTCCAGGCATCCACGATCCACTGGCAGATAGTGGCGTAACTTGCCCGGCGTTGCCTTCCTGTCTTGGTGAATGTGTGTTCACCTTCTGTCATCCAATGCTCCCACGCAGCTCGCAATTTAACTTTAAACGACCTGTTGACACCAATATCTAGCGGCTGTAGTTCTTTGGTTAATCCACCCGGAATGATGGCAAGCACCGAATTAGTTTTCTTAACTTGGGCTTTGACAGTATGGGTAAGATGAGCGCGCATGGAGTCACAGATCAATAGGGACGGAGATTTGTGGAAAAAGCCATTCGGTCTCCTGAAGTAAACCTCTCTCAGCCACTCACTCATCTTCTCCTCGTCCATCCAGCCCTTTGGGTTAGCCTTTAAAATGACGCCAACCGGAAAGTTTTCTTTTGGCAAAGTCTTCCTCTTGAAAAATACCATGGGTGTTAGTTTTTGGCCATTCGCCAGGCAACCAAGAACTACAGTGAAGGATGACTTCTTGTTTCCTGTAGTGCGTATAGATACCGTACTGGTCTCTGTTTTCTCAACAGTACGGTTTACGGGGATATCAAAGGTGAGGGGAACCTCGTCCATGTTGGTGATGTGTTCTGGCAGGATCTTCTTTTCATTGATGTTGTTCTTGCAGTAGGTGCGTAAAATGGCCATCTTTTCATCGTAATCCTTTGGCAGTTGCTGTGACATAGTAGTTCTTGTGCGGGTGGAGAGATTACGCCTTTTCATAAAACGGAAGCACCTAGAGGGACCACCTCAAAAGTCGTTGATCTCCATGTCGCGTGCTATCGCTGTTGCTTTGAGTCGAATAGAGACTGTAGAGACGCTTCTACCTGCGGTTCTCTGTTCAATAACCCACTGTTCAATTTTGTCCTCCAACTGTGGCCATCTCGCTTTGTTCCCTCGGAAACTCAGTTTGGTCTTCTCTACCTGGCGCAGGGCATCTTCTTGCTTCCTCCACTTCCGTACCATTGATTCATCAATGTTGAATTCTCTCGCAGCTGCTCTATTTCCATGTTGTACTGCGTGACTGATAGCGTTGAGTTTGAAATCCGCTTCATAAGCATGTCTCTTAACAGGAGCCATTTTTGGGGCAGCGGGTATAGAAAATTAATAAATGAATGCAAACACCTCTTAACTACGATGGCTGTAATGCTCAATCCAAGCAGTGCAGCTTCGTAGCTTACCAAGGCCATGCTAAAACATCTTGATAGATTTTTGAGCGCCGTGTACCACATAAAATCGTTTCTAGTACAGAAAGCACAACCATACATTAGGCGCACCGCATTATAAGGCGCACTGTCGATTTTTTGGAAAGTGAAAGGATTATAAGTGCGCCTTATGGTCAGAAAAATACGGTACATATTTTTATATAGCAATTTTCTCCTTAAATATAATATTCTTCATACAGTATGTAATAATGACTATTTTATTTAAATTCTTTAAGAAATATAGCAACGTCGCTTAAATCATGTAATTTAAAAAATTAAATACTGACCACTTATTTTGTCTATCTTTTGTAAATCAAACTGACATTTTTCATATAATACATAATAATTACATATATACAGAAAAGATTAATGAGTCATTGTATTGTTTATTATTGTCCTTATATACTGATAACTCTAAGCATAGGTTTGGGGATGATACTGGTATGAATGCTGGCAGGATAGTATCTTAGTGTTGGTATAATCTTCATAATAACTGTCCTATTAGGGTCTGGGTCTCTAGATATATATTACTTTTAAATCAAATATGTTTATGGTAAGGTTTATCCTTGTAGTGGATATTGAGAATAGACAAATGCATGTTGTTAAACCAAAGTGTATGATTGGTCTAGTGCTTTGAAAATAAGAAGTGATATAATATGTGATAGTAAAAAGGTGATGAAAAATAGTTCTATGAAAATAAGAAGTGATGTGGTGTGTAACAGTACAAACGTGATAAGGTATAAGACTAGCGGGTCAGTCCCTGTACTGTCGGTGTGACAGGACTGGGGATCCTCCACTTACACCCCTTCTGAGATGTGCGCTATCTATACTTGTCTAGTGTTTAAAAAACTATTTAGTGGTGGTACTGGGGGCCTGTCACTTACCCCCTAACCTGAGTCTTTGTGGCATTTTATCTTGCCTATTCTATATTACTATGATGTCTGATCCAATCCTTAGTGTAAACACTCATTAATTTATAAAGTGCATTAAATATAAAATATTAACATCTAGTTAAACCTCTGTTGTTTAAATATTTATAATCCACAATTAATTATATTGAAAAAATATTCAATTTATCACAATGCATTTAATAGCTAAATGCTAGGATGTTAGCATTTAGTATAGTCTCAATCTATTGAATTAATCATATTAGGATCTTATCTTTTTTGGTTGTTGAGTTTTTTCCAGAGACTAGCGGCTTCCATCTCCCGCCATTTGATGCTCCGTATTGAATAGCGCGTTCCTATGACGTCATCAGAAGTGGTCCTGTGTCGATACGGTGGCCGACGCGCTCTTCATGGCTGCTTCTTCTTGGGCCAGGATACAATGGTACACTAGGTAAGTCCTTGTATAGTTTATTTTTTATTATTAATTAACCCATTGTTTCTTGATTTCTTTAGGTTGAATACTCCTTTCTTCAATAAAGGAATGGAGGAACATTTTTATATAAGACTGATTCTTGGGTTCACGGAGAAGGGAAGAAATATATAAACAGAAGAAAAACAAGAAGAACAATTATGTGAAAAAGTTGTACTTATATTGTCCAATCATTATTTTCCTAGGATAAAATACTCAAATCGCATTATACATTCTCCATCAATTCTGTTCAACTTATATTTAATATTTGTCACATTTTAATGAAGCATTAAAATCTCTCCATTGCAATTTAATTTTGTCTTTTTAATAAACAACTCAGAATCAATCAGTTTAAATAGTTTAATAAATCAGTATAATAAATCCTGACTGTCCAACTGTTGAGTCTTGTCAATAATTTCTGTTCTTTACATTGGAGTATGGTATATTGGTTTTGTTGTTAATTCCATATACTGAATTCTAAACCTTTCTATAATGCTTAGCACTGGGACTATTTTTACTGATATAATCCAACTATTCCACATCAGCCACCATGTTCTATCTTCCTTACTTCCTCCAGATAATAACATATTGACTTTGCCTACAAAGTCAAATCTACCACCCTTGTTTTCTTGTAAAAATAAAACATTAGAATAGTATCTGAATTTCAATGTGGATTTTATTTTTCCTAATGGGTTAGGTCAATGTCCACAACCATGTGTTCCGTCAGGTAGAGAGATGCTGGGCATTTCAGTGTATCAATTTAGGTATAAGGAGAGGTGACATAGAACGGTAACTATTAAGAGCGGAGACCTGGTGGATTACTATCTTAAATACAATTACTCCCTCGGACCTTAATGAAAACAGTAATGTTATGGTCTATGTTTGAAATAACGAATCATGTGAGAAAAGATCATATCACTTCCCCAAGTTTAAGATGTACCTACAAAATTTGATACACTATTTATACAGTATAAATTGAGAATACAATCTATTTCTTTACTATTGAATTCAACTGGAATTACTTCACAAGAGAAGTTTTATATATATATATATATATATATATATTTATATATATATATATATATATATACAGTATATATATATATATATATATATATATATATATATATATATATATATATAAATATATATATATATATATATATACATATATATATATATATATATATACATATATATTTTAAATATCTGATATTCAAATATAAGAATAGTCAAACCTATTACCATTGGTTATTGAAAACCAAAACAATTGATCAATTAAACAACTTTTTTTTTTTTTTTAAATATTGACTAATTAATTATTCTTTATAACAAAAAAAGACAATGAAGAAAAGCCAATATCTAACCCATTAGGAAAAATAAAATAAAAAAAATGAAAAAACGAGAAACTAATGTTTTATTGTTACAAGAAAACATGGGTGGGCAACTTCAATATGTTATTATCTGTAGGAAGTAAGGAAGATAAAACATGGTGGCTGAAGTGGAAGAATTGGATTATATCAGGGTAGTGCCAGTGCTAAGCATTATAGACAATTTTAGAATTCAGTATATGGAATTAAGAACAAAACCAATATACTCCAATGTAAAGAAATGCAATCTGAAGAACAGAAATTATTGACAAGACACAATAGTCAGGAATTATTATACTGATTTATTATACTAATTAAACTGATTGATTTTGAGTTGTTTGTTAAAAAGACAAAATGAAATTTCAGTGGAGAGATTTTCATACTTCATTACAATGTGACAAATATTAAGTGTAAGTTGAAAGGAATTGATGGAGAATGGATAATGTTATGTGAGTATTTTATCCTAGAAAAATAATGACTGGACAATATAAGTACAACTTTTTCACATAAATGTTGTTCTTCTTTTTCTTCTGTTTATATTTTTTTCCCTTCTCCATGTACCCAAGAATCAGCATTACATGGAAATGTCCCTCCATTCCCTTATTAAAGAAAGGAGTATCCAATCTAAAGAAATCAAGAAACAATGGGTTAATTAATAATCAAAAATAAACTATACAAGGACTTACCTAGTGTACTGTTGTATCCTGGCCCAAGAGGAAGCAGCAACGAAACGCGCGTCATCCACCGTATCGACACAGGACAACTTTTGATGACGTCAAATGAACGAGCTATTCACAACGGAGCATCAAACGGCAGGAAAGGAAGACGGTAGTCTCTGGACAAAACTCAGCAACCAAAAAAGCCAAGTCCCTAATATGATTTATTGGAGACTATGACATTTCAGTAGATTGAGACTATACTAAACGCTAACATCCTAGCTGAAAACTATTAAATACATTGTGATAAATTGTATATTTTTTCAATATAATCAATTGTAGATTATTGATATTCAAACAACAGAGGTTTAACTAGATGTTAATACTTTATATTTAATGCACTTTATAAATGAATGAGTGTTTACACTAAGGATTGCATCAGACATCATAGTAATATAGAATGCGCAAGATAATGCGCCACAAAGATTCACGTCAGGGGGTAAGTGACAGGCTCCCGGTAACTCCACTAAATAGTTTTTTAAACACTAGACCAGTATAGATAGCAGCACATCTCAGAAGGGGGGTAAGTGGAGGATCCCAATTCCTGTAACCCAGACAGTACAGAGGCTAATCATCTAGTACTATTTCTTATCACTTTTTTTCTGTTACACACCACATCACTTCTTATTTTCATAGAACTATTTTTCATCACCTTTTTACTATCACATATTATATCACTTCTTATTTTCAAAGCACTTGACCAATCATACACTTTGGTTTAACAACATGTATTTGTCTATTCTCAATATCCACTACAAGGATAAACCTTACCATAAACATATTTGATTTAAAAGTAATATATATCTAGAGATCCAGACCCTAATAGGACAGTTATTATAAAGATTATACCAACACTCAGATACTATCCTGCCAGCATTCATACCGTTATCATCCGCCAAACTTATGCTTAGAGTTATCAGTATATAAGGACAATAATAAACAATACCATGACGCATTAATTGTTTCTGTATATATTAAATTATTTTGTGTTATATGAAAAATTTCAGTTTGATTTACAAAAGATAGGCAAAAGAAGCGGTCAGTATTTTTTATTTTTTTTAAATAACATGTTTTTAAGCAATGTGGTTATATTTCTTAAAGAATTTACATAAAATAATAATTATTACCTAATGTGTGAAGAATATTATATTTAAGGAGAAAATTGATATATAAAAAAAATGTCTGTTCTTTCTGAGAGTCCCTGTGTTTTTGTAAGGCTTTATTTTCTTATTTTGCAGGATATTGTTTTCTTTATTTTGTTTTAGGCACAATTCAGGTCCATGAAAACATCTTCTACATCTGCAAGCATTGTGAAGGAAATGTATTACGTGTAAGAGTTTCCCAGTGCCTCTCAGGTGGACATTCCTTTAATGACAGTCCCCCCCCCCCCCCCCCCCCCCAAATAATATTCAGCTCCCGCAATATTAAGAGACACAGGGGAGGGAGAGAGGGGGAAGAGACAAAAGAGAAAGGAGAGGGCAAAGAGACACAGGGGAGGGAGAGTGGGGGGAGAGACACAGGAGAGGGGGAAGAGACACAGGGAAGGAAGAGGGGAGTGAAAGAGACGCTTTTACGGGATCTCGGTTAGGTATTGGGTTAGTGCATTAAGGAGTCTCCAGGTGTCATCCCACAGGGGGATGAGTCTTTCTCCCCATTGGTCAAGAGGTCAAGACAAAGAAAAGATGGCGCTCTCCTTCTTAGTGTCCAAGGTGTGGTAGCTGTCGTCATCCTTGTCAGACCAGAAGTAGTGCCGCCGGGATCTTGTATGCGGAAGTAACAAATTCTCCATCTTAGAGTGCCCAATGATTCAGCATTTATTAATAAAGCTTTGGTTATACGATAATACTGCAAAGATAAGATATATAAGCAGGTGCAAGAATATAGTTATGCATTTTGTACGGATCCCAATCCATAACAGTGTGTTGGGTTTGCCCCAGACATAGCATTTTCTTTGATGGCCGAAAAGTTCAATTTTAGTCTCATCAGACCAGAGCACCTTCCTCCATACATTTTGGGAGTCTCCCACATGCCTTTTTGCAAACTCAAAACTTGACATTTAGTTTTTTTGGCTTATTGTCATCCTATGTACAGATACTCCAGTCTCTGCGGTGTGCTGCCTCTCTGATTAATGCCCTCCTTGCCCGGTCCATGAGTTTTGGTGGATGGCTGTCTCTTGTCAGGTTTGCTGTTGTGTCATGTTCTTTCCATTTGGTTATAATAGATTTGATGGTACTCCGGGGGATCATCAAAGATTTGGATATTTTTTTATAACCTAACCCCAGACTTGTACTTCTGAACGACATTGTCCCTTACTTGTTTGGAAAGTTCCTTGGTCTTCATGGCAGTGGTTGGTTAGTGGTGCCTCTTGCTTAGGTGTTGCAGCATCTGGGGCCTTTAAAAAAAGGTGTGTATATGTAATGACAGATCATGTGACACTTAGATTGCACACAGGTGGACATCATTTCACTAATTATGTGACTTCTGAAGGTAATTGGTTGCACCAGAGCTTTTTATGGGCTTCATAACAAAGAGGCTGAATACATACGCACATGCCAATTTTCTGTTTTCTATTTCTAAAAAATAGTTTTATGTATAGATTTTTCTCATTTCACTTCCCCAACTTAGATTATTGTGTTCTGATCCATCACGTGAAATTCAGATTAACAAAACATTGAACTTAAGGTTGCAATGTAACAAAACAGGTAAAAAGTCAAGGGGTGAATACTTTTGCAAGGCACTGTATAGTTTTGTCCCTTAGGGGGCAAAGTCCCAGGCAGAAGTTTGATAGGACAGTCATAAGGTCTGAGGGGCAGAAGAGTCTCTCCTTTAGCTTCAAAAAACTTGTCAGAGAACTGTGCATACTGCAGAGGAATGACTCAATTCTCTGGTATAATACATATTGTTGTAGTGTACTAGAAGAAATCCCTGATATTGCAACTCACCAGTGTATTTTATTGTTAAAGAATACTGGCAATAACTCTGTAGTTATAGAATTGCTGCAGTGGACTATTTGTTCAGGTCCTGCAGAGGCTTTATTGCACTTAGACCTTTCTGGGTACAAAAGCAAACATGTGCTCTTGCACATATCACCCCAGGAAAGTATCTGTCCTGAAGTTCATGCGATAGTTGGATCATATGCCAGAAGCCAAGGTACACCAAGAATTACTACAGTGTGGGATGGGGTCTCTAGAAGATCCAAAGTAATAGAGATAATAGAGATAATAGAGATCAGTTGAGATTCCCTGAGATACTTTGAGTAATGAAGCATAAATCACTATTCCTGGAACATCAAACATTTTACAGAAGGCTTGAGAGAATGATTTGAAGTCATCTATTTACAGGCTCAGATATGGATTTCTTGTTCAGTGTTCACTTACAATTATGGAGCCCGATTCAAGTAAGTGAGGCCATAAGTTAATTTGCTATTCAATTGGCGTCTTTGTGCGGGCTCCGAACGGGTTATGGGTTACAGCCTTGCAAACTTTGTGATGTTTAAACCCATAACATACAGACTCCCGAAGCCTTTGATCTTTCACTTGCACAAGAGCTACGATCGCTAAAATCACAAATTGCTATTCAATTGCTCCAATTCCCCAAGCCCGCAAATGGGTTATATTGATCTTGGGAATCAATTAGTTAATACATATCAGGCCACCCATAAGGACTAGAACAGTATCCGCATTCATGTTTATTATTTCGTATTTTGAGGGTTTGCGAGTCCCATCGCATATCGGACCCCCGAACCTAATTGATTGATATTTAACCTCCTTGATTTACTGACGTAATGATGGCGGTCTCATTGTCTTTTGGCTGTTATGAAATGGAAGGTTACAGTCTTGCTTAATTGATCATATTCCCGCCCTGAACTGCTACGAACGAGTGCATGGTTTAAGGAGTCGGCTTTCGGCCAGTAACTTTAATTGAATAGCACCGGAATCAGAGACGAATGGGAGTCCGCAGCACGCACGCAGACATAAGGCCAGGATCCCATGAGATGCATGCTTACAATTGAATCGGGCTCATGGTGTCTAAGTGATGATATCCACTTCTGCATTCTTGTGCATCATTTCTCCATTGATGGCTGTGTTGGCTCATTAGAAAACTTTCAAAAGCATAATAAAAGGAAAGAACCCTTTTTTCAAACTTGCCATTTACAAAATTGCTAATTATACTGCAATCCCAATTGAAGGCTATATCAAACAGAAGTATATATATATATATATATATATATATATATATATATATATATATATATATATATAAAGCTTAACTTACATTAGTTGTTAAATAAACGCATTTCGTTAAAAAAAATCATAAAGTGTAAAATATAAAGCTTAAGAACTACATATAAAACTAAATGCTGTGGCATATCCTAGTAATTTGTTTAGAGCAAGATCTGGCAAGATATGGCCAATACACTTATACAGAGAAAGTTCTCCTATATAGTGATTAATATATTGTTGTATTTAGCATTAGAGGCCAGGAATTTGGGGGTAGTAACAATCCCAAAGAAAGAACTCTGATAGGTAGTTTCAATTGTTTGAAATTGGCAGTTGGATAAATGTTATAGCTCTGCAGGTAATGATATTCAGCTTAACTCATTTTAAGTAGTTTTATTTATAGAGTATAGCTCACAAAAAGTACCATTTATAATTTGGTATAAAAATATTATTTGATATTAAATAAAACCAAATTAGATGAAGAAATAAATCATCCAGGAGATAGTATCACTCATAACTCATTGTGTTCCAGGTTGTATAAACAGATGTAATCTGTAAGGAAACAGTATTTTTAGACATGATTATTGGGTTTAATGAAATCAATATAACTTTTTACAGGATGTTGATATAATGTAATGGAAAGCAAGAAAGAGAAACCACAAAAAAGTTGCAAATACTGTAGATCACATAGCAAGTTCTTTGGTTACAGTCAAATGTTAATATTTCACAATCGTAGCCTCCTGAATATACTTCTTAAACATCATGTTTTATACTTTGTGTGTTTTTTTTTATTAAGAAAATGCTAATAAAAGTTAAGTTTATATAAATACTTCTGCCTGGCATTGCCTTTGGATTTACAGTACACTTGTCATTTTGTAAATGGCATGAGCTAGTTTTTTTAAAAAAAAGTGTTCTTTCCTCTTATCCTTTTGTATATTTATATATATTACTAGCTGTTAGGAAATTGGATAAAACTCTGCAGGAACCATGCACCCGCCCCCCAAGGGAGATTCCACGTCTTTCACCAACACAGCCCTCTTTCATCTTGCTCCAAGTAGCTTAGGAAAATACATTGATCACACATAATAATGAAATCATAATGGCTTTGTTTATTGTGTGCAAGAGCTGAACATTATATTAGCTATAATTCCATCTACTGCTTACATCATTTGGTTACGTATGAAAACTACACATGATCGCAATTTCTTCTGCAAAAACAGCAATTTCTTTGCAAGGCTATTAGCATAGGGTGTACGTGTCAAATTGTAAGAGAGTAACTCGTAATTTATTGTCAGTGCAAGAATCAATGGAGATTTTTGAATTGCTTTTCGACTTTGTTGTGAAGTTCACTTGCAGCAGTTTTCGTGCAATGTTTTAGGGGGATTAACATAGCTATGTAGGATTTACTATGCAGGTACGGCACTTGTAATTGAGTTTGCAGAGATGTACATAGAGCCCAAAGATTGTTATAAACACCTATTAGTTGATCCCAAGTAAGCCTATAATTAACTTCTTAGACACTAGTAAATGAGACGGTCATCATGATGTCAGTAAAACATGGAAGTTTGACGTAATCTGCAATCCAGGGCTACAAATTAATTAGTGCCAGTATGTAATGTTTGCAGATCGGGTTTTCAATCAAACAATCCAGCCATGTATAAAATGCATTAGATCATCTGTTCTAGCCCATATGGGTTACATGATATGCATTAACCCCTTGCTTCCTGGGATCAATGTTAGAAATAACATTTAAAAATAATATTTTTCAATTGCATATTTGTTATACTTTTTTCGGTCAATGTAATTATTATTATTATTATCTTTATTTATATCACGACAACTTATTCCGTAGCGCTGTACAGGGGTTTAGTACATGGCAAAAAACAAACTTAACACCTTATAAAGAATGGAGGGCCCTGTTTTTGAGCATATAATCAAATGTACATAGTGCTTGTTTTTAAGACACAATATTGAAAACTAGCAAACTTACAATCTAAGGTTTTAGGTGTGATACAAGAGGGTGACAAATGCGAAATGGCAACGTGAATGCAATTTGTTTAGTCAATTGGAGGGGTCTGTGTGTTGTACTGTTGATTGTGGGTGGGAGTGTTATTAAGCTGTGGAGTGTGCAGTTGTAATTATAAAGGCTGAAGGTGATATGATTTTTTAAATAGGTGTGCTTTTAGTAATTTTTTAAAGGTTTTGAGGCAGGAAGATAATCTAATGGAGCAAGGCAGGGAGTTCCAAATAGTAGGGGAAACACGAGAAAAGTCTTAAAGATGGGAGTGTGAGGAGGTGATGAGAGAGGAGGAAAGAAGAAGGTCGTTAGCAGAATGAAGGGTGCAGTTGGGAGAGTATTTTGAAACAAGAGCGGAGATATAAGGGGGTGCATTGTTGTTGATGGCTTTATATGCTAGGGTCATCATTTTAAATGTGATTTGGGAAGCTATGGGAAGCCAGTGGAGTGATTGACAGAGAGGAGCTGCAGACACTGAGCGTTTGGTATTGAAGATGAGTCTAGCGGAGGCGTTCATTATGGATTGGAGGGGAGACAGACGAGAGATGGGCAAGCAAGGAGTGAATTGCAGTAGTCAAGTCGAGATATGATGAGAGAGTGTATTAGAATTTTAGCTGTGTCTTGTGTAAGATAATGACGAATTTTGGAGATGTTTTTTAGGTGAAACTGACAAGATTTTGTTATTGATTGGATGTAAGATGTTAAATTTTATTTGCGAGCTTTAGGTCTAACAGAATATCAATTTTATGTAACTTTGATTATTTAGAGCTTGTAATATTCGAGTTGTGCTAAAACCAATGGAGTTCTAAGGCCAAATTTGTATCTTTGAGATTTTCATGCAATTAATAACTTTATCAGGATGGAATAAACTGAAAACTATGAGAAAAATAACTTAATTATCAAATTACTCAAGTTCATCCTACATCATAACTATTTGTTCATTGATGCCAAATTTTATCTGCAAAAACTGGTCACGGCAGTGGTTGCCTCGAGCATCCCCCACCTACGCCAACATCTATTTATGACAGAGAACACAGACACAATGCGCTGATATAGTGGTGATGCGGTTGAACTACATTGATCATTTGCTACTTTAAGATGGCACTAGGGATGAGTTTTTTGGGCTTTGTCAACATTGTTAGCCATATTAGTTTCAATTTGAAACTCACCTAACTTATTGATTTCCTGTGTGAACCAAGCAACTAATAGCATACTATGAACCTCATTCAATTGTCCGGTCGTAACTCCCGTGATGTAGGCTGTATGTCCGCAGGCCTGCTGCAGGCTTGCCGTGTGCTAGACTTGTGCTGCTAGTCAATTCGGCAAGCCTGCAAGTTACAGCCTGAAAGCCGAAACCGTAAACCCTGTTTTCATAAGTAATGCTCCTGGGTCTCCGATAATTTGTGCCAAACACTAACAAGGCTGTAAGTTTACGAACTAGATACAGATCAATTAACCAATAGGAATAGGATAATGCAAATCAAGCTGCAATAACAGCTTTAAAAGGCAGCTAATACCGTAAGACCCTGACTGTGCTGTAACTGAGAAAGTCAACACACAAGTCTAGGCCTTGGTGGATTTTTGAGATAGATAAAGAGAGAGAGATAGATAGACAGAGATTGAGATAGAGAGTGCTAGAGAGAGATAGAGAGTGTTAGTGAAAGATTGATAGTGCTAGAGAGTGATAGAGAGTTTTAGAGAGTGTTAGAGAGACATAAACAGTGCTAGTGATAGATAGAGAGTGTTAGTGAGAGCAAGTGAGAGTGCCAGAGAGAGAAATAGAGAGTGTTAGAGAGAGGAGTGAGAGTGCCAGAGAGAGAAATAGAGAGTGTTGGAGAGAGCGAATGAGAGTGACAAAGAGATAGAGACAGATAGAGACAGAGCAAGTGAGAGATAGAGACAGATAGAGACAGAGAGATAGACAGAGTGAGTGAGAGATAGAGAGAGAGAAACACTGGAGGAGGAGGAGGAGAGGAGGAGTAGTAGATGCATGGTGAGTGGGAGAGGCGGAGGCAGTCCGGGTAGAGGACAGGGAGGCCAGGAACCCCAGGCACAGGTTGGACCTCAAGAAGCTGTGGCCAAGACAAGGGTACAGAATTACAGCCCAGAGGAGATAGACGTCCTCCCTTAGTGAAGTCTGGTCACGCTACACCATCATCCATGGCGTGAGGGATGTGAGGCCCAGTCTGAAGACACGTGCCTGGCTTGCGGTTGCAGCTGAACGGTTTGCTAACAGTGGCGTAATGTCAAGCACCACAACGATGACTGCAGCATGATGGTAAAAAAGAAGATGGAGCACTTATTAGCACGGGCAACTGTTGGTGGGCCACCAGCCAATATAATTTACAGTGGATGGGAGCGCACTCTGAAGGAGTGGATGGAGCTGGTGGCAATAGTGGGCCTCCCTGGCCAGCTGGACAATAACTTCAGCTACAACTGATTGTGAATAGCGTCAGTGTTATGTTCGCTGTTGGTTCAGAGTGCATATGAAGCATAAATTAATACATCTTCATTGTAATTGTGTATGTAGTGTGATGAGTTCCTCTATCCCTCTCGACCCCATGTTAAACTGCCCCGTTCATAGCTGTTTCGCTTAACACTCCTACTTTTTTGAACCAATCTACATCTTTAAACTAGGTATAGTTGTAGATCCAGATTGATTCTACATCCCCATGAGACTACATGTATGGGTGTGCACACTTCAGTATATGTGGATACAGACTCAGTTGCACACACTGCACAGCAGATTCTGCTGAGCATGTGTCCTAATGAATTGCAAATGGCTCACCACACCACCATTAAATATATCGATTTGAGCCATGATCCACAATGCTCATGGTGCAGATCAATCTTCATCTGCTAAGAACATGGAATATGGAAAGACATGGCAAACAATTGTTCAGAACAACAAAATATAGTTGTTTTCTCATTTAAGTACCAAGCAGACGTACCCCAGCCGAAGTGACCCAATCGGTGGCTAGCCCGGACCATGGTGATTCCTCACCACCACAGGTGCAGGAACCTTAGGGCCCTGCATCAACACAAGACACTGGCCCATCAGCAGCGCGACCATTGTGGGAAATCCCCCTGGCTCCTCACATGCATCGTGGCAACGATCCCAGCCCTTTGACCCATGCCTCTACTGGAATGCAAATGATGGGATTCCAGATGGGGACACAGCAGATGTCCTTGTAACCAGTCCAGTAGACCACACCATCACAGAGGTCCACACCATTGCATAAGTCCACAACGTTGCAGAGGTCCACAATGGTGCAGAGGTCCACACCATCGCATTGGTTCACACCATCGCAGCGGTTCACACCATTGCAGGGGTTCACACCATCGCAGAGGTCCACCCCACTGTACCACCCTACGCCATCACCAGTTACACAACCTCTGGCCTCACCACAGCTCATACCGAGTCCAAGTGTGTCCAGTGTCACAGCTGATCATCAGCGCAATATCATGTTCATGAAGCAGAGCAGGGACCAACAGGAAAGGGCACTCCAGATTGCGAGTGCACAGGCAAACAGCATCCGCCTTCTCTATCTTGAGACCAAAAGGCATAACAGGGTCATGGAGCTCTATGCAAGAGTGGCTCTTTGGGCCAGACTAGGCCAGTTACAAGGAGTCGAGCGGCAGGTGCAATCTGTCAAGGTCCAGGTGAACACCATTCAGCTGTTGATTGCGCAGGCTCCACCACCACCACAACCAGAGCCCTCCGCCTCCACTTCTCACCCCTTACCCCCAATGTCTGCTGCTGACCAGCCACCCATCTTGGATGCACCCATCACATCAACACCTCGTGTTTGAGGCAGAGGGAGGAAGCGCCCAGCCATGGAGGGTGGGGGCCCAGTGCTCCGTAAGAGATGGTAGGTGAGAACGTCCCCTAAGTCAGTCGTTGCAAACCTCTCCTCAGGACCCGCCAGACTGACCATGATGTAGGTGAAACACTTTGTGAATACACAGGGGAAGATATTGGAGGCTCCACCACCTGTTGAATAATAGTTGCCTCACTTTGTGTGCCCGAGTTCCACATATATCATGCCCTGTCTGATGGCTCCCGAGGAGAAGATTGAGAACCACTGCCCTAAGTCCTCCTCATCCACTGTCTGCAATCAATATTATTTCCTATTAATGTAGACACACTATTGGCTGGCTACAGAGTGTGTACACATATTGTTATGTTAAATATATATGCAATTGATTAACAATATATATTGCCTTTGAGATGAGGTGTTGCAGTCAATGCATATATTGTTTTAATTGATATCTTGTTCTTGTCTCTGTAGGTCTTAATCGCCCAGACACCCGGCCATGAGATGCATGCACAGTTGTATGCAGATCAACATGTGCTCTGTATATCCAATAATGTAAGATCTATTTATACTTTTATCAGTGTTTCTTTTCTTTTGTACTGTACCATGATTGTGAAACACCAGTTTAATGTTCCAAAACAACATTATTTGGACATAGATCTTCCTTCAGTATACCCATCTCGTGTTAAAGTAGGGTTGATGTAATAGCTCTGTCACTAGTGCAGCTGATGGTGGAGGTAATGTTCCTGAGTTTGATCCCAACCAGAGCTACGTATGATATGCGTGTTTCCTAACACATGGAGATATTTATTCATGGCATAAATTAGATCATATGTCAGTATGAGGTGCAACTGTCTACTGTTTATGTGTAGAATAAAATATCTGTACACATAGTTGTTCATATTATATATATATATATATATATATATATATACATATAATATACACAGAAAATAATGACCTTGCTAATAAGATGAACGTGGCAGGCATATATATATATATATATATATATATATATATATAAAACCACCCTAACCTACTGACACTTGCATATATGTTCACTATCATTATGTCCACCAGTTAAAAACACCTGTCTCATTCAATTTGTTGGGTTTTGTGTAATGGATTCAAAGGCTGAACTAGATGGGCAATACCTATCTCAGTAATGCAAACACACTGTGAACATACTATTCACATACCTAACTGATGGTGCAGAGCACAGATGTTGACTTTCATGGTCCTTTCATTGGTGTTATTGAAATGCAATCGAATCAACGAGTAGTGTGTTTGGGTCCTGCTGGAAGGTGAACCTCCATCCTAGCCTCAAATCATGCACAGAGTGGTACAGGTTTTGCTCAAGAATATCCCTGTATTTAGCACCATCCATCTTTCCCTCAACTCTTACCAGTTTCCCAGTCCCGGCTGCTGAAAAACATCCCCACAGCACAATGCTGCCACCACCATGTTTCACTGTGGGGATGGTGTTCTTTGGGTGATGTGATGTGTTAGTTTTGCGCCAGACATAGCGTTTTCTTTGATGGCCGAAAAGTTCAATTTTAGTCTCGTCAGACCAGAGCACCTTCCTCCTTACATTTTGGGAGTCTCCCACATGCCTTTTCGCAAACTCAAAACATGCCATATTTTTTTTTTGATGAAAGTAATGGCTTTTTTCTGACCACTGCCATAAAGCCCAACTCTATGGAGCGTATGGCTTATTGTCGTCCTATGTACAGATACTCCAGTCTCTGCTGTGGAACTCTGCAGCTCCTCCAGGGTTATCTTAGGTCTCTGTGATGCCTCTCTGATTAATGCCCTCCTTGCCCAGTCCATGAGTTTTGGTGGGCGGCCGTCTCTTGGCAGGTTTGCTGTTGTGCCATGGCTTTTTGGTTATGATCGATTTGATGGTGCTCCTAGGGATCATAAAAGATTTGGATATTTTTTTATAACCTAACCCTGTACTTCTCAACAACATTGTCCCATATTTGTTTGGAGAGTTCCTTGGTCTTCATGGCAGTGATTGGTTAGTGGTGCCTCTTGCTTAGGTGTTGCAGCCTCTGGGGCTTTTAAAAAAAGGTGTGTGTATATGTAATGACAGATCATGTGACACTTAGATTGCACACAGGTGGACATCATTTCACCAGTTATGTGACTTCTGAAGGTAATTGGTTGTACCAGAGCTTTTTATGGGCTTCATAACAAGGGGGGTGAATACATACGCACATGCCAATTTTCTGTTTTCTATTTCTAAAAAATAGTTTTATGTATATATTTTTCTCATTTCACTTCACTAAATGAGACTATTGTGTTCTGATCCATCACATACAATTCAGATTACCAAAACATTGAAATTAAGGCTGTAATATAACAAAATAGGTAAAAGTCAAGGGGGTGAATACTTTTGCAAGGCACTGTACGTGTTAAGGGGGTGCTGTCATTGAAGGAATGTCTACCTGAGAGGCACTGGGAAAACATTACACCTCATACATTTCCTCCACAATGCTTGCAGATGCAGAATATGCCTTAATGGACCTGACTTGTACCTAAAAGAAAAAAAAATTATAGGGACTGCAGCATCTTTTCTCAACAGCATTCCTCTGTGACCATCAACTGGTGAAATGTTAAACAGAATCCTACGTGTCCACAGAGAAGAGGGTCATGAACCATGTGATGGGAGGTAGCCATCTGCATACAAAATATCACTTTCATATAGGCCAAGATCCAAGACTCTGTAGCCAAGCTAGAATAGGTTAACATTAAGACCAATAGATTGTCACTGAAGAGTGCTATTGAGAAGGCACAAACATGTCCGCAGCCCCTATGTTCTCCTTCCGCCTAGGCACAGGGCCCACATCATCCATGGCTGGCCGTCATCTCCCTGCTGGTGGTAGTTGTGGGGACCCCCGGGAAGCAGCGCCACTATAGGTGGCTGAGGCATGGTCGGAGGAGAGGAGTGGCAGGGCTGTTGGTCGCTGGGAGATGCCTCCAGGTAAGAGGAGGCGGGGCTGGGGACCAGCCCTATCCTTAGCAGCCCGGCCAAGTAGCTCTCAGTCATAAAATGATGCCTCATCTCTTTCCTGGAGCACCTGGCCAGGCTGCACATCACCTCCCCGTGATTGGCAGAGATGCTGGCCTGGATCACTGAGACAGTCTAGTTGCTGGTGTATGAGGGCCAGCATCTCTACCTGTGCAGCCTGGCTTGGTGGTGAAGGTGGTAATGGGGGTGGAGGTTTTTGTGCCGGGGCTGGGTGAGGAGGTGGCGGTGACGGAGTGGATAGGGTCTGGGGCTGGAGCCTGTGGTGATGCATGTTGTGGTGTTGGTGTGCCAGCTGCCCATAGCGGCCAGGCCAGTGCACTGCTGTGTGGGGAAGGAGGTGGTGGCTGGCTGGATGTTAAGTTGGGGTGCCCCTGCCAAATCCACAGTCATTAAAGGAGGGGGATAGTGGGGTCAAATTCCTGAGGTGTGGGCGTAGGTCTAGAGGGAGACCCCACCACCAAAATGACCTCCCCCTCCTCTGAGCCAGTGCCCTCGTACCCTTGTTCCTCCTCCCTCTGCGCTGGTTCCTGCTGGGCGGGGGCTTCCGCCTCCACATCCTGCTAAGATGGAGCCGATGCCCCGCTCTGGCTCGCCACTGGACCCAGACCTCCTCCTGGATGCTGAGAGATAGAAAAGAAAGGACATGTCATTAGTATTATGAATAATACATTGTTTTGTGTTCATTCCTAACTATCTGACATCTAGGCTTGAACATGGATGATTCTCCTAATTGCAACTCAGATTAGCTATCATATGCTAGATTTGATCTATTCTTTGGTTTATGGTCTTGATCATTCTTGGCTCCTAACACTATCTTGATTCCGCCTGTAGTCTGTAACTGCATAGGCTGCAGTGGGCACACTAATACATGGACTCTCTATTTTTCTTGATTACTGTTGTTGTATTACAGGAATTACAGTGATTTGTCAGCTTTATGGATTTAGTGACACATCCATCTATCTCTTGTTAATTCCATAGAGCTGACATGTCAGTGTCCTTGTTGGTCATCATGTACATGTGTAGTGTGTGTGATGCACATGTGTTGGCATGTTGGTGTATGTGATATACACTTGACATGGAGGCTGGGTCCTGCTGGGCCACCGGGCTGAAGCTCTTGCGGCAGGATACGGTCTCAGAAGGTCCCTTGCGACCCTCTCCCACTCATTATAGGTCACGCCGCAGTCTCTGTTCTCCTTAGCCATCATTCTCCTCACCTAGGCCCTAATGTTATCAAATCTGTGCTTAACGGACCTCACATCCCTTGTTTCTGTGCCTACCTCAGGAAACTTCTGACACTACTTCCTTCCAAACCTGAGCCCTAGGCCTAGGCTTCACTTCCCTCCCCCTGGAAGAATGACGGGGCAGCCACGGATGGCACTGGGAATACCATAGTTCTAACTATGCAGACTTTTGTTGATAGTTTAATATCTTTTATTTTTAATAGCTTGTCCAGACTTGCCATTGCCTGCCTCCACAGAAGCAAACAACTTTTAATTTCATGGCTGAAGTCACCATCTTGGAGCAGCTTTTGCACTCTTTTCCTTTATCAATAGGCTCTTTAGGTCCTCCTCACTTTCAGCCATCAGATTACCAACCCAGTTTCTTCACTGTACTGCTTCAGCAAATTTGGATCATTAATAATTTTTCTGGTTTTTAAATTAACCTGTTATTGTTCAGGTAGTCTTCAATCTACAAGGTTCAACCTCTAGGTTGTGGTCATGTCAGCCAATCGGAAGTAATAGAACTGTGATTTCAGCCAGTTAGATAGCATACAGCTGTACTATCAAAATGTAAGCTTAACATAGGTTACTTAATATTTTATACATGAAAATCACACTTGTGTAATGTTTTAATAAATGCACCACAGATCATTTTAGTTCCATGATTCTTTTATTTATTGTGAAGTACGGTTTTTGACCATAAAGAAGGCTGAGCATTGCAGAACTGATGCCTTTGAATTGTGGTGTTGGAGAAAACTGCTTAGAGTCCCTTGCGACTGCAAAAAGATCCAACAAATCAGTACTTTCGGAAATCAAGAAAAACTGTTCACTAGAAGGTATGATCATGAGGCTGAAGCTCAATTATTTTGGTCATATCATGAGAAGGCAGGATTCTCTAGAGAAGACTCTGATACTGGGATGACAGAGGCGAAGAAGGATAGATGAGGTCATTGAAACAATGAACATGAACTTGATGAAACTCAGAGGGGCAGTGATTGACAGATGTGGCAGCCATGCTATGATCCATAGCATCACAGAGAGTCAGACTTGACTGTATGACTAAACAACAAGTGTTTTTGATTCTAAACAATAAAAAAGATCAAAACATAGGAACCTGGGAGAAAACCTGCCTCAAACTTGTGAAGAGCCCCCTGAGCTATTCCCTTAGGGAAACATCCATAAAATTACTCCATAGAGCATATTATACACCTGCAAAACTACACACCATTAACACGAGAATCCCCCCACAATGTTTCAGGCACTGCCAGGATAGGGGGACATTCGAACATATATGGTGGGAATGCCCCATAGCCCTAAACCTCTGGAACAAAGTGCTAAAACTAGCCTCAGAGACACTGCATACACCAATCCCTTGGTCAATTGACACATGCCTCCTAGGAGGACCTATTACACATATTTCGAAAAGCCAGAATAAATGGTTTCAGTACCTGATGCTATCAGCAAAAAGCCACATAGCTCAAAAATGGCGAACCCCAGACCTCAGGATACAAGAGGTAATACACAAATTAAATGGCATAATGTTTTTTGACAGATTCACACACACGACTAACAACACATACCCAAAATTTCTATGGGGGGCATGGACAACCTCCACACAGGCAATAGAAATATAACAAACATAAACACAGATAGCAGACAAACTAGGAGATAAACCAATTCAAGAAAAGTGAACTGGGCCCCCCCCCTTGCCGGACTCCACAGACCAGCGCCAAACGGCAAGACTCAGAGGTGAGTGACCTACTTCAAACTACTGTCTAGTATACATACAAACACGGTCCCTCGACATGAAAGGACGGAAAGAAGAATCATTAGACACAAGCACACGAATGACACTGTAGTTAAAGTTGTTATATCCAGTTAATTTTATTTTGTATGTTAAAAAAACTGTAACAAGTAGTAGCATATCATACTAAAACCATCAGAGATCTCAAAAACAGGCAAACAACCATGCTACCAGTTTAATGTTGCTTAGAAAGGTTAAGAAAAAGGAAAATGTAATGGAACTGTCACTAAATGAAAATCATATAAGTTTACGGTTAAGCAATCTACAACATAAATTTGGCCTGCGAGCCATCGCTGAAACATTAATACTGTATAAGATTTACAACTCTGTGACAATAAAAACTATTGAAACAAAACAATAAAAAAAAGGATGTACATTAAATAATCACAATTAATATTTTCAAGCAGTTTTGAGTAGAACATTGAGCAAGAGAAGTTAGATGATCTGCCATCTATCAAATATACTGTGTACAAAGCCCTGTAGTTCAACGCTGTATTTCCACAAATCATTGCTCCTTACTTTTTGTCTCTCAATATTAATATTTCTTGTGTCTTAGTGATCAATACAAATATCTTTTGTTTCTTGTTGCTGTATTGAGAAGACTTTGGTACAGCGGTTTAGCACAAAACAAATAAACGATGATCACACAACTCACACATTTTTTTTTTTTTATAAACAGTTTCATTAATACAATTCTAAGTAAAGGCAATAACCAAAATGCTATATTAAACATAGACTAAAAAATTGCAATCCCAATTGTAATATGCAAACGTTTAAAGTAGCCACCAGGGGGAGCCAAGAGTACAGAATTCTACCGATACAGAATCCAAAAGTGTAAGCAGAAAACCAGCCATCAATATGTTCTACTCATGAGTTTGCAATTAGGTTATATATTTATTTAAACTGATATTAATTAAGACATTTTATAAAATAATTACAGTTTTAAAAAACATTGCAATAGCTTTTCACATTAAATTAGACCTAATATAAATAAAAGATAAATTAATTTTAATCTGTCTTGGCTTTCTTATTTTCTAATTGGTCAGTTTCGTGTAATTAGATTTATTATAGCACTTTGCATTTAAATTATATTTGTTCGAATTTAAGATGGTGATGTATACAGTTTGTGATTTTGACAGTAATATGCCCTGCTGAATTTTAAAGAATACAAATATTATTAAAAATAAATCTTATGTTTAGATGACTCTAATTGTGTAATGGAGGACTTCATATCAGACTGCAAGAAAATAGCTTAAGAAGAGTGTTATCCTATGGGGAACATAATCTTCCATTGAATTCTATTATCAAGTGTGCTATTTGAGGTTTTCACCATAATTGAGCCTCCCAAGTGTCTCAACATATCTGTCATTATTAAAACAAAATTGAATAAAATCGTTTGCCCATTATCAAGTCAAGTTCTTCAAAAGGGCTTACAGTAAATAAGACACTTCAGTGGTCCTTTAATGTAGTAGGCACATATTATCCAGCATAAATATTGCTCTGTATTAGTAAAAAAAAATAATAAAGTGCAACCTCTGTACTCAACAGGTAACTCCAATTCTGGTGATCAATGTCTTTTTTTTTTTTCCGTCCCTTTCCCAACAATTAAAAAAAAATGTGGCCCTTGGCTAAGCCTTTGCACAAGCAAGCATGGATGAAACAGGGTAATCCCTACTGTAATTTTGAAAGCAATCACAAACAACACTCTTACAGATACAGCTTACGTCAGGACTTTTGGTTAATGTCTTTCAGACTGAGACTGTTTTATAACATTTAATATTTTATTTTGTCTTGGAACGTCCATATCCTTCTATAAACTTATCAGGTCTTGTTAACTTGAATGCCATTATATGAAAATTGTGTGTATCACCGGAGCAATATGGGTTTTGGACCTTTTCTTTATTTTCAGAAATGCATGTGGAGCTTGGTCAATTTTGTAGATATACCCTGATTTTCCTTACCCAGGGGCTAAGGGGACCACATGCACCCCAAAACATTCCTGCTTTCAGCTTACAGGATACCCCTCAGTTGTTTATCCATCTCAGTGCCCAGCTGCCTTTTCCAGTTATCATGAGACATGCGCAGGATGCCATCAACATAGAAGCTCAGGAAGCCAGTTCAGCAATAGTTCCCCAGGTGGGTAGGAACAGAGTTGCAGGCATAGTCTGTAGTAATAATTCCAGGGGTTAGAATTATTATATTCCCTCATAATAAACCATACGCAATGTAAAGTAAAACTGACAACACATTTATTGATGCATAGGACATTTATACACAACCCAGTCCACACATTCTCCACCAGCCCCCACCCTGACCATGTGGGGAGGCCTGTTCATCAGTCATGTCACCCCCCCCCCCCCCATACTTACCCCCCTTGGTTCTGGAAAATACTACCCAGGCTAATTGGCCCTTTGATCCTGGTTTATAGGAGTATTTGATCAGATCAGGAATGGAGACTTAGTCTCTGATGTAAGGGACCCTCCATATGCCCAGCATGCTTCCCGGCATGGGACCCCTATGTCCCAGGGACCCCAGTAATACACATTATTAAACTTTCTGGGGGAAATGCAGGATTTCAATACCAAACATGACTGGTTGCAACTGATACATCAATACATTCACACAACAATACAATAATTCCTGCCTGTTAAGGCCACACACACACTGGCCTGTATAATACACACACACTTACTTACCCACAATTATGATTATTCCCATATTGTGGTCCCCTTCATGAACAACATGACTTACCCACACAACTATAACTGTACATCAAATATTAACAAGAATAACATGGCTCATCACAAACAGAATGACAGTAAAACATGGCCCACAATACACAATATGGCTGTCATGCACACACATCTGTAATAACATTCTCCTAGGCCAAAATGGCAGCCACAGTCCAGGTATTCAGGGGTTTGAGAATTATTCTTGGTGGGAAAGAGAAGTAGCTGCACTCTGGTACCAGGTTCCCCTCAGGGAATGCAAGTGGCGATTTCAAGATCAAGCCATTGCTGGTGTACCATTCAAAAACACCTAGAGCCATGAAAAGGATCCCAGAATCCAATTTTCCGGTCATTTGGCAATTCAGTCATAAAGCTTGGATCACAATGTACATCTTCAAAAACTGGTTCATCCGACATTTCTGTTCATCTGTGCAACGCTACTGCAGGTGTAAAGGAATTGAGGCCCAAACACTCCTGTTGATTGACAACTCTCCAAGCCACCCAACCAACTTGTCTGAGCTCTATTGCTGCATCTGATGTCAAAGTAGTTTTCATCCCTCCAAATACCACTTCACTCATCCAGCCAATGGATCAGTCATTTTATCGTGGCCACACATTCTGCCAGCTCATTGAAAAAACAGGCAGCAAGGATAAAGAATGCATGATGAACTTTTGGAAAAAGTATATCATCATGCAGGCCATAACTAACATCATGTCCTGGAAGGAAGTGACACAACAATTTTTAAAATCCGTGTGGAGGAAGATATGGCCAGAGCTGTGTATGGATGTGGAACCAGAACAGCCCATCATTGACAAGATTGTAGACCTGGTCCCTACTCCTGGACTGGGAGACGCAGACGCACAATGCATTGAGGACTTGGTACAAGCCTCAGACGAGAGTTTTACAAATGAGGACCTTCAACAACTGGCAGAACAGGGCATTGAGGAAGCCCAGGAAAGCAGTGACTCTGACACTGACTAATCCGGACAGTGGCAGGAGCAGAAATGTGAGATGTCGTGTTTTTGGGGCAGTGGCTTGCTACCAACATCTGCTGGATGGCCGTAGAAATCAAAGACAGATGTCCTTGGACAAGTTTGTGTCCAAAAAAACTAAGAATGCAGGATGAGCCTTAAACCTTCACATCTGCAATTTAAAGTGGACTAATTAGTTAATGTGTGCTGTTTCTTTAAAGTTTTTTTTAAAGGCTCAGTATGTGTTGTTGTTATGTTTGCTATTTCTTAAAAGTTTATATAAAGCCAAAAAATTTGAAATTTCAATTGTTTTGGTGTATTTTTTTCCATGAGTTCCCGTATCTACCCTATATTAAAATAACCCCATTGATAACTGTTTTGCTTAGAACTCCTATTGCTCGGAACCTATCTACAGTGTTAAACGGGGTATTGCTGTATGTGAAAGAGAGAATAACAAGGACATGAGTTGAGACGGCAGACAGACAGACTGACCAAGTGAGCCAGAGAGCCAGAGAGAGAAAAAGAGATCATCGTATGCAGACATAGTGAGACAGATAGAGGGTAGAGAGATCTAAAGTGACCAAAACAAAAAGAAAGACACATACAGTCAGAAACACAGAAAATTAGAGAGAGATGGCTGCCCCCATTAAATCATAATTGCATATAATAGTGATTACATTAAATACTGTATTCACTGATAATATTAAAAACAATCGCTCAATTGTCAATTCTAAACACACTATAAACACAGACATTGTGGTCCATTTTTCAATAATATCAAATCAATTCTCCCCCTCTTGCTATGCCTCTTCTTTCAACTTCTACATAGAAACACAACAGACAAATTTCCAGGCAAACAAAATTCCCATTAGTGATTAACACTATCAATATAAACTCAAAACATCTATGGAGTTATTTACAAATAGAAATTGTTTAGTAATTTCATTGGACAGCGACAAATGTTAAAAGCAATAAAAAAATATTTTAAAACCAATATATACAGCCTTTGGCATTATATATCCTGTCCTCTTTTTTACCAAATATACCTTTTAAAATGTTTCTAACAGTTGTATCTAATCACATTGAATGGGTACTGTATAAGTGTGCATCTATGACACAGAACATAGAAACACAATTGTGTATGAATAAAGTATTGAATGAGAATGTTTGGGCATCCACAGCTAGACAAATAACATATGATTTCTTGGACAACATTACAGCCAGCTTAATTTAATTGAGCAGTTGATTCAATTTAGCACTGGAATTAAGATAGAGGTGAGATTGGTGAATCTTTAGGTATAGTTTAATACGGACATATGAAATCTGCCGGTCTCTGTATTAAAAAAGGATATTATGCAACATTTTGATAAAAAAACTGTCATATTATGCAGGAATGTAGTATGTTACACACTATTTGCCTATGTTTATTTACCATATTACATCTCCTCACCCAACAGTCTTTCCTTGACTTCATGATCTCCCTCTGTGTGCAGAATAAACAGCTTTTTTGGAGGCAGAGACTTCAGGAAGCTACAACCTTGCAACATTGTTACTGTTGTAAGCCTGTGGTAACAGAAAGGGTATCACAAAAAGCAGTATACTTTTATTACAGCCTTATTAAATTGTGATTCGGTCAATTTAATAGGGCTCTATATAAGCACACAGCATATTTTTTACAGAAGTTTTTAGTTAGTGAACTTCTATCCAAAAGCAAGGTCTTCACTAACTAAAAACTTCTGTAAAAAAATATGCTCTGTGCTTAAATAGAGCCCTTTTAAATTTACTGAATCACAATTTAATAAGGCTGTTAGTATTCAACCATTACACAAATTTGGACTTTTAAGGTACACTTCAATACTCCTACTAGGTAAATCAGGGCAAATTACAAATCTGCACAGAGCTTGCTAATTGTTTATCACTAAATGACACACATATAACAATTATACATACATAAACCACTGATATCCTTATAATCATACAGTTATGACATCACAAAAAGATAATGACGCATAGAAATAAAGTTAGCGAGAACGGTGATTTTGCCTTTAAAGATCTCCGTAAAAGGCAGTGACGGATTCATGGAAGAAAATCCTAACAACATACAGAACAAAACATTATCTGACATTACAACAGTTGGACTTTGCTAAATGAATTAGAAGAATATGCAATATATTATATCATTCAATGTGACCTAGAATCACAATTTGTTCACTCTAATAGAAATCCTGTCAACACTCCTGATCTGCATATTTGTCCATTTTTAATTTATTTAAATAGTGTAGCCTACATCGTGATTGTGGTACCCATCCCACATTGTTCCCTTATGAATAAATCTTGTCAACTTTCTGAACAAAGTGATCGTTCCTGGAAATGAGTGCTGTGCTGTGTTTTTTCTACTTGATGATTAGGATTTCTCCAAGCATATTTGTCTTAGCATGCACAATACGGTTATCTCTGACTGTCCACTAAAAAATCTGACATAAGTGCTATGGCATCCTGACATTGGCCCCTTAGGCAAGTTTACCACAAATCCATTCATCTGCAACACTCTAAGAATCTAAGGCACTCATTCCCTATTCTTCTGGCATGGGCTTCATCGCTATTGTCTGTATTCTGAAACCCTGATTTCCCCCCTGGAATGTGGGACTTCAGCTACGGTATGACTGCCACTCTGTAGGTTAAAGGACCACTGCAGTCTGTGTTTCTATAAGGTCTGTTGAATAACTAAACAAGATAATGGGCAATATGTATTCAGAAAACTATATATATATACGTACTCAACCAACCGGGACTCTCAAGCAACTGGCCCCCCAAATAAATTTCCCATTTGCAATAAAATCTCAGTTATCTGGCATTATCCGGCAGTTCTAAACTGCCCCCCCCCCCAAAAAAAAAAAATTATATTTGTTTTTTATGGGCCCAAATAGCCCAGTTTAGTTGCTGATGCATTTTAAAGGCATTTTGATGGGCTTTGAGGGGTTTAAGGGTCGATTAACTGGAAACTGCACTTATCCAGCAACAGGGAGTCCCCGTGGGTGCCGGATAACGGGGAGTATACTGTATATATTGTAACAGTGCCCCCAGAGGTGAGAGCATAAAGAGTTTTCTCCAGGAAAGAGAGAGTTAAATTACTGGAGAAGTGCTAAGCTACTAACTAAACCTGCAGGTGTGGTAAGCCTGTTAAAGGAACACATAGAGAGAGGGGGTGGACCCCTGCAATTAGGCTCTGTTTGGCTTAGCAGAGTGAGGCCAGGGCCTCACTACAAGCTAAGAAGGACGCTTGTATGCATCTGCCAGTGAGAGCAAAGGCAGTGTTTTGGTCTGCTGAAAGCAGACATTAAGACCCGAAAGTTTACAAAGGAGACCGTTTGCTGCAGAGGAGCTGCTGCAAGGATTTTGCCACAGCAGTTATTACAGAGGTGACTGATTGGTGCTATCCCAGCGATTGGAGCAGAGGATCCATTACAGCTAAGAGAGAGACTGGATGTAAAGGTACAGGACACTTTAAACTATTGAATATGGTCTGTTCAAAGACTCTATGTTTTTACCTGAAGGCCGAGAAGAGGCTGATCCTGATGTTAAGCCAGTACATTTACGTAGATGTAGTTCTTAAAAAAACAGCATAGAGCAGTTTTTCTTAAAGTACCATTAAGATAGAGACATTGGCACCCATTCTAATGGAGCAGTGTATAATTTGCGGTATACTGTAAAATTGTTACATGTTTATTTTCATTTTTTCACTTGCAATATTACGAGACACTCAGCCCACAGCTGAAAATCCTTCCTTGTCTGCAAGATATTTCAGTGTGTATATATATTTATATATATATATTTATATATATATATATATATATTTATATATATATTTATATATATATATATATATATTTATATATATATATATATATATATATATATATATATTATATATATATATATATATATCCATTTTTTATATATATATATATATATATATATATATATATATATATATAGTAGTAGTACAAATAAGGAATAGTACATTAGGGATTCCATTTGAATGTCTGAAAATAAGTTGATAAAAACTTATTTCCTGCTCAAATTTCTCAGAAACACAGTGGGCCTCATTCTATTAGCGGCCGCAGCCGTTGCGGGGCCGCAAGGACCGGCCGCAAGCTATTCTGCTATTCTATTCCCCTCCGGCCGGGGATTCCGGCAGGCTTGCGGCCGGTGCCTTGCTATCTCTTGCGGCCGCTCGCTCCGGAGGAAATCCTTTGATGAGGGACATTTTTATTTTGAATGCATTGGGGGAACCGATTACGTTCGATAGGGACCGCCAATGCAAGGGTTAATGTGGGGACATTGCGGGGGTCCCCATCGGTGCTGGCCTTAACTATTTTTGCCGGCTGCCGCTGCTGGTCTTAACTATTTGTGTGCCGCAGCGGGGAATATAGACCTTTTAAATGCCGTGGGGGACACGATAATGACCCCCGCTGCAGGACCTCGGTGAGGATCCCCACATCATGTGGGTCATGTGTGAGGACCACTGCATCATTGGGGTTCATGTGGGGACCCTGCAGGCGTCCATTCGAGACCCCTGCAGCAGGGTTAACATAATGGGAGGCTACGAGAGCACTCACAGCTTTGAGAACCGTCAATCATGACGGTCTCAACTCCCATTGGCTGATAGTGAGCAGAAGCTGAGACCTTGCACTCGCAAGCACAGCTCTGCCTACGTGGGAGATTGGGAAAACTGGTTTCCGAAATCGTATCTCAGGCAACGTGACTCGCTCTTGGCTAATTGAATAGCCTCGGAAACACAAGAGCAAAGCAGCTCGCAGCTCACTTGGATACATCCGACCCTCTGCGAGTGAGCTGCGAGCTGGCAATTGAATGAGGCTGATTGTTCTTTCTGTTGTTACATGGTGAGAACTTGAATCATACTATTACTGACTCTTTATGGCTCAGTTTTGAAACAATCATTATATACATCTTTTCAATTTGCTATGGCATTTTGTTTGGTACAGTTTGTATTCATAATGTGGTTGTATAGTCTAAATACTATAGAAGGTTTGTTATTGTTTCAACTGTGCTACTATAGAATGTGATTTATCATATCTGTAATACTTCATGGTCTTTTATTCAGAGCATATAAATTCAATTTACAGAAGGTTTTACAGAGATTTTTTTTAAATGTAATCATCTTAGCTAACAAATCTCTGTAGAATCACCAGCAAGTCATAAACAAAAAACAGATATCATTTACTGCATGCACTCCCTTTAGACAAGGTTAGTAAATGGTTTGGAAGTGCCATGAAAAAAGCAGTGATATTGTACCTCATTTCAAGATTTTAGATCTATAAAGTATTGTGAAAAACAAATCTTTTTAAAAAGCACTTCTACTGTCTTGTTCTGTTCGAAAAGGCAACAAAAAGAGATGTCTGAAATCAGTATGGTGCTTTCTTATTAATAAAACATCATTACTTCAAAATCAAAAATGAGCACTGCCACATTCTGTTGTAATTAACACAGCTATCAAAAATGTGACTGCAACTTATACAATCCATGCAACATTGAACAATTAAAAATTATGGATACATTTCAGGATTTTATTATAGTGGGTGCACTATAGAATTTCAGTATGTGTTGTGGTCCCAATTCTCTTGCTGGCCACGTATATTCTTGCTGCGCCACAGTCATAGAAGCCGTTAGAAAATGACCAACGGAACAGTGATTAACAGATATACTGGATATATTTGCGAGCTGCACGCCCCAGCACTGACGGGGTTTTAGATTTTCACAAATTAGCATCCAGGTCCCAGGAGTTAGAAGTTTTGGTCTAGAAGGAGGGAGAAAGTGCAAGAGAGTCTTATATTGGAGTGCAGGTTGAGCCCATAGATATATGCACACCTAACTCAGGGTCAGAGGGGGAGGGACCTGATCCCCGGGGTGGATAGTGGAGAGGAGGGACAGGCCTCAGGGACAGAGAAGGAAAGTACTGACCCCATGCACAATCGGATAGACAAGAAGCTGGAGGCAAACACAGGGCCCCTAACTACAGGCACGACATGATGGCAGTACTCCTTGATGCCAGCCAGCCATGCTTGCACCAATTACATTACAGAGGGGAAGGATGTTAAGGCCGGCCCCAGGGGCAGCACCAGCTTCCTTGCCAGGTGAATATCAGAGACACCAATATACACCCACAAGTACACCACACACACATAGATAATGATAATCCCATGGAAATGATGCACACCAATGAGATGTCAGCTCTCTGGATTTTTCTAGGGATGTGAGCAGTGGTGACTTTCCAACTTGGTAGGGCAGAAAACAGAGATCTGGCCCCTCCACCTTACATTGACTCCACCCAACAATATAAACCCCTCCCCTTAACAACATGTTACCACAACATGTATAGACCCTGCTTAGTGACACAGTTTCCACCCACAAAAGTGATCCCATAGAGAAAGACAGGGATAGGGATAGAGGGGGGGGGGGGGGGTAGTGAGAGAGGTGAATAGAGAGTTAAAGAGAGGGATAAAGAGAGAGAGAGAGAAAGAGAGAGGAAGGGATAGAGAGAGAGAGGAAGGGATAGAGAGAGAGAGGAAGGGATAGGGAGAGAGGGAGGGATAGAGATTTAAAGTTAGAGAGATAGATTTGATGGCTCTTCTTCTATCCTTCTCTCTCCCTCTCTATCCATCTCTCCTTCTACTTCTCTCCTCCCCCAATACATCAAAACATCCATCTCCATACCTCTCTATCTATCACTCTGAGCCTAGGTCAGGTATTTTACGACTGAGCCAATAATGATACAAGCAAATACTATTATAGCAACAAATATACTGAGAGAGTAAAACTGCATAAATAAATAATTTGTTAAATGAGCAAATAAAGTAATTAAACAAACAGAGGCTAAACAACACGTGGGAGGAACATCTTGCACCTACAGAAGGGCAGGGTGATAATTCACCAACAACAGACAAGAACAAGAAAGTTGCACCCAAAGTTGGTTCTGTATGACCCAGTACTGTTTTGTTTCTCCCTCCATTTTAAATATTATTATATTAAAAAAATGCATTTAAATAAATCTATGTGTTTGTAAAAAATATATATAAAAAATATGTATTCAATTTACTGTATAGGCCTTTACATAATTAATATTAAGTTGCAAAAAAACATATTTGAGTGGTTAATATATTTCAAATTCTGTTCCCTCTCACACACACACACACACACACACACATATATATATATATATATATATATATATATATACATACATGCAAGCACATATATATACACATATACATGCACACATTATATATATCTTGCACATACAATAAGGGATCACCTCCAAAAGTAAGTATACCCTCTCCTTATGAATGCATATGGACATGATAGAGACTAAGACACAGGATCCGTTCTGGATCGCTACCTTATCTTGGTGAAGGGGCTTGTTACCTCAACGAAGCTGTGAGCTATATCATGAAGGGTCACCCAAGATGGGCAGGTCATTTTAGAGAGGTCAGACAAAATGCAGTCCACTGTAGGAGTAGGAACTGGTAACCCACTCCAATATATTTGCCATGAAAACAATATGGGTAAGCACAACCAGAAACATAGACAGATGTACCTGGTGTGCTACATCCATGTGGTCACTGAGAGTCAGACGCGACTGAAGGACAGAACAACAACAGCAAGACACAGAGAGGGATATGGACTCACCTGAGCTCTGCAGCTGCTTCTGTCTGGTATAGGCCACAATGGTGACAGACAGGTCACAAGCTTGGTGTGTGGAGCAGGGTAGTCAGAATCAATAAAACCACAAGAATTTTGAGAAAACTGAAGCTTTACATGCAGCTGCCTCTATCTGCATGCACTGTGAGATGGGAGTTGATTTTTTAAAATAAACTTTATTGAGATCACACCAACGTATTCAATTCTGGGGGGACTGTGAGAGTTGCAGTCCCTGGAGGATACAGGACTTTTCCCTCCTGGCCATTCTTGTTGGGTGATGCTGCATTTGACAAAAAGGCTCAGCCCTATCAGTTAGGGCACAGTTTGGGAATAGACAGCATTGTGACTGTTTTTTTCAAATTCTCACATGTACCCTGATCTGTATTACTAGGCAGGTCACCAGTAGGGTGCTAGATGTGATAAGTCAGTCTGTTTAACTGCAGCACAGAGGGTTATGAAATTTAAAGTGACAGCAGCAGCTATAAAAAAAAATATTGAACATGAAAAAAAAAAATTATGTTATTATTATATAAATTAAGTAAGTGATGGGAGGATCAAGTCAGTGCATTCATTTTGGGAGGGCGGTTGCATATTTGCCCCGATGTACCAGGTCCCCAGGATGTGAGTGACATGTAAGGAATCCAGGAACCTTACATATCAGTCACATTTGTTGGCAGCATCATATATGTTACAAATTTAAACAGAAAATACCAGATATATATACATTTATTAAACATCCCATTGAGATTACAGTGATGGGTGTAGTCACTGCAGCATATGCAGATACAGACTCCGTAGGGATGGGTGTTCAGTGTATAGTACTAGCCTATCAGGGAACATCTCTCAGCAGCATGTTAACAACTATGGCTGAGAGATAGTCACTGATTGGTTACTATGAGACAATGTGCAGCAACTTCTGCAGAGAAAGTATGTGCATGTGGAGCAGAGGCCAGAACAAAACACAAATGATAACCATATACCATTCTTCTATCATTGCCAGAGTTAGTGGCATTGGCTCAGCCAAAGCCAGAGGTTGATGGGAGTGCCCCCACCCATCAGGATCCTTGTCAGGAGGAGGAGCCCCGGAGAGGATCAGAGGGTCTGCGGAGGACTTAAAATTTATGTGGGCAGTGGAGGGAATTGCTGGATCTTCTGCTAGACCACTGAAATTTGACACCACTTGCCCCCTCCTCCCCTCCTCGCTATTGGACTGATGCACTCACAATGCTGCCACCACCAGCATCAGTTCCTCCTTCCACCACAGGCACGTCCTGGGCACCACCACCACCAAGCCCACCACCACCACCAGCATCCATTTCTTAGCACCTCCCCACTGTGCCACTACCAAAGAAGCCTATCTAGCACTCGTAGGATTTTCTCCTTTTTTTACCATTTACGGGTGTGAAAACATTTGCGGGCTTGGGGTAATTGATTAATTGAATATCGATTTGCGATTTTAGCCATCGTAACTCTTGCGAAAGTCAAAGATCAAAGGCTTCTGGAGACTGTAAGATACGGGTTTAACAAACGCAATATTTTCAAGGCTGTAAGTCGTAACCCGTTTGGAGCCCGCAAAAAGACGCCAATTGAATAACAATTTAACTTGTGACCTCACTCACGAGCTACCGGATCGAGCAAGAGCTCAACTGAATGGGGCTCTATGTTTGCAGAATTTGTCTGCATGGAGCACAATCTGCTCCACCCCAGATTTTATTAGTGCTGACTACATTTGTTGCACAATGCAGGCCAATAATAGTTTTCCCAGAACTAGGAAGTGCAAAATTGGGCCCATATAAAGCAGCAGCTATCTGCTTTCTCAGCAACAAATAAGCAACTTGCTATTATTCTGACTGATCTCCTGTGTATGACAGGTGCTTAGTTGGAGCTAAGGAAGCAGATTGCTGCAACTTCATATAGGCTCAATGGGAGTGTGACAGCTACAACTAAATATAGGAGGCACCACTACAATCTTCTGAGTTATGTGAATAGAGTATATCAGTTTTAGATTAACATTTTGGAACTTGATTTGTTAATTAGGACTATCCACCTGTCTGTGCTCCTGACCTTTTGGCTACTTCTCCACACTCTCACACACTCATACATATATACACTCACTCAGTCACTCACTCACAGACTTACACACACTCACTTACACAGACACACACACTCACACAGGCACACACTCACACAGACACACTCACACATACACTCGCTCACACACACACAATCACAGACACTAAAACAGACACACTCACTCACAGACATACACTCACTCACTCACACTCAGACACACACAGACACACACACTCACACTCAGACAGACACACTCACATCACTCAGTCACTCACTCACAGACACTCATTCACACACACTCACTCACAGACTTACCCACACTAACTCACACAGGTACAAACTCATTCACTCACTCACACACTTATTCACCCACAGACTTACACACACACACACACACACACTCACACGGGCACATACTCACAGACACACTCACACAGATACTCACTCACACTCAGACACACATAATCACAGACACACTCACTCACAGACACACACAGAAACACACACTCACATAGACACTCACTCACAGACACACACTCACACACAGACACACACATACTTATACACACTCACTCACACAGATGCTCACTCACAGACACACACTCACTCACACTCAGGTACACTCATAGACACACACACACTCACACAGACATGCACTCACTCAGACACTCACTCACAGACACTAACTTACACACACTCACTCACACAGAAACACACTCACTCACACTCATTCACACACTTACTGATAGACACTCACTCAGACACACACACTCACACAGGCACACACTTACAGACACACTCACACAGACATTCACTCACACTCACTCACAGACACACACAGACTTACACACACTCACTCACTGACACACACTCACATGCTCACAGACACACACTCACATACACACTCATAGACACACACAGACACTCACACAGACATGCACTCACTCAGACACTCACTCACAGACACTCACTTACAGACACACACTGACACAGAAACACACTCACTCACACTCATTCACACACTTACTGATGGACACTCACACAGGCACACACTCACAGACACACTCACACAGACACTCACTCACCCTCAGACACACACAATCAGACACACACACTCACACAGACACACTCACTCACAGACACACATTCACAGACACATACACACTCACCCACACTGACTCACACTCGAAGACACAAACAGACACACACACACCCACTCACACAGACACTCACTCACTGACACACACTCACATGCTCACAGACACACACTCACAGAAACGCACATAGACACACACAGACACACACACAGATGCACATACTGACACAGACACACGCACTCATACAGACACATGCACACACGTGCATACACACACACACACAGTGTGGAGGCGGCATCAGCAGCAACTGCCCAGCGTTTTCACTGCATGCTGCCCCCAAGGAGCTTGCACCCAGGGTGGTCCACCCCGACACCCCTCCCTTACTACACCAGTGGATAAACTCTTTACCATTCTTTTGTTTCAGGCACTTATTGGTTACTGCTACCTTAGAGCATCTGTTCCTAGCCCACGTGGTTTCCTAATATGTATAAACCTTTTGAGTACTGGGTTGTATGTTACCCTGGATGTTGTATATTGGCACGGACATAATAATAAAAATATAATATTTTTTCATTCCACATACATCTATCTAATTCTGATGAACTCTTTCTTTAACTACTGCTCTGGCTGTCAGAAATCTTTTTAAAAAAACTTTTGCAAATGCTATTTAGTAATAGTACATATTTTTTTCTGAGTCTGCTGTAATTTGCTAGTGCTCAGTAAAGTCTGATTTCAGTCGATTTTTGGGAATGGGTCACTTATAACATTTCTGCAGAGAAAAAAATCAATGGAAAAGTTTGCTGGAATTTGCAGCTTTGTCTGTTGTTCAGGGTTAGTTGAATGATTCTGCAATGAGTGAAAAGAATAGTTTCTGAGTTTACGATATAGGGGAATTGAATAAGACTCTAAGACGTTTGCTTTAAATGCATGATACATAATGCGCAAGCCTCACTGATGCTACACAGGGTATTTATATATATATTACTCTGCCACATTAATGTAGTGAAAAAGTATGCTTTTTACGTATTTACATCAACATATGCATTTCTAATGTTATACCAATCGAGTACATTGTATTTTGAAAAATGTAATTAAGTCAAGCACAAAAAATCAGAATAATTGCTTTGAGTATTTAGTGCAGTAAAGTTCTACTGACATTAGCAGTGTGTACTATAGAGTGCCAAACATTAATGTGTATTGCAATGGATTTTAGAAAGTGCATCACCTCAATAGGCTATCTAACATGTCATTTCAACTGGAAACCTTTAGCATTAACCTCATACATATCAAGCATATTTCATTGCTAATAATAATAGCACAGAATGGGTAAACACTTACAAATCTCAATGGTGATGTGGACTTTATGACCCTCACCTATTATTTAAAAGCACTTATTAAGTATGGACCTGCAACCAATGTAACTTAACCCACCACTTTACTGCTTTTTCAGGCAGTGCAAATAAAAAATAATGGGACTTGTAATTAAATGAGTCTTGTAATAGCCGATTCTCTCGTCCATGACGGGGAAAAGTTCCATTAAGAACGCAACCCTAAACACTTTCTGCAGAGTGAAAGAGAATATGTTCCAGGTTAATAAATATCCAAGTAAAGTAAGATCGATTCAGGTTGTTCTAGAAAAATCTTGGACAAGTAGTGGAAACCAGTTAATTTATTTGTGTTAGTGTTTCATGCATACTTAGAATTAATTTATGCATGATGTTATTATTACCAAGCAAAGCTTTTTAGTTACTAACAAATAGTTTTAGATATGACCTCCCCTAATTGTGAACTGTGGAGGGTTAAAAACACAATAAAGGGACAATTTAAACACATTTCTCGTTAACTCTTTTCTAGTTATTAACTAACATTAAAATACATGCGCAAACAGCAGCAAATAAAGTATTTAACCAGGTGACGATTATGGGATTGCAGCCATAGTCATCTTAGAGTGTTATTACATGGTTGCTGTAGGATATTCCACACAATTGTCGCGTAGTTACAGAAGCATTTATTAGAGAATTTAGGTAGCTATTATATGGCTTTGCAAGACAACTATGGCCATGACTACGTATACGTTTATATAATAGGTGGTGGTACATTAAAAATTGGTTATATTTTGTCAACTTTCCAAAAAACTTAATTAATTTTAGTTTGTTAATGTAAAGAATTTAAATTATTGGAATACAGTGTCCCTTTAAATGCTCACCATTATTGCTTAGTCATAGCTTTGTGTTATGCTGTTCAAACAATATAAAAAATCAACAAGTCCATCACTTTGCTTTTATATATGAAGTTATTTTCTCTATGCAAATTATTTATCTATATTAGTTACTTTGTAGTCGCAGTTGTAAAGTATATCCCTTTATTATGAAATAGCCAGTTCATGAGGGAGGTAAAAACTTTATTCTAGCTTTACACTGATTTGAATAGAGTACATTGTAACTGCAGATATATTCCCCTGTAGCCTGTTAACATCTATGACTAATGGGATAGTTTGTTTAAAGCTCTCCTCAAGCCTAAGGAAAGGCAGATAAGAGACCCTATCAAAATCTTTTTTTTTAAATGTTTATAAGAATTATGGTGCACATAGCCCTGCGACTAATCAATATAAGCCTTTTTGTCTATTGAGACACCCATAGCACCAACAAATGAATCCCTTAAAGGACCATTGTGGCACCTAAATGTTAACCCCTGCCATAGGAGTCCCTAACAGACCTCCATGGCAAAGGAATCCTATAAGGCATATACGGTATATAGTGCCTTGCCATAGAGGCCCTTGCAGGACCTTCATGGCCCTTGCCATAGAGGACCTTGCAGAATCTTCATGGCAAATGCAAGGACATCCCTGACACAAGAACTAATTAAATATGCCATTGATGTCTTGGAAGGTTAAGTAAGTATTATTAATTATTTTATTTTACAGGTTTGATTTTATTATTTTAATTTATTTATTGTTTTCTGGTAATACTTTTTTAATCTTCTTGTAATGTTTTATTTTATTGTAATTAATATTTTATTATTTTCTGTAATGTAGTTTTTTTTAATTTTTGGTAATTAAAGGGTTACATTTTTTATCAGGTTTTATTTATTTTTGCAATTAGTGTTTTTTGTAATTAGGTGAGGTTTTTTGTAATTAGCTAGGTTTTTTATTTGTAGTAATTAGGTGTTTTTTTTATTTTGGATTATGTAGCGATAATTTTTATTTATTGTGTAAGTATACTGTTTAATACAAAGGGTGCCATGGGGATCCTTGAGGACCCTGATGGCACCTTAGCTATTCATTTTAGTTTACCACAGGGGTCTATATAGACCCTCATGGTATATGGTTAATGTAGTGTACATTAAGGGTCCTTTCAAGACCCCTATTGTAGCTAGGGGATAAATAGGAAGGTCTATTATTATTATTATTATTATTATTATCTTTTATTTGTACCGCGCCAACATATTCCGTAGCGCTGTACAGGGGATAAGAACAGGGGAAATACACGTTTAATAAATTCAAAAGTCGAAAGGCCCCTTTTTGAGTTTAGAATCTTAGCAGAAAGTGCTCTATATAGTTGCAGTTTGCATAATTATGTAATGGATGTTGATCAGGCCAATGATCTCAGGGAATGACACCAGTCCTAGGACCTGCTGGTGAGAACCACTGTTCTGGACACCCTATATGGAAGCCACTAGATACAAGGAGAGTGTTTTTTTTCACATGCATAGCTGCTAATGTTTGCTAGTGTGTTAGATATATCACAAACTGTAAAATAAAACAAATTACTCAAAGAAAAGTGTTTACTGGGACATGAGGTAACATATTCTTCCAAATTGTATATATTCATTAGATAGGATATGGTGGATCAAACATGATGCATTTCATCTGTCTCTATGATGCTTTAGTTTCTAATATGTATACCAGAAATGTTAGGGTAACGTTGGTCTTTTAAAAGATGAGTATTAAAATGTAATCTTATTCCTAAAGGCTCACTGAAGCCATCAAAAGTGCTCATCTAATACAGATAGAGTAGTGAAAACTATAAATAAATAAATACACTTAATGTTTATTTAAAATGATGGCCATATATGGGCGTATAATGCTCCTAATAACCATTCTCAAGAATCCTCCATTAGCAATGAGCATGTGGTTTGTAGAAGTCGCTAGGCTGTGTACTGCATAATGCTTTGGAGTCTATGGAGCTGGCTATGACTAACAGCTCTGTCATTCAGACCCTTTCAACACAGTAGTGATGTCACTGCTGGAGGTTATACTAGCCTCTCAACCCCAGAGACTGGTTAAAGGAGGCAGAATGCTTCAGCTGTGAGGCATGTTATGGAGAGGGACAACTATATAGTCTCATATAGCAAGCTATTGTTCACTTTTCAACTGTCACTGTTGCAATTGCAACCCACATAACCACAGCACTTCACTTCAAAATTTTCCCCCATCAAAGCCGTTGTCACACAAGGGTTAAAACAATGCTCTTTGAATACCCAAAACAGCATTTGGAACAATGTTTGTACCTTAGGTTCAGCCACTAGTGGTAGTCAGATTTTCCATAGATCTTCATAACTCAATTTGTGTAGTTCGCTGACACACCCTAATTAGAGTTAGGGGAAGGTATTTTATAAAACCTGTAATACACAATCTGAAATTTGTTACTTCAAATTGTGTTCATAATGATGACCAGGTCACACCCTATTGTTTTTTTTCTCTCTTTGGTGTGTGAGGAGTGATAGATAGTGTTCCTAAATAATATTTAAAATATCTTTAAAGTAAGTTTCTTAAATTATAATACAAGTAACACATGCATTATGTCTGTTTATTTTATGCTGTTTTTTTCAAAGTATTTTCACTTAATTAGTATCAACAAAAAAGTGCATTCACACTATTACAAGTGTACATATATAAAGTATCTGTAACATAAACACTGGTATATGACCGAGAGACCATTGTGCCTCCACAAATACCCCCAGTAAGGTCCACATAAAAAAAAATCCTTTAACAGAACTTTCCTTACACCAAGTCTATTTGGCTTGTACATATAAACTTATCCAGGTCTGATTATGGAGGCCAGTCCAGTAGACTGATATTTAGTTAAGCTAACAGATGGTCTATTTGGCTTATACACACTAACAAGTGAATAATAATAATCCCTCTCAATGTGCTTTCAAAAATGGGTAGAAGCAGACATATTTTATACTTGTAGGTTTAATCACAAATTGTTAAAAAATATAAACTCAGAGAAAAAAAATCCTATAAAATTGTACTCTTTAAACTCAAATTTGGATGTGCCAAGATACAGTTGAGCTCAAAGGTTTGCATACCCTTGGCAAATTGGTAATATATGTACAATTTTTAAAGAAAACATGAGTGAGCAGGCAAATCACATTTCTTTTATTTCTTATGGGTTTCATATTCAATTGTAGGTTATAACAGAATGGCACAATCCTAAAACAAAAAATGGCAACAAAGAAAAAATGAAATGACCCTGTTCAAAGGTTAGCATACTCTTATTTCTTAATACTGTGTGTCCCCACTTTAGCATCAATGACAGGGTGCAGTTGTTTGGAATAGTTGTCTATGAGGCCTCTAATTCTTGCAGGTGGTGCTGCCCAGTCATCCTTTTAACTGTTTTCAGTTTTTTTGGTTCTGTAAAGTCCGCTCCTCCCTTTTTTTTTTTTTGTTAGGGGGCGATGAAGCGGGCGGTACGGACCCAAATTCCCTATCACGTTCAATCGAATGGGAAAGTACATAAAGTGTGTTTTGTGGTGTTTTTGTATGTAATTTATGTTTTGTGCAATGCCTATCAGGGGGTGTTTGAGAATAGGGCTGGGTTGAGGATGGAATTGTCGGTAAGATTTTTCTTTCCATTTAATGACCCTAAAAGTTATCAGCCACAATGTGCAGGGGTTAAATTCAGCTAGTAAGAGACTTGCGGCTTTTGATAGATAAAGAAAGGAGAAAATAGAAATAGTCTGTCTACAGGAAACACATCGGAAGGATGGCTGGGAGGCGGAGCCCTCCTTTCACGTCAGTAGTTTTCCTACTAGCCATAATTCCACCTTCAGAAAAAACGCTAGAGGCGCATCTATTTTTTTCAGTAGAAGTTTACTCCTAGAAGAAGTTATGGTTGAAATTGATAAAGAAGGCAGCTACATTCTGTGTATAGGCGAAATCAATAAGAATTTGCACACGATAATGAATATTTACACTCCTAACCATAACCAAGTCAAGTTCTTGAAACACGTAATTGGGATGTTTAGAAGATTCTCACAGGGTCTAGCTATTCTGTGTGGGGATTTTAATTCACTGTTGAACCTCGAGATAGACCGAATGGCTGTTAAACCATTGGGGTTGGATTCTAGAGTCAAGCGAAGGGCTGAGGTTGTGTCCCAGAGGATGGTGTAGTGTGGGCTTTATGATGCGTGGAGAGTGCTCCACCCCGACAAACTGGACTTTACCCACTTCTCTCAAAGACATCAGTCATACTTGAGAATTTACTTGTTTTTGGTTAATTTAGAAGTGCTTGAAAGAATTGCTGATGTGTCAATAGACATTTTGAGGTCCGATCATGCTTTGATAAGGCTAAATATATCGGTAGGCATGTCTTGTGGTCAAAGACCATAGTGGAAAATCAACAACTCACTTTTGGAGGATGATAATGAAAGGCAACTTCTTTGCCAAAAGATTTATCACTTTTTGAAAGTAAATGAGCAGTCAGTATTGTCTAACATCACTCTAAGGAAAACCCTTAAAGCCTTAATTAGAGGTTATTTAATAAATCGTAATAACATCAAGAAAAAACAGAGGCCTTCCGTTAAGATTGCTCTACATTAAGTTGGCGCGCTTACAGGCAGAGAATAAAGCTAAACCATCAGTCAGTCTTATGGAGGAGATTACAGCTATTCAGGCCCAGATAAAACGTTTTAACCAGCTAGTGGCCAACAAAGCGGTATGGCACTTCAACAAAATTTGTTCCTTTATGGTAATAAAATAGGTAAATCTTTGCCCAAAAAATGTAAGAGGAACAATGTTAATCAAATAATTAATGTGATTAGGCATGGTCAGAATTTAACCTCCACCCCTAAAGGGATAGCGGACGCGTTTGCTGACTATTAAGAAAAACTTTATAATTTAGACCGGGATTGTAAAGATCAGGGTGGTGTGTTACCCCGGATCCAAAGATATTTTACATTTTTCAAAGATATCAGATAAGGAGTTGGAGGTCTTAAACTTGCCAATTTCCACGAATCAAATCTCAGCTGCAATTACAAATTTGAGAGTTCATTTTGCTGTGGGCCCAGATGGGTTCAGTAATGTTTTTCTTAGAGTTTCACTTGCAGTAATTGTTAAACCCTTATTAAATTTCTTTAATGAAATTAAGAATACAGGGGTGGCCCCTAGGTAAACCTTGTCAGCAAATATTATTACTATCCCTGAAGCGGATAAGGATCCAGCTGAATGCAGTAGTTAAAGCCCAATCGCACTCCTCAACACAGATTTGAAAATCTACGCTAAAATGTTATCTTGTAGATAAAACAGGGTTATTAAACAGCTGATAACGACTGATCAGATGGGTTTTATCCCGGGGAGACAGGGGGTGGATAACTGCAGGAGATTATTAAATCTTATTTCTGTGGTTAAACCTAGGAAGATCCCTGCAGTTTTCCTCTCGATCAACGCTCAGAAAGCATTTGACTGGCTGCATTGGTCTTTTATGCACAGCACTTTAAAACAAAATTGGCTTTGCAGATTTTGGGAAAAAGGTAATTGGAGCGCTCTATTCGAATCCCTCAGCTTCAGTTGTAGGGGTAGGTTTTTCATCTAGAGTCTTCAAAATAGCAAACGGCACGAGACTGTTACTGTTTGCGTTAATGATTGAACCTTTTGTTCAAATTAGTGGCCTAAAAACGAATAAGGTCGAACACAAAATGATTCTATTTGCAGACGATACCTTACTTTGTTTGACTAACCCAGTAGTTTCTCTTAAAGAAGTTCAGAAAGTTTTTGATGGTTACAGCGCAGTGTCGAACTTTAAGATTAACATGGCCAAATTGAAAGTATTATCATTTAATATAATTCAGACACAAATTAATGAACTTTCGCAAATCTACCCTTATAAGTGGCATACCAATAAGGTCACATATTTGGAAATCAAATTTTTTTGTATGCCCAGAGTTACAGTCATTAATAACTTTGACAACTTGTATAAAAAATGTATTCTTTTAATCTCTCACTGGAAAGAGGAGAAGGTGTCCTTTTCCGGTCGTTTAGCAATGGTTAAAATGTCCCTTCTGCCCAAAATAAATTATCTTTTCGGCTTCTTACTGTTGTTCATTCCAAATTATTTGTTTAGAAAATTCCAAACTCTGATGATTTGTGCTGCTCCCAAGCCCTTATATTCCACTCGGCTCTTTGGCTAAGGATTTTACTAATTCTACGTACAATCTATGGCCTATGTGGGGCATGCTGATGTTAAAAGATCTCTTCATAAATGATTGCATTTTGACATTTGTACAACTAACACTTAAATATAGTCTGCCAAAAAGGTTTTGGCTTGATTATTTACAAAGTAAAGTCTATATTCATGTAAAAAAATGCAAGATTAATTCTAATGCGTCCCTGAAGCCATTTGAAACACTTATAACTTCACTGAATACGGCACATCTAATTTCAAGATACCTCAACATACTAAAGCAGAGTTTTGAGAATGTTAAAACGGCTAAAATGATTTCTTGGGAAAAGGAGATGGACTGTACTTGACCCACTGATACTTGGTTTAAAGCTTTTATAAAAAGTGCAGCTTATAGAGCAGTGTTTTTTAAGATCCTTAGTAAATGGTATCGAGTTCCTTCAAAAATCTTTCTGCTTAGTAGATAATTTAGGGATCAATTCTGCTGGAGGAATTGTGGTTTCTTGGACACCCATGTTTGGTGGCATTGTCCCCATATTCAGCTATTTTGGCTGGCATTGGCCCATCAGTTGTCTTTACTTTTAAAAGAGAAAATAGTTTTGAAAGTAGAGAATGTTATTTCCCATATTTTCGATGCTGAAGTACCCGTTAAAAAGCAGGCTCTGCTTCTTAAGGTGTTTAGTGTCGCAAAATGATTAATAATCAGACTTTGGAAAAGTGAACGAATTCCAGCATACACAATATTAGAGTGTAACAGGGATTTTGATAAATACTTTGCTTCTTCACAGTTGGCTATTGCAGACGACCTTAAGTAGCTCCTTTGGGATCAGAGGGATCAGTAAAGGCTCCGTTAGCGGGTAGAGGGATTGGTTTGCTTTGTCACTTTCTCTCAGGGAGTCTTTGTCTCACCTTGCATAATGTTTATTTTTTTACTCTCGTTTGTTCTTTTCCGCCCTTCCCCTTTCCACAGATCGGTATTTGGTTTTGAGTTTGTGTTTTTTTTGTCTGTGTTTGTTCTGCATGTATATAAGACTATGTGATATTGCGATGTTGTTAGTGGCAGTTCTCTCATAAGACCTGTATTCGAGTCAACATTATGTACAGTCATAGGTGATTCTAAATGTTAAAGAAGTTGGTTTATTTCTGATGGTTGCTTTAACGTGTTTGTTGATTACATGACCTTGTTTTTGTATTGTGTTTTTTTTTACTAAGAAAAAATTAATAAATTTGCAGGTGGTATAGCTGCCCATTCGCCTTGGCAAAATGCCTCCATGTAATTCAAAGTCTTGGGTCGTCTTGCATGAACCGCACGTTTGAGATTTCTCCAGAGTGGCTCGATGATATTAAGGTCAGGAAACTGTGATGACCACTCCACAACCTTCACCTTTTTCTGCTGTAACCACTGGAGGGTAGTGATGTTGCGAATATCAAATTTTGGGTTCGCGAACAGCGAACTCAAACTTCATCAAATGTTCGAGGACATCGGCAAACCGCCAAAGACTTCAATGGGCAGGCGAATTTCAAAACCCACAGGGACTCTTTCTGGCCACAATAGTGATGGGAAAGTTGTTTCAAGGGGACTATGGACTGGACTGTGGCATGCCGGAGGGGGATCCATGGCAAAACTCCCACGGAAAATTACATAGTTGATGCAGAGTCTGGTTTTAAGCCATAAAGGGCATAAATCACCTAAAATTCCTAAATTGTTTGGAATAACATGCTTTAAAACATCAGGTATGATGTTGTATCGATCAGGTAGTCTAAGGGTTACACCCGCTTCAAAGTAACAGACCAATCTCCCTGTTTAATGCACCGCAAACAACCGCAAACAGTCCCTTTGCACAACCGCAAACTCCCCATTTGCACAAGGTTGGATACCAAGCTAGCCATGTCCTGTTCCTTGTCCTCACTGATGTCATTGAAGGTCTCTTCCTCCACCCAGCCACCAAGGGTCCCCGAAAGGTGACAACAAGCCCCCTGGGAAGCCTGCTGTGTTTGGTCTTCCACCTCCTCAAAGCCACCTTCCTCCTCTGACTCCTCTTCTTCAGACTCCCAGAGTCTGGGGGCTTCCACTGCCCAGCATGGAATATTATACACAGGTCAGAGTCTGGGGGCTTCCACTGCCCAGCATGGAATATTATACACAGGTCAGAGTCTGGGGGCTTCCACTGCACAGCATGGAATATTATACACAGGTCAGAGTCTGGGGGCTTCCACTGCACAGCATGGAATATTATACACAGGTCAGAGTCTGGGGGCTTCCACTGCACAGCATGGAATATTATACACAGGTTAGAGTCTGGGGGCTTCCACTGCCCAGCATGGAATATTATACACAGGTCAGAGTCTGGGGGCTTCCACTGCCCAGCATGGAATATTATACACAGGTCAGAGTCTGGGAGCTTCCACTGCACAGCATGGAATATTATACACAGGTCAGAGTCTGGGGGCTTCCACTGCACAGCATGGAATATTATACACAGGTCAGAGTCTGGGGGCTTCCACTGCACAGCATGGAAGATTATACCCGTTGCCTCTGTCTGCGTTATTATAAGGTGTGTACTGTTAAGTAGTACTATTCCTATCGGTTTAATCCCTGTTACGTCCACTATCAGGGGACGTGTATATGGCATGGATTTTTGGAACATGGAGATGGAAAAAGATGCTTGGTCGGTCCTCCCACTTCAAATTTGGAAACTGCGCGTGCAATCTAAGGTGCCACCAGATATGAGTGTCACTGTGCACTGGCAAAAGTTGGCAGAGTAGGCGCTGTAGGCCTCACACACATGCCTGTAGGCAGGCAACTAATATTCAATCTATTACAGTCAAAAAAGTGTTGTTTTATGTCACTGTACACTACGGTTGCACCAGATATGACGTATCACTGTGCACTTGCAAATGTTGGCAGAGTAGATGCAATAGGCTTCACACACACGCCTGTAGGCAGGCAATTGCTATTCAATCTATTACAGTCAAAAAAGTGTTGTTTTATGTCACTGTACACTACGGTTGCACCAGATATGACATATCACTGTGCACTGGCAAAAGTTGGCAGAGTAGATGCAATAGGCTTCACACACCCGCCTGTAGGCAGGCAACTGCTATTCAATCTATTACAGTCAAAAAAGGTTTGTTTTATTTCACTGAGCACAATATAAGCTGTTAGGTGTTATCCTGTCACACACACACACGCTGGCAGGCAGGCATATGCAATTAGATTACACCGAAAAAAACTATAAAATTAAATAAATGATGTTCTAGCCCTAAAAAGGGCTTTTTGGGTTGCTGTCCTTCAGATGGAAGGCTCTGGAAGGGAGTGTATGCTGCTGATTGGCTGGAATGTGTCTGCTGACTGTGAGGTGCAGGGTCAAAGTTTCCTCAATGATAAAGAATAGGGGGCGAACCCAAAAGCGCATGTGTTCGTCGTTCGCTGCGAACACAAAAATCGATGCGAATAGTCCGCCGGAGAACTGTTCGGGACATCACTACTGGAGGGTCAACTTGGCCTTGTACTCAGGATCATTGTCATGCTGGAAAGTCCAAGAGCGTCTCATATGCAGCCTTTGTGCAGAAGAATGCAAATTGTCTGCCAGTATTTTCTGATTGCATTCACCTTGCCATCAATTTTCACAAGATTCCCGTGCCTTTAGAGCTCACACAATCCCAAAATATCAGTGAGCCACTACCATGATTCACAATAGGGATGGTATTTTAATTTTAGGCCTTGTTGTCCCCTCTCCAAACATAGCGCTTTTGGTTTTGACCATAAAGCTCTATTTTGGTCTCGTCACTCCAAATTACAGTGTGCCAGAAGCTGTGAGGCGTATCAAGGTGTTGTCAGGCATATTGTAACCAGGCGTTTTTGTGGCATTGGACCAGTAAAGGCTTCTTTCTGGCAACTCGACCATGCTGCTAATTTTTGTTAAAATATCATTGTATTGTGCTCCTTGAAACAACCACTCCGTTTTTCTCCAGAGCAACCTATATTTCTACTGAGGTTACCTATGGGTTTTTCTTTGTATTCCGAACAATTCTTCTGGCACTTGTGTCTGAAATCTTTCTTGGTCTACCTGACCTTGGCTTGGTATCAAGAGATCCCTAAATTGTCCACTTCTTGATAAGTGATTGAACAGTACTGACTTGCATTTTCAAGGCTTTGGATACAGTTATTTTCTGCTCCCCATGGCTCAGTATCTAGCCTGCTATGTGCATCCACGTGAGAGCTAACAAACTCATTGACTATTTATACACAGACACTAATTGCAATTTAAAAAGCCACAGGTGTGGGAAATTAACTTTTGGTTGCCTTTTTAATGTGTTTTTTGTCACCTTGTGTCTGGGTAACAAGGCCAAACATTCAAGGGTATGTCAACTTTTTATCAGGGCCATTTGGGTAATTTCTGTTATCATTATGATCTAAGAAGGAGCCAAAGAACTATGTGATAATAAATTGCTTCATATGATCACTATCCTTCAATAAAATACTTTTTTTTTTTTTTTTGCATGACCAGTCATATTTTCAAAATAAATGCCAACATTTCACAATTTCTGCCAGGGTTGCAAACCTTTGAGCACAATTGTATATAGAATAACTGATTACATCACTATTTTATGTCATTTAGCATAACCCATTGTGGTAATAATCGATTGTAAAATATATTTGCATATAATTTAAATAAATCCAATTTAAATATGTACAGTGTTTTCACTCATTTAGTTTTCCATAATTTAGCAATAATACATTTTTAAGTAATATTAAGAATATATTTAAAAACTGCACCAAAGATGGTATACAGTAAAAATCTGCAATATGAGTACTGGATAGACGTTTTCTATCTGTTGTGTATATAACAATAATAATAATTTAATGTTTGAAAACTTCCACTGACATAGTTATATTGAAGGAAAACAAAAAATAAAAACAAAAACACAGTTGAATATAATTTCCCATTAGGAAATTAGGAAAAGTAACTTAACAGTACTGAACACTGAATGTAATAACAAATCTAACATGGCATTATATGATATATTGTAATAAGTTTCCCCAGGTGGCCTTTAGAATAGGTTTCTCTACTAATGGAGTTGCAAATTGCTTTCCACAGAACTGTTACTAAGATATTAATGTGTGGTACTACAAAATAATATTGTTTTCTGAATTGCAAAAAGAGTAACACATATAAAGCAAAATGAGACTGACTAATAGTATTTTCCATAAAATAAAATTTCAGTGCTGCACCATGACCTTATAAAATAATATTGCTGCCTAGACACCAAACTGCAGACATTAAAGTGTTGTTTGAGAAATGTATACATGATTTGAATAATCACAGCAGATTATGCCAATATGTAAAGAAAAAATAAAAAAAATGCATTATCATTATACTTAAATATTTAATGGGTGTGAACACCCAAATTCATTATCCACTTAATCACACTTTTTTGTTTGCATATGTTATAGTAAAAATAAAATACTACTATGCAGACTATACGTAGTGCTTAACACTTATTTGTGTAGATATTAACTTCAAAGATTAAGGTAACATTTTTAAACTTTAATATGCCATTAAAACAATTGATATTGCTGCAAAAACAAAACATATATAATTGTGGCCTATATACACCTTTGCAAATTTGACTATGATAGTTGCTCTGCAAATCACACTAAAAAGATGAAAGATCATCTAGAAGAAACTACAGCATATCATACTAAAGAATAATGTGTAAACTGTGAGTGTCATAATGAAAAAAATAATCTGTTTGAGATAATAAGTGGGCAAAATATAATAAATATGGTGTCCAAATCAGGGACACAAATAATAAAACTAGTGAGCTGCGGATAATCAAAAATAATAAATCTAAGAATACTTGTCACGAAAGTACTCATGTAAGTATCATCAATATAATGTGTATTTTAATAAATATCTAAACGTGATAAAGTGAGACGGACAACTGTCTTTATCGAAGGCTATGAGTATACAGTACTGTATACTCATAGCCTTCGATAAAGACAGTTTTCTGTCGAAACCGGTCAGACGAGTTTTCCTGTTACATTTAAAGTGACGTGACTGAGCGATGGATTCATAATATGATGCTGGTGGTAAGGTTCCCTCATTAGGGTAAATCCTCTTTTATACTTACTGAGTACCAGATATTTTTTGAGCTGTGAGGTTTTGTTACAGCCTTCCGCTGGCTTGACTAATAAGCACCGAGTAATTAACTGTTACTCCAGCTCAAAGATCAGATGTCATGTCTATGTCTCTTGTTTTTAAAAATGTCAAGCCTATAGACACCTATGGTAATCCTAGGATTTTTGGTCTCCAAGTATATGAGGATTACCTATCTCTGTACACCTATTCGCTGCATATGACCCTCTATGGAATACTATTATATGCATAGCGCCTAGCAGTGTAATATATTTCTAGATATTTCTAGATCTTCAATAGGTAATTGGGATATATTATTCCCTATATCGCAGACGATCTATAATAGGTATAATAGGTAACGTTTACTATTTGATTTAGTCTTTAGCATTCATACCACAGTTTCATTTAGTTACTTCACAGTTCATCTCACTTTATCACATTTAGATATTTATTGTAATACTCATTATATTGATGATACTTACATGAGTACTTTGGTGACAAGTATTTCTTAGATTTGTTATTTTTGATTATCAGCAGCTCACTAGTTATATTACTTGTGTCCCTGATTTGGACACCATATTTATGATATTTTGCCCACTTATTATCTCAAACAGATTGTTTTTTCATTATAACACTCACAGTTTACACATTATTCTTTAGTATGATATGCTGTAGTTTCTTCTAGATGATCTTTCATCTTTTTAGTGTGATTTGCAGAGCAACTATTATAGTCAAATTTGAAAAGGTGTTTATAGGCCACAATTATATTTTTTTTGTTTTTGCGGCGATATCAATTTTTTTAATGGCTTATTAAAGTTTAACATTTTTACCTTAATCTTTAAAGTTAATATCTACATAGTAAAAATAAAGCTTATGGATACCTACACTAAGGACAATTAATTATGTAAATAATAAGGTCTGGGATTGGGGTTCACTGTAGGTGCAGGTCTCCATGGTGGAGGTTAATACTAAGATGTCACAGGGGTCCTTAAGGACCTCCCCATGACACAGGGGTTAATTTTTTGTGTCACAGGGGACTGTGATGGAGGTTAATTTTTAGATGTTCGTGCCTTCTGAGGATTTACATGCCTTCAGAAGTTAAAGCATTTCAATTGGATTTTGGTATGGCTTTGGAGTAAATCAGGACAGCTACACCTAGATTGTATGCACTTCTGGTAGGGCTCATTTTTCTATGGATTGGAATAACTATGGGGGATTTTACCTGTTGGCTTGACTCATTAATCATCTCTTTGAGAGATTGAAATGGGTCCCTTAGTAAGAAGAGATTCAGAAGAAAGAATATATTGGACCAGATCGAGACATCAGTCCATTTACTGACTATCCCTGTCATTCCATCATGCAAATAAACCAAATTGCTTTAATATACAGTGAAATACAATTTTTGTCTAATTTACACTGTAATATAATATACATTTTTTTTAATTTGCAGGTTCAATACATTTCAATAATAGATTAAGGTAAATAGAAACACTGCAATTACAAGAAACAGTATCACTGTAATAATATGAGCATGAGGCCGCAGACTAAATCCAGCATAATTTGTATGCTCAAACAAAAAGAAATAATTATTAAAAATCTGTTGTTTTCTGTTTCTGTGCTGAGTCAATACCAGCTGTCATTTTTATATTGCATGATATTAAGTACCACTAATAATAATTTTGACATGCATTATGCACCATATTTATTGATTACTACTAATTGTGTGGTTCAACATCTGTGGGGTTTTATTGTATAATTATTTGCTTAGCTGAGGGTTGTGAATCATTTACAATCATTTTTTTTTATCTTCTGTATATTACAAATACATTCAATATATGTCATGAGTATAGCAATGTATCGGGAAACCTCCAAAGACTGATGAAAAAGCATGCTGGACAGCTTGCCCTTCAATAATTTGTATAATTCATTATAACAGCTGTATTGCTTTTGTGTATATCATTTTATAGCAACTCAAGGCATAACCCTGCATATAAACTAAAACATTGTATGGCTTCTCAATTTTAATAAGAATGAATAAAAAAAATGTTTTTGCATGTAAATAGAAAACATATAAAAAACATTTCAAATGCAGGTAAAGATTTTTTTGTAGAAAAATCAGCATTTGTGTTTGGAATAGTGCCGAAAAGTTTTTCTTTGTATAGTAAAATGCCAATTTTATTATCGTGCAATCATCAAATTAATATTACTGTTTAAAAAAAAAAACATTTTAATGGGAATGATGAATTTCTAATAGTGTTTTACCTGGGATCACTATGAAATATTATAACACTCATTTGTTTTGGTATGTTGCTTTCATTTTTAGAAGTGGTTTAAATACCTTTACTAAAACCTGATATCTTAACTGGATTCATGCTCCAAAAATGTCTTTGAGAATAAAAGGTTTAAATCTTTGCTTAAATTATTAGACTTGAATCGCAACTATTTTGAAACTTTGATCTCTTGTTTGTTCATTTCATTTACCACTTATCAGTAAATTCAGCTTTTGCTTAGCTAATTTTATATTCAAAATTATGTCAATAAACCACAAACATATGAATGTAGAACATAATCTCATTGCTTCCTTTTGCTCTGTGTCATATGGCTGTGACAAGTCAGAAATTTCCTGTCACTTTCATGTATGTTTTGTATGTTATAGTCCATTGATTAATGTTTTTAGGTTAGATGATAGCAATGGTTGTTTTTTTCCCCTCATTAATAAACTTCATCTTATAGGTAATATTTGTGATTTTTAACGACCTACAACATACACCATTAGCAAGGACGCTAAATCATACAAACCCACCTACCACATACACATTCACAGCCATTTTACAACACTAACTTACAGAATGCGGAAGTACCCAGCTACACAAACGGCTTCCCTCTCGCGCACGCAGCCTATTTACACTACACACTGCAAACATTGCTGACACTTACATCTCAGCTCAACAACACTGCAAATCTACATTATATGCTGCAGGAACAACAAAACAGATTGTTAGCTCTTTAGCACATTCCTTGCTCCATATATTAATTACAAAGAGGTAAAATATATTAATTTATGATTTCATTAATTAATTAATTAGCATAACAAAAAAAAAATCCACACTAGCGCAAACAACCACACACACCTTCACCGCGCCACCCACAAGGAGCACTAACGCTGCTCATAGGACACAAACTACACCAGGGGAGAGCCTTGCAATAAGCGACAAAACAAGATCACTGCGGACCTTACAATAAGCGCAAAAGCGCCTATGATAACAACAAATACACAAACCCAGAGGTCTAATGTTTTTTTCTTGTTTTTTTTCTCTTTTCTTTCTATGGCAAGCGGCATCCTTGCTCTATACCTTTACAGCTCTTCTGGGTTAGTGAGCTGATGTGACGGGCTCCATCTGGTCTCTCCGCCCCACTGGGTTTGGGTCTGAAGCTCGGTGAGTCAACCCCCATTAAGTTCAAGTCATCGCTACTATCATGACTAATATAGAATACACATTTATGACAGGCAATGTACAGGGCTTTAATTCCTAATTTAAGAGGAGGAAAGCTTTTCTGTACTATAGAGAAGTTAAGCACTCCGTTCTTTTTTTGCAGGAGACACATTTCTCACATAACCACGTCCCAAAGTATCTACACACAGACTACCCTGTTTTTTTATCAGCGACCCAACACAGGCAGAGCAGGCACTTCAATACTTATCCACCGAGAGCTCCCCTTTAACTGGAATCTAAAAAAGTAGACAAAGATGGGCATTATATTATCCTAAAAGGCTCAGTCTTTGATGAGTCCATTACGCTAAACAATTAGTTGCTACGCGCACGAAAGATCAAAGGATTTACGTGCGCAAAGTTCAATGTAGCTCTCCACGTAGCCTATTCTTGGCGGTCCTGCGTGTTAACACACAAAGCCCGCTGCAAGCAACCTTACAAGGAGTCTTAGCACGCAAATAGCCCTAAGATGATTACGAGCTACGTGTTAACGAGTAGCTCCAATTTAATGAGGCTGTTAGATATAAAATTTGTGTACAACAGTTTTTCCAATGAGATTGGATTGTACAACATTCCCAACATACATGTAACGTGTTCCCTCTTTGGCCGCAAACCCTTCCAACAAATACTTAGATTTTTCGGATCATATCACATATATAGTTGTGAGCGTACGAATTATTGCTAACGCTGTGGGCTCGCGGAGCGTGCCAAGGCCCTCGCGAAGCGAGGGCACTGGGCGAGGGTTTCAGTTGCTGGCATGGAGCGCCGCAGACGCTCCATGCCAGCAACTGCGACCCTCGCAAACTTCACGTCGCAACCCAAAGAGCACGACACACACATTACGACACTCGCAAACAACATACGACACACGTTCACACACATTACGGCCTCGCAACACTCGGACGCAACTCGCAAACATTACAAAATTAAAAACACAATACATACACACAGCACATACATAAAAACCTTACCTACAGAAACAGGAAGCATCCAGGACCTCAAAAATGCAACTTACACCTTCATTTTAATCAAAATAAAAGAGTTTAGACAGTAAACAATTTGCTAAGTGACACAAAAAATGGCTGAACAAAACGAAAACGAGGCTACACACGCAAACACCATACGAGACACGTTAGCACACATTACGACCTCGCAACACTCGGACGCAACTCGCAAACATTACAAAATTTAAAACACAATAAATACACACAGCACATACATAAAAAGCTTACCTACAGCGAGAGGAAGCATCCAGGACCTCAAAAAAACAACTTACACCTTCATTTAAATCAAAATAAAAGAGTTTACACACTAAAAAAATCTGTAAGCGACAGAAAAAATGGACGCCGAAAAAAACGAAAACGAGGCTACAGCACTCTAAACTCGCAAAACACCACAAGAAAGTCGCAAAACACCACAAACGACCTACGGATATTCATACTACACATTGCCCGCCATTTTACCCCAATGCGTAAGTACACAACTACGCTAACACTGCACACATTCATCACGCTTACACAGCAGCTCCACACCACTAATGCTCCAGCAACATCAAAACAGATTGCCAGCTCTTCAACACAATGTTTTAAAATAGGTAAAGTATATTCATTTATTAATGTATTATATATTTCATTATTATACACCAAACAGCATTAGCTACCTTACAATTTCATTGCCGTCATTTTTTGACGGGCAATTCGCTAGTCTATTTATAAATTTCGGAACTAAATACCAACGCTGTATGACTTTAAAATACAGTTATATATATGAAACATTTATCGCATTTTTTTAACTAACTTGAATGTTTCAGTCTACGACACTTCTGTTTTGCTGATATTTAAATCTTTCTTCCAAGACATAATAGCTCTTGACTTTTCCATAGATCAATTAAGTGTCATTATCTTATAGCATTTAGAAATGAAATGTGTGTCTTCCTTAGATAAACATACATTTTCAAAGGGGGTTATTTCTTGCATATTGTTCATTGCAAAACCTCTTTCTTTAAGGGATCTCTTTAGAACTATATAAATTTAACAATGATATATTATTTAAGTTATATTTATTACAAATGTATTTTAATTCCATCAATGATCCCCCTTAATATAGATCTCCTATATTCCTCATATATTTCTTATTCCATATATCTATATTTTGATCTTGTTTACCTATCACATATAATAGTTGTGATAAGTTACGAATGTTGGTCACGCAATGTTAAAAGTTACGGGCTATGTCATACATTGCGGGCCTCGCATTGAGTTTCATAGGCACTCATCGCGAGGCCCGCACGACTTTTCTGCAATGAGCGCCCACAAGACTTTGTAAAAGACTGGCAATGAGCGAGGCCCACAAGTTAGGGGGGGGGGGGGGGAGCCATGCATTGTGTGACAAACAGCGTTGCCAGCCTTCAAATTTTATTGCAGTCATTTTTGTCGGGCAAGTCGCTAGTATTTAATATTTCTATTGGAGCTCCTAATGATGGATAATATGATAATTATTTTTTTTCTCTTTTCTTGTACCAGAATTTTATAAGTTACTTCACCCCCCTAGGAAAGTTCTTAGTTCTTGGATATCTCTTAATGATGGTGAGGATAAACCTCCATGTTCGAATTTCATTTTAGGGATATTTCATTCTATTCTAGGTCTTTTATCGTTATTAATATATTTATCAATTATTCTCTGTATTATTTAAGATCCCCTTCTGTGCTATTTCGGGAATACATTTAGAGAGATATGTTATCTTGGGAATTTTAATAATTTTTATAGGTGCGATTTTTGCTGACCAAGACATGTTTAGCTTTCTCCACTGATACAGGGTCAGTGTTATTTGTTTAGATAACTCATTTAAGTAATTTTTTAGTAGATTTTAAGTTGAAAATTAAATTTATTCCTAAATGTGTAAGGTGTTTGGATTCCCAATTATATGGATAAAGATTTTTTAATTTAAATTTTAGTTCCAAATTGCATGCTTTAGAAATGATATCAGTCTTTAAATAATTCACCTTAAAATAGGAAACTTTTCGTTGTCAATATTTTATGTAGATGAAATGATTGTTCAGGTTCTGTTATAGTTAAAACAATGTTGTCCCCAAATAGGAGAATCTTATAATTATTTTTTCCTATCTACACTCCATTAATATCTGTAGATTTTTTAATGGCTTACCCTAAAGGTTCTATAAATACAACAAATAATATTGGCGATAGCAGGCAGTCTTGCCTTGTGCCATTTTTTATGGTAAATTTAGCTTTTTCTTTATAATACCCAGTAAAAGAAGGCTTTCGGGATAGTGTACAAGGCTTTTATAGTTTTAGATACAAATTCTGCCATTCCATACTTTTGGAATACAGCATTTAAAAATTCCCAGCTGTCAGCGATTGACAGATCAGTGAAGACTTCTGGTGATAGATCCTCAAAAAAGATGGGACAAATGAATTCCCTACTAAATAGATCCGGACTTGTAGATGCCTGGAGGGGGCTACACTCGCGTAGGAGAGAATATACATTTTATTCCCCCACTCATGCAACCTTTTTCCAGGACTGATACCTTTTTGGTAAATCTTTTAATCTATGATCTTATTCATTGTCCTCTACCCCTGGTAAGACTAACACTTGGACCAAATCAAATTTTGTTTAATAATTGGAAAATTATTGAATTTTTACTATCTAACTTTAATAGCGTAGAATTGTTAGCTAAAGATATAAACCTCTTATTTTACACAAATCTTTCTCCGGAGATATGCGCTGGTTGGCTTTGGGTGACCCATAAAGCCTTTATCAGGTGCACCTGTATTAAACTTGCCTGGGCATACAAAAAAATCTCTTAAACAAAAGGAAACAGACTTGGTGGCCACCCTTAAAAGTCTGGAAGAGACAAACTAGCAGAACCCTTTCTGACAAACTGCGTAAGCAAATTGAAAAAATTAGACTAGAACTTCATAGGGTGCTCTTTCATTATACAGAGAAAGCGATGAGGATGACAAAGCATCCATATTATTGGAAGGATTATAAACCGGACACAATGCTAGCCAGTAGATTAAAGTCCAAAGATACTCAATCTAGAGCTAACCAGATTAGAAAACCTAATGATAGGATTTAATTTAGTCCAAATTAAATTCAAAAGACATTCCCATATTTTTACTAACGGATATACTCATCCCAAACTCAACCTAGGGAGGTAGACCTGAAATCTTTCCGGGGGGCACTTGATCTCTCTTCAATAACAGAACAACAACTGTCTAGCTTAAATCTGGACGTCTCCCAAGAGGAAGTGAAAGCCACCATTCAGAGTCTTAAATTAGGGAAATCCCCAGGGCCGGATGGCTTTACAAACCTATATTATAAGAAATTTGAATCTCTGCTTACCCCACACCTCACGTTACTATTCAATACCATCATATGCCTCTGTAACTGAATTGGGCGGATTTAGTTGTTTTTTTACTAAGGAGGGTAGAGACAACCGGGAAGTTCAGGAATTTTTGCCCAATCTCATTATTGAATGGAGACGTCAAAATATTGGCTAAGTTTATGGCTAACTGGATTTCAAAATTCCTCCCGAACATTATACATAAAGAACAGACAGGATTTATACCACATACTCAGGCAGGGGACAATGCTAGAAGAATCTTGAATATCCAACATTTAGCAACTAAATCAAAAATCCCAATGTGTCTCTTAGCCTTACATATTGAAAAAGCCTTTTATACTGTGGCATGGTCTTTTCTCTATAAAATGTTAGATACATTTGGTTTTAAAAGACCTTTTATAAACTTACTTAAGACATACTATGATGCCCCAGTAGCTAACCTAAAACTGCAAGGGGAACAAAAAGCCCAGATTGAGATTCAAAGGGGTGCCCATCAGGGATGCCCACTCTCACCTCTGCTGTTCGCACTAGCCGTAGAGCTGTTTGCACAAGCAATTCGGTCCAACAACGAGATTCAGGGCTTCCAAGTGGGTCTTCAACACTTTAAGAGCTCACTCTTTGCCAACTATTTACTACTATCGACTTGCCCATCAAAAAATGACGGCAATAAGATTGTAAGGGCGGTAAATTTTGTTGGTGTTCCAAGATGCTTCGGCGCTCATTGCGAGCCTCGCGCTGAGCGCCTTCAGCACTCATTGCGAGGTTGTTGGTTGTTTGTGTGCTATGAGCATTGTTTTTTTTTTGCTAATGCTAATGAAATAATTAATAAAATAATACATCAATATACTATTTTGAAGTAATATGTGCAGAAAGCATTGTGCAGAAGAGCTGGCAATCTGTTTTGATGTTGCTGCAGCATAGAATGTGTGTGTTGAGGGCTGTGGAGCTGCTGTGTAAGTGTCAGTAATGTGTGCAGTGTGTAGTGTAAATAGTGTGCGTGCGCGAGCCAAATCCGTTAGGGTAGCCGTGTACTTCCGCATTGTGTAAGTTAGTGTTGTAAAATGGTGCCTAATGTGTAGTACGCGTCTGCGGCTGATTTAGCGTCCTTGTTCTTGGATTGCGTCCGTCCTTTTCGGAAAATCCGTAGGTGTTTGGTGGTGTTTTGCGTCTTTAGAGTCCTGTAGCCTCGTTTTTGTTTTTGCCTATGTATTACCCAAATCAACATAGAAACCCTGAAATCCAAACATAAATGTTTATGGCCTGAACATCATATAAAATACCTGGGTGTTAATATTACCCCTAAACTCTCAGATCTATATAAGGTAACTTACCCTCCTATGTATAAAAAGTTAGATGAAGATATGCAGAGGTGGGCAAAATATCAACTTTCATGGACTGGTCGCATAGTGGCCACTAAAATGAGTATCTTAACGAAAGATTTTATATCTTTTTTACCTTAGCCAAAAAAACATGTTTAGGTTTATCTGGAAAAATAAAGATCAGGGTGATTCTAAACAAGTATTGTTCAGACATAGGAACAGGGGCTCGTGCCCAAACTTGAGGAACTACTTTAAAGCCGCCCAACTGGCCCAACTACCCCTGGCACAATCCACTAAACATCAGCCAAGCTAGGTGTTCATAGAGAACCAACAAATGTCTCCTCACATTTGGGATAAGATAATATGTATCCCAGAAAGATTGTCCCCCTTTAGATCACATCAACAACTTATGATAAACCTAACGCTAACTTCTTGGGGAGGGGCTAGAGTTGGTTGCCGACTTATTGTACCCATCTCCCCACTTGTCGGTTATTTCCTTTCTCCAAATCTTGGCAGACTCGAATGTAGTCTCCAAGCATTAGTGGACTTCTAGAGGACTTGATAGGTTTAGCTCCTGGTTCACTAATGACTGTCTTATGTCTTATGATCAATTCTGTCTGACTCATGATTTACCTCAAGCAGAATTTTACAATTATTTAAAAATAAAAAGCTGGATCAACACAATATTAAAAACTCTAGGCCTCGCCTTTCTCTAATCTGTAAAGACCTCCCACTTACAAAGGGCATAGTAGGGACACTTTATGACATTTTTACAAACAACACTAACAGTGGGAAGCCCAAATTCTTGACGAGATGGGAAGAAGATTTAGGAGTAGAATGGGACTGTGATAAATTTAAGCAGAGGCTCATTTAATTACTCCCTCTTAGAAACATCCATTAAGGTTCTCCAGAGAGTCTATTGCACACCTGATAAATTACAGAAAATAAACCCCAGTGAAAGCAGTAAATGTTTTAGAGGGTGTCAAGAGATAGGGGATCACATTCACACTTGGTGGTCTTGCCCAGAACTTGTGGGATAAAATTACCTAACTTGCCACGACACTCTTTATGATGGCAGTTCCAACCACAATAGAATATTGACTTTTGGGGATCCATATGAGAAATATATCCTCAGCTCAGAACAAACTATTCCAACTAATGGCTATTGCTGTTAAATCATATATATCTAGTAGGTGGAAATCTACAGCTTTAAACATGCAAGAGGTAATCCGAAAAATCAACTATGTGCTCATAAATGAGAAATTAACTTATACTATCTTAGATAAAATCCATCAATTTCAAAAGATTTGGGAACCCTGGTTGGAATCACCTCTTAGTGTCCCACTAACTTGAATTCAAAGCTTTAGTACAACATTGTTGTAAGAGGGCTTGAGGCGGAGGAGGCTCGACTCTGGATTTGTCTTACAACATTGGAGGCTGGAAAAGAGGTAACCATTTTGGTAGACGAACCCAAGGCTATTTAAATAAAATACATATATAGGTCTTGACTAACAGACTAGAGATCTCATGCATAATGCTTCCTGATGTGAAATATTGAACTGAGCTATATTGGGTATCTCCAGCCTTAGATTAATTTCTCTTCACTAATTGTAGCTCTAATTACTTCTTTAGTTTGTATGACTGTTATTTTATTAATTTCTTTCCTTTCTTGTAATGTTATGGTTCTGTTAATAATCAAAAACATAAAATGAAAAGGCTTAGTCAGTTCAGTTAGTATAATATTTTATTGAAGAAAATATGATGAAAAAATAGTTAAATATGATGTAATATTTATATATGCCTTTCAATAAAAAATTATTGGAAACATTTTTTCCAGCTGACCCTGTCAAATGCCTTTTCGGCATCTAGTGACATGGTCAGCATGGGTAGATTTTTCTCCCTTGGGCATGACAAAATATCAGCCAATCGTCTAATAGTATCTGAACAATGTCTTTTTTTTATAAATCCCGACTGATATTTATGGATCAGTTTTGGGATTATAAGGTTTAGTCGATTGGCTAGTATTTTTTCATATATTTTTACATCCAGATTGATAAGGGATATTGGTTTATAGCTTCCACATTCTTCCGGATCTTTCCCCGGTTTTAATATGTTTCATATCTTGCTTCTGTCATTCCTGGTAATATTATTTTATTATTTTAATTTAATTGAACATATCAGCCATATATTCAATTAACTTAGAAAAAGTTTGGTAATACAATTTATTAAAACGGTCTACCCCCAGGGTCTTATTGTTTATCACTTTCTCTATTTCTCTATTTGTAATCTTGTCATTTAGTCTTTGTTAAGATAAAAAAAAAATTGTATTTCTTTTTCCAGGAATTCTTTATGTTTTTGATCCCTCAATAATAGGAGTTCTATTCTCCAATTTTTCTTTCTAGATGTTTCTACTGATTATTTTAATGTTAAACTGATCACTGAATGGTCTGACCATGGAGTTGTTTCTATGCCTGCTTTAATAGAAATGTTTGTATATCTATCAGAAAGTAGTCCATTCTTGAGTAGGAGCAATATCTACTTGAGAAATAGGTGTTTTTCATATGGATGTTTTGTTCTCCAGAATCGTATATATTTCCATCTCCATCATTTCCTTTCTAAGTGTTTCTGTCATATTTATTAAGTTATTTTTTGACTTATTTTTTTATTTTGAGGTTTTATCTTTTAAAGGATCTACAGGGAGTGCAGAATTATTATGCAAGTTGTATTTTTGAGGATTAATTTTATTATTGAACAACAACCATGTTCTCAATGAACCCAAAAAACTCATTAATATCAAAGCTGAATATTTTTGGAAGTAGTTTTTAATTTGTTTTTAGTTTTAGCTATTTTAGGGGGATATCTGTGTGTGCAGGTGACTATTACTGTGCATAATTATTAGGCAACTTAACAAAAAACAAATACATACCCATTTCAATTATTTATTTTTACCAGTGAAACCAATATAACATCTCAACATTCACAAATATACATTTCTGACATTTAAAAACAAAACAAAAACAAATCAGTGACCAATATAGCCACCTTTCTTTGCAAGGACACTCAAAAGCCTGCCATCCATGGATTCTGTCAGTGTTTTGATCTGTTCACCATCAACATTGCATGCAGCAGCAACCACAGCCTCCCAGACACTGTTCAGAGAGGTGTACTGTTTTCCCTCCTTGTAAATCTCACATTTCATGATGGACCACAGGTTCTCAATGGGGTTCAGATCAGGTGAACAAGGAGGCCATGTCATTAGATTTTCTTCTTTTATACCCTTTCTTGCCAGCCACGCTGTGGAGTACTTGGACGCGTGTGATGGAGCATTGTCCTGCATGAAAATCATGTTTTTCTTGAAGGATGCAGACTTCTTTCTGTACCACTGCTTGAAGAAGGTGTCTTCCAGGAACTGGCAGTAGGACTGGGAGTTGAGCTTGACTCCATCCTCAACCCGAAAAGGCCCCACAAGCTCATCTTTGATGATACCAGCCCAAACCAGTACTCCACCTCCACCTTGCTGGCGTCTGAGTCGGACTGGAGCTCTCTGCCCTTTACCAATCCAGCCACGGGCCCATCCATCTGGCCCATCAAGACTCACTCTCATTTCATCAGTCCATAAAACCTTAGAAAAATCAGTCTTGAGATATTTCTTGGCCCAGTCTTGACATTTCAGCTTGTGTGTCTTGTTCAGTGGTGGTCGTCTTTCAGCCTTTCTTACCTTGGCCATGTCTCTGAGTATTGCACACCTTGTGCTTTTGGGCACTCCAGTGATGTTGCAGCTCTTAAATATGGCCAAACTGGTGGCAAGTGGCATCTTGGCAGCTGCACGCTTGACTTTTCTCAGTTCATGGGCAGTTATTTTGCGCCTTGGTTTTTCCACACGCTTCTTGCGACCCTGTTGACTATTTTGAATGAAACGCTTGATCGTTCGATGATCACGCTTCAGAAGCTTTGCAATTTTAAGAGTGCTGCATCCCTCTGCAAGATATCTCACTATTTTTGACTTTTCTGAGCCTGTCAAGTCCTTCTTTTGACCCATTTTGCCAAAGGAAAGGAAGTTGCCTAATAATTATGCACACCTGATATAGGGTGTTGATGTCATTAGACCACACCCCTTCTCATTACAGAGATGCACATCACCTAATATGCTTAATTGGTAGTAGGCTTTCGAGCCTATACAGCTTGGAGTAAGACAACATGCATAAAGAGGATGATGTGGTCAAAATACTCATTTGCCTAATAATTCTGCACTCCCTGTAATGTCATATTATAATCTCCACAGTTTTTAATCTTTTTATAATGAATTTCACAGGGTTTTCGTTAGGAGCATACAGATTAACTAAAGTAATTTCTTGTTTATGTATTTTTCCAGTCCAAATTATGAATCTTCATTGATCATCTATTTTTTTATATTCTTCTTTTATCTTTAATTCTTTATTAAAAAGTATTGCTACTCCTCTCGATTTATTATTAAAAGGTGAATCTATTTTTATACTGTATATTTTACTATTTAGATAATGAGAAAATTATTTTTTAAGTGGGTCTCTTGCAAGCATAGGCTCTTGTCTTGACATAGTTTGTAAATGCAATTTTCCTCTTTAAAGGTGAATTTAGGCCATTTACATTGTGTGATATAATTTTTATAACCATTTAATTTCCAAAGGATATTATTATCGTGTGTTTTCCATATTCATATTTAATTGTTCTACTCTGCCTTCCCCATTTAATATTTTACCTACTGTAACCATTTCATCCAACACATTTAACATATACACACACACATATTTAAGGCTGATAGAGGATGTTTTTCTCTATCCAGTCTAAATCTGCAGGGCTATTCTGCCGATAGATTAGAAATGTTAGGTAATTGTATACACAACAATTTTGGCACGGTGGATAGTTTTATACTTTCTTTAAAGTCAAATGAGAAGATAAGAAAAAAAAAAAAAAGGAAAAAAAAGACTCAGGGGAGATATCTCTCATCCTCTTATCATTCAAATCTTAAATTTTTGTAGTGTGCTTGTGTTTATTAATATATTTGTATATTATGATTAGTGATCTTATTTAGATCCCTGTTCTTCCTTATCACCTTTCCTACCTTTCCCCTAAAACCATATATGTGTAGTTTCTTATATCCTCTACTCGGTGTGTATCCACTGTATTAATTTATTTGAGTTATCTTTTATCTTTCATGTGTCTTTATTCAGAATTTCTCTCTATATTATTAATTATTTTTTCCTCTCTGCTAACTGCTCTCTCTCTATCCCTCTCTATCCCTCTCTCTCCCTCTCTCTCCCTCTCTCTCTCTCCCTCTCTCTCCCTCTCTCTCTCCCTGTTCTATTGGTCCCTTATACCATATTTTATTGTTTTCTTTTAGCCCCAAATTTTACCTGCATCTGGTTTCAGAAGGCCTCACTGGTTACTCTGAATTTTGGGAGTTCTATACACACCATCAGCCCCAAATTTTACCTGCATCTGGTTTCAGAAGGCCTCACTGGTTACTCTGAATTCTGGGAGTTCTATACACACCATCAGCCCCAAATTTTACCTTCATCTGGTTTCAGAAGGCCTCACTGGTTACTCTGAATTCTGGGAGTTCTATACACACCATCAGCCCCAAATTTTACCTGCATCTGGTTTCAGAAGACCTCACTGGTTTCTCTGAATTCTGGGAGTTCTATACACACCATCAGCCACAAATTGTACCTGCATCTGGATTCAGAAGGCCTCACTGGTTACTCTGAATTCTGGGAGTTCTATACACACCATCAGATATGGAGGAGACCTTGAAAGCTGCATCTTCCCAGGAGCCAATATCTTTTATTAATATTTCTACTATATGCTTGTTATTATATTTGCTGACATAGAATTATTTCTAAAATTAGTTCAAACTTTTTCATATGTTTACTGTATCTTGCCTGGCTTTACTCTTCCTTCCCCCTTTTATGGCCTGTATAATTTGCCTAGATCTCCTCCTTTTCTACATGTCTTTGCATTTCCTCTCTGCTAACTGCTCTCTCTCTATCCCTCTCTATCCCTCTCTCTCCCTCTCTCTCCCTCTCTCTCTCCCTCTCTCTCTCCCTGTTCTATTGGTCCCTTATACCATATTTTATTGTTTTCTTTTAGCCCCAAATTTTACCTGCATCTGGTTTCAGAAGGCCTCACTGGTTACTCTGAATTCTGGGAGTTCTATACACACCATCAGGTATGGAGGAGACCTTGAAAGCTGCATCTTCCCAGGAGCCAATATCTTTTATTAATATTTCTACTATATGCTTGTTATTATATTTGCTGACATAGAATTATTTCTAAAATTAGTTCAAACTTTTTCATATGTTTACTGTATCTTGCCTGGCTTTACTCCCCCTTCCCCCTTTTATGGCCTGTATAATTTGCCTAGATCTCCTCCTTTCCACATGTCTTTGCATTTCCTCTTTGCTAACTACTCTCTCTCTATCCCTCTCTCTCCCTCTCTCTCCCTCTCTCTCCCTCTCTCTCCCTCTCTCTCCCTCTCTCTCTCCCTCTCTCTCTCCCTGTTCTATTGGTCCCTTATACCATATTTTATTGTTTTCTTTTAGCCCCAAATTTTATTTGCATCTGGTTTCAGAAGGCCTCACTGGTTACTCTGAATTCTGGGAGTTCTATACATACCATCAGGTATGGAGGAGACCTTGAAAGCTGCATCTTCCCAGGAGCCAATATCGTTTATTAATATTTCTACTATATGCTTGTTATTATATTTGCTGACATAGAATTATTTCTAAAATTAGTTCAAACTTTTTCATATGTTTACTGTATCGTGCCTGGCTTTACTCCCCCTTCCCCCTTTTATGGCCTGTATAATTTGCCTAGATCTCCTCCTTTCCACATGTCTTTGTATTTCCTCTCTGCTAACTGCTCTCTCTCTCTATCCCTCTCTATCCCTCTCTCTCCCTCTCTCTCCCTCTCTCTCTCTCTCTCCCTCTCTCTCCCTCTCTCTCTCCCTGTTCTATTGGTCCCTTATACCATATTTTATTGTTTTCTTTTAGCCCCAAATTTTACCTGCATCTGGTTTCAGAAGGCCTCACTGGTTACTCTGAATTCTGGGAGTTCTATACATACCATCAGGTATGGAGGAGACCTTGAAAGCTGCATCTTCCCAGGAGCCAATATCTTTTATTAATATTTCTACTATATGCTTGTTATTATATTTGCTGACATAGAATTATTTCTAAAACTAGTTCAAACTTTTTCATATGTTTACTGTATCTTGCCTGGCTTTACTCCCCCTTCCCCCTTTTATGGCCTGTATAATTTGCCTAGATCTCCTCCTTTCCACATGTCTTTGCATTTCCTCTCTGCTAACTGCTCTCTCTCTATCCCTCTCTATGCCTCTCTATCCCTCTCTCTCCCTCTCTCTCCTTCTCTCTCTCCCTGTTCTATTGGTCCCTTATACCATATTTTATTGTTTTCTTTTAGCCCCAAATTTTACCTGCATCTGGTTTCAGAAGGCCTCACTGGTTACTCTGAATTCTGCCCTCCCTTTCCTGCCCCTCACCCTCCCACCCCAATTCTGGTTATATATATAGTGAAATGGGAATCACCTGACTTTCCTACTTGCATATATTATCCACTAGGGGCAGACAACATTTTAAATGCTAGAGCCCTCACCTCTGTTCCTTCTCTCTCTCTCTAAATGAAAAACCTTTCTAACTTTTACTTCTCTTCTGACCCTTTTTATTCCTTATCTGTTTAATCCTTCCCTGACTTCTGCCCCTTCCATTCCCTTTAGATTGTAAGTGGCGAGTTTTCAGTCTTCTAGGATGCTTTGGGAAAAAGCACTTTCTGCAAAGATTCTAAGCTCAAAACAGGGTCCTTCATTTTTGGAATTTTGTTAATGCTGTATTTTCCCTTGCTTTTATCCCCTGTATTGCGCTACGGAATATGTGGGCGCGTTACAAATAAAAGTTAATAATATTAATAATAATTTGTTTTTATTGATTATTTAGTTAATCGTGTAAAAAGCTTATTGAGTGGTAAATATTACAATATTCATTTAAAAATACTTATTAGTATGTCACTTACCAAAAAGTTGAAATTAGTTCCCTTAAACTGGCACCAAAAATAATAGCCCTGTATTTACTACTGAGTAGGCTGGTTACTTGATCAGTGATTTTGTGAGATGTGTGTATTGGTCTTAGTGTCCCAATTATTTTAAATAGTCTGAGTAATAGGAATTGTCAGATTGATGATCCAGATAACCATATGAGCCGTCACATTAATCAATCCCAAATATTAAATGTATTTTGTATATCCAGTGTTCTCACCATAGAAAGAATGTAAAGACCTCAAAAAAAGTGATTTTTTTTTTAAATCAAATCATACATTCTATGAATTCCTTCTTTGCCTATTAGTGGAGATTATTACTTATCTAGGAATTAAACATTCTAAGAACCAAAGTAATCTTGTTAAAATATGCGTTGTGCAAAATAGATTTGCACAAAGCATATTGGAAGGAGTTGAAAATGTACAAGCTTTACTGTTTAGATAAAAGTGCAGTAGGAAACTTGTCTGAGATAATGCTTATTAAAGGTGTTTACCAGCTTCCCACACCTACTATTGGTAGAGTATGCATTTTAAAGGCAATATAATTTTCTAATGGTTCAAAATAAGTTATATTTTCTCATCATCTGTGTTTATAATACTGTCATCAAATCAGACATATTTGCTAGAACCCTATAACATGATCTGAGATTTGATTCTCTGTGTGACATAAGAAAGATAACCTGCTGTATAACCAGTAGGATGAATTTTACTGACATAATGTAGTTATCTTAATCATTAACAATCTTTTTCATCAATGACTCACAGTGACAGAATGCAAAAATACTCTCTACACTTTTTCAGTAGACACTCAAAAAACATAAGAATTGTGAAAAAAGTTGTGGTGAATCTTGTTGATTGAATTTATCACGAAAGTCCTACTAGACAGCCCAGTCAGAGGGATAGCATGCTCCTCAATAGGCGCAAGGAGGGCAGGTGTCAAGTGTGGGTTATCCTGGGACATCCTGTAGACCACAAACGCTGACCAGCAAGTCTTTTATGACTTGTTGGAGCTGCTGGGAAACTAATGTATCAGGGTCCGCTATTCAGGCATTGATGACTGGACAGCTAATTGTGTAGATTGAGCATACGTCAGGGCATATATCATCTTTTTTGGGTTGGAATTCCCAGTGGGAGTGTGGAAGTCTTTGGGAGCTCCTAGTGAAGGTGTGGCAGGTCTGAATACAGCAGTAACTGCTGCAATGGCAGTACAAGCAGTTAGAGTACCTTCATCTGGGCAATCTGGTGAGATGATGGTGTTGTCTCATAGAGAGGCAGCTATCAAGGTGGCAGCACAAGATGGCAAGCACATTTCTTCAGAGTTAAAGCAGTGCATTTGGAACAGGGAAATCTTTACTTTGCTCCTGGCATCTTGATATAATGAGATCAAGGAGGATCCTAAAGTGGGGGATGTTAAGAAAGACATTTGATAACTGACTGCAGGTGTTAACAATGCATCTTGGGGAAAAGTTGAGGCTTACTCTGGCAGGAGATTTTTAGGCTACATTTTTGACTATGTTAACCAGATTGTGGGATCCAGATGTGTTGTTTTTAATTTTGGTGGGAATGATTTATGGGCATTACCCATTGTGGTGAAGTGCCACCAGAGGGCAGAAGAGAGCTCTTCAAGACTTTTCCCCAGGAATGAGAGAGTTAACAACCTGCTCAAAAGGCAGGGGTGTGGCTGCAATCAGGACCAGCGGTCGCTGTCTCCAGGGGGAAAGCTGTTTGACAGTGCTGGAACGTGGAAGTGTGCAGGACCGAAGTCAGAGGCTGCACTGAAAGCTAATGGAACAAAGCCAGAAGCTTTTAAGAGAAGGTACGCAGATGAGAGGAACAGAAAGTCCCTCAAGGTGATGACCGCAGGAGGGATCTGCTTTGGAAAGAGAGGCCGGAGATACAGAGCCTAAGAGAGGTGAGAGGAAAAGACACCTCTGCTACCGTTGTATGGACTGTATGTTTGCACGCCTACATAAGACAGTAAGGGACACTACAGTTCAGTTATGCAGGGCTTCAATGAGAAGCTAGGACTTATTTTCTGTTTGGTTTTATTTTCTGTTGTATGCTGACAAATAAACAGCCCCAATCTACTAAACATTTAAAAGGCTCCAGAGTACTCCATTGTGGTGCTGGAAAACAAGGCACGGATCCTGAGAGTGGCAGTGAATCTGTCACATTTATGGTGGCAGTGGTGGGATAGTAAATTGTCTGTGTATAAGAAGACAGCCCACAGTACAGGATAATAATGGAAGAACTATTGAAAGCCCTGTTAGACGCCACTACATGCCAAAAAGGGGGCGGAGCTTGTCAGCAAGAAAGTCAGCTGAAAGGGCTGAAAGAAATTGCAGAAGACAGAGCCCTTGCTGCAAATGATGCTCGACTAAGAGATGCTGCTGCATGTCTGAGAGAGGCCACAGAGAAATGGCAGAGACAAGCAGAAAAGGACATAATCCGCATGCGTGAGGCCACAGAGAAGTGGCAGATACAAGTGGAAATAGACAGAGTCCATATGAGAGAATCATTGGAGGCACAGAAAGTGCAGCTGCAGAAACTGAGGTCTGCAAATAATACTGTGATTACAGAAGCAAGTGGAAGTATGAATCCTAATCGCTTCCTAAAGAGGATGACAGCTCAGGATGACGTTGGAACCTATCTCCTGAACTTTGAGAAGATTGCCACTAGGGAAGGTTGGCCTAAACAGCACTGGGCCACAGTCCTGGGTCCCTATCTGTGTGGAGAAGCTCAGAGAGCATATTGTGATCTGCCTGAAGAAAAGGCTACAAAGTATTGTGTCCTGAAGGAAGAAATCCTTTTCAGACTGGGAGTGAAAACCGTACAGAGACTGCACTCCTGGGATTTTTTTGACAGACCGGCTTATTGCTATCCAACGAACATGCCTGTCTGCCCAAGTTTAAAATGCAGTTTCCCTGTTAAGGGAAGGCAAATCAAACCTGATGAAGAAAGAAATCAGGAGTTAGAGACCTGGTTGATAGCAGAGCGAGTGCAACAAGCCACCAAGAGAGCGTCAAAAAAGACTGCAGAGCAGGCGAGAGAGACTGCAGAGCAGGCGAGAGAGACTGCAGAGCAGACGAGAGAGACTGCAGAGCAGGCGAGAGAGACTGCAGAGCAGACGAGAGAGACTGCAGAGCAGACGAGAGAGACTGCAGAGCAGACGAGAGAGACTGCAGGAGCCGCTGCAAGTGAGACTGCAGGAGCCGCTGCAAGTGAGACTGCAGGAGCCGCTGCAAGTGAGACGGCAGGAGCCGCTGCAAGTGAGACGGCAGGAGCCGCTGCAAGTGAGACGGCAGGAGCCGCTGCAAGTGAGATGGCAGGAGCCGCTGCAAGTGAGACGGCAGGAGCCGCTGCAAGTGAGACGGCAGGAGCCGCTGCAAGTGAGACGGCAGGAGCCGCTGCAAGTGAGACGGCAGGAGCCGCTGCAAGTGAGTCGGCAGGAGCCGCTGCAAGTGAGACGGCAGGAGCCGCTGCAAGTGAGATGAGTGAGACGGCAGGAGTCGCTGCAAGTGAGTCGGCAGAGAGCGCCACTGTGACGGCTGAGAGCGCAGCAGAGAGCGCCACTGTGACGGCGGAGAGCGCAGCAGAGAGCGCCACTGTGACGGCTGAGAGCGCAGCAGAGAGCGCCACTGTGACGGCTGAGAGCGCAGCAGAGAGCGCCACTGAGATTGCTGAGAGCGCAGCAGAGAGCACAAGGGAGATTGCTGAGAGCGCAGCAGAGAGCACAAGGGAGATTGCTGAGAGAACAGCAGAGAGCACAAGGGAGGTTGCTGAGAGAGCAAAAGAGACCAATGATGCTGATAAAGTCGTTGGGGAAGAAGGGAACCCAAACAGATGCGGAAATCTTGTGGACAAGAGCGAGGAGAAGGCCTCCATAAGAGACCTGGACAGACACAGCCACCGGTCCTTGGTGAATACTCCTGAGCTGGAGAGTACTAGAGAAAGAAAGTGCCTGACAAAGATCTCTGACCTAGAGAAAGGGGAGACCAAGTGGAAGAATATGGCCAGTGTTCTTAGAAAGGAAGAATGTCATAAAAATGATAAAGAAACTGGAAATCTTTCCAAAATAAAAGATAAGGAAGAAAAGAGTCTGGAGATTGAGATGGAGAAAGACAAACCACTGTCTCTGAGAGAACATATGAAGCAGGGCATGGAGGTGTGTCCTTCTAAAACTATTAAGTGTCCCGAGAGCGTTCTGTTTCAGTTTGCCATAGAACAAAGTGCTATGGATAAAGAGAAGCAAGACGGGAAACCAGTAAAGCAAGGAGTACAGTTGAACTCTATCCCAGTGGGTTTCAAAAAGCCGGAAGTAGAAGATAGGCAAGTTGCTACTGAAATCAAGGGGATCAGGATGATGCCAGGTTATATTCCTGAATGGAGAAGGAAGCCTGTGTTTGAGGACAACAGAGTGTCCTATAGGAAGAAGACACCGAAGTCTAATTGGGAGCAGTGGAAGAGTCCCCCCAAGTACAAGATGAATGAGAGAATTATGCAGAAGCGGCTGTACAGTGGCGAACAGGTGAAGCGAGACCTCCTCACTGACTTTATATCCCAGAGGGAAGCAGCTGCAATAGAAAAGGAGCTCCTGTTCCATACTCCAGAAAAGCAGAGGGTGAGCACACTCCCTGATATTGAGGCACAGTTGAAGCAGAGTGGAGTTGAGACTAAGTCCGATCTTCAGGAACTGTGTGCACAAGATGATACATTGAATGCAGAGCGATACTTGCAGAAAGCTCATATGCGAGGCATAGCCAAGGAGCTTGTACAAGAAAGACAGAATGGTGAAGAAAACACGGCTGAGCAGCCAAAGATAATCGGGGAGGACCTGATAGAAGACTCAGAGGAGATTCCTGAATTGAACATACAGCAAAAGATCCAGTACAAGCAGAGTGAACTGGATTTGCAACAAACTAATGAGGAGAAACTGCGGCTGAAGGAAGCCAAAGACGATGAAAAGCTGGAAGCCTTGGAGGCAAAGCAAGTGGACAAGCCACTGAAAGAAGATATAATACGGATGAAGGCTGAGGATGCCGGAAATAAAAGTGTTTTCCAGGAATCTAGGATTCAAGAGGCCACTAAGAAGTGTACTGGCCTATCTGATGAGTGTCAGCCTGAAGTTGGTGAACAGCTGGAGATATTCCAGCAAAACCCAACATCTGAGAGATCCTTCCTGGCAGAAGTAGAGAGTTGCAGACCTTACAGGACTGAAAGCACAGTGGTAACGAGTAGTCCTGCTGTGAACCGCAAGAAAGAGGAGGTGCAGACCAAGGCACAAGAAGCAGCCCTGAGAGAGGACATGCTTGTGGAGCCTCTTAAGGATGCTGTACCAGAAAAGAAGCAAGATGACTGGATGAGGCTGATATGTTTTGGTGAGAGTTGTCAGCCAGCCAATAGGAGCACCTGGTACCAAGAGAGCCAGAAACAGAAGGAAGAAAGGCAGCCCAAGAAGTTGCTGTTTCATAGTGAAGTTGAAAGGGATGAGAAAGCTGTGGATAATCTCCTGGAAAAGAAAGAACATTTAACAGTATTAAAGGAGCAAATGAACTCCAAGCATAAGGAGGCCAAAGTGAGGAAGCTCCAGTCCCAGGCTCCCGGTCTGCAGATGAGGCGTAGATGCTGCTGGGGTGGATTTGAACAGACGAAACCACACCATCTGGCCACGAACTGTCAGGGAGTAACCAAGCTGGAGAGTGAACTGGCGAACATCAGTCCTTGCATTAAAGCTATAAATAGGATAAGTCAGAGCTGCAAGAATAAGATGATGGGTCTAAAAGAAAAGATGCATCCGGTGAAAGACAAAGTCACAGAAACCGGTGATGTACCCCCAGGGAAGCGACTGTATGGAGAAACATATTCTCATACCAAAGTACAAGAAGTACTTTTCAAGGGTCCCTGGGGCAGGACACTCAGAGAGATGGGCGGACCGGTGTCCTACCCTCAAAGTTTAAGTGACAGCAGGCCGAACGGCAAAGAAAGCAGAAAATGTGAAGTGAAAGGAAGAGCGGGAAAAAGAATTGTCTCTTCACCCAGAAAGAAAACACGGTTCCAAGGAAAGACAAAGGAATTTGAAAGCAGTGATGAAGAAGGTAAGCTGCGAAATGGAAATGATGATGATGATCCTAACAAAAGAGTATTGGAGACCCTACAGAAAGGTCTGAAGGGAGCCTGACCAGCTCAAGCGGTCACGGAGGTTGACCAAGAGTTGTACAGATCGACCAAAGAGAACCAGCTGCTATCTGAGCCAGACACAAGTACCCAAATGGGTGAGTTGAAAGCGCAAATGAAGAAAGTGGAAAAGTGTGCAAGGTGGAAAGCAGCCAAAATTCCTACAATGGAGAATACCCTCAGCGATGGAAGACCAGAGGTGTCACAGATGTCGCAGAGTGAAGTAAGGGATGCCAAGATTCAAGTTGAGGCTCCGAAGATTCACCGAGCGATAGTGAACCAAGAGGTCACGATCACTAGCAGATCGCAGGAGGTACCAAAGAGAACACTGATGATACAGAGGATGCGTTGGATTGCGGATACGGCCTCACGGCGTTGGACGCTCAACCCCATGGTGTCGAGCTGGGGTGGGGGATATGTGGTGAAGTGCCACCAGAGGGCAGAAGAGAGCTCTTCAAGACTTTTCCCCAGGAATGAGAGAGTTAACAACCTGCTCAAAAGGCAGGGGTGTGGCTGCAATCAGGACCAGCGGTCGCTGTCTCCAGGGGGAAAGCTGTTTGACAGTGCTGGAGCGTGGAAGTGTGCAGGACCGAAGTCAGAGGCTGCACTGAAAGCTAATGGAACAAAGCCAGAAGCTTTTAAGAGAAGGTACGCAGATGAGAGGAACAGAAAGTCCCTCAAGGTGATGACCGCAGGAGGGATCTGCTTTGGAAAGAGAGGCCGGAGATACAGAGCCTAAGAGAGGTGAGAGGAAAAGACACCTCTGCTACCGTTGTATGGACTGTATGTTTGCACGCCTACATAAGACAGTAAGGGAAACTACAGTTCAGTTATGCAGGGCTTCAATGAGAAGCTAGGACTTATTTTCTGTTTGGTTTTATTTTCTGTTGTATGCTGACAAATAAACAGCCCCAATCTACTAAACATTTAAAAGGCTCCAGAGTACTCCATTGTGGTGCTGGAAAACAAGGCACGGATCCTGAGAGTGGCAGTGAATCTGTCACATTTATGGTGGCAGTGGTGGGATAGTAAATTGTCTGTGTATAAGAAGACAGCCCACAGTACAGGATAATAATGGAGGAACTATTGAAAGCCCTGTTAGACGCCACTACATGCCAAAAAGGGGGCGGAGCTTGTCAGCAAGAAAGTCAGCTGAAAGGGCTGAAAGAAATTGCAGAAGACAGAGCCCTTGCTGCAAATGATGCTCGACTAAGAGATGCTGCTGCATGTCTGAGAGAGGCCACAGAGAAATGGCAGAGACAAGCAGAAAAGGACATAATCCGCATGCGTGAGGCCACAGAGAAGTGGCAGATACAAGTGGAAATAGACAGAGTCCATATGAGAGAATCATTGGAGGCACAGAAAGTGCAGCTGCAGAAACTGAGGTCTGCAAATAATACTGTGATTACAGAAGCAAGTGGAAGCATGAATCCTAATCGCTTCCTAAAGAGGATGACAGCTCAGGATGACGTTGGAACCTATCTCCTGAACTTTGAGAAGATTGCCACTAGGGAAGGTTGGCCTAAACAGCACTGGGCCACAGTCCTGGGTCCCTATCTGTGTGGAGAAGCTCAGAGAGCATATTGTGATCTGCCTGAAGAAAAGGCTACAAAGTATTGTGTCCTGAAGGAAGAAATCCTTTTCAGACTGGGAGTGAAAACCGTACAGAGACTGCACTCCTGGGATTTTTTTGACAGACCGGCTTATTGCTATCCAACGAACATGCCTGTCTGCCCAAGTTTAAAATGCAGTTTGGCAGTGAATCTGTCACACCATAAAAGGTACTGTTCGATGGATGCAAGGGGATCTCTATAAAGTTCTGAGCCGATGCCCTAATTAAATATTTGTATGGTCAGATATGGTGAAGAGGTTGCACTGGCGGGTTGCAAGGGATCCCACAAAAATGTAATTTAGCCAAAAGAAGGCAAATATTGTCATGGCCTCTTTTGTGTGTCTATCTGCCACACAGAGCTTGAAACAGGTGACTATAATTGTATGGATTCACCTGCATAATCTGGACCTGTTTATTGCCACTTTGAAAGAAGGTGTGTCCAGTTTGTTGGGCTTACAGTGTTGGAGCATTCATGTGGTGCTCCTTATGACATACGTGGTAAGGTAGTTGGAAACCGTATGTCACAGGGCTTTGGTTCAGTCACTGGTTGGGCTGGTCATTTGCGTAGGTGGAGGCTCTATGGCGCCTCACACGCGGTTACAAACACCCACACAAGCGGCACTTTACCAAAATACATCTAACACGCAATCACTATATACGGACTTACACAAAAAAATATGAACCGCGGGACTTAGAAAGGAAAATTTATGGACTTAGCATACAAAAATACGAGACGCGGGACTTAGAAAAAAAAAACATTACAACCTCGCAAAAATACAACCTTAACGGTCGAGCCGCGCGCACCTGAAAACATTAAAAACACAATAAATACACACAAAAAAATACATAAAAAGCTTACCCACAGCAAGGGGGGGCACCCAGGACCTCTGCAACTGAAGTTACACCTCAATTTAAGTCCAAATTCATGAGTTTAGACACACGAAAATCCCCTAAGTGAGAGAAAAAATGGCCGCCGAAAAAAAATAAAATGAGGCGCACGCAGCCTATTTACACTACACACTGCACACATTGCTGACACTTACACCTCAGCTCCACAACAGTGCAAACCTACAATGTATGCTGCATCAAAACAGATTGTCAGCTCTTCAGCACAATGCTTCCTGCGTGTTTACTTCCAAATAGGTAAAGTATATTAATTTATTAATGTATTAATTATTTAATTAGCATACAAAAACAAATATACACAAAAACAAAAACAAAACTCTCACAATAAACACAAAACCCATCCACCTTGCGACTCACAATGAGCGCCAACGCTGCTCATAGCACACAAAGCCTTGCAATAAGCGCAAAAAGCACATCACCGCCGACAAAACAATAACAGCAAAAGCGACTATAAGAAAAACAAAATACAATAACCAACAGACTCGCAATGAGCGCCGAAGGATCTCGGACCACCAAAAAAATTAATGTCTGCCCAAACAGCATTCCCTACCTTACAATTTTATTGCCCCGTCATTTTTGACAGGCAAGTCGCTAGTTAATAATATTACTAACAGTGATCTATAATATATTCCAGAGGCAGTTTTCCTGCATATGGCTCTACAGCACCTTAGCAAACATGCTAGCTCATAATTTTAAATTACACTGCTTTTAAAATCAGTACAGTCGGTAATTGGAAACAGATAAACCTGCTTGAACAGAAATCAATTGTTAATTTAATTAACCATAATGCCTTTATGAAAAAATGACTAGCATATTTTAGATATGTATTCCTTTGAGAACTAACAGCATTAGCAGGATATGAAAGAATAACTTGAAAATATATAATGTTAATGATAACCTTATAGTGTTCAACAAAATATTCACTCATATACTAAAATAATAAAAAGTCCCAATTTTAAATAATATACGGTAGTATTTAGGAGAAATACTATTTTATTTCTGCACACAGCTGCTAAGAGACAAACTCCATTACCTGTCTATCCTTTGCCGCAAACCTGCATGCCAGTAGGTTTTATAAACCTTTGGGACATGCTATTTCCATGCTAAAATGAATACAGCAGGCTTTTTAAGTACATGCTAGTCAAATATGTCAGTCGAAAATCCTACCTGTTTCTTAAATTGTTGCTCACAATAATGGATAGCAGTTTCAATCTGAGCGGGAAGTCTGTGACTGAGCTCTATATAGGTGTTTTAATGACATAAATGATCAGGTCCCATTCACTAAGCTTAGCAATTGCTGCAAAGTGCAAACTGTTAGCCGCATTAAATTCCCCTAACGTGTAAAACCGTAGCCCGTAACATAGCCCGCAAGACTTGCGGCTATTAAATTGGCTCCGTAAAGCAAGCCACTGCCGATCTGCAGGCTTGGTGCAAAAAAAAGCCTACGGGACGAGAAAACATCAACCGCGAGCCTGCAAATACTTTGTTCTGTCAAGCCCATAACTGCTACGTTCCAATTTTGATATTAAATTGCAACAATTTTGCAAAGACGACACAGCGTTCAAGCCCATAACTCGCACCCTGCTTGAATTTAATAGCTCTGTAGCTCAGCCAGATTTCAAGCCCGTAGCCACTGCATGTGTCCCGTGGCACATACAGGCTTTGAACTTAAAGTGACTATGTATCCCTGGAAATACTGTAGACATTTCAGCCTGCAACAAGCTGTTTCACAGCCCTTGCAAATATTAGTGAATCTTGAATAATGTGCTTTTGGAAGAGTCAAATAAAATCTAACATGCACTTGTGCCAGAATGTATTGCTGGGCGGAGATATCCATTCACATACATCCTTATGTGTGCAAAATAAAAATAGCAATACTAATAATTACAATACCAAAGTGATGAAATGATTAAAAATAATCAGCCTATGGGGACAAAACTAATTTCCATTTTAATTGTCATAATTAATATATGTAAATTTTAATCAGTTTCTCCTTGGTATGGTGCCTAATTGGATTTTAGGCACATTTCACTTGGGATCATTTGATAAACAGCCCGCAGAGTTCATTTCATGGAGGTTGTGTAGATGCTTATATAGAGATGACAAGGTCCACACACAGATTATCTGTAGAACATCACAGCTCAGTCCAAGTATGAATATAATGTATCAATTTAGCGGAGAAACAGCTTAGTTATAGCAAAGGAAAAATAATCAGATCAGAAATATTCTCTGATGAAAGCAACATCTTAATTGTCACAATAAGTTAACCCTACTTCAAAGATACAGCTAGCTAAATACTTATTTCTATTAATTAACATAAATGGAGTCATTTATCAAAGCTTCCTTGATGCAAAACTGAGCCAGATTATTCAAAGCTAGAAAAAACACCTAAACATCAATTATTTTTTTATAAGGCTTCTAATTCTGCTGACCTAGTTTTACATCAAAGAGACATTAAAACAAAGTGTCAAACCACACAAAACACAGTGTCACAAAAATGTGCCCATAGTACAGATATACCTGCATTAAATAAAAATACAAGATTATGTGGGTATGCTACTATGTTCTGTATTATAAAACAAGAATGGCACAACATACATTTTTAATTTGTGGGCCAGATTCACTATTATTCCTATAGAGTTATCCAGGATCAAATTGTTGTTTTCTATTCACTGTTCCTGTAAAATAGTCCACCAAAACAGCAGAAATCCCTTTACATCATCTGAGAATCTAAGCTAATATGGTGTATGTGAGATACAGAAGTCCTGATCATCTACCATTAAAGAGACATGGAATACAACTGGTTTTTCATGCATTTACAGAGAGCAAATTTTGCATAAAAATATTTAGTAAAACCGGTTTAAACCTCATTCAAACTACCATGAAATCCTGAGAGCATAGATTAATCTGTAGATCCCATTGGCTGACAGAGGGCTCCCACAAGCTCTAAGAGCTTTATTAAAAAAAAGAAAACACACCAAGAGTGTAATGCCAAGCCCGCAGTTGCCTTCATGCAGGCCATAAATCTGCGACAGTTACAGTTCGATTTATTTGAACAACCCTGCAATTACAGGGCAAAGTTTAAAACCGTAAACCATGAACCCGTACGTAGCATTTCAGGACATGATCATGATCAATTGAGCAAGCCCGTAAGTTACGATTTAAAAACAGCCAATAGTAAATGAGACAATCATCATGACATCAGTAAAAGATGGCGTTTAAACGTCAATCATTAGTGTTTAGACGTCTGATATGCAATCAGGCTCGCAATCAAGCAATGTAAAAATCAATGAAAATTAATAACGGTACTGTTCTAGTCCATGTGGGTGGCCTGATATGTATTAACTCCTTGATTGCCAATATTGATATAACACGGAAATTAAACATGCAAAAAAAATTTATTGCAGATTTGCGAGCTTGAGACTGTTGTGCAATTAATTCTCATGTCTTTCATCGCTTTCCCTGTATTTTAAAGTCCAGTATTGTGTTTTTATTTGCTTTTATAGTGTTAAGAACAGATGTTTAACCCCCTTGCAAATCCTCTCTAGTACTCATAGAATTTTTTGCTACATTTGCGATTTACAGGTTCAAAGGCAATTTGCGGGCTTGTGGAATTGTTGCAATAAAATCTCGATTTGCGATTTTAGTGATTGTAACATTTGCGGGCTTGAAAGAACAAAGGCTTAGAAGGGGTCGAGTGCCGTTTTTTACAACCTGTAGGAATTTTCAGCCTGTAGCTCGCAAATAGATTGCGGGTAGCTAGAGCATTTTACCTATACATCCATTGTACCGATATGATCTGAAATACATCCGATCCAATGTGTTATATAGGGTAGCTAAAGGAGGCCCGTTAAATATCAGTAACTTTTCCGGTTTGGGTAATTGCTATTTTGACAATTTAGTAAGGCCCCCGTGTCTCTTTATTGTACTATTTTTACCATGCAGAAAAAATGCATAGCAAAAAAAAATGTATTGCATCAGGAAGGATGCAATAAGGAACTCTTTTGTATAAACTTTCTTTAAAATAGATTGTTTTAAACATTCCATTAACTTTTCTTTGCATGGAGGGATTTGAAGTTTAAAAAAAACACAGTAATGCATATAAATGAGTGTGCTTGCTCTAAAAGGACAGTAATCAGCACAACCTGAATTACAAAATTGCTTCATATTTTGTTATCACTTAAAGGACCACAGTAAAAATTATGCATTGGTCAGTAATACAATTCATATTTAATGATTTATAATAGCAAAGTTAAATGGGAAATTAATTTTCATGTATCAGTCTACGACTATTTATCCCCATCCTGATATGGTTATTAAGGGGAAGGTGTGGAGACAGTCTAAGGGTTTTGAGAATGAACAGATTTTATATGAGAATAAAAAATCTTTGAGGCTGTCCGAACAACACAAGCTTGCTACCATGAGAAATCCTCTCTAATACATTGTACAGGCAGACAATCACCTGTGGCCCTAGTACTCTCTGCCTTTTGAACCATTCTTGAGTATCCTCGGCAGTCATATGAATATTTGATGCTCATCATATTATGGAGATGGACCCCTACAGCACTGACATTTTCTGCAACTTTCACCATATCCTTGCCCCCTAGCCAGGTTTAATCTCCCATCTGCCATGGATAATATGGGATGGTGTTAAAAAGTATATAGGTAATAGAAGAATATGTGTAAAATAATGTATAACCAAAACACTCCTACTCTCTCAATCTATCTGCTTAACTACCTCTTGCAAAATAAGTCCCACCTCACCTGTTGGTTAGCTCAAAAAATGGCTCAGTCAGTTGAGTGGTAAACACGGTATTATATAGACTGTAACTGGCATTAATCTATGAAATTTTTTTACATTACTGAAGTTTCCTCAGTAGATGTGAGCCAATTTTGAATAACCCATAGAGACTGGCTGACTTGTGCGATTTTCCACAAAACCCAGTGGTTGCATGTACTTGCAAGCAATTTGTCCTACCAGTGAAAATGTCTATATTCAAATCGGGTATATTTGCAAGTGAAATGTGATAAGGACAGATAGAATATATGAATGACATGGGAAGATAAAACTCAAGAGTAGGGGTTTATTCCGGTTTTCCAGGAGAAATATAATGGAGGCCAAAGTCTCCAGCCAATGGAGATCACTGTGTTAGTATATTTTGAGCCCAATTCAATTAGAAGCCCACATCTCAAGGTATACAGGCTGTATGTCTGCGGGCGTGCTGCGGGCTTGAACTCTGCTACAATTCTGGTGCTATTCAATTGAACAAGCCCCCAAGTTGAGGGCCGAACGCCAAAACCATAAACCATGCACTCATACGTTGCAGTTCAGGACAGGAACATGATCAATTAAGCAAGGCCATAACCACCCATTTCAAACCAGCCAATAGTAAATGAGACCATCATTATGTCAGTAAAACATGGAGGTTACAGCGTTTGGGGGTCCGATATGCAATCGGACTTGCAAAACCGCAAAATAAAAAATAATAGAAAAGAATGCCAATAAACTCATTGATTGCCAAGATCGATGTAACCACGAAATGACACATAAAAAATACATTTTGTATTGCCAATTTTCAAAATTGAGACTGTTGTGCAATTAATTCTAATATCTTTCATCGCTTTCCCAGTCATTTACAGTGAAGTATTGACTTTTTTATTTGCATTTACAGTGCTATGGACAGGGGTTAAACCACCATGCGGGTCCTCTCTAGTACTCGTAGGATTTTCTCATACATTTGCAGTTTACGATTGTGAAAACATTTGCGGTCTTGGGGAATTGTAGCAACTGAATAGTGATTTGCGATTTTAGCGATCAGAACTCTTGCAGAAGGGAAATATCAAAGGATTTGGGAGCCTGTAAGTTCCGGGTTTAACAACCGCAACGTTTTCAAAGACGTAAACCGTAAACCGCTTGCAGTTCCAGGAATTTACAACTGCTCAATTGAGTCAGGCTCTTTATGTCTAAAAATAAAGCAGCTACCTCCTAGTTAATGCTACCTCCCCTCATTGACATTATAGTGGGCAGATACCAGCAGCAGCTTAGTCTGATTTTCAAAAGTAAATGTAATGTTGAATATTGTTTTTTAAATAATTGAATATGACATTTATTATTGATAAATGCCTAATTAAAACATCTAGTTCAGGTTGTGAGGGCTTTATACAGATCCTTTAAAAAACAACTGTTGTCATATATTTTCTAAATGGTATTTTTTAAATCTGCTAAATGTTTTAAGAAGGCAAAAAAATATATAAATGCAGCCTTTAATGGTGTTCATTTTATGTACAATTATTCTTTACTGCAGACATTTCCCAACTAACCCCCTGAAATTCCTCAGCATTCAAAGCCACCTCCCATCTCAGGAAAATAGATAATCAGAAATCAAAATGGTAGATTTCACTTTAACAAAAGTAGATATAAAAGGTTATACATCAAATTATTTTTTTCCCTATATTCCTACATAAAAACAGTATGCCCATTATACTGTGCAAATCTTTAAAATAGTAAATTTAAAAATAGTGCTGCCAGTTGAGGAGGATCATGCAGTTCATCAATTTAAATGTGTGTTTTCTAAAATAGAGTTAATTTTGTCTTCATGAAAACATTTATAAAATGTGTACTGGGCTGCTATGATATTTACCATTTTTTTCTGAAAGCTAAAGAGTTATATTTTACTCTTTACATTTTTGGCTACAGTTAACTGGAGAAATAAAAAAGGGGTCACATGGGAGACAACAAATACTGGAATTAAAAAGAAAGAATTCTACTTAAAAATGGTTATTTTTTAATAAAGTACTATTTTATACTTTGTGTGATATGAGATTGTTATTAGCACAGGGAGTCCGACAAATTATTTAGAACACTATTCAGTCAGTATTCTAGATATGTTAGCAATATATTAGAAAAATGATACTAACATTGTTTAAAACAACATGAAACACTATAAATAGCACAATATAATATTTAGTAATTCTCTATGTTAACAATACATCCCACCAGAAAAGTCTGCATTTCAATTCAGTTTTCAGTATCTGAGCTGCTCTGAAGTTTGCACTGGCAGAGATGGGGTTAAGAGGCAATCAGTGTTTTGTAAATACCTTACCTGGGTGGTCTGATGACTTTCTAATTCTTCTACCTGCATTTTCACTTCTAGTGCACAATGCTCCTTCAGCATTTCCTCAAATATATCACTTTTCTTTTATGTAATGATTGTTTAGTTTTTTGAATGTGTCCATTATTATTATTATTATTATTATTATTTTTTTTTTTTTTTATTATTATACAAGAGTCCTTGTGTCGAAACATTTATTTCAATAAATATGTATTTAGTAAGTCTGGTTATTTCATTAAATTTTTTAACCGAAAGCAATTTTATTACAGGAAATGTTTTGGGGGGTGTTGTGAGCTCCTGCTGTATTCTTCCAGCTTCTATACTCCTGTGACACCTGTCGTGAGGTTTGACTGTCCTGCTGCTGAATGCCTGCCTGCTAAGTACACGTGTCCATTGGCTGGCTACCTACATAGCTTTGTTACTGTCAGTAACTACACTCTGTCTTGCTGGGTAGTAGACAAGTAGACTGTGTTTCTAGCATCTGGGGGTAACATCTGATTGCTGATTCTTGCTTAAATCCTACTCCAATAGCAGTGTTATGCTGTATCAATATGTTGATTCAATAAAGTGATCATTGTTTATAACCTGCTGCCTCTTGGGGCTATGGCCTAAATGGATCCTAATAGTTACTATGGATACAGGTCTCTTACTATCTCAAAAGGTTACATTTTGGAAATAATATTGTATATTTTATAATGCATTTATGTGCATGTGATGACCTATTGCTTCTGTTAAGCTTGATAAGAAAATAGTTCAAAACTACTACTGGGTTCTTTGTATATCCATGAGAGCAGGAACAGAAGAAACGCAGCTTACAACCACTAAAGTGCCTAGCAAACTACAGGACGCAGTAGAGCCACCCAGCAAATGTTACTGACTGTAAAATAGTCCAATGCAGTTTCTGCTGTAATAATCCCAGTGATAAAGATTATTATTCCCTCAGAATGAAACACACACATCAATTGTGTATGTTTAAACTGACAAAAGCCTTTATTGATGTGGTACAGTGTATTTATGCACAGCCCAGTTCAATCATGTTCAGTCACCCACACTTCACCCTAGGGAGGGGGTCAGCTCCTAGGCCCATATTAGGATTTTCTGTCCTGCTTTCTGTACTTGGCAGGGGGCATTTTTGCTAATAATCTCTGCTGAGACATTCTGTTCCAGTAGGCTGATTGCTAACTCCCCATCTTGTTGTACCTCTACTTGGCTGGGAGTCCGACGCAACATATTTTATTAGAACCCACAGGGGAAGGCCTGCATTTTTATACTAAACATGGCCATGCCTCATCTCAGTCACATACCACTCAGCAGTATGAGCACAATAAACCATAGTTACTTCTAGGGAATTGCTGGCCAGCAAACAACAGCATTACACCCATGTTTATCCTGGCATAGGGGAGACAAGGGGGGTTATACATTACATCACAACTCTAGTTTTTATTAAAATATGATTAACAAGAAGAAACTAGCCCCTCCCCCCATTTCTTAGCGACTGTCTCCAGAATATTATTATTATCTTTATTTATATTGCGCCAACATATTCCGTAGCGCTGTACAGGGGTTTAGTACATGGCAAAAAACAAACATAACACCTTATAAAGAATGGAGGGCCCTGTTTTTGAGCTTAGAATCAAATGTACATAGTGCTCATTTGCAAGGCACGGACACAAGATTGAAAACTCGCAAACTTGCAATCTAAGGGTTTAGGTGTGATACAAGAGGGTGACAAATGCAAAATGGCAACGTGAATGCAATTTGTTTATTCAATTGGAGGGGTCTGTGTGTGGTACTGTAGATTGTGGGTGTGAGTGTTATTAAGCTGTGGAGTGTGCAGTTGTAATTATAAAGGCTGAAGGTGATAAGATTTTTTAAACAAGTGTGTTTTTAGTAATGTTTTTAAGGTTTTGAGGCAGGAAGATAATCTAATGGAGCAAGGCAGGGAGTTCCAAATAGTAGGGGCAGCACGAGAAAATTCTTGAAGACGGGAGTGAGAGGAGGTGATGAGAGAGGAGGAAAGAAGAAGGTTGTTAGCAGAAGGAAGGGGGCGGTTGGGAGAGTATTTTAAAACAAGAGCAGAGATATAAGGGGGTGCATTGTTGTTGAGGGCTTTATATGTTAGGATCATGATTTTAAATGTGATTCGGGAAGCTATGGGAAGCTATGGGAAGTGATTGACAGAGAGGAGCTGCAGATGGCTATGTCTTTTGATTCTTGTTTGCCTAGGAAGAGGGAAATTCACACTTTAATCTTAGGAACTAGAGTTCCTCTGTCAGGAAGCCTTCGCTGCAGCTAGGGAGGGAGGGTGATATTGTAAACATATTTTGCAGAAAAAGTGTCTAATTAGCCCCCTCAACTAGTCTGCTGTCCTCTTTCTGTCCCCACCAACAGGTAATACCCCTTAACTGGATCCCCTTCAGCTCAGGGACCCGGGTAGTATACACTTTAAACTCCCTGTGAAAACTGCAGCAGTTCAATACCAAAAATGCCTGGTTGCCACCTTTGCTTTAATAAATTCACACAACAATACAATAGTTCTGATAACCCCCATAATGTGGTCCCTCCAATAGTCCAATAGTCCCACAAAGTCTTCCCCCCACCCCACCCCCGGACATCATAGTGCATATCTGCTATTAGATTATAAGAAATATATTACTAAGTGAAAATATTATCAGATTCTTTTACTAAAGCTCAGCATAGTTCTACCCTATTCTTAATCTATAATTCAGGTTTCTAAGAATAACAAAAAAATGGCATACTAAAAGTAAAAAAAAATTTTTTAATGACTGAAGAAATCTAGAATCAACTCATTAAAATAGATAATGTCCTATGATGTATTTGAATTTGTATTTAAAAAATAAGAAAAAAAAACTTTTATTTATTGTAAACTGCTTAGCAATACTAATAGTCTCTGCACCACAAACATATGACTTTCACTTTTAGATGCATTAAAGATGTTCTTTAAGTAACTTACATTACTTTGTTTTGAAGAACTACAATTAATAAAAGAGAAAACATTTTAGAAAGTCATAAAAATAGAAAACAACATTAACTATATCTGCATATACTATTGAATAAACTAATGATTTTTTTATGGTTTGCCCATTATTAATACTAGTTCTTCAAAAAAGCATACTGCAATTGTGGGATTATTGACAGGACACATTTTCTTGATCCTGTGCACTTTAGGTTCCAAATGTGGTATGATACATTTTGCATTTTCTACCTGTCAATCAGCATTTATGATCCACCCAACAAGCTTGAATTGTTCCTTTGTTCTTCATGGTGATGATTGCTTATAATTGCCCATCATTCCATGTGAGTTTGCATGCAGTGTTTTCAGTCTAGAAAAGTTTGTAGTTATTTATCTGAGCATCACTGACAAAAACAAATTCAGTTTACCATTACTATTTGAAGAATTACAGGTATGTAAACTGAAATGACGAAACAGAACTGTATTATCTACTAATATAAAAGTGTACAAAAGATATGCAAATAAACTGACATTTCAGATCCAGGAGGAAAAATATGCATGTTTATAAAACAAACATATTCAGAAATGCTTAGTCTGAGAACAAACAAAGCAAGAGACTTAACTTGTTGTTTGGGAATATGACAAAATGAAAACTGCAATCTCTTTTAGACCAAAATAGTTCTAACGCATTGTATGTTAAAGCAGTCTTTTGGATGGTATTAGATTGATATATTAAATTATATTTCTCCTATTTATAGAAGTGGACTGAAACAGGTTGCTCTGTGAGTGGGTTATGTACAAATGACATAAATCAAGGACTTTTCTCTTATTGAGCATTTCTTACATCTTGCAATTTGCACTTATAAGTAGTCACTATAATGCAGACACAGACCTCTTGCTTACTACAGTATGTCTATGCTAACGATTTGCCCAAAAAACAGAATTGTGAATCTAGGGTTTCTCCACTTCAGAGGAAAAATTGTATGATGTATGATTTTATGCGTTCGTGTGAGCGCTTATATCACACCAGGAAGAACACTTATGGTGATGTAACTGTACCTTTAAGTGAAAAAAAGGCACTGAGTGAACAAATTATTTACCAAACTTTTAGTATTCAGAAGATACTCTTGACATCTATTCTAATATCATACACACAAAGGAAAGCAAGGGTGCACATATGGGTTGGCTGAAGACAGCATAAAACATATATATTACCCTGGTCATAGCTACAGTATAACTATATAAATTCCCAATGTGAGTAATGCTTCTAAAAGAAAAAAAGGCACTGACTGGACGAATTATTTACCAAACTTTTAGAAGTCACAAGATATCCTTGACATCCATTCTAGTATCATACATACAAATTCATAATGTATAAAACTCTAATCCATTAAGCAAGATAATCCACAGGGGCTTGGGATACTTAATTACCAAAGCCACTTTCAAGCTTGACTTCTTGAAGATCAAAAAGTCCATTAATCAATTTGTTCCCAACATTTTGGGTAGAAGAAAAGAACAGTGCCATGTCATAATAAGTTAGTGAATTGAGGTAGAAGGAACAATCTTTAAAGCATAAAGCAAGGGATAAAACTAAATCTGCTTTCACTTTGATAACTTCCTGGTAATGTTCTTTTTCATCGACCCTTTGCTTCATTTTATTGCCCAAAAGATTTAGTTGTCTCATTGATCCTGAATACAATACATTGTAGGTTGTCAGGGTCGGAGCACTTAGAAAGAAACCTATTGTTTTAAAAGCCTTATTTATTGTAAACTCACCTCTGAAGATCTCTTATTAAGGTACCTTACAGGTTACTTTGTAAAGGAAAACAAAATGTGAAAGAAAGCTGACCTTTTTTTAAATATCACAGGAGATAAATAAACAAGTCTTAAAAGGTTTTTGCTCTAATACTCCTTGCTCACACTACAGGCTTCTAAAATTCAGTTTCTGATTCAACAAAATATTATTGAAAGAAGAAATTCTGCAATATTACAAGATGAACATGCATGAGTTAAGATTACATTTATACTAAGTATTTTGTTAGGAACATGTACATGCTCCTGATAATATGTTTTTTCTAACATTGTAGCGTCACTGCAGTATTATTATCTATACAATATATTTTTTTAATTTGTGGCACTCTTTCCAGTATTTTAAAATATGATAAATGTAGAAAAACTCAGTACAACCACAATTTGGTAATGCAAAAATAAAAAAATATATATAATCCCCCTCCAAATCAATTTATGATATCAATGTCATCAATCATGACATCACAAATTACAACAATTACTAATGTCTTCAAAAATCATAATTTATGAATATTAAATGATAGCACACTAAATTCCCTATATCAATCTATAAATATATCTATACATTTTAGCGCAAACACCTCTACTCTCACCTACATGTAACAGGTGATATGACACAAACCTAAATAAACATGAAGAGAACTCACGTGGTAAGGTATGACCTATGAATACGTCCAAGTGTCTTTGTTCTTCAGGTAACATAACTCCAAATCGTCAAATCTTTTGTTAAAGTATTTATAGGTAACTGATTTCCTAGATTTTAAAAAATATAGGCACTTTCAGCCTTAATAAATTGCAATTTGGCAAATTCTAAAGAGCACTATATAAGCACATAGAATATTTGTTTACAGAAGTGTTTAGTTAGTGAAGACCTTGCTTTTGGATAGAAGTTTACGGACTAAAAACTTCTGTAAAAAAAATATGTTATGTGCTTATATAGAGCCCTTTAGAATTTGCCGAATTGCAATTTAATAAGGCTGTATATATCCTTTATATAAACTGTACACAATAAATAATAAATTTATATTAATTTAGAATCTGTTTATTTAAAAAGTGAAAAATTCAGGGCATCAGTCCAAGATGATATTGAATGCTATATAATTGTTATTGGCAGAATCCATAGTTTATTATTTCATTCACATAATATCAGCAGGTAGGGAGGGGGAAGTATAGAAATTGCTAATAAAGTACACATCTTCTGTTACAAAACAACCTGTTTACCAAGCTATTTCATGACTCTGAAAGAATTGATCTGTCTGGATTTTATATACTTCACCATTGACAGTAATGAAACTTTGAATTCAATAAAAAACAAATGTGTTTAAGATGTTTATATATTTCCCATGGTTTGTGTTATCTGTTGTGAATGCACATGACATTTTCAATAGCTCAGAATGACTTTGGACCTAGCATGATTTTTAGAACACTTAACTAGGTGACTGGAAAACCTGGAAATAAGTGGTGTCTTGAAGTTGTTACAAAGAGAAAGGATGCATATGCATGCTCAATACTATATCACATTATGAATTAAATCTTGATACATATGGCACAAATAAGTAAAAGCTCAACAATTAGCTGGCACAAAGAAATGTGTCTAGGGGAGAAGCATGTGCACCTTTGTATTCCTAGAATATCCAATTGGTTACCCCTTTGTTAAACCTTTTCACACTCAGAGTGAAAGGATATAATTAGTGCTTGACTTTTGCCCAACACATAACAGCCTATTATGGATTTACCTCTCCAACCAATTTTATTTAATTTAAAAAGAAATTGGTTTTAATTATTTTACAATAATTGTCAAATTTCAATTAAAAGTCATGTTTCATTACTGGATTTAAAACAGGAGTGCTGTCTGAGGTGCATTTCTAGCAAATTTCTTTCTAGGGGTTTTGGGGTTTCTTTCAACACTAAAAAGATCGTATTTTTAAAGAGCACATTATTTTGGCAAACATAACTAAGAGGGAGATACTACATTGTTTAGCATGTGGATAATTGTTTATTGTTTAGTCATTCAGTCATGTCTGATTCAACGTGACCCTATGCACCACAGAACGCTGGGTACATCTTTCAGTTACCGCCTCTCGGAACCTCATTAATTCATGTTCATTGCTTCAATGATCTCATCTATACATCTCCACCTCTGCCCTCCCCTTCTTCATTTTCCTTCAATTTTTCCCAGCATCATAGTCTTCTCTAGGGAATCCTTTCCTCTCATGATATGGCTAAAATATTTGAGCTTCAGTCTCATGATCATAGCTTCAAGTGAACAGGTTGTCTTGATTTCCTGAAGTATAGAGTTATTGGATCTTCTTGCTGTCCAAGGGACTCTAAGGGCCTCATTCTATTAGAGGCCGCAGCCGTTGCGGGGCCGCAAGCTATTCTGCTATTCTATTCCCTTACGGCCGGGGATTCCGGCAGGCTTGCGGCCGGTGCCTTGCTATCTCTTGCGGCCGCTCGCGCCGGAGGAAAGCCTTTGATCTAAAACGGCCGCAAGAGTTTTGCAATTCAATTGCTCCGGGAAACCTCTCTGCAAGGCTAAAAACGAGCCGCTGCTTACTTGCAGGAAAGAGGTCTCGCTAGCACCAATTAAGCACATAAAATAGCTCAAATAAAGCCATCCTGCACTTTGAGAAAACTATAAAGGGATTTTAGGTGTTAGAAAAAATAGCACATAATTATCCTGTACTCAAATCCGTAAAATATTTTATTTTTAATATCCGTAAAATATCCATGTAAAAAGTCCAGAGTGCTTGGAGCACCTCAGACACACCCACGCCGCAGCCGGAAAATAAACAGTTATTTTGAACTCGGGTTTGGGCAGATGTGCAAGCTTGAGAGTGGGTTCCTTTTAATCCTCATGTCCCCCAATATGATCCCTAGCATTTACAGAGCTGTACAGTGCAGGCTTGAATTTATTTTTGAGTTTTTATATTTCACAGCTTACGGCCGGTTCCAAGATATGCGGCCGGCCGTAAGATGAGATCCTTGCGGGGCCGTATAATAGAATCGCGAGTTAACTGAACCCCCGCAAGGAATCGCAGCCTTACGGCCGATTTACGGCCGATAATAGAATGAGGCCCTAAGTAGTTTTTGCAAGCTTCACAATTCAAAGGCGTCAATTCTACGGCACTCAGCCTTCTTTATGGTCCAGCTCTCACATTAGTATGTTACTACCATATGGAATACCATAGTTCTAACTGTGCAGATCTTTCTTTATGTGTCACATCTTTATTTTTCACTAACATGTCCAAGCTTGCCATAGCTTTCCTCCCCAGAAGCAAACGTCTTTTAATTTCATGGCTACAGTCACCATCTACAGAGATCTTGGATCCCAGGAAAATAACATCTGTAGCTGCCTCCAATTACTCCCCACCTATTTGCCAGGAACTGAGATTGCCGTTTGCAATCATCTTTGTCTTTTTAACATTGAAAAGTAGACAAAAATAAAAAATAGAAAAAAAAACAGTTTTATTTCTTGCACTCATAGTTCATAAATTTTAAAACTTAACTTTGATTGGTTCTCTTAAAATATATTTTCAATTTTATTTATATTGATTACGAGAACAAAAAAAGAACAGCACGTGAAAAAAAAAAAATTACTGAGGTTATTTCTCCAAGAGAGAAATAAGAGTCCTTCCATTTACTATTACATGGATTATTTTTTGGGAGCCTCCTATTAACTGCTTTAGCGGTAATCCTGAGCATAGCTCGTGGTTCATTTTTAGTTCCTAAAGCGGTAACCCTGAGCTCTGGATTACACACTTCCTCCTTCCTCCCCCTTCCCCCATACTCTCCCTGTGCAAGCTGCTCATTCTTTCCCCGCGGCATGTCTTCTGGCAGTGTCCTGGAGTCTCGTGTGACAACACACGCATGTCTCATCAGTAGCAATTCCCCGCTACAGCCAAAAGACGTGCTGCAGGGGAAAGATGAGCAGCTCACACAGTAAGAAGATGGGTGAAGTGGGAGGAAGGAGGGGGGAAGGGAAATAGGAAGGAGGGGGAAGGGGAGGAGAAGGGAGAATGAGAGGAGGAGGAGAAGGGAGAGGGTGAAGAAGGGTGAGGGGTAAGGGGAGGAGAGTGGGGAATGATGTAATGGGGGTAAGGGGCCACTACACTACACTACTGAAAAGAATGTAAATGTAGGAGCAGGGGAGCGGAACAAGGTGGTGTGGCCATGTCAGTATCCCGAGTATACTGATTTAACACTCTGGGGTACTGACACGGCCAGACCGCTAGGAGGGATAAAATAAGTAATTTACAAAAAATATTTTTAACCAAAAAATTATTTAGTTGAAGTCCAATTCCTGGTAAAAAAAAAAACCTTATGAATTATATTTGCTCACTTGTCTTCCTATTACTTATCTAAAATAATGTTTGATTCATTCTCATTTTGGTCTAAGATAAGGTATCAGCTTTCTATCTTAACAATTTTCTCAAAGAATACTGCTGTGACATTTTCAAGAGAATCTCTCAATATTCTCCTCTTATTTCACTGAGCTTTTATTGATTCCTTTTGAGGCAGGTTTTGCACTCTCTCCTTTTACCCTCATCAATAGGGCCTTTAGTTCTTCATAACTTTCAGTCATCAGAGCAGTATCATGCGCGTATCTGAGGGTGTTGATATTTCTTCCAGCAATATTGATTCCGGCTTTGGATTCATCCAGTCCAGCCTTACGCATTATGTACTCTGCGTACTAGTTGAATAAATATGGTGATAATATACAACCCTGTCACACTCCTTTTCCAATCTTGAACCATCCTGTTGTTTCATGTTTGATTCTGACCGTGGCTTCTTGCACCACATACAGTCTTTAGAATAGTCTATGAAGCAGAAGTAAATGTTTTTTTCTGGAACTGCTTTCTCTATTATTGTTGTGCCTTTTGTGGGTAAAGAAAGAGATCAGGCATATGTTATCTACATGATATGGTTGGCTATTGGTTTATTTACTACCATTGTAAACACAGACAGGTACTTATGGTATACTCTTTTAACATGTGAGAGGTTAAATCATTTTCCTAGGATGTCCATATTTCTAGTCTGGTAAACAAGTGCCTCAAATGAGACTCAAGCCAATTCAAAATACTTTTAGCAGAGACCTTGAAAATGAAACATTGCAACTGTCTCAAGATAGCGTATGCAACTTTCACAATGGCCTAGTCTCTAACTTGGAAATAGTTGGCAGACATAACAGGACAAAGGTCACATATATTCTCTAATAAATACATTTTAATACATGAAACTAGACTGCTCTCCTGCAGGCAAAAACAGATATAGACTTATGAACAGGGTATATTTACAATTTGGCCAACAAGTTTATTGAATTCATAATTAAATAATGACAACGACGAAAAATAAAAAAAGGAAGATTAAAAACACTCTAAAAACAATGGAAAAAGAGACATCTCCTCTGAGAAATAGTGATAAATTTCACTTTAGACAAATATATAGAGACTAGAATTATCTCTAGAATATTTGAGGAGAAATATAATGTTCCACTACAGGTAACTCTATACCAATATATCACCCAGTCTATTTTATATAGTTTACCCAGAAGGGCATTTGGTACAGACTAGCTTTAGTGAAAAAATATATTGGGGTTAGTATGGTAGATGGAAGCAAGTGCTGCTTTTGATGGAAAAAAGAAGCCAGTTAATCGTGATATCTCTATATGAGAGCTATAGGAGACTTGTTCTTTGGTATGTGTCCTATAAATGATTCTTGGGATTGTAACATGCCAATCCTAATTCGTTATAACTGCTTATACCCACATAATGGTCTGTAACAAGTATTTAGCAGTATTGATATCTTCATTAGAGGGATAGACTCTTGTTGTAGGCTGATATAACCTTTTTAGTTTCCCATTATAGGATAAACGTATCTCATAGTATCTAATATTGGCTTCTTTAGCATCAAGTGGCCTATGCATTCGTCCTGGATACTTCTAAGTGCACCATACTAAATTATAAACGAGTTACCTAACTAGTGCCATGTTTCTTAATAGAGACGCTAATGCTGCATGGCTTCACTTCCTAGTATAGCGTGGACAGCGTCGTGCGTAATGACATAGGCGTTTTCACGCATGGCCAAATTGTAGATATACCCTGTTCATAAGTCTATTCAATTTAGTGGAAAACACTACAAGGGAATTCACTCCCTAGGATTACAAGTATTCAAAAACAGATATACACAAAATGTTTATCAACTCCTTATAATTATGCCTATACATGCGAACACGGAGAAGGCTATCAGTAATTTGTGGAAACAAAGAAGAAAGTGTTTATCAAATAGGCAGAGAGAAGGATCGGGCTTATTTCTGGTCTTTCTGATCTTTTCTGGCATTTCCTCTTTTCTGTCGGTATTTCTTCTGTACTATTTTCCAACTGTGGCTTTGGCTGTCAATTGCTGGTTTGTCCGACGGTCATGTCTGTGTACAATTTCTGACTGTCCCTCTCCGGCATCAACTTATTTCCTCTCCTATTTTCTCTAAGATAACTTATATATCTGTCTACAGTGCCTTGCAAAAGTATTCACCCACCTTGACTTTTTACCTATTTTGTTACATTACAGTCTTAAGTTCAATGATTTGTTAATCTGAATTTTATGTGATGGATCAGAACACAATAGTCTAAGTTGGTGAAGTGAAATGAGAAAAATATATACATAAAACTATATTTTAGAAATAGAAAACAGAAAATTGGCATGTGCGTATGTATTCACCCCCTTTGTTATGAAGCCCGTAAAAAGCTCTGGTGCAACCAATTAAATTCAGAAGTCACAAAATTTGTGAAATGATGTCCACCTGTGTGCAATCTAAGTGTCACATGACCTGTCATTACATATACACAGTTTTCTGAAAGGCCCCAGATGCTGCATCCCCTAAGCAAGAGGCACCACAAACCAAACACTGCCATGAAGACCAAGGAACTCTCCAAACAAGTAAGGGACAATGTTGTTGAGAAGTACAAGTCAGGCTTAGGTTATAAAAAAATATCCAAATCTTTGATGATCCCCAGGAGCACCATCAAATCTATCATAACCAAATGGAAAAAACATGGCACAACAGCAAACCTGCCAAGAGACGTCCGCCAACCAAAACTCACGGACCGGGCAAGGAGGGCATTAATCAGAGAGGCAGCACAGAGACCTAAGGTAACCCTGGAGGAGCTGCAGAGTTCAACAGCAGAGACTGGAGTATCTGTACATAGGACGACAATAAGCTGTACGCTCCATAGAGTTGGGCTTTATGGCAGAGTTGCAGGAAAAAAGCCATTACTTTCAGCAAAAAACTAAATGGCATGTTTTGAGTTTGCGAAAAGGCATGCAGGAGACTCCCAAAATATATGGAGGAAGGTGCTCTGGTCTGATGAGACTAAAATGTTACTTTTTGGCCATCAAAGAAAACGCTATGTCTGGTGCAAACCCAACACATCACATCACCCAAAGAACACCATCCCACAGTGAAACATGGTGGTGGTAGCATCATGCTGTGGGGATGTTTTTCAGCAGCCGGGACTGAGAAACTGGTCAGAGTTGAGGGAAAGATGGATGGTGCTAAATACAGGGATATTCTTGAGCAAAACCTGTACCACTCTGTGCGTGATGTGAGGCTATGACGGAGGTACACCTTCCAGCAGGACAATGACCCCAAACACACTGCTAAAGCAACACTTGAGTGGTTTAAGGGGAGACATGTAATGTGTTGGAATGGCCTAGTCAAAGCCCAGATCTCAATCCAATAGAAAATCTGTGGTCAGACTTAACTTGAAGGAGCTGGAGCAGTTTTGCAAGGAGGAATGGGCAAACATCCCAGTGGTAACATGTGGCAAGCTCATAGAGACTTATCCAAAGTGACTTGGAGCTGTGATTGCAGCAAAAGGTGGCTCTACAAAGTATTGACTTTAGGGGGTGAATAGTTATGCACATTGACCTTTTCTGTTATTTTGTCCTATTTGTTGTTTTCTTCACAATAAAAAAAAAATAAAACATCTTCAAAGTTCTGTAAATTCAATGATGCAAATCCTCAAATAATCCATGTTAATTCCAGGTTATGAGGCAACAAAACACGAAAAATGTCTATGGGGTGAATACTTTTTATATCCAAACTCTACCCAAACTCTTCCTAAAAAGAAAAGAACCAAATACACAAAAAGGGATTATTTTAGTCTGTTTTGAGAAAAATGAGACAGATGTTACCCTGAAATCCTATACATGGTAATGTATAAACTTGTTTAACTTTCTTATTTGTAATGGAGATAAATTAGTCCAATTACCACAATCCTTCTGTTACTTTTTTGGGAGTAGTCACAGAACAAAGAATAATTAGCACCTGCATTCTGGACTGTAGGTGTTAATCAATATATTTCAATCTGTGCCATATTCCCTACAACAGTCTGATTGACTCTATTCAATAATATAATCATTTAACTCTGTTACAAAACCAATTATTAAAATACATCTATACTCAAAAAATCTACTTAGCAATTCTCAACACATACTTTCTTTAATAACACAATCAGCAAAACTGTGTTATATCATTACGGATTGCATATATAGAAACACGCTATAACACAAATTAAATACCCTAATACCAATATACAAAAGCTATTTAACCTGCTATAGATTCATTATAACCTAAATAGATATATTGCTTCTGCTCTGTACTACAGGTCTTAAACCTGAGTGTGCTATCCATGGGGTAACACATTTTATCACTGAGAATTGATGCCACATATTTTGTATAGAATAGCCATTTGATTGTTTATCCAAGTGTGATAAGACTTTATACTCTGCTTGTCATTTCTATATTGAACTAGCCAAATATTTTATACAAATTCATATACTTCTTATTGCTTTAAGATAAATTGTTAAGCAAACTTGATATGATTATATACACCATTTATTAATCGATATATTGAACTGATAAAATATAGATTGTCTTAAAATAGATTGTTATCAAATCAGTTAAGCATTGTAATATTCCTCTATTGATTTAACAAGTAAATAATGTTTTAAGATAGATTGTTAACTAAACTTTATAAGATTTTATACACGTCTTATTCATTTCTATAGTGTACTAACAGAATATAAAATATGTTAAAACAAATTGTTATCCAATCATTCACAAAAGATTGTAATTGACATCTAATAGATTGTATATTGTGATCTAACTATAAATCAAAGTTAACAAGTTTAAATACAATTGATTATCCTTGATTTTACTATTATCCCAATAAACATAATTCTGTACAAAGCATATAGTTATCTATAAATTGAAAATTGAACTCAATAAACTTTATAAAATCACAAACATTGTAATATTTGTGTCATATCAAATTGTAAGACATTATCCACCGGACATTGGCAAGTTGATCTCTTGTGCCTCTTTCGGCTTGCAAATCTGGTTGTACCTGGTCCATATATTGTTGAAGCCGAGCTTGTAGAATTTTAAGGATTACCTTGCTGGTATGGGAAATTAGTGCAATTGTTCGATAATTGGACCACCCTTTAGCACTGCATTTTTTTGGGACTGGGATGTAGACAGACCTTTTCCAGTCTACTGGCCACTGTTGAATTTTCCAAATTGGTTGGCATAAGATATCTTTTAGGATTTTGAATAGTTCAATGTGGACAATAGCGTATCACTGTATTCTACATATAGATAGATAAATATATAGATAGATAGATAGACAGATAGATCTCTAAAATACATTTTAAATGGCTATTAAATAATCTTACCATTTTTCTTGATGTAAGTGCATTTTTATTACTTGTTGCATGATTTTCATTAAAGTACCGTATTTATCGGCGTATAACACGCACCGGCGTATAACACGCACCTCATTTTAAGAAGAAAATTTCAGGAAAAAATAAATACATTTAAAATAAAGAACTTTAAAGCAAAATCCTCAACCTCAACCTTTCTCCTCATCCTCAACCCCCTCCTCAACCTCCCTCCTCATCCTCCCTCCTCAATCCCCCCATCCTCAACCCCCCCATCCTCATCCTCCTTCCTCAACCCCCCTCCTCAACCCCCCTCCTCAACCTCAACCCCCCTATCCTCAACCTCCCTGTTCAAACCCCCTCCTAAACCCCCCCATCCTCAAACCCCCGCTCAACCCCCCTCCTCAACCCCCATCCTCATCCTCCTTCCTCAACCCCCCTATGCTCAACACCCTCCTCAACCCCCCCCATCCTCAACCTCCCTCCTCAAACCCCCCATCCTCAAACCCCCCCTCAACCCCCCTCCTCAACCCCCCATCCTCATCCTCCTTCCTCAACCCCCCTATCCTCAACCCCCTCCTCAACCTCAACACCCCTATCCTCAACCCCCTCCTCAGCCTCAACCCCCCTCCTCAACCTACCCCTCCTCATTCTAAACCCCCCTCCGCATTCTAACCCCCCTCCGCATTCTAAACCCCCCTCCACATTCTAACCCCACTCCACATTCTAACCCCACTCCTCATTCTAAACCCCCCTCCTCAACCTAAACCCCCCCTCCTCAACCCCCCTAAATACCTCCCCCTCACTTACCTGCTTCTGCTCCGGCCTCCGCTTCTTGACCCGGCGCGCATGTGACGGAGGCCGGAGCAGAAGCAGGTAAGTAAGGGGGAGGTATTTAGGGGGGTTTAGGTTGAGGAGGGGGGGTTTAGAATGAGGGGGGGGTTAGAATGTGGAGGGGGGTTTAGAATTAGGAGGGGGGGTTGAGGATGAGGAGGGGGAGGGAATATCGGCGTATAACACGCACACATCATTTGCCCCCTATTTTCAGGGAGAAAAAGTGCGTGTTATACGCCGATAAATACGGTAGCTGTTGCAGTGTTACAGTGGTTTTTTCTAAATTGTCACACATTTTATTTTTACGAGGTGCTTTTACCGTTTATATGTGGTATAACACAAATCGATATTTTTTCCAGCTTCCACATAGAACAAAGAGAATGTCATACCAGTTTAACAGGCATGTCTAGTTAGCGGACTTACCTTTTTATCTAGCAAATTATTAACCTCTCTTTTGGTAAAGGGCTTAGAGTAAACTATTGATCTTCTTCTGCTTAAAGGGTAGCACACACACAAACAAACACTGTTTTACTCTTCTTCATTCATTCTCAAAGAAAAACAAAAAGGTTAGTCTTAATGAGCTCAATCTGTATTCAAGGCACAAAGAAAAAATAAAGTTAAAATTCCAATTACAGCAATGAAAATGTACATGATTTTAACCTTATGCAATGATGTCCTAAACCTGGCTGAGATGTCAGCAGATTAATATTAAGTTAACTCTACATCATGGTTTTATTTTAGCAATTAATTTTTAGTAAATACCTTGCAATGTCCCTTAAATGCATTTTAAAGTTATAAAGTTATTCTGTTATGAACAAAACAAGTTAAATTATTTCAAAAAATAATGTATTATATTGAACAATCAATTTTATAAGCTTGGTAATTCTTCAGATATACACAGCACATAAAATGTACCAACTGCATGTGTTCCCTAAGGATAAGTGAATCCACCACAATCTTGTAATATTAAGGTTTTTAAACAATTGCAACATAGTGTTATTAGCAGCACTCATTACAGACAATTAAAGCCAATTTGTCTTTATTGCTATAGTAACTGAACCAAAATACCTGCAAACGAGCTGCAATTTTTCACTCCTAAAATATCAAACACGGCCTATAATTTTGTTAGTAATTGCTTAGTAGCAGTCTTTGCCAAACTAATTATCTATTAATCTTTTTCTTTGCCTAAAAGAAGAAATTCTCTACAGATACACCATTTATTTTTGCTCAGTCAAAATAATATTAAATTAGATTTGTAGTGCCACAATAGGGCTTTTTGGAAAATGTGTATGCTTAATTTACGGTTTATTAAAGCATCATTGTCAAAGCCAACTGTGCTCTTGGGCTGATATTCAATAATTCAGAAATAATGTTCTCAAAATGGCTTAAAGCACCTCTCCAATCAACACAACATGTTTTCTTTCTTATTTGTACCTTAATATTAATTAATTCCCCAATTTTTGGTAATCACCTTAATATTGTCTGAATATAATCAGTTTCTATTATATCGGATACAATTTAGCAGCAGAATGATAATCCTGCCCTCCAAATTTAGTACCAGGGTTAGGCAAGTTTGGACCTGGAGAGCCATACACATATTAAGTCTAATTTGTTGTCTGCCTGATTGCTGGCATTGCTAACATGAGTAAGGCTAAGCAAATAAAATGTACAAAGGTGGTGATGGAGAGGGGTTGGCTGGAAATATCTGATGAGTTGGTAGAGTTTACATCAACAAGAAGAAGAAAGACACTCGATTAAACCACCATATAGTCCTATATTAGAGAATCAACAACGCATGGGAAATTAGACCAGAACCAGTCAAATAAAAAAAACATGTATTGAAATTATTTAAAATTTTTAAAACATCATGTGTTCCATAAGATACGGTCATAATTATACATTACCATATATAAAGTGCAACACCATAAAAGTGCACGTTTACATAGGTCATCTATAATTTTGAAAACAAATCATATACCATCAAAAATAACCACTTATCACATATATAGTTGTCAGCAATGGGGGTCGTTGCTAATGCGAAGCGAGGGCCGCAGTTGCTGGCAAGGAGCGCCAAAGGCGCTCTTTGCGCTGATGGAGATAAGAGCCATCCTTGAGAGCCATAGGAGCTCATAGGCGCTCATCCATATGACCCCCTACGACTTTCGGACCGCAAATGCGGACTCTTGCAAAGCCAGGGGCTTCATATGCAGAGGTGGAGGCACCCGCGTCGGCTGCAATGAGCCGCAGGCTCAAGGCATGCAGCAAATGCGGACCCTCGCAAAACGAGGGGCCGCATTTGCGGAGGTGGAGGCTCTACAGCGCCCACAACCCCTTACAAACGACCACACAAGCGGGAGTTTAAAAACAAAAAACAAACACGCAATGACTAACTACGGACTTACACAGAAAAATACGAGCCCTGGGACTTATAAAAAAAAAAATTGCGGACTTATACAAAAATAATTACGACCCGCGGACTCCATTACGGACTCGCCAAAATACGACCTTAATGGACAACCCGCGCACAGCTGCAAACATTAAAAAACACAAAAATACACAAAAAAAACAACCTTACCCACACCAAGGGGGAACACCCAGGACCTCTGCAACACTGCTTAAACATCGAATTCGGTCAGATTTACAAAGTTTAGATACTCGAAATTCCCCTAAGCGAGAGCAAAAATGGCAGCTGAAAAAAACGAAAACGAGGCTACACGACCTCTAAAGCCGCTAAATACCTGTACGACCTACAACATACACCATAAGCAAGGACGCTTCATCATACAAACCCGCCTACCACATACACATTCGCCGCCATTTTACAACACTAACTCACAGAATGCGGAAATACAAAGCTACACTAACGGCTTCCCCTCGCACACGCAGCCTATTTACACTACACATTTCACACATTGCTGACACTTACACTTCAGCTCCACAACAGTGCAAACCTACATTGTATGCCGCAGGAACATCAAAACAGATTGTCAGCTCTTCAGCACAATGCTTCCTGCATATATTACTTACAAATAGGTAAAGTTTATTAATGTATTACTTATTTAATTAGCATAAAAAAATACATATACACAAAAAAAGCAAAACTATTGCAATAAGCGCAAAAGCCATTCACTGCACACCCCACAATGAGCACCAACGCTGCTCATAGCACACAAACTACACAAGGGGACAGCCTTGCAATAAGCGCAAAAAACAGATCAGCAACGACCTGACAATGACAGCAAAAGCGCCACTGATAAAAAAAAAATACAACAACCAAGAGGCTCGCAATGAGCGCCGAAGGATCTCAGACTAACAAAAAAATGTATGGCTGTGACAAACAGCATTACCTGCTTTACAATTTTATTGCCGTAATTTTTTGACGGGCAAGTTGCTAGTATTGTATAAATTCCAGTATTGTAAATTACTTCAACAGAATTATGTAATAATAATTATAAAGTGCCACACAATAACGTGCTTGTGCTTGTAAAATGAAAATGTACATATATTTAATCAATCCCCAAAAAATGAAACACAGTGTATAAAAAATATATATAAATAAATATAACCCAAACAATCTTAATCATAAATTAGGGTATATTATATAAATACCAATATGTAAATTACTCTAATAGAATTATGTATTAACAATTGTAAAATGCAACACAAGTGCATGTAGGATGTACATATATTCAATCAATCCCTAAAAAAATGAATGAAAAAATGAGTAGTAAGTAAATAAATACATTTAAACCAAAATTCTAATCATAAATCCCTACAAATACTGGTACGGTAGCTTGTGGAGCCCATCACTTGCTCCCTTATATATCAGAACTACTCTAAAATACCAACATGGGTGACCCCCTGTGTTGGAGGTTTTTTATTTGACTGTCTCTACTCCAATTTCCCATGCATTGTTGATTCTCTAATATAGGATTATATGGGGGTTTAATCAAGTGTCTTTCTTCTTCTTTTTGATGTGTACAGTATAATTACACTTACCACCAATAGTGAGATTCACCAGATTCACAGCTATCATATAATTACACTTATATAGCGTGTGTTTTTGCTTTTTTGGTGCACATGGAAGGTGAATCTACCCATATGATTAGTTTTTTTTAATATTGTGGTTTTTGTATAATTAATTTGAGTTGGTAGAGTTTAGCTTGTCAAAGAGAATGTGGATTTTGGTTAATGGGCACCAGTCATTGCTTGATGGATAATACATCATGTTAACTGGATACTTGCTTATTTTATAGGAGGGAAGCACAAGTATAAAATGGTCACCATAAAACACCAGCATAATTACAGACAAAATAGTGAGGGAAAGTTTAAGATCTGAATGGTTTGCTTGGGAGTAATGTGAGGAGTCTCTTAAAGATTGCCCCATTGGTGGACTTGCCGTGTGGAGTGGTTGGTTTTGTTTTGTAGGCTAGACCTGGAAGAAACGCTTTTATGGATGGAGATGTGAGAAATGATTTGTCTGTATTGAGATCTTGCAAAAACTGAAATTGTACTCCAGACAGATAAGTCTTGATTGTATGGTGATGGAGACTTTGTTGCTTATCGTAATTGGTTTGTGAAAGCTATGAAGGTGTGGAGCTCAAATGGTGGTTGGACCTTGTAGTTAGTTGTAAAACGGCTGAAGAGATGCCAGGCTGTATGGTATATCTTCTTAGTATTTTCAGGTAGGCCGGATTCCATTATCGAATGAGTGGATGACCATAGCTCTTCTAAGATAAGGAGTTTGGTAGGGAAGTTTGAGGATGCAGGAGGTAAGTGGATGAGTAAATGTTGAGGTTTTGTATGTATGGAAATAAATGGAACTGTTGGGTTAGAGACAGATGGGAGGGCTCTCTTAAGAAGGACATTGTGTAGTTGTCATGAGAACAAAGTTTGGATATAACTTGGAATGTTGATTAGTCTGAGGTAAAAACGCGGATGGCGTGTCCTTGCCAGTCACCATTCCAAGTGATGACTGCCATAAGTGTAGGTATGACATATTTAGTTGTAGAGGCTTTAGTGCTAAACTGCAGTCAAGTAGAGGTTATGATTTCTTACTGGTAGAATATTTGTAAGTGGATAGAAAAGTGTATATTTGGATGCAGGAGATTGAGGTATTTAATCTTGTCAAGAAGGTGGAGCATCTGTTCCAACTGGTGATGACAGTAGACTGAAATCGAAGGTAGGCCAGTGCAGTGTTACTGAGATTGATAGGTAGTATGAATCAGAGGGTGTGGAGAGAAGGACAGAAAGGTGTTTCTCTGAAGCGTGGGAAAAACACAGACAGCCACATAGCATTGTGGAGCTAAGGAGCTGCAGAATAAAATGCTGAAATTCTCAAGCATGCATGCAAGTAAATGGAATCAAAAGTAATGGACTGTTTGGTTTTTGGATGTGTGGATGCTCTCTGTTAGAGAGAAAGAACAGACATAGCCTTCATTGAAGTACTACCTTTACTGTTCAACCGTAAAGGTTGAGCTTCAATGTAACCTAGGCCTGTTATTTTCTTTGATTTATTTTGATGTATCATTTTTGTATTACTGGAAAAAATATAGTAAAATTGGAAAAAGTATTTAAAAGCTTTCTGTACTGGTGTTCCCAGGTGGAACGTGCCAGAAACAAGAACACAAACCCAGTGGGAGACAGATAGCTTGTCACAATATATATATATATATATATATATATATATATATATATATAGTGTCGTATTGTTCGGTCCTTTAGTCGTGTCTCTCTGACTCTCACTGACTAAGATACTAGCCAAGACACTGGATATTTTGGGCAAGATACTGGAGTGTGTTGCCAGCTCTTTCTCTAGTGGACTGTGATTTGTCTGACCTGTCCATCTTGGGTGACCCTACATGGTTTCACTTACAGCTTCATTGAGGTGCACAAGCCTCTTCACCATGTCCAGATTGCTTTCCAGAAGGGGATATACAGTGGATATAAAAAGTCTACACACCCCTGTTAAAATGTCAGGTTTCCGTGCTGTAAAAAAATGAGCCAAAGGTAAATCATTTCAGAACTTTTTCTACCTTTAATGTGACCTATAAACTGTACAACTCAATTGAAAAACAAACTGAAATCTTTTAGGTGGTTGAAGAAAAATAAAAAATAAAAATAATGTGGTTGCATAAGTCTGCACACCCTCTTATAACTGGGGATGTAGCTGTGTTCAGAATTAAGCTATCACATTCCAAATCATGCTAAATAGGAGTCAGCATACATCTGCCATCATTTAAAGTGCCTCTGATTAACCCCAAATAAAGTTCAGCTGCTCTAGTTGGTCTTTCCTGAAATTTTCTTAGTCGCATCAAACAGCAAAAGCCATGGTCCACAGAGAGCTTCCAAAGCATCAGAGGGATCTCATTGTTAAAAGGTATCAGTCAGGAGAAGGGTACAAAAGAATTTCCAAGGCATTAGACATACCATGGAACACAGTGAAGACAGTCATCATCAAGTGGAGAAAATATGGCACAACAGTGACATTACCAAGAACTGGAGCTCCCTCCAAAATTGATGAAAAGACTAGAAGAAAACTGGTCTGGGAGGCTACCAAGAGGCCTACAGCAACATTAAAGGAGCTGCAAGAATATCTGGCAAGTACTGGCTGTGTGGTACATGTGACAACAATCTCCCGTATTCTTCATATGTCTGGGCTATGGGGTAGAGTGGCAAGATGAAAGCCTTTTCTTACGAAGAATAACATCCAAGCCAGGCTACTTTTTGCAAAAACACATCTGAAGTCTCCCAAAAGCATGTGGGAAAAGGTGTTATGGTCTGATGAAACCAAGGTTGAACTTTTTGGCCATAATTCCAAAAGATATGTTTGGCACAAAAACAACACTGCACATCACCAAAAGAACACCATACCCACAGTGAAGCATGGTGGTGGCAGCATCATGCTTTGGGGCTGTCAGGATGTCTGGGAGTGAGGTTGCACGCAAATTTAAGCAGAATTTGCCAAGTTTCGGCACTCGAAAATTGCCTAAGCAAGGAGAAAAATGTACGTTTTGGAAAAAAACGAAAACTAGCATACACGGCCCCTAACCGTGCAAAACACCGCCAGGCACATGCGACTTTTACCCAGGAACGTACGAAGTATAAAATACACTATTAGGAAGGACGGAAAATGCTTGCAACAATCGCAGTCATTTTACAACACTAACTCGCAACTAATAACATTCCGAATCTAAAATGGAGCTTTACCCGACTAAACAAACTGTTTGGCCTCGCGCACGCAGCCTATTTACACTGCACACTTGGCACATTGCTGACACTTTCTCCTCAGGTCAGCAACAGTACAACTGTACATTGTATAGTGCAGGAAAATCAAAAGAGACTGCTAGCTCTTCAGGATATTGATTGATGGATATGTTAATTACAAATAGGTAACTTGTATTAATTTTTTAATTAATTAATTATTATAAAAAAATATATATAAAAAAAACACTAAAAAGCATATTTTACACTGCTGTTACTTTATGAATACATTAATGCTTCGCACTTCCTAATACATTTATTCATTACTAATTATTAATGTACATTAATTTAATAATTATTCATTAGTAATGGAAAATAAAAAATTATAATTTCCACCGCACTAAAAAATGTTTACATTTTATACTGCACTTATATATCTGGATTACTGCTCATTGGCTGACAGCAATAGGACTCTCAAAGCAGTTACATATTTAAATTACTGTATTATGTTCTGAGACCTGAAAACATTTCTAATTTACACTGCACTAAAAAAATTGTATATTTAACACTGTACTTATATATCTGTCTTTGCGATGAGCGCCGAAGATGATCGTTGCAAAGCACGAAACTTGAAGTACACAAGGGGAGTGGCTCGCAATGAGCACCGAAGGTGCACAGAGGAGCAAAAGTACATGAGGGGAGAAACTCGCAATGAGCGCCGAAAGTGCTCAGAGGAGCAAAAAGTACACGAGGGGAGAGACTCGCAAGGAGCAAAAGTACACGAGGGGAGAGAATCGCAAGGAGCGCCTAAAGCGCTCATTGAGAGCCACGTGATGAGCACCAAAGGCTTGCAACGAGGCTTGCAATGAGTGCCGAAGGTATTCAGAAGACCAAAAGCCCTACATTCCGTGGCTTCAAATTTGATTGCTGCCATTTTTTGACTGGGAAGTTGCTAGTATTATTATATTACTGTATTACATTCACCAGTAATGCAAAATGTTGTTCATCAGGTCCTCCCAGAATATTTCTAGCTGCTCAACCATAGTTTCTTATCTGTGTTTCGCATATAAGCTTTCTGTAGACATCACTCTGCATTGAATGCAGCACCATGTGTACGTACACAAGTCCTGGAGGTCAGGGTCAGTCTCTCCTGGACCAGCTCAGAGAGATCAGCCAACAATTGCTCTTGTGGAATATGTAACAATAGCTCCTTCTCTATCATAGCAGCTTCACTTTTCTTCAAGATATCTTCTATATCTTTTATCTGAGAGGAGGACCTAGTGATTTCTGTTTCTTTCTGAGTTAAACTGTAAGTGAGGAGATCTTGATCCCCCTGTTTGCCATTGTGCTGCAGCAGCTCCTGCAAAACTTGGAATTTCATCTTGTATCTTATACTGAATGGCAACTAGTTGCCCCAAACACATTCCTCCTCTACTCAGTAGTGTAATTTGACATCATCCTGATACCCCTCAAATTAGCAGCAATTCGCCTGTCTCCATCCCAATGAGACTTAAAAAAATTATATTGGAGTCCATCTCTGCTTCTTGTTGTGCTTGTTTCCCCTCTTGCCTCGCCGTGTCCAGAACGTTCTGTATTATGGCCACTTGAGACAGAGAGCTGTTTGGATATTTCACAATTTTAATGGGACCCATGTCCATGCTCTGCTGCGTATGTTCTCTCTACATGGTTCTTCTTCCACCAGCACAATTTCTATATTCTCATCTTCCTCATCATCCTCTTTAGAAACGACTACAGTGTCCTCATCAATATCAGGACATACTTTCTTTGAAATTAAATTAGCTGCAATCGTCTGTTTGATCTCCCCTTTCTCTGGGTCAGAGATCTTTGTCAGACATTTTATTTCTATAGTATCATAATCTACCTTGGAATTCCTCACCAGGGACAGGTGGCTGGGTCTGTCCAGGCTTCTTATGGAGTCCTCTTCATTGCTCTTACTTTTATCTTCAGTAAACACCTCAGTGGGTTTCTCGCTTTGCAGCTCCAATAAAAAAAACCTCTCTGGGATTCTCTTTTTGCAGCTGAAAATAGCATACACTTCTGTAAGACTGTTTTTTACTTCACACATACTGCACAAAGTGCTTACAGACCTCAAACAAAGCCATCAGACCTCAAGCCTATGTGCTGGTGGAGATGAGCGCTGTAGGCGCCCATCCCTATGACCCTGTACGACTTAGGCAGTGAGCGCTGCTGGCAAACACCAAACACTTAGTAAATGTGGGATCGCCTTAGCCTCCAAGCACTTGACAAACGCCGGACTTAGAAAAAAAAAATTACGAGACGTGGGACTTTGAAAAAAAAAATACGAGATAGCAAAATTACGAGGTTAACGGCCGAACTGCGAAAATCCCAAAACAAAAAAAATAAAAAATACAACAAAATCATCACACACAGCATGGAGGAACAGCCAGGACGTGGGAGTGAGGTGTAACGCGAATTTAAGGCGATTTGGACGACTTTCTGCACTCAAAAAGCAAGAAAAAAAATGGCCGCCCCAAAAAATTGACAACGAGGCTACACGACCCTGGACTGCGCAAAACACTGCCAAACGCGTAGCACTTTCACACAGGAATGTACAAACTACAAAATACACTATTACAAATGACAGAAAATGCTCACGAGCCGCGTAACACATTTGATAACATTACGACTACAATGCCGCTTTACACAACTAAACCAATGGCTTTCCCTCACGCGCGCAGCCTATTTCTAATGCACAGTTGGGACATTCATTACATTTTATCATCAGGGCACAAACACTTAAACTGTACATTGTAACCTGCCGGAAAATACAAACAAATTGTTAGCTCTTCAGGCTATTGATTGCTGGATATATTAATTACAATTAGGTAAAGTATATTAATTTATTCAAGAACTAATTCATTCATTTTTAGTTAACTAAATAAACATAAATATAAATCTCTCTTTCTGATGAGTGACGAAGGTGCTCAGAGGAGCAAAAGTACACGAGAGGAGAGGCTTGCAAAGGCGCTCAGAGCTAGGCTCGCAATGAGCACCGAAGGTCCTCAGAGTACAAAAACCTTGACATTGTGTGTCAAACAGCCCTGGCTTTAAATTGTATTTCCCCGTAATTTTTGATGGGCAAATCGCTAGTATATATGTATATATATATATATATATATATATATATATATATATATATAAAACTATCATATATATGATCTAGTTGGTCCTACAGGAGCTCGATGGGGTTTGATCATGCTCCGCCAACCACTCCCGGCAATTCTGGCCATATGACATGTTGCATTTTCCTGCTGGAAAATCCCATCTGCTCGAGAGAAGACAACATGTATGGGTGTACTTGATGTGCATGGATGGATAGATAACCTAATTGACTGAGAGTGCCTTCCAGAGGTATCAGTGGATCCAGACAATGCCAAGAAAACATTCTCCAGACCATAACACTGCTGCCACCAGTTTGGGTTCTTCCAACAATGGTTGCAGAGTGTTTGTTCTCTGAGGTTTCATGCCTGACATGCCAACGTCCATGCAGTCGATAGAGCAGGCAACCCTTCCAATCAGTAGAGGTCCAATTTTGGAAACTATTTTGCAAATTCAAGCGGTTTCTGACGATGAACTCTCGTCAGCATGGGTGCAGTGAACAGCCATTTACTTCGGAGCTCCATATGCATCAGGGTTCGCTGTACTGTTGTTTTAGACACACATCGGTACAGTTAAGTAACTCACTGTTCAAACTAATCCATGTCAGTTGATCCTCAAATTCCTATGCAGCCAATGTTCACTCCTGACATCAATGGCACGATGTTTATTTGCAGTGGTGCCATTTGTCCAGTCACCATACACTTTAACCACAGCAAAACATAAATTGTTCACAAACTGCTCTGTTTCCGAAATTCTGCCACCCTTGTCCCGAAAGCCAATCATCATGCCTTTTTAAAGTTGGATAAATCACCCATTTTACCCATGACAGCTATGACTGAAATGTTTTCAGAATGCCTTATGTCACCTTGTATGGCCACCAAGCTAGCTTACAACATGTGCCGTATTTCATGGGTACGCGCTGCTGATGTCATAATAATATGACTCAGCCCTGTATTTTGTTTATAAGGACATACCCTGCAGAGAAAACCATTCAAAAAAGGGTATTTGCAAGAATATTAGCAAGTAAAGGTTAAATATTAAAAGGATATATTAATAAATAACATAATTTAATATGACAGGAACATAAAAGCATTTTAGAAAAAAAATATATATATTTAGATGACTTGGGAAGGGTGATTTCATTTTTTAAATAATTAAATTATTAATTGACTATAGCTTGTATTTAACAATAATTGTCTATACCTTGTACTAGCAGTTTTTTCTCTACAGTAAATAATTTCTCAAATACTTAGAATTTATTATGAGGCTCCTGTATGCCAATGTGCGTCTCAGTGTACTTGATAATGGAGAGGAGAGTAATTGCAAGACAACATTGCAGGTCTTTATTTTGGCTGCTACAGAGACAGACAAGCATGCTGTATTCTTATCAGCACATCAAGGCAGCTAATAAATATGCTCAAGCTGTTCATTTGTATATAAATACAGCAACAACCTGGAATTTACCAGGACTGATTAACTATTGATTTTTGGGTGAGAGAGTCCCTGTAAAACATTATTGTATAAATAATTAAATATTATAAGCTGTAATTATTTCTTTTAAAGTGTATAAAACATTTTATACATTATGAATTCAAGCTTTTCAAAACAGAATATTATACATATGAGATTTAGAGGTCCTTTATCATGCAGCTATTTTAATAACTTCCTCAGTGTGCCCGTGGCAAAACAATTTTTATTGAACCACATCAACCTTGGCAGGTAGCGTAATAAATTAATTATAAACCAAGATTTGAATGCATAGTTTTCAGCTTGGTTTACTGTTGGCATATCTGGAATGTAAAGTAAAAAAGAGAAAATAGAAATCAATTAGAATTGCAAAAATATAACATTGAAATAAAAAAGTAATTGCACCATATTTTTCTAAGGTGTGTATCTGGTCTAATACTTGGGGAAGCTCTCACGTTTCTTGTTGCCCTATAGAGTAGATTTATTAAAGTATTATTGTATGAGGAAAAAATGTATAATTGTTTGAAAAAACGGACAGCCACATTAAATTCCCTGAAAGTGTAAAACCATAGCCCGTAACGTATTCCGCAAGATTTGCGGCTATTAAATTGGCCCTGTAAAGAAAGCCGCCAACGACTTGTGGCTTAAGGGTGAAAAAAGGCAACTGGATGTGGAAATTTGAACTGCGTGCGCGCAAATCCTTTGTTCTCTCAAGCCAGTAACTGCTACGTTCCAATTTCGCTATTAAATTGCAACAAATCCACTAGCGTTCAACCCTGTCACCCGCAAATGGAGCCAAAAAGCCAACAGGTACTAAAGAGGACCCGCAAGGGGGTTAAAGTCCTATCCGTAGCATTGTAAATGCAAATAAAAACACACTACTGTCATTTGCCATTGACTCAGTCTAAACCCTTAACTACTTGTTTGACTAACTGATCATGTTCAAGGCCGCACATCCAACCAGCGCAAGAATGGTTTACAGGCTTGCATCTACGGCCCTTAACTCGCGGCATGCTGGAATTTAATAGCTCTGTAAAGCAGCCGAACTTCAAGACCGCAGCCTTTGCGGGCTTGCCAATGCCGCTACTGGCTTTGAATTTAATGTGGCTGTGAGTCTGACTAAGAGCATAACTAGACATGAACATTTTTAGTTTTTAATGATAAAATTATACTTTTTGATGCCCATGCTAGTCCTTGGAGGCATCCATGGTATTCTGCTGAAGCCTGCATATGTAAGAAGGTTATTTACATCTCTGTATGAGCACAAGACAGAATATTTTATTTCTTATTCCCCTATTAATTAAACAATGGCAGTATCGAAAAGCAAACTAGACGCATACTCTGATTACAGTCATCAGTCAGAGGGTCAAAGGTGGATAGGAACAGAGTTGATGGATTCGAAATTACAGAGAATTTCGCATCTGGTGATAACAGCAGAGAGCACAGGTCAAACCAACCCTTATATTTGAAGCTCATTGTTTAAGAACTTACATTTTAAGAAATATGTACTTCTCTACTGGAAAATATTTTGTCTTCAATCAAGATTTCTTACTGAAATGAGAACAAGTCAACAACTATTAGACATATTGAGGATTTCAGTGTACAGACTTGATGTAAACCAGTTAAGGATTAAAAAAAAAAAAAAAAAAGTGTCCAACTCTGTAATCCTTGCAAAAGAATAAAAGACCACTCCGTGATCTCATTGATTGAGAATATATAGTGAATATACATACATTTTTATATTAAATATAGTTTCACTTACATATTTTTTTTTTACTTTTTATTCTGGTTCACAATTTTACATAAACTGCAATAGCAAAACAGTAACAGAAATAGTATTTATTTTTTGCATTCAGATTTTGAACTTTCAATATCGTTAAACTCTTGCTTGGAACCTCCAGAATATGTTGTTTTTTTTTAGGTAGAAATGGGAAGAACTGAAAGTCATTGCTAAAAAAAATGTTAATGGTCCGTTGTGGTCATAAATTTAAAATATCCTCCTATTTTGAAGAACTTTACTTGAAGATAGGCAAAATGTTTTTAGAATATAAAAAAAGTAACACAGCCTCTAATTTATTACTTTTATAAGAAATAGTGCTGCTGAAAAGTAGTGATCGACTTCCTGGGGTGTGGAGGTTTTGGATACACAGGAAATTTGTATATGCTCAAAGGGAACCAAGCATATTCAACTACCAACACATTGACTAGGTCTAACTGATTGCTCATTAATTTACAAGGTCACACCCTGTTGAGAAAGAAACTGCTAGAAGCAGTCTCCAAAAAATGGAAGCCTGCAGAAAGGAATAAATGCATATAAAAGTCTATATATACATTTTTTTCTATGTAAACATTGTGCCAGTATCAAGTTTTGTTATTCAAAAAAACATATGTTGAAAAATTACCATGGTAGTGCCTTAAATCAGGAGCATGATTATGTCCTATATATTTTCAAAAGCACAAGTTGTTTCAGTTAAATAGGAGCAATAATTTTGCTTTTCAAGATTACCTTGGCTGCTCCATTGAACTGAATACAATGGCCCCCATTATATTCCAAGCCCGTAATTACCTTCATACAGGCTGTATGTATGCAACAGTTTCAGAGGTATTTAACTGAACAAGTCCACAATTACAGGGCTAAAGTCTAAAACCATAAACCATGAACCCATATGTAGCACTTCAGGGCATGATCATGAGCAATTAAGCAAGCCCGTAAGTTACAATTTAGACAGAGCCAATAGTAAATGATACCGTCATCATGACATCAGTAAAACATTGAGTTTTAACTATAATAAATTAGTGTTAAGACATCTGATGTTCAATCATACTCGCAATCCAGAAATGTAGAAATCAACAAAAATAAATAAGCAAACTGTGCTAGTCCATGTGGATTCTATGATATGTATTAACTCCTTGATTCCTGTGATCAATATAATACAGAAATAAAACATCGAAAAAATATTTTTCAAGCTTGAGACTGTTGTGCAATTAATTACAGTGCCTTTCATTACTTTCCCGGTATTTTTAAGTACAGTAGTGTTTGTTTATTTGCTTTTACAGTGTTACAAACAGGTGTTTAATCCACTTGAGAGTCCTATCTAGTACTCATAGAAATGTTTGATACATTTGCCATTTACGGGTTTGAAGGCAATTGCAGGCTTGTTGAACTGTTGGAATTGAATTTGGATTTTGCGACCTTAGCACTGGTAACATTTGCAGGCTTGAATAAAAAGGAGGAGATAGTACGGATTTATGTTTTTGAAAACCGCAGTGATTTTGAGCCCGTAACTCGCAAATCGATTGCGGGTAGCTAGAAGAGGCTAATTAAATAGCCGAAACTTTTACTGGCTACATTACGGGCTCCAGTAATTACAATTTGGCCAGTTGAATGGGGGCCAATGTCTACCGATTTTGAACATACTGTTCTAATTTGGAAGTCTTAAAAGAACGACAAAGGAGGAACTGTTGGGGACTAAAAGCTAATGGCATGGATAAAGTCAAATGATAGCTTTGTGGGTGTAATATTTAATCAACTGGGTGGATTGAAGGATGTTAGTGTTCATCCTTGTATCAGACAGTACACCTCATATTATTTATAATAGACTTAGACTGTTCTAGTCTAAGGCACTTTGCTACTTTCAGTTCATATATCTTAGTTTCCATTTTACACCCCAAAGCAATCTATAGTCTGCAGACAAAAATAAGGTTTGCAATTTTAGCTTTAGGGAAGAAATATTTTGTATGGAAATTTTACTGCAAACTATTTTGCATATGCTGACAGTTCTGATAAATCTTTTAAACAATTAGAAGTGCTGGATTTAGTTTTTGTTTTGGAATCCAATGATTCACATTATTTACAAAAGTGTACTTACTCTGAAACCAGTTTGCTAATAATAGCTTTTTTTTGCAATTTTGCTTTATCAACCCAAATTATAGAGCAGACAGAATAAAGCACTGTGATTATTGCATACTTGCTAGATTTTAACCTATGTAGGATTTGTCCTAAATTTCATAAGGGCTTGATTACATGGCTCCTATAAGAGTTACTAAACCGTAGGCTCTCGTAAGGCTCCCCTGCCACATGAGATTTTAATTACAGCGCTGTTACATGGCTCTCATAATAGATCTATCCTTTTAGAGCCTAAACCCTATGTATAAATTCAACCTCCCGTGGTAACAGTTATAAGGGTACATTTAGGCTCATAGTGGTCCCATGTGGATAATGGGCCCCCACCTTAAATCACAAGAGGTGGATGGAGGCCAGCAGCATATTGAGGAGGTCCTGGCTCATAGGGGGAAGTGGGTGTTCAGAGGGGGCCCAAGTGATCAATGGGCAAATAGTCAAATTTGTATTATTTAACCTCTTCCACAAGGAGATAGATAGATAGATATGTGAGAGCATGTTAGGGTTCGTGTGTTCACTATAGTTAGTGGGTACAATTCCATAGCATTGCTATGGAGATGACTGAGTTTCAGACTCTGAGTCTCCTATGGGTATAGTTAAGGCAGGCTGCAAGCACCGTTTAGAACTAGAGAGATATGGGCAGAAACCCCAGGCTACAAGTCAGTAAGTTATACGGGATCATTTTTTTGTGTGAGCCATGTAATAGATAGTAAAAGCTCCCATAGCTAGGAACAAGTTAACAGGAGATCTTACAGAAGCCATGTAATCAAGCCCTAATCCACTAAATGCAAGCTTGGTTTTTTTATGGTTTTACATTGTTGTATAACAGTTATGGATAAAGTATTTTATCATTTTTAAATATATATTTCCTGACCTTCTTACCTTGATAAAAGTAGCATAGACCCATACTGAAGGTTAATTCGCAGGTGCATTTTTGTTACATTTATTTTTGGTTACAGACATAAACAGAGCATAGTTCAATCAGGAATTCCGTTCTAGGTAGTTTAAAAACAAGATTAGTAATAAGAAAATGCTAATGTTTTACCAGTGAAAACCTTGCCTTCTTTAAATAAGCTACTTATAAGGTTCACTAGAGAGTACATTTGGAATGAAGAAAATAAATCATACATATATATAATATATATATATATATATATATATATATATATATATATATATTATATATATATATATATAGTATATTGTATATGCACACAAACATAAATACATGCACAGTATATATAAAATAATATATATATTATATGTAGTATATATTTTTCCAGGCTCATCCCCACGACCTCCTACGACTTTAGGCCCGCAAATGCGGAACCTTTGCAAAGCGAGGGGCCGCATTTGCGGAGGTGGAGGCTCCCACGTCGGCTGCAATGAGCCGCCGGCGGGAGATACACCGGAAAATTTACGGACTTAGCATCCACAAATACGAGCCGCGGGACTTAGAAAAAAAAACATTACGAGCTCGCAAAAATACGACCTTAACGCCCGACCTGCGCGCACATGAAAACATTAAAATCACAATAAATACACACAAATACATAAAAAGCTTACCCACAGCAAGGGGGAGCACCCAGGACCTCTGCAAGTGAAGTTTCACCTCAATTTAAGTCCAAATTCCAGAGTTTAGACACACGAAAATTCCCTAAGCGAGAGAAAAAATGGCCGCCGAACAAAACGAAAACGAGGCTACAGGACCCTAAACACGCAAACACGCAAAAGCCATACGAGGTCCAAGATACACTCTTACCAAGCACGCTAAATCATCCACAGCCGCGTACCACATACACATTACCCGCCATTTTACAACACTAACTTACACAATGCGGAAGTACACAGCTATCCTAACGGATTTTCCTTGCGCACGCAGACTATTTACACTACACACTGCACATATTGCTGACACTTACACAGCAGCTCCACAACAGTGCAAACCGACATTGGATGCTGCAGGAACATCAAAACAGATAGTCAGCTTTTCAACACAATGCTTCCTGCATATATTACTTCAAAATAGGTAAAGTATATTCATTTATTAATTATTTATTTAATTAGCATACAAAAAAACATATACACAAAAAAAAACTCTCACAATAAACATAAAAGTCATTCAGTGCACAAACCACAATGACCGCCAACACTGCTCATAGCACACAAAGCCTTGCAATAAGTACAAAAAACACATCACCGCCGACCAAACAATAACACCAAAAGTGCCTATCAGAAAAAAAAATACAACAACCAACAGCCTTGCAATGAGCGCCGAAGGCTCACGGACCACCAACAAAATTAATGTCTCGACCAAACAGCATTACCTGTCTTACAATCTTATTGCCGTCATTTTTTGACGGGCAAGTCGCTAGGCACATATATAGTTGTGAGCATTTCGGGTTGTTGCTAACGTTGTGGATTTTGGCTGCTTCGCGAGAGCCACAGTTGCTGGCAAGGAACGCCAAAGGTGCTCCATGCGCTGTTGGAGATGAGCTGTTGGAGAGAAGGTCATCCCTACGACCCTGTACGACTTAGGCAGTGAGTGACTACAGATCAACAGAAATCACAATTACACAATTCAAAATGCGAGACCCAAAGCACTTTGAAATAATCAAGCAGAAAAATTACGGCCCCTAACACTTTGAAAAAAGGAAAGCAAACCTTAGAAAAAAAAATACGGCCCGTGGCACTTAGAAAAAAAAATACGAGGTACAAAAACACAAAGAAACTAAAAAAAATATATAAATAAAACATCAAACACACACCACGGGGGGACAGCCAGGACATCTTGGATTGAGGTTGCACCACAATTTAAACACAATTTGCCCAGTTTCAGCACTCGAAAATCGCCTAAGCGACAAGAAAAATGACAGCCGAAAAAATGAAAACGAGGCTACAGGACCCCTAACCACGAAAAACACCACCAGGAACATAAGACTTTTACCCTGGAACGTACAAGGTACAAAATACACTATTAGGAAACACAGAAAATGCTCCAGACCCGCGTAACACAGACAATCTCCGCCATTTTACAACACTAACTTGCAACTAGTAACATTACCATTCTTAAATGGCGATTTACACAACTAAACAAACCGTTTGCCCTTGTGCACACAGCCTATTTACACTGCACACTTGCCATATTGTTGACACTTACACCTCAGGTCAGCAACAGTCCAAATGTACACTGTATGCTGCAGAAAAATCAAAACAGATTATTAACTCTTCAGGATATTGATTGCTGGATATATTAATTACAAATAGGTAAAGTATATTAATTTATTATTCAATTAATTAATTAATTATTATAAAAAAATATATTTATATCAAAAATAAAAAGAGCAGGGGAGAGGCTCGCAATGAGCCCCAAAGGCGCTCAGCGCAGGGCTCACAATGAGCGCTGAGGGTGCTCAGAGGAGCAAAAGTACATGAGGGTAGAGGATCGCAATGAGCGCGAAAGGTACTCAGAGTACCAAAAGCCTTACATTGTGTGCCAAACAGCATTACCTGCCTTACAATTTTATGGCCGGGATTTTTTGACTGGCAATTCGCCAGTACTGCAATATTAATAAGCCGTTCACTGCATCAAAACATGTCTTCGGCATTCTTGCACGATACAAATGAATTTTCATAATCCAAGCAGAGGTAAATAAAGTAGATTACCTAAGGTTAAGAACTAAACTAGATTTTCTAGGCCACCATAATTTCTATCACTGCTACCGAATAAAATGTCTGTACTTCGATCTCACATTCTCTCTGGACATTCCAATTTATTTCTGAGTATACAACAAGAGGCTTCCCTGGTGGTCCAGTGGGCTTGATTCCAGTCAGGGAACCAAGAGGTCACACCATCCTAAAAGCATACAGGGATGGGCCTTGTCAGTACTTGGATGGGAGATGACCTAGAAATACCAGGAAATGTAAGCTGTGGCCCACTGGCTAAAGGAACTGCCAAGTCAGACTGAACAATGAAAAAAACAATAATTCAACAAAAAGGGTAAATACATTGTGCAATGCCAAATATGAGGCTGTTCAAGTGAAATAGGTTACCCATAACAATTCTAGCCCTTACAGTTTGTAGGCAGATCATGGTCATTACTTTTTTTCCAGAATAAAACACATTTTATTTCTGTTTTAATGCATTTAAATATATGTAACTAAGTTTTTTTTATAAGTACATGGTGTTTGGAAAAATGCTGGGAGTACACATTGACCATTTGAACTTGATATTAAGCACCGTATAACACTTTATGAGACATAACCTAGGTATGTTGCATTAAGGTGACTACACTTCTAGAAAGATGATAAACCAAACCGACATATAAACACACAGAGTTAAAAAGAACAACTGCTTGAGGGAAGGTGTATGCCAATCACATCACCTGGAGAAGGAGACCTTTTCTGAAAGCAAATGTCACATTGCATACGCACCCAGTTATATAGATCAAATAAATCTTTTGAATTTACTAAATTATCCAAAAACTATTTACATGATTTTGGGACCTACTCAGGGCCGGATCTACCTTTTTGGAGCCCCTAGGCAGTGAAATGAAGGAGCCCCTGCATGCGAGTGCCAATTTTACCTTTTCTGTGCGGATTACTTTCCATTATTCATTCTCATTATTCTCTGGGTTTGTGATGAATTTAACACAGCAATAATAAATAGTCTAGAATAGAAAGACGTGTTGTGTTCTTTCTTATTTTAATAGACTCTTGTCAATTTGAGAACAGAATAAAGAAAACCACTGTTATGCCTAAAAAACTTAAATTGCCAGCAAATACATTTTAAAGTTAGAGGGAAGAAAATAAAGAAAAAAAAATATGACTTCTGTTTTCTTTTACCTACAATATTTATTTATATCTCTTTACATTGCTGACCTGTCAAAAGAAAATGTCTTGTAGTAAATAGCACAGTGCTAGGTGTTGTGGTGATGTCGAGTATGGTTATTTTGTTTTGTATAAATTGTGGGCAATTCTTTTTTGGAGCACTGTAGACCTGGGTAGTAATATCATTTTAAAACATACATTTTAATTAATAGCCTTATAAAATAGGAAACATCTTATCATAGAAAAGCTGGGGCCAAAAGAAATAAATGAAAATTTAAGAAGCACAGCACTGCGCTTGCCCCTCGCACAATCTCTGTGGAGTGTTCCAATGCTTGCACGCAGGCTAGAGCTGCTTTGCAAGGGTGAGACTGGGGGTATGAGTGGGGGCATAGGCGGCTTGGGATGTGACAAACTTCTTTTTCTTTTGATTTGGCATAAAATGAGGCGCCCCTGATTGCGGAGCACCTGTAGGCGACTGCCGACATAGCCTATTGCATAATCCGGTCATGGTCCCAATGAAATTAGTGATGTTTTATTACTGGTTTGTTGAACTCAGGTTTATGAACGAAACGTCTTAGATTAATAATGCAACACCAAATCAATTCTACGCCTAAAGCTAATGGAGATAACATCCTGGTTACTATATTGATTGTAATGGACATCTGTAGAAGAAGAATTTGGGTGGACCTCTTAAGAAAACACCTTTATCTTCTTTAATCCACAGGTTTTTAACATGAACAAAACAATGCAATAATACTGCAAAATCACACACACACACACACACAAAAGAAAAGAAACCTAATCCTTTTGGAACTTTAGATCCCTTGTCCTTTCAGAGAAGGAGGTGAATACTTGCTCTTTCAGGTTTTAACCAGTGATAACAAGGGTTCCAATTGAAAATAGCGATCAATAACATGGCAGTACCTGATCTGATGTTTCATTAGTAATGACTGCTATATATTACCTCTTTTCCCCACAGCTTTATGGCTCATTTTTTTTCCTCACGTATCTAGTTTTTAGTCTGCATCAGTGTATGTGTAAGTATGTATGGTAAATCATTGTATAACAATATTTTTGACACTCTGTAAATAAATAACAGTGGCATCATCTTTATCCCTAAGTGCACTTGCAAAGATTTGTTTTCAAAAAAGAATAATTTGCTTCTTTTACTTGCTTGTAAGAATAAGACAATATCAACTGACTGACTTCTAGTCCAATTTGTTGAGCTGTTTTCTAAACACATACCATAGTTTTCCGAGTATAAGACGACCCCTATTTTTTTGAGCCCAAAATTAAAATAAATTAAAAATGGGTGTGCCCAGATCTGTAGCTAGCTGTGTATGTCTAATGTATGAAAACACACAACACTTCCAAAAATCGGTATATACAGATAGCTCTAAACAAAGGAAGTATAAGAAAACGGTTGAGGCTGGTATGTTCCCGACCGCTAATGCAATTACTGTAGCCCATATGGTGGGGGTATCACTGTCCAAAACAATTTCTAGTGGTAACCCTGGATCAGGGAGGGGGGTCAGCAAAGCTCTATGTTGCTTCCTCTATGTTTGTGGCGGGATAGTCCCCTACATATAGGAAGGAGAGTAAAAAACGGAATATGAGTCCCCCAGAATGATCCCCTCCTACCTGAGACAGCAGAAAAATAGAAGATACAGGGCCAATGTCCCCTGGGCTTGCTTACTACCATCTCTCTGGAACCTGTTTCCCCACGTGTGCAGGCTCCCAACTAATGGCTGTTTGTATACCCCTGTGTGTGCCCTGCGGGCCTATTTGTCCCAGGGTACAGCACCATCTACAGCCAGTTGGCTGTATTCTGTGATAAGATGACCCCCCCCCCAATTTAACAGTCAAAATTTGGAAAAAAAGGTGGTCTTATACACGGACAAATACCTTAATTGCTTGGTTTAGGCTTTCATGTATCATGGTGGCTTACTATTTCTAGAAGAATCTTGAACAGGAAGATTGTCTGTCCCTCCAAAGGGAACTGAACATGCAACTAAAAGGGGCCACTGATGATCATTTTTGTTTTCTTTTGAATAACTAAGCCCACAATTCCTCCTCCCCCTTTGATATGTATTTTATATTTGGTAAGGAAATGTTTAGAAAAAAACTTGGTGTTTGAGAGCGATCTCATTCGCTTGTTGCTATCTGATATGTATGGCATTCACTACATAAATGCCAAAAAACAATGTCAATCTCCCCTCATGCTTTTTCCTCACACAAAAAAATCATAAAGTTAAAACAAAAAAAAGACAGCCTTTACATTTTTATCATGTATATTATATTATTCTTTACTGAAGGGATACATTTTGTCAGTTAGAAGCTTCCTGTGCAAGTCTACCCTCCACCACAGGAAGTTTAGCAACAGCAATTAAAAAGTGATAGATCCCACAGAAGATTAATTACATACAGTGCCTTGCAAAAGTATTCACCCCCTGGCATTTTTCGTGTTTTGTTGCCTCACAACCTGGAATTAACATGGATTGTTTGAGGATTTGCATCATTTAATTTAAAGAACATGGCCACACCTTTGAAGATGTTTTTTTTTAATTTTATTGTGAAGCAAACAACAAATAGGTCAAAAGAACAGAAAAAGTCAATGTGCATAACTATTCACCCCCTAAAGTCAATACTTTGTAGAGCCACCTTTTGCAGTAATCACAGCTCCAAATCGCTTTGGATAAGTCTCTATGAGCTTGCCACATTTTACCACTGGGATTGTTGCCCATTCCTCCTTGCAAAACTGCTCCAGCTCCTTCAAGTTGGATGGTTTCCGCTTGTAAATAGCAATCTTTAAGTCTGACTAGAGATTTTCTATTGGATTGAGGTCTGGGCTTTGACTAGGCCATTCCAACACATTTACATGTTTCCCCTTAAACCACTCAAGTTTTGTTTTAGCAGTGTGTTTGGGGTCATTGTCCTGATGGAAGGTGAACCTCCATCCTAGCCTCAAATCTCGCACAGAATGGTGCAGGTTTTGCTCAAGAATATCCCTGTATTTAGCACCATCCATCTTTCCCTCAACGCTGACCAGTTTCCCAGTCCCGGTTGCTGAAAAACATCCCCACAGCATGATGCTGCCACCACCATGTTTCACTGTGGGGATGGTGTTCTTTGGGTGATGGGATGTCTTGGGTTTGCGCCAGACATAGTATTTTCTTTGATGCCCGAAAAGTTAAATTTTAGTCTCATCAGACCAGAGCACCTTCCTCCATACATTTTGGGAGTCTCCCATATGCCTTTTCGCAAACTCAAAATGTGGAACTCTGCAGCTCCTCCAGGGTTACCTTAGGTCTCTGTGCTGCCTCTCTGATTAATGCCCTCCTTGCCAGGTCCGTGAGTTTTGGTGGGCGTCTGTCTCTTGGCAGGTTTGCTGTTGTGCCATGTTCTTTCCATTTGGTGCTCCTGGGGATCATAAAAGATGTGGATATTTTTTCATAACCTAACCCTGACTTGTACTTCTCAACAACATTGTCCCTTACTTGTTTGGAGAGTTCCTTGGTCTTCATGGCAGTGTTTGGTTAGTGGAGCCTCCTGCTTAGGTGTTGCAGCCTCTGCAGCCTTTCAAAAAAGGTGTGTATATGTAATGACAGATCATGTGACACTTAGATTGCACACAGGTGGACATCATTTCACTAATTCTGAGACTTCTGAAGGTAATTGGTTGAACCAGAACTTTTTATGGGCTTCTTAACAAAGGGGGTGAATACATACGCACATGCAATTTTCTGTTTTCTATTTCTAAAAATAGTTATATGTATATATTTTTCTCATTTCACTTCACCAACTTAGACTAGTGTGTTCTGATCCATCACATAAAATTCAGATTAACAAAACATTGAACTTAAGGCTGTAATGTAACAAAATAGGTACAAAAGTCAAGGGGGGTGAATACTTTTGCAAGGCATACATATACATATATATATATATATATATATATATATATATATATATATATATATATATATATATATATATATATATGGACTACATTTTTAATTAGCTAACTTGGATGACACCTTTTGTATAGAAAAGAAATAAGAAAAAATAAATGATAGAAGGGAGATCAAGTGGATTGGAGTAGAAATAATGCAGTTAGTGAATCTTAAGGCTTGTACAAAGAGCTAGTTGCAGTAATTAAAAAAGACAGCCTGGATATTGTAATACGGAGGTGAGATAAGTGGACTTGTCACATTGGCAACCTCTATGAAATGGGATATATTATTCTTCTGAAAAAGCTCTTAAAATAGAAGTTACTTTTAGCCTTAAAAGAAAGGAGGCAATACTTGATCTCCCTCACATAAAAGATATATAGAGCTAATATCCATAATCCAATGTATATTTGTAATAAGAAAGTCTAATATAAACAGGACTTACTAAATGTTCTAAGCAATGCACAGTATATGCAGCATAGATTTGTTTCTGCCTCGGCACACAAGCCCAAGGCTGAGACCTAGCACAGCACAGGGGGCAGCAAGCTGCAATTGAGTACACTGAAAAATGTTTGTACAGTCACATAAATATCTATATGCAGTGATATGTATGCCTGTAAGTGTACTTGACACTTTGTAGCATACTATACATAAAAACACTTATAATGTGAAGGGGAAAGGAGGAGCTGCAAGTGGGGGTGAACAAATCTAAAAGGCCTAAGGCAGCATAACACCTAAATATCTCTAAGATATACAGTAAATGCCAAGTTTCATAGGGAAAGAAGAAAAGCCAAGATCACCAGGAAAACTTGGCCATGAGAGAGCCAGCATCAAAACCATTTGTTAACCAGACAATGTACATGCAATGCCAGAGGACTTGAAATCAGTATGCGTTTGAAATGAGATTCAGCTCCAGTGTGCGTGATGTTTGAAAACCACAGGCTCATATAGAGGGCTCATTTTTGTCTATACTTAAATGGTCACTTCATCCAGCACTGAATAGATCACATCACTGTAAAGATCCCAGCATGTTGAAATCTTTTTTTAAATACGTGCATTTTTAAATAAATAATAAATAAATAAATAAATAATGTTTATATGTGGGAAAGGCCGGCCACAACCCATGACAGGTCTGAGACAAGGGGGCTTGGTTCTGCTTCATTACTGCAACCAATCAGGTTGCAGGGGTGTCTCCTCGATTCAAGTATACAGTATTTTGACTGACTGAGTGCTTGCCCAGTAGACCTGTGACATCATGAGTAGAGGCTGCTCTTCCTGACCTGAGGCTCTTTCCCTTGGCACCTGTAATACCTCCCATAAAGCCAACTAGCAACAAGTGGAGTTTTGAATAGCTATTCTATGGCTCTTCCAAAAACAGTGTCTTGTAAAAAGTACTCACTTGCACACGCAGGCAGTTACACGGGGGCTCCACTAATCACCTCAGCATTAGCGGTTATCTGTACATGCGATCTTGCTGTTGCAAATACATATCTTGAGCTTGCACATGTACTAATTGTATGCGACTATTTTCAAGACTGTAACTGATAATAAAAAAAAAATCAGGTCCGCAGCACAATGGGGCAGCAGCGTTTGAATTGGCTTTCACTCATGTGTATGGAAAATGACATCCTGAAGACCACTGTCTTCAAGCCAATTATAAAGCAATTCTCTGCAAAGAAATGTTGCAAATATTTGTGTTGAACACTTGATTAATGATAAATAATTCATAGTAATTTCATACTGTGCAATCTCCATCTGTAAGATGAGGAGTACCATTTTTATGTTCAATTTCTTGTTTTTTCAACTTCAGGGCTGATTTTATTTTGCTCAGACATTTGGGTGGATTAATCTCTGCTGTGCAACTTTTTTTTTATGTTTAAACACTGATTTTGTTGGAGAAACAAACATAAGCTTACATTTATTGATGATTTAAATTTGTATTCTTGTGTTTGTGTAGATAGGGCTCCAGTGCACTGCTTTGCCTGGGGGCCTATAATGCTGTTAATACAGCCTTGCCCACAAGGATTTACCCATAGGTCTCCAGCTCTAACATGTGCTTGCACCCTGCTTTCAGTAGACTGCAAGTCCAGTGTTTATGATCATTATTATCATTTATTGGTTCATAGCACTGGAATGGTACCCACCAATGAACATGAACACACCACACTAGAATCCTCCAATATTCTTATAAACTTTTCCCATGGCAAGTAAGGAGTTAAAATATGCAAAGGGTTTATGACCGCTCTGCCTTTGACCCATTACCCCATGAGCTGGTATCATCCAGGTTTCCCCCTCATTCCCCACTGCCCACTATGAATCCAGGTATCTTGCAGGTTTTCCCTCACCTGCTACTCCTGGAAAGCCTGGGATCACACCTTCCTGACCGTTGCTATTCCACATCGGTTATTCTTGTCCAGGTTTCTGCCTCTTCCATTCCCTTTAGATTGTAAGTAGTGAGTTTCCAATCTTGTAGGGTGCTTTGGAAGAAAGCACTTTCTACAAAGATTCCAAACTCAAAACAGGGCCCTCCATTTTCTGCAGCTTGTTGTTATCCCCTGTACCGGGCTATGGAATATGTTGGAGCGTTACAAATAAAAGTTAACAATAATAATTCACAGTGTGCCATCTTACAGTTCTGTCAAAACTAATTGATAATCCAAACTATTTGTAGAATCAAAGAAAAACAATTAAAATAAAAAGCAGCAATGAGCATATCAAGGTTTCCAGAAATTAAATCTTTAATAACAAGTGTGTTCAAACAAAATTGACAATGTTAAAAATAAAAATGGAATTTTCACATGCAGATAGAATTATATCCTGAATAAGATCCTTAAATTGTAATTTACAAGGGATATTTTTTGGCAGTAAGCATTTTTCCTATACATGTAGCCCTTTCATAACAAGAAATTCCTTTAATGCATAATGGAACATTTTTTCATAAAGGATAGTGTGTTAAAGGAAAAAATAAGAACAGAAAGTTTCTCTGTGGCACTGTATATGTACTAATATTTTACATTTCCAAATGTTCCAACATTTCACCCTTTAGTAGATATGACTCACTTGTTAATATGTACGAATACTTTAGTCAGGAAGCAGTGTATTGCGATGTTAAGACAATGAAAGGTATTCTCTTCCAAAGTCTAACTTGCATTAGCTTAGAACCCACCAGCAAAATAAGCTGTTTGACACATGTTGTCCAGTTTAATGGTATCACATGCTACATAGTGCATAGTTTTTTCTAGTACCATTATAACAATAGTATAATTTCATGTAGTCATATTTGTCAATTTGCAATAAAAAGTCAATTTGAAAGTATGTTAAATCAAGGAGAAAATATGTCGGTAAAAAACAACAACATTTTGATAAGAGAGACAAAAGTACATTTAATATTATGCAAATATGGAGTAGCTAACAGTTTAACCCCACTTCTAGTTGTGTAAATTAAAATGTCCTATGCAAAAAAAAAATATATGCTGGGAATCATGTATGTACAAGTTTTGCAAAAACAGTAATTGCAATATCAATATTATAAACAAAAACTAAGCATTAGTGATTACAGTCAGTGATACTTTTGTTCTTGTGTGTTTGAGAGAAGTTCCCTTTAAACTCAAGTTAAACTGGCTGCCGGAAACCGGGTCAAGTTTTGCAATATCTATCATTAACTACCCATTCACTTTACGGAACCATCTAAATACCCATTTGAGTCCGTAATATGAATGCAAAACAATGATGTCAAAACTCTGCTCTTCAAAATACGGACTCAGTTATTTTAAACATGTTAAAAAAATAAAAGGAATGAGTATAGAGTGGAGCAAATTTAAATTCATACACAGACATGCAAAAGTACTTAGTGCAGGAAAAGAAAAACTAGAACAGGTTTTTTTTCCATTTATTTATACTCATCTACTAGTTGCTTACTCCTTTATGAGCAATGGTGGGGCTATTACCATTGCAGCAGATGCAAAGCACCTACATACATTTTTGACTGTTTATTGACCCCCTAAAGGCATCTAGCTTGTATAAGGAAGGGGGGCCCCCACATTATTTTGTACGGGATCCCTCCATTCACTAGCTCTGCCATTGATTACAAGAATGCAATCATACTCACCAGACCCTATAATAATAAGGCCTAAAAAAGGCAGTCCACAAACTAAAATTTGAAAACTACTACAGAGAGAAGTGTGTATAACCTTGTGTAGTATGCTCTTTTTCCAGTCTGTACTGTGGCCTGGTTTATTGAGATACCTGCACCACTATAGCACAAACACTTCCATGCATGGTTTTATATCAGTATCTGTTCCATTAATACTTTGCATTCATCAGGAAATCCTTAGTTGCATGATGAAACATAGTAATCCAATGTTTAAATGCAGAATAAAAAAAAGTCTAATAAATGTTTTTTTTTCTCCTTATTCCCTACCGAACAATTCTTTAGAAAACATTTTGTAACACTAAAGTGGCCCTTTAGGATGCCAAAGTCAAGGTTTTTAAAAAGGTTCCTGCTGCCCCATAACCTTTTAAATTATGATACATAAATGAATATACAAAATGCTGGCTCATAAAATGAGCTGGCTCCTCCCAATCCAGGCTGGCTCTTACGTTTACATAAAATTTATCAGCCCATGCCTTAAATATTACCAATATAATATACGGTATTTTAAATTCGGATTATTTTTACACATTAATATTTGAAGACTTATGAAGCGCGGTTTGGTACCTTACACCATTAGAGACCTAAATGACAGACTAAACAGGGAAAATTCTATCAGATCTGATGGGGGCACTATAGCATGTAAAAGGCTCTAATGTGATACATCCCAACCAGCACAGAATATTACACACAGCACTCACTGAAAGGAAATGTGAAGATTTTAAACAAAATGTAACCCATGAGAATAAAAGCATTTTAGAGAAAAATGTAAATGTAGCCGACTCTGCTTTTGTCATGGGGCCTTTCATCCTGGACAGTCGTTTGACCTGCTGAGTCTTGCACACCCAGTTAGTTTTATAGGTTCGAAATAATTGAATAGAGATGTTATCTGAAACAGAGGTTGCTTCCATTCCTTTAAAGTATCTGTTAGAAACAAAACATTTATGCCACCATTAAAGGCATATCTAAGATTTCTGGATTACTACATTTCTGCAATCCTTATGCAAAAAACATCCTTAATATATGCAGCACATTATGTTGATGCTCCCAGGGGTGCCAACAAAGGCACATGATACCCCCAATCAGCATGGAGCATTTGAGAACCAATTTTAACTATTTACTAACCTGCTCTGACTTCCTCAGCCAATAGGAGAGCATTGAGGTCATCCCCAAAGTCACTGCTGGGATGTGACCCTCCCGATTGCTTCCTGCTGCAGTCTCTGCTGTGAACACGCCCACACCATAGATCAGCACAGACAGAGCAGCTGTGTGTGTGTGAGAGACCTGCAGCATTTAGTAATAAGTGCAGTCACATCCCAAGTGAGACAATTTTTGTACAGTAAGAGCCTTTCCCTGAAACAGCAGGGAGATGAAGCCGAGAAAGTGCTGGCAGAAATCTGCCCTTACAGTCTCAGTTCTTGTATTGAGCATGCCAGAAGCCACGGAGGTGAATATTGATACAATGCATTAGTCTGCTTCTGATTGGACACAGCTAAATATGAATTGTACGCTAATTTAGCTAGGATTTTCTAGGTACACCATCAAATGCAACTGCCAAAAACCATAAGAACTTTTGCTAACTTCAAGGTAAGCTAATTAATGATTTATGTTGGGATTTTTTCATGCAAAAAAAAATAAAATGTTTCCATACACTACTAGAGTAGATGGATTTATAATCCAAGAAATTATATATGCAAAATGTAATCGTTAAAAAAAAAAAAAAAAAAACATATTATCAATATACTAACATGAACAGCCTGCAGTACTCTTCCCCTGTACTGCTCAACCTCATCTCATCATTTTACTACCTTCATTTGCTCATCTGCCAAAATATTCAGCTTTTATTTTTCTAGGTTATGGTGACTGTTATAGTGTCTTGACTTGTATCTGGATTTCACATTCATGTTAAGTTTAGTTTTAGCACTGGGAGTCCCACTGGGAATCATTTAGAGCACAGCTGAAGCCCAGAGGCTTTGTAGCTTCATTCTGACTACATCTGAGATATGCAGCAGATGGAGCATGTATGACCTGAATTATAAAAAAATGCTTTTGCACATTTCAAATTCTAAGTATTAAAAATATACAAACACAAATGAGAAATTAAAATAAAACCTGCTAATACCTGACAGGTGAGAACAAGAGACTTCATGAAAATCCAAATGTGAAACCTGCATTTAAATGAAACCAACGAGCCACATATACTATTAATCTCCAATCTAACATTAGCAGCACATTTTAAGATATGCCTAATAGCTTCCAACATTTAATTCCAAAAACTAATACAACTTGTGCCAATTTCTCTATTATAATCTATATTCAACTAAAACCCATTAGGGAAAAAGTCTTAAAAGCAGAAAAATTCCATTAGAAGTCTAAAGTAGCAATGATGCCAGCGGAGTAATAATGCGGGTTATTGCCCCAAAATGACAACAGCATCCTCTGCATGTTTTTTTTAAAGCTAGTGTACACAAATAATAATGTATTGCCTTGCAAAAGTTTGTATTTAGAACAGGAAATAATATGTGTATACACCATATTCAAACTTAATGAAAATGATATTTGTAATCTCAATTTTAGTCCAGGATTGATGAAATCCCAATAATAACACATTTTAAGTCATGTACTTTAGTAATGTATGTATGCTCACTAAATTTATGTATTGTAGCTTAAAGTAAAAATAGCATTTTACCTCAGGAGCCTGCCATTTTAGAATGGTGTTTATTTGTATTCAGGATGTAGTGTTGTTGAGTCCTCAAATCCCTTCAGGAACTACAGCCCGAGGAAACACACAGAAAAACAACTTTAGTTCTGCACTTACTTAAAAAAAATATGTAACCAAGTTTACAATTCAGCCAGTCAAAAAAATAAAATTAGGGCATAATACTTTACTGTAACTTCAATTGCTAGGATATAAACAGATCCAGATTTAAGCACTTCTAATCATTCACTGGAGAGAGAACCAGAAATAGTATAGGAGAAAGAGACTGGAAAATATAATGCAAAAGGGGTAAAGAAAACCTATAAAAGGAAAGAAACTATTGAAGAGAGGATCAGGAAACAACAACAGGAGGATAGAATGATAGACAGACACATAAAAGAACATAACTGTACAGAGACATGGAACATTACATTCATGTACACACAGGAAAGCCAGCAATTAAGAGTTTTTTTTCTTCATGCAAATGTATGTGACAAATACATTCCCTGGTTAACACATTCCATGCTAAGGTGTATGAGTGAAGTTGTCCCAAGTCTCACGGATATATTAACCATTTCTTCTTTGGAGTTCTGCACTGCAATATTCACAAGTACATAAGGCAGACACACTTTACATTCATTTTAAAATCATTTTTTTTTTCCACACTGTTGACATTTTGATTTGGGAATATATACTTACTGAAACAGAGTTCAATAAGGCTTTTTTTTATATTTAAATCGTGTGTGTGTTCATGTAGATAGTTGTGACATTTTGACATTATGCGCTCCATGCATCAAAATGGGGCCAAGACTAGAAGCAGACGTGGCTGAAAGAACAAGCCATCAAGTTAAATTACACACTTTTAGCCAAATGGTCTAAGTGTATTCAGCAACTTGACCGAAGAAAAAAAATGATGGTGTTCTTTAAGTTATTTAGCTAAATTGGCTACTTACACTTTAACGTTGTATAATTATAAAATATATGCGAAGATATGCAATTTTTATGATCTTTACACTAGTTTATCAAATCACAAGCAAGTGCATGCTAGAACCATAACCACAATGAGCATGAATATGGATGATGATTTGCAGCTTGCACAATACATGCACTAAGACAACATTATTAAAAAGACATATCCTAACACTGTCATGCACATATCAGTAATAGATCCCCCTGGCTGCAAACCTATATGGAAGAGAGTACAACACAATGAGTTGAAATATCTGGGATGAGACAAAAAACATATATTATCTTTATTAAATCTAATAACAGATAGACTGGTTTAGATTTCTCAGTGAGCCTTCAAGAGATGTGTAATTAAATATTTTTACTTTTACTTGCAAACAGAAAAGTGTACATTATTTAAACCTTTGATTGGTTTACTAGATTGGACTTTAACTGTAAGCCCAGACGCAATACTAAACATGAAAAAGGAAATATACATATACACTTCAATATCAAGTGGCATGCAGCCCCTTTTAACCTAGCAATCAATTTGTTTATTACGTCTAAAAAATACATTTGCAGAATATTCTGCAAGGCATTCTAACACAATACCTCGGCTTAAATACAATTTGCTTCTTCATTACTTTCATCTCTGCTCCAACCACATGCCATACAATCCAAACACACTTTTTGAGCCCTTGCAGTACAAATCTCAAGGCCATTTCAAAATTAGACACATGTTGATTTTCACCAAAATAAAGACTACCTCAAAAACTCCACAAGATTTTTTTCCTAGAAATGTAACATCTTCCGACCAGATTGTTGATTTTGTATGAAATGTACTTATACCATTGTGATAAGGTAGTAGTACCATTACTGCTGCAAAGCACTGTGTGCAGACTGTGCTATAAAAACAGAAAAGGTTTCCATCAAGTAATTGCTGGCAAGAAATTGCCTAATTGGGCAAGAAATACTTATTTTCATATTTTTAAAAGCATTGCATTGTCAGGTGAAAAAAGCCCAAACACTGTTACATTACTTTATTTTCAACGGTCAAACAAAGGCGATTTAAAAAAAAAAATATATATATAAAACAAACAAACATCCACAGTCAATGGAGAGCATGGGAAATGGTCCATCAACTTAAAAGATTACTCACTGATTCTGGAAATGCAATATACCACCTTGGCTCAACAGACACCAAGGATACGTACAAGTTCAGGATCTGCAGTTGCTTTTACACTATTGCCACTTAATAATCAAAAATAATAATAATATTAAAACATGCTTGCTCTTGAATTAGCATAATGTAAGATCAAACCCATAACGTATATTGAAAAAGAAAAATGCAGACAATAGATAAGGCAAAAAGCAGAAGGCCCTGAATAATAATGAGAATGGAAGCCCAATTATCCAGCACAAAAAGATATAGGGAGCTATGTGTCAGTGCTATAATGTACACTGCTGTATACTTCACTCCTACACACAACATGCAAAACCATTTTATGAAGCATTTTATGAACACAACAAAGTAAAACTGTACAATTATTAAAGTAGTATCTCACTTGATATTAAGACTTGATACAACAAATGACTTCTCGCACCCCTTCCTTTCAGCCTTGCGTCTCATTTCCTCAACATCATTTTCTCAGTCCACATCATTTGTCTTAATATTAATAACAACAACTTTAATCTCACAGAGGTCCATTTCCTCTGTTATTATGTCCAGACGAACAATAATCCTTATGAACCCCATTTAATGAGAGTCGACGATTTCTGTGGCTGGCATGAAGACCATACATTACTTCAATTAGTGAACTGCTTTGCAGTGAGTTAATAGTGCCCTCAACCCAACCATAATGACCATCATAGTTTGTTATGATCTCCCTACATCATCTAGAAGAGGAGTGTGTCCAGGGCCCCACCCCACCATTGAAACACATGGTTCAAGCTTTGGGTTAATAAACTCACTGGAAATTCCCCAGCAATGTGAAGAATAGTCATTATTAGAAGCTGAATAGTAATCTGGCAGAATTTAAGAACCTCATAATAAATGTCATAACACAAAACTAAAGCACATACCCAGTGCTAAAAAGTAGAAACCTTATCATTTTGATTTCACAATAAAACCCAAATACATAATTACAGTAATATGGATGCGGCTGTCATTACAATAACAGATCAAATACTAAAGATTATTTTGACTAACGTCATTAGATTTGCCTTTTAACATGAACAGGTTTCATTATTTAATTGCTTCCCAACTAAAATTGTTACATACTTTAAAAAACTAAACTATGTGTAGGAGTTTATGAAGTTGAGACATCTTGAAACCCTGTCAACGTATCTACTAGCCTGGAAAAAACAACAGTTTCTGAAGTAGAAAATCTCAATATTTTATAAAACATCTCCTACAAATATTTAATGACTGTACTTCAAAGACTGCTCATACTACTGTACCCCAGAATGGCGTTTAAAGCATGTGTGTGTCAAATACAGACTAGTGAATATTTCCTATTTCCCCTACAGCTCTGTCTTAATTTGAATACCAGAGATAGAGTCATTTTAAATGCATATATTACCCCATCCTAGATATACCAATTAATATTGCCAAATGCTGTACATGCATTAGAATGTATCAAGATCTTTTATACAGTTTTATAAACTAAGAAATTACTTAAAACAATTTACACTTAAATGTGAAACTCACACTCTAGTATTCTGAATGAAATCACTGCATTGGTATATTTCTTCGATGTACAGTCCATGATACTTTATAGCATACAGTAGATTTCCTCTGACTTCCCCAATATACTCTCATGAAACAATGGTTTCAAACCTTCTTAGCCAGAGGCTGCAATGCTATGCTTCACTGCAATGGCCTCTTTTGTAACACAGATGCTTAAAAACAGAAACCCTAATGCAGATTTCCATTGTTTTGCTCTTTATCTTAGCCTACTGTTCAACTAATTTGTAATGGTTTTCTCCACATTTAGCGATTTTTAGAAAGCAGTATACCTATATCTTGGCGCAATAGTCTGCCTTCCCTTCAACAAAATCCCTTTTATTTAACTCCCTAATTTATTTATTAGGTGTCTGAACAGAAGCACTAGGAGTACTCAACTAATATCAAGTTCGGTACTTGCTTTTTCATCACTTGTTTCTTCCAAAAGACATACAATATCACAGACTTATTTTCACCTGCCAAAAAGGAAACCTTAAAATGTAACATCAATGTAATAGCTTTATTGCAAAGAGATGGGCAATTTTCCATCATGGTTCACAAATGTGATGTGTAAATCGTGCATCACTGTTTAACATTTCAGTAACACATACGCCTATAAAAAGTGACATGATTTAATGGATAGAACTTAACGGACTAGAACATTCAGTCTCACCTATTTCATAAGCACCTGAAAAAATATAAGATATTTATAAGGAAAGACAAAAACATAAAAAAAAAAAACAATCCATTATAGCAGTACAGTTTATCGCAGTACCACTAGTAAAAATCATCTTCGTAAGAGAGTCATGTCAATTGTTACGATAAGACCTGAGATGTAGGCAAATCATTATTGTTTATTATGGTGTTTAATGGCTAATGTAACCATGTTTCCTCATTTCTTTCAGTAACTGCCTTACTGGTTAATTATATAAGCAATCTCAAATGAGAAATATTCACTTCTCTTCATCCGTCTAAGAATAGCTTTTCTCAATATGCATTTTAAATCAAAAGAAGATACATAAAGATTTTAGGCTCAAGAAAGACATTGCTTGGTCAGTATGTCTGATGTATATGGCCATAGTACAAATGATCTAAGTAGAATACAGTCTTCCTATTCTACAGTCAAAATACCACAAGTCCTGTTCAAAGGAGAAATGATGACTGTGCATGCAATCTTCATTAACTCTAACCACGCTGCTAGGTAGGGACACCCCACTTATAGGGCAGATTCCTTTATGAAAGTCCCCACCATGCTTTAATTGGTATATCTTCAACAGTCTGCGAAGCTGCTGTGTACGTCTTTGCTTGCGTTGTGACATTGCCCTAGTCTAAAAAACCCAAAAATGGCAGAGAGGCGACACTTGTCTCAGCCACAGGAAATCACAGTGAAGCGCTTTGAAATGCAAGACATGTTGTGGAGGACAATTCCAAGGAGGAAGACCAAGACACATGCTACCAAGATCACAGTGCACACTCCAGACCAGGTAGAACTTTTGACAACTCCTCTCCGTTCATGCTCTTCTTCTGCGATATCCTGGGGAATGCTTCCTTGCAAAGGCTGCTGTTCCATTGGCATGGTCACAACTGTGACTGGTTTCTGCTGATTTCCAGGTAGCAGTCGGCAGCCAATGTCACCAGGTAATAAGGCCCTTTCCTTAGAGACAGGCAAAGGCCACATGTAGCATCCATTGCTAGGCAGTTTAATGAAGACTGGGGTGTTTTCTGAAGTGTGAGGAATAGCAATCACAGCAACCACATCTGGGTCATCAGGCAGCTGCGACACAGAATATCCAGGTGGCAGCTTTGTGACACCTCTGCACCAGGGACATCTTAAGTCTTTCTGACTAGCCCTCATTTGTTGCAGGCAGACTGAACAGCAAGTGTGTTTACAATCAAGCAACTTTGGCCTTCTCCGGGGACTATAATAGTTGAAACAAATTTGGCATTCCAGTAGAGAATCCTGGGATAGAGTCTCCATTGTAACCTTGAGTAAATTCCTTAGATATTTGAGCTTGAACTGTTGTTTTACTTGAAGACTTCAATATGCAGGGTTTGCAGTGGTCTAGATTTTAGTCAAGCTGCAGAAGGGAAGAAGAAAAAAAAAAATTAAATATCAACTTATTAGTAGGTGACTCAGATTTAAAGAAGTATTGTCCTATCATATTTTTCTAGAATACATTTGAAAGAGCTGGTTTTAAGATACATTGTTATTGCATGTAAACAAGCACAGCACTAGATAAGTTGATCTATGAATAAATAACTTACTCCTAGACCAATGATTTCCAAACCTCTCCATGTGGAACGCCAAACAGGCCACGATTAAAGGGTAGCACTGTGTGAATGCAGGCAAGGCAATTAATATTAAACATGTTCTTGAGGCTGTAATTGCCTCAACGGTATTCACACAGTGCTAGCAAGAAATACTGGCCTGTTTGGGATTCCCAGAGGAGTAGTTTGGAAACCACTATACCAGAATGACAAGTGATGCTCTCAAATCAGAGCATGTCAGAGGGAGATTTTGATACTGCTGCAAAGCTGCATTTTCTCTGAATTACTTTAAGCTCTGCAGCACTAGTTTTTACTCTAAACTAAACAAAAAAGAGACGCCTGTGTCCCTTACATTATTAGCTTACAACTGAAAACCATTTTCGTTAAGCAAAGTCAGGATGTGACAATATTATGTAAAATTTAGGAACCAGACAGGCTAGTAAGAAGTTCCCAGGATTTGTCAAGGCCTTAGCACAGTTGCATCTCTCCTGCAACGTATGATAATTTTACCCAAATTAGATGATAAATTATTTTTAGTTGTAATCTGGTTTAAAACAAAACAACAATAAAAATTGTACTGTATAGCCAAAATGCTCCAATAATAAACAAATATCCACTAGAAGTACCAAATGCATACCAAAATAGCAAAAAAATATATTGGAGAAAAATGAAAATTTGCAAATGTATTCTGACACACAGTTTACAGTACATAATCTAGATGCAGTGTGTTATCTTAATACGGAAATAGTGAAAAGATCATCAACTGCAGCAAGTACAGCTTCTCCACTTGATTTTGACTGTTTGGCATGATGATGCAGGGCAGAGTCTGAGTTCAGGTTCCCTTAAATGTTTGACAGTAGATATACCAAGCTGCATATATGCGTGATTACACAAAGGTACAATGTTCAAAGTCCTTGCTTGTAATATGCAAGCTTGCACATTTTTTCCCATTACTGCTATTCAAAGTTTAAAATATCACATCCACTTACATTTCCTGTGCATGTAGAAAACATTGTGGGATTCAATAGGGGGAAAAAACAAACATAGACATCGAAATATCTGAATCCAAAGCCAAATTGCATGAAAAAAAGAGAAGAGGATAGAGAAATACACATAATTGTATATTAAGATTATTATTTCCAATGAGGGAGATTCTTCCTTGCCATAACAATGCACCACACTCTTTATGAGAGCTTAGATAGGGATCAAACCAGTTTAGCACTTTATATGTTAAGATCTGTCAAGCATTCTTAACAAATCCTAGGAGCCAGGACGCCTAAATATTTTCTTCTGGTTTCAACGTTTTGAGTCATTACAGGAGCCATCCAGTTAGGAGCCAGATACATTTCTCGACCCCTGAGCTATAGCATGCCCTGGATTTTAGCTGGAAGATTTTTTTTTTCTCAGCAGCTTCTGCCAAATGACCTCTCTTTTAACCATGCAAATATATAGACTTTCTATCTCAAACACCCATCTTGCCTTACTATTGCCCAAGAGTTAACATATTTAACAGTATAAATGTAAACGCACGGTTCTTTTTTTTGGATATATATGGATAAAGTAAATATAGACCTTATTTATTGACAAGAGAGATTTATGGACAAAACACAAAACAAGAGTATACAGAATTAATGCATTTAACTGTAATTAAACAGTTAATGTGACTTCGGATATAGAAAAAAGATAAACAGATAGTACAGGTATTTTTACAATTAGCAAAAAAGTGTATAAAAAGGATTATACTTTTAAATCAGACTAGCCTTATACGACTTCTGGTATTTTTTTATTGCAAAAGTACCTGTACTCTTCATTTGTTCTACTGCCAGATGTAAAAGATAGATAGATAGATAGATATACATCACCTTGCATCTGCGATATACCTAGATTGTGTGTGTGTGTGTGTGTGTGTGCGCTCACCACCCAAACACACATATGTGTAAATAAAAGTATTAACCTGCAAAAAGAAAACAAATACAATTGGAGCCCATGCCATTACAATGTTGGCCACCCATCCCTGGTAATAAATGGAAGGTAGGGCAGTAGGCATTTGATTGGTCAATATTTCAAGATAAAGGTCTGAACCAAAATGTGTTATTGTCAGAAAGTGTAATTTTAGTCAATAACATATTTTGATTATTTTCTTTTAGACATTAACTATTCAAGTATAGTTTATTTCTCAGTCAATGACTTCCAATTCATTTGTTATAAAATATACTAGAATACCTATTAAATAGAAGTCTTATTTAGAAGGCGACCAGTAACAGAAGCAAATGCACTGCTCTCGCAGAAATAAAACGTAGATTCTTAGAATGTAACCGAAAATTGTAATTATTCCACAGGGCTTTGCAAAAATACACAATGTTTCCAATATTTTGAAGTGCTCATTGGAAAGGAGTTTAGCTATTCTTGCATTTAACATGAGCTAAAAATAACTATATACAATATCAATATACTTTAGACAACTTGTCATAATTTGTAAATAGAGCAGCAGCTGCGATTTTCTATTCTTGCCACTCAAAACTAAATATAAAGCTATTGTTTATTATATGTAAAAATGTACACACACACACAAACATTTGATTTCCTTTCACCAGTTTGATTAAAATGAAAGGAGACACTACTACTCTACATAATTTTCAGCCAATAGTGCAGCGCTTAATAAAAAGTATATGATTGACTCCATATTTCTTCTTTACATACACCATACGTTAACATTTTGGCATATGATCCCGTTGAGTGGAGACGACTCCTACAGAGTGTCTTCAACCCTTGCCAAAAATATTTATTGATTTTTTTAACCATTTTTTACAGGTAGTTAAAGTATAAAGGATACCCTTTATTGCAGATTGTATGATGAAAAGCTTTGTTCGTCAACTCTTGTGAGAGGAGATATTTACTACTTAGATCAGAAAATCGTTGAGTTTTCAATTTTGCATGGTGCTTTGGGGAAAGCACTATAGACACCGGATTCTAAGCTCAAAGGACCCTCCATCTTTTGTAATGTGTTAATACTCTTTTGCCTTGATCACAATGTATGTATAGTGCTACAGAATATGTTGGCGCATTACAAATAATACTAAATAATAATAATAATTGCATGGAATGTCTGAACACATTGTCCATAATCCAAAAATCTCACCCTCCATATGGTATCTGTATACCATCATTGATAAGAAACTCAAACATAACAACTTCAACATTATCTTTTGATGGACCTAATATGGCACAAAAATAGAATATGTACCTCATTTTTGGCACCAATCTCTCCCAGGTGAGAAGTTATTACAAACATCAAAATAAACTTCCAAGTTCTCTAAAAAGGGTTCAAATGAAGGTACTGTTAAAGCTTCCAAAAATCCCTTGGACAATAGAAAGCATTTGGTACATGGATTGAGCCTCATCCATTACACCAGCCCTTTTAAGCACAGGGTAAGGGAAGGAGTTCTTCAACTGAAATGGCAACATTCAGCATGCGATCGCTTCTAACCTTTCAAGATTATATTCCCATATACAATGCCAACTTAAAAATGACATTTTAATAATTTCTTCATACAGATATGAACTTTTTAAAAACTATTTCTGTGACCTTTAGAGCTATTTATCCCTGTCCATGCTGGAGGGAAATGCCAGATAAAGAGCATGTCTACTTTTGTGTTATGCTCTGACACAATTCAGTTTTTGACTGGACATTAAGTTTACTTGCTGCCTTTACTATATCTTCTTTGTAGTTTCCTTTTGTCCTATGGGTCTCCCTAACCAGACAGTGGCATTTCAAGTAGATATAAGATTATCTACTGCAGGAGAAGTCAAGTATATGGTTTCCCAAAATTCATCAAAGTCTGAATGTCTTCATGAAAATGAAGTCGAGGTCCCGAATCGATATGTTTATTTGGTTACACATACAGATATTTTCATATAGTGTCATTCAGTAGAACACAGTTTACAAATGAAAGGTGACATAGTAGTATAACAGTAGCATACCTTCCTTACAATAGTGGTCAGGATAATTATGGTACTAGGAAGGGGTACAACAGCCATTAATGAGGTCAATTGTTTTTAAATTATATTTTAGGACTTAAGCTTTGATGTTTGCGCGTATATTTTTTTTATGTTAATTAATGTGAACTAAATATGAAAAGCGCTTATACTGGCATTTAAAATTGGGATCACTAGTGTACTGTGGTAGTGAACATGGTCAGAACTGTCAAGCAAAGAAAAAAAAGGGGGAGAGGGATGCAAAAATGGCACAAAGTGAAAACAGCTAGCATTATACCCATTTGGCTCTGTACGCCGCAATGTCAATGTCTTTAGAGAGAGGCCAATCCTAAATTTCTATTTTCCCCAAAGTATGTGTGAAGGTTATAGGTATGGATCATATGTTTAGAGCATTCATGGAGAGTGGCCACCTCATGAGTATATAGATCGGGAGGACAAATGGAGAGCAGTTAGTGCCACAGCGATATAGCTACTGAAATGGAGTATGAACATTTTATTTAAAATTAAGCTTTCAAAAAATAATAATAATAATAATAATAATAATAATAATAATATATACACAGACATTATATATATATATATATATATATATATATATATATATATATATATATATATATATACACATATACACACACACACACACACAGTGGATATAAAAAGTCTACACACCCCTGTTAAAATGTCAGGTTTCTGTGCTGTAAAAAAAATGAGACAAAGATAAATCATTTCAGGACTTTTTCCACCTTTAATGTGACCTATAAACTGTACAACTCAATTGAAAAACAAACTGAAATCTTTTAGGTGGAGAAAAAAAAAAAAGAAAAGAAAAATAATGTGGTTGCATAAGTCTGCACACCCTCTTATAACTGGGGATGTAGCTGTGTTCAGAATTAAGCAATCACATTCCAAATTGTGTTAAATAGGAGTCAGCATACACCTGCCATCATTTAAAGTGCCTCTGATTAACCCGAAATAAGGTTCAGTTGCTCTAGTTGGTCTTTCCTGAAATGTTCTTGGTCACTTCCCACAGCAAAAGCCATGGTCCACAGAGAGCTCCCAAAGCATCAGAGGGATCTCATTGTTAAAAGGTATCAGTCAGGAGAAGGGTACAAAAGAATTTCCACAGCGTTAGAAATACCATGGAACACAGTGAAGACAGTCATCATCAAGTGGAGAAAATATGGCACAACAGTGACATTACCAAGAACTGGAGCTCCCTCCAAAATTTATGAAAAAAGACAAGAAGAAAGCTGGTCTGAGAGGCTACCAAGAGGCCTACAGCAACATTAAAGGAGCTGCAGGAATATCTGGCAAGTACTGGTTTTGTGGTACATGTGACAACAATCTCCCGTATTCTTCATATGTCTGGGCTATGGGGTAGAGTGGCAAGACGAAAGCCTTTTCTTACGAAGAAAAACATACAAGCCAGGCTACATTTTGCAACACATCTGAAGTCTCCCAAAAGCATGTGGGAAAAGGTGTTATGGTCTGATGAAACCAAGGTTGAACTTTTTGGCCATAATTCCAAAAGATATGTTTGGCGCAAAAACAACACTGAACATCACCAAAAGAACACCATACCCACAGTGAAGCATGGTGGTGGCAGCATCATGCATTGGGGCTGTTTTTCTTAGTTAAGATAGAGGGTATTATGAACAGTTCAAAATACCAGTCAATATTGGCACAAAACCTTCAGGCTTCTGCTAGAAAGCTGAACATGAAGAGGAACTTCATCTTTCAGCATGACAACGACCCAAAGCATACATCCAAATCAACAAAGGAATGGCTTCACCAGAAGAAGATTAAAGTTTTGGAATGGCCCAGCCAGAGCCCAGACCTGAATCCGATTGAAAATCTGTGGGGTGATCTGAAGAGGGCTGTGCACAGGAGATGCCCTCGCAATCTGACAGATTTGGAGTGTTTTTGCAAAGAAGAGTGGGCAAATCTTGCCAAGTCAAAATGTGCCATGCTGATAGACTCATACCCAAAAAGACTGAGTGCTGTACTAAAATCAAAAGGTGCTTCAACAAAGTATTAGTTTAAGGGTGTGCTTACTATTATTATTTTATTTTTATATTTTTTCTTCCCTCTACCTAAAAGATTTTAGTTTGTTTTTCAATTGAGTTGTACAGTTTATAGGTCACATTAAAAGTGGAAAAATTTCTGAAATGATTTAGCTTTGTCTCATTTCTTTACAGCACAGAAACCTGACATTTTAACAGGGGTGTGTAGACTTTTTATATCCACTGAGTTGTATTGTTTTGTCTTCAAATGTGGAAAAAACTAAATTATATAAAGACTTCTGTATAGTATTATAAAAACAAACAAACAAAAAAAAGCTGAAAATTACCTTTCATTTAATCCAGTAAATGCACTTGTTTTTTTAGCTATTATTTAGCTTTCATGAATATTAACGTCCAGGACTGGTTATGTCTAAAAAAATGTAGTTACTGTTTACACTGTAACAAACATGTCAATAATATGACCTACCCTATACCGGTTTCATAAAATGTAACAGCCAACAAACATATTGATGTTCAAAAATAAAAAAAAACTGGAAAACTTAGTATGAAAGCAGTTACTTTCTCTAACTTCTCAGAAAAAAAAAAATCAATTTAATGGAATGTATGCTATTTCAACATCTGGCGCTGCACATTCAACCTTGAGTCTAAAAAAATTTCAACCAGAAGGTGGCTCACAAGAAATGTAGATAAAGAATTGCATCATAATATCTATAAAAAAAATGATTTCAAACTTTCGTGTGTTAAAATGGAAACTTCTTTCTTTGTTCCATATTGAAAACTTCAAATGGAAGAAGGTGCATGTGAAAAGAGAAAGTGACTAGGTAACTGGTAATGTTTACGTAATAGAACTCAGATGGCACACTAAAGTAAAGATCAATATAAGCAACCTTCAATTTATTAAATTTAAAAAAATGCTTCAATTTAAAAAAGGTATATAGAAGTTTCCTGGGTTTTAAAATGTTCTCTAACAAACAGCCACAGATTACCAGAAACAATTGTATATTGAAAAGTTCAGTTTATTTACAGATTTATGTGCAGCAGAGTGAGAAAAAAAAAAAAGAGAAAAAAAAGCAGCAACAGTCACCCAATTATGCTCAGCTGCTGCCTAGTTAGCCGTGACAAACAGAGAGAGGAAAAAACAGCAGCAGTAGTTCATATACAGAATGGACTAACAGCTGAAGTGGTAATCAAATGTGGAATGTGTTGCGGAGAGAGATAGAAGGTGCTATGCATTTTCATGTAACATGGATATGTGCCAGACTACAAATCCCATGCCGCTTTGCAGCAGAGACAGGATCCCCATACGTTGATACAAATGTTGCAGCTGTCTGACTGATTGGCAAAAAACAGTTATGCTAATTTAGCCAGGGTTTCGAGGGGGTGTTTACTCTAAAATTCCAGATAAAGTCATTTTGCTAACTTCAAGGTAAGTTTTTAAATGTTTATTTTGGTGTTTGCATACACTACTGATTCATTCATAATCCAGGAAACTTAGATAGGCCTTTAAGATGGAACTTTTATCTTTTTCAGTAACTGTGTTTTTATTTAAAAAAAATTAAAAAAAAAATCAGTACAATGTACATTATACCAAGTTTTATTTTTGTTGTGAATACAGTACATAAAAAGGGACACTGAAGTCAACATATGCACTCTGTACCAACATACAGATGGCGGAAAATCATGAGGAAAAGTTGTTTAAGGTTTTTAAAATTGATAAAGCATTAAACTTGGATATTATATGTTTTGTGATTGCATGTGTAGCCCATAAAGCTCTCTGACAAGTCTGTGTTTACAGTATAATAAAGCTCAGACTGTAACTTTGACTACCAAAATCATGATATCACATGCAGACATGTAAAAAAAACAAAAAAAAACAATACTTGATACAGCTTTAACTAAGCTCCAAACATCCACATATACTACAGGGCTTACTATACCCTACATTTAATCTTTATATGGATATTTAACCATTCCCCTTTCTTTAACTATATCATTCTGCTTCTCTGTTCAAATGTACCAGATTTGTATTTACAGATATAAAGCCAATATTTACTAGACTTACATGAAGCCTGATCAAGTGAAAGAGCACCTGATGTGTACTTTTTATGCATAGATTAACATAGTCTTTAATTAAACCTTTTTTTTTTTTAAAACATTGGTGGAAGAGTTCAGCTGACAATATTTGGCACCCCCTTTCCCTGCACTTTAAAAAAAAAAAAGAAAAAAAAGAAGAAAGAAGAAGAAAGAAGGAAAAAGAAAGAAGAAGAATAGTTTAATAAAAATATTATTTTCTTATCAGGGTCTACATAACTATTCACAAACTAACACTTATCCGAGACTTTATATTTTCGAACCGATAACATGCAATATTAAAAATGTTTGTGACTTTTATATTATATAATTGTGCTGTAACATTTCTAAGAATGTAACCTTGTATTACATAATCTAGATATGTATACCATGTTATGTCTCTACTCCGGATAAAAAATTGACTGGGAACAAAAAAAGATAATATCACAATAAGTACGTTAGCTTCAATAGTTTCTCTAATAAAATGCTTTCATGCCAATAGCATAATTCTCGGCTTATGCTCAGTTTTACTGCACACGTAACAAAATGTTAAGTGTTTTCAACTACACATTTTTATGGAGACTTCCAGCACTAAATAATTAAAATGAAGCTACATTTTATTTGTTGTTGTTCAGTCGTGTCCGACTCTCCATGACTCTATGGACCTCACCATTGCAGGCGCAGCTTGTGTCTGGGTGTGCTAATCCATAAGGTTTTCATGGCAAAAATACTGGAGTGGCATGCCAGTTCCTTCTACAGTGGACCGCAATGTGTCTAACCTCTCTGCCCATCTTGGGTGACCCTACATGGTATAGCCCACAGCTTCATTGGAGGTACACAAGCCCCTTCACCATGACAAGGTAGCATTTCAGAAGCTAGACATTCTTATAAATGAACATTTATTATCACATATAATAGTTGTCAAACTGCGATTCGTCGTCACGCTTGCGACAAAATCGCAGTTTTACAACTACGACCGATCGCAAAGCCCCGCGCATGCGCACTGCGCTAGGCGCGCGCATGTGCACTGCGTGGCATTAGGTGTGCATGTGCATTGCGCCGGTCGCGCGCATGCGCGTTGCACTGCATTAGCCACGCATGCGTACTGCGCGGTCGTGCGCGTTGTGAACCACGCACAGCAAGGGAGGAAGAGGCACACTGGAGGAGGTGAGGCACACAGGGGAGTGAGAGGAGGGGGAAAAAATACAGGGGAGGGAGAGGAAGAGGGAAAAGACACAGGGAGGGAGAAAGAGACAGACAGGGAGGGAGAAGAAAGAGACAGACAGGGAGTAGGGAACAGACACAGGGGAGTGAGAGGAGGGGGGGGGAAGAAACAGTGGAGTGAGAGGAGGGGGGGGGGAGAAACAGGGGAGTGAGAGGAGGGGGGGGAAGAAACAGGGGAGTGAGAGGAGGGGGAAACAAGGGAGACACGAGGGAGGGGGGAGACTCCCAACAAGCGCCAAAGGTGCTCATTGCGGGGCCTGTGATGAGCGCAAAAGGCGCTCAATGCGAAGACAATAAAAAGTAGAGGGTGGGAGAGGTGGTAGCTCAAAATGAGCACCAAAGGCGTTTATTGCGAGGCCCATGATAAGCGCCAAAGGTGCTCATCGCGAGGCCAGTAAAGTAGAGGGGGAGGCACCCATTGTGTGGCAAACCGCATTGCCAGGCTTAACTTTTTATTGCAGTCATTTTTGATGGGCCAGTCGCTAGTACAATAATAAAAAAAAATCTCTATCCCTGTGTTTTTTATATATTCCACAATCACCCATACAACACTAACATTCCTGCCCTTATCAATAAGTACACCAAGATCAGCATTCATTTCTATCAAGAACAACAATTTTCCCCCCAAACACTCCTTGAAATATTTTCCTATGCAATCCATCTCCTCCCACTCCTCACTGGAATGCACAGCCCTCACATTCTCGCACAACTCAGCAACTTTCAAATAGTTATTTTCCTAAGAAAAGCTCTGCCTTCTGCAAGACTACAATATTTCATACGTCTCAAAGTTATTTTATTTTGCATTAGTACACTGAACGATGAATTGCTAGGGATATAAGAACAGATGAAGAATAACTAAAGCAGTAGCATGGCATGCCATGGTTACATCCCGATGGGCATCTTCCATATTTTATATGCCATGTACACATCAAGGCACTTTATGCTGCGTTTAGATTTCTGGATGTTCTCTTTAGTACAACTGTACAGGCCATGGAACAAACACCTAGTATTTCCCTTTCTCCTAGAAATTGTTCAGACTCCCTAGATGCCAAACCTTTTCCAAAAGCAAACAGCTTCTAGAAATCAGATTATAGTTCACAGCGATTGCAGAAAATTCTACAGAAGGAAATTTCTCTTACCACATTGAATGTGAATTAAACCATATTTTTTCAAAGAAAAAGGCTTAAAACATGTGTTTTAATGTGAGCATATTGGTTTAAATTTACATCTGGTACGTGAAACAGTTTTACAGTATTGTTACTTATTACCTCTAAATTCACTCAAATTTTTCCAGTAGTCATTATCTAAAAATGGGATTATACATTAAAATATTGATCAATGTAAATGTCCAAAAGACAAATGTAAATAAGGTTTAAGAAATTATATTTGGTAGACATGTTATGTACAGTTGAAAGCTAGATTATTAATATTTACCACATAAGAGGTACTGGTTATGGTTTGGAAGGACTGATATTCAATCAATACATTTGCCAGCCCCTTATAAGACATTGGGCATGTATAATGAAGGCCATTTAAGCAATAGTTAAATCCCCTTATATACATAAGTCTCCTCCCTGCACTATATTAGTCTTAAAGAGCACATGGGCCATATATTTATTTAAACATCAGTCATCAAAGAGGCCCAATAAAATGTATATAGTAATATGTGACTATTGACAAATGACTCCACTCCAGAGGAAAAATGCAGACTAGCTGGAAGAGAGATTGAATCTCTTGGAAAGCATGATCAGGTTACACTAGAATATGTTTTACATGTTAAACTTGGGAAAGTGTTGGTGTCTATCAGTTTATTTTAGAACAAAAGACTGCTACAATACTGCACGCCACATATTTTTTTCTCACAAGCAATATACAAAAGTTTGTCTGTATCTTAAGCTCATGCAACACTATGTCCTTGAACTAAAAATGTATAATCATACTAGAGTTACTGTTATGCCTGCCATATTTGGGGGTCTATGCTCATCCCAATTCTCTCTCTCTATGGGTCGTAACCGTTGGTTCAGATCTCGACACCAGCAGACACTTCAGATGACAGCATCATTTCTGAAGAGACAGGCATCATCAGACCCCTTTTCTTATGATCTAAGAATCACACACCATGTACCCTTGATTAGTACAAGCAGACTCCGACACCACCTTTGTTTAGTGTGTCCAAAATCAGACTGCCACTTATTTGTTTTTCAAAACACATTTTCAGATGACACAAAATACCAAAGACTTCCCCCCCAGTTCTAGCCCATCCTCTTCAGCCCCACCCTCACCACCTGGGAGCTATCCTCAGATACATCCCCCATCTCCATATTAGAGATGGGACTGAGCTATGTCAGAAGGTTACTAATGGACATTGCATCCTGTTTTACAATCTGTGTTTATCAGGACAGATGTAGCTGACTCTGGTATACACATCAAATAGGCCACATCTCTCAGTATTTAAGCAACTATCCTTCCCCCCAAACTCCCAATTCAGTTTTATGGCTTTATGACTCTGTAGCAGGGCTACACATTTCAGGAGTTAACCACTTACAGTCCAGGCCATCACACAACATTTTATAATGGGAAAATTACCCTGCACTCTAATAGTGTCAGATCTTAGCACACATAAATTCTTTAAACTTTATCTCAGATATGACTGCCTACTATCCTACTTCTAATACAGATGCAGTATTTTATTGTTAATCAATGACAGTACTATATGCACTTATTACATCCATGATATAACTACATGTATGCAATACACCCATGATAGAATGGTTAAGCAAGTTATTAGTACCTTCTAACCACACATATAATAACTGATGAAACCCCAAACAGTCCAGTAGGCCTTTCTGTTTATAACAGCTACCATGTCCAAACGTTATCTAATGCTGAAAGTTGATGACTGTGTGAAAAAAATAAAATAAATCTAGAATACGTTTTTGAAAACTTGCTTGGTAAGCATGGCTTAAAATGCCTCCAGCGATAAAGAGCAATATGTTCCATGGGAATTGCAAGATCACCCAGGGGGAGGGAAAAATATATGAAATAAAAATGGTTATAGTTTTTCAACATAAAAATTAAAGAAACACTTAAAATATTAGCTTATTTTAATAATTAAATGACCAAGTTTATACTTAGAAAATGATAAAAAGGTATATTACCTTTAAAACCTTGCATCCTTTTTAAAGGGTACACAAAAAAGTCCCAATTTTAAAATATGATTATTGAACTTAAATGCTTATATCAGAAACATAAAATGACATTGATTCATTTTATACACACAGATTTTATTTAAAAAAAAATTGTTTCCACACCCCAAGAGCTGCTTACATAGGGACCTGGTACCTACCAATAGAAACACATTTGCAACCTTCTAGCAAGTAGCAGCACAGTGCAGAGATCGGGAGCAGTTGCATCATTCAAGGGAGGAGGGAGAGGTGTGTGATGAAAAAAAAAAAAAAAAACACACACAACTACACATCCCATGATGCTTTGTTGCACAGACATTGCAACAATTTTATATCTGCCTGTGATTGGCCAAAACTAATTATGAATGTTATGCTAATTTAGCTAAGGTTTTCAATGGGCATTCCTTCTCAAAAGTCAACTGCCAGAAAACTGAAATTTGTAAACAGAGTAAGTTTACTTATTTTGGGAATCATGCAAAAAAAAAAAATAAAAAAAAAAAAATAAAAATAAATATATATATATATATATATATATATATTTATATATATATATATATATATATATTTCCATACACTATTGATTCTCCTCTATTAGATACATTCATAATCCATCAAACTTCTATATACCTTTACCTCATTTACAATGGGAAATACTTGTAGGAAGAACATATTTACAGAGTTGAAGTGTTGAGGTCTCTGGCATGATTATGATTCAAACAACTTTAATAGGATTGTACCACGAATACACACAGGCACTGTGACAGTTAATCACCACAGATCAAAGACTCTGTCATGTTGGAGGATCCTAGAAAGTAGATTCTGCCTAAAAACAAAAATTCCGTTAAATACAGCAAATATCCTTATTTATAGGCACAATTTGACTTTTACAATAAGTGGACATTTGCAGTATGCCTTAAACTTGATTAAGGAGTCCCTCCTCATCTCACTTTCTAAACAGAAACCACAGCTAGAGTGTGGTTTTCAACTGATGCTGAAAGCAGTTTCCTGTCCGGATGAGATGTTTTACGCAACTGTCTACAGTGTGATGAGCCAGATGCAAGAAATAAAAAAACACCTGAAATAGATTAACATAACCGTCATGCACTATTGTTTAAATATTGGGAACTCCTTATAGTAACATTTTGAAGAGCTTTCATTTATTTTAATAAATGCAAACTTTCCATTTTATTGCAAGCCGTTTTTTTTTATCTCTTTCCACATTATACAATACAGTGGGGGGGAAAAGTATTTGACCCCCTGCTGATTTTAAACTTTTGTCCACTGACAAAGGAATGATCAGTCTATAATTTTAATGGTAGGTGTATTTTAACAGTGAGAGACAGAATAAAAAAAAAAAAAAAATTAAAAAAAAATAAAACACAAGAAAAACAAATGTCAAAAACAGTTATAAATAGAGTTGCTGGTCAATGAGTGAAATAAGTATTTGACCCCTTCGACTTAGTGGCAATCACAGAGGTCAGGTTTGCACACATCTCAGGAGGGATTTTGTCCCACTCCTCTTTGTAGATCCTCTCCAAGTCAATAAGATTCCAAGGCTGATGTTTGGCAACTCGAACCTTCAAATCCCTCCACAGATTTTCTATGGGATTCAGGTCTGAAGACTGGCTAGGCCACTCCATGACCTTAATGTACTTCTTCTTGAGCTACTCCTTTGTTGTCTTGGCTGTGTGTTTTGGGTTCTTGTCATACCAGTCCCATTTTCAATGCCCTAGCTGATCGGAAGTTCTCACCCAAGATTTGATGGTACATGGCCCATCCATCTTCCTTTTGATGCAGTGCAGTTGTGCTGTCCCCTTAGCAGAAAAACACCCCAAAGCATAAGGTTCCCACCTCCATCTTTGATGGTGGGGGATGGTGTTCTTGAAATCTTAGGCAGCATTCCTCCTTCTCCAAACACAGCGAGTTGGTACCAAAGAGCATGATTTTGGTCTCATCTGACCACAACACTTTCACCCAGGTCTCCTCTGAATCATTCAAATGTTCATTGGCAAACTTTAGACGGGCCTGTACATGTGCTTTCTTGAGCAGGGGACCTTGCGGGCGCTGCAGGATTTCAGTCCTTCACGGCGTAGTGTGTTACTAATTGTTTTCTTGGTGACTATGGTCCCAGCTGCCTTGAGATCATTAACAAGATCCTCCCGTGTAGTTCTGGGCTGATTCCTCACTGTTCTCATTATCATTGAAACTCCACGAGGTGAGATCTGGCAGTTATATTGTGCTTCTTCCATTTGCAAATAATCCCACCAACTGTTGTCACCTTTTCACCAAGCTGCTTGGCGATGGTCTTGTAGCCCATTCCAGCCTTGTGTAGATCTACAATCGTGTCCCTGACATCCTTGGACAGCTCTTTGGTCTTGGCCATGGTGGAGAGTTTGGAATCTGATTGCTTCTGTGGACAGGTGTATTTTATTCAGGTAACAAGATGAGATTAGGAGCACTCTTTAAGAGAGTGTTCCTAATTTCAGCTTGCTACCTGTATAAAAAAAAGAAGACAGCTGGAAGCCAGAAATCTTGCTGATTGATAGGGGATCAAATACTTATTTCACTGGTTGACCTGCAAATTCTGTCTGTTTGTTATTCTGTCTCTAATTGTTAAAATACATCTACCATTAAAATTATAGACTGATCATTCCTTTGTCAGTGGACAAACTTTCAAAATCCGCAGGGGATCAAATACTTTTTACCCTCACTGAATACATCTAAGAAAATTAGCACAATGTATATTTGTAATGTAGGGTTCCTTGGTGGTCCAGTGATTAGGATCCGGTGCTTTCACCACTACAACCTGGGTTTGACTACCTGTCAGGGAACCAAGAGGTCACACTGCCCTGAAGCCAAGCAGGGTTGGGCCTGGTCAGTACTTGGATGGGAGATCAACTAGGAATATTAGGAGCTGGATGCTTTAGCCCACTAAAGAAAGAACTGGCAACCAATATCTCTGCCATGAATACCCAATAGATCAGTATGACCATGGACATAAAGATGTCCTGGTGTGTTACGGTCCATGAGAGTCACAGAGAGTCGGAAACGACTGAACGAAAAAAATAAAATTGTAATGTAGGATGCAAGCTATTCTTGTGACCCCTTTCACAGTATTGAACAATGCTTACATTACAGAAAACATAGCTTATATTTTCTAATGTCTATTCAGTTAACTAACAAAACAAACCCACTCCCACCCACAAAAATATTGTTAATTAAAACACACATACTATAATAATGATTTATTAACACATAGTAGACTTAATTTATGTTCATTTTATTTTCAAAATGTATCCCAAACCTCTATACATCTATGCAATGTAATACTAAACCAGCAACTAGGAGACTATAAAACAAACAATGAAAAAGTATGCACATTAAGCAGAATGTAACCAGTATAAAAATTGGAATTTGATGGCAGATGACAATATTAACATTGCAAGAAACAAGCTCTTTTACCATAGTTACATAGTAATAGAGTTCAAAAAGTTCAACCTTTTTAGATCTCCTCTGGTCTGCAATATGCAGTTTAGTTGTTATTTAATCCAGAGGAAGGCAAACAGCCCCCCCCCCCCCCCCCCACCCTCCCCAGTGAATCTTGCCAAATGTCTCAAAAGGGAAAACATTAAATACCTTTCTGACCCCAGATACTGGCGATCCGATTTCTCCTTGGATCAAGACTCCTCTCTATTTACCCAGGATAACCCTGAATACCATTTATATTTAAAGATATGTCCAATCCCTTTTTAAAGTTATCTATTGAATCGCTGTCACCACAGCTTAACCACCCTTATTGTAAAGAACACTTTTTACTTCTAACCTCAAGGCCCTCTTTTCTGTTTGGCACAAAAAGTTCACTTGACAAAGCTTTATATTGACTGTAAATATATTTATATAAGGTAATCATATCCCCTCTTAGACACATTTTTTCTAAAGAAAATAAGTTTTGTTTGGTTAGTCTGTCTTCATAACTTAGCCCCTCCATTCCCATTAGTTTTGTTGCCCTGCTCTGGAGTTTTTTCCAGCTCTAAAAAGGTCTTTTTTATGAAGTGGAGCCCAAACGTGTAATCCATATTCCAAATGAGGGTGTACTAGAGATTGGTATAGTGGCAGAATTATATTTACTTCTATATCCTTCTTAATACATGCTAATATTTTACTTGCCTTTGCAGATGCTGCTTGGCATTGAGCGCTGTTACCAAGATGGTTGTCCACAAGCACGCCCAAATCCCTCTCAGAATGTCATACCCGAGAGATGCTCCATTAAGATTATAAAATTGCAAACTGCATGCTCATAGTGAAGTCAGAAATACTCACAATGCAAGTTTTTTTACAGTACAAGGGTAATGTAGCTCTCTGTGTAATGGAAGTAGTGAAGACTACCACCTCTAAGTGAGTTACAAAGCAGCAGTCAGACTTTACTAAAATCTCTCCAGAAACCTATTGTGCATCTTGAACTTTAGAGGATCTTAAGTTGAAAGTAATGTGGGCAGACCCATGTTATATTGCAAGCACTCGCACTACTGCCAAAAGTGAAGGTGATAAACAAAGTATAATGCATTTACGGAGTGAGATCAGGCTCTTAATCTCACTAATTAGGGGACATCATTGCTCTATACTACCAGAGCTTCGTGAACAAGTCATTGACTCCCATTACTGGCTGAATGTCCTCTCATTAGAGAAACTAAATAAACATATAAATATAGACGCACATAAATAAGAAGGAAATCCTCACTTTGTCCTAAATGTGATTGGTATAGCAATTCAACTGGCATTTTATATCCTTCGTAACATTAAAAATGGGTTGTGCTATATAAAGATGGCCCTTGTTAACATTAGTGAATACAGATCTTATCTGCATCCACAGTTCCTCCCACTCCTCCTTGGTTTCTGATCATTTTACAAAGACAAAATGTCCATGATCATTAAAGAGACTGTCACCCAACAAGAAGTTTAATTCATGTTAAAAATCATTCAAAACCGATACTACATTGTACTAGCATTCTACAGTAAAATTTCAAATATTCAGAATAGTTTTTGCAGCTCCTGTATGCTAATGTGTGGCTTAGTATGCTTGATAAGGGTGGGAGTGGGGTCTAACTCCCAGACAACATTGCAGGTCTTAATTTTGGCCACTACAGAGACAGACAAGCAGACTGTAATACCAATTAGCACATCAAAGCAGCTTCTTAATATACATGAGCCACTCATTTGCCTTTAAATACAGCAACAACATGGATAAGACCACAGTATAAGTGAAACCTTGTGTTCCTTAATGTTCCTACATATAAAAAAGATCTACAAATGTTTAATTCCAATGGCTTCAGTGTCCATTTAACAATTAAATATTTATACCCAGGGACGACATTTTGGTGTGAAGACTTTCAGTTACACCATAATGTTCAGGGTGTTTAGCAGGAGTTACCCAGCCCTGTCTGTAATTACAGAAACTAACTTGCATTGCAGCACATGAGCAAGAGGCGAACATCTGGCACTGAAGCAATGCTCATGCATGGGCGTCTTAGTGCCCCCTTTCTAGTACCTAGTCATTTTAATAGGGATACTACAACACTTGTAAATACCTTATTTGTACTTATAGTCCAAGAGACAGCGGCAGGGGGAGAGAAAAATACAATTCTGTGTGCACCCAACAGCACTTTAAATTCTGTGTATTCATGAGCTGAATGGGCTTCAGAGGGCAGTCCAAAACAGGAACAAAATATATGGCTAAAAAACAAAGCTTTAAAGAACTCCTTGATAAAAACAAAACAAAACAAAACAAAAAAAAACATCAAAGTAAATAGATACACAGGTATATTATATTCCTAGTGAAATCCAGAAATCTCTCATGTCCCTTTAAAACAGGTTTTCTACGCCCAGACTTTAATCTTTAAAGCAATTACCCATAAGTCTGTTTGAGTTACTCTGCCTTGTGTTAACAAGAATTTGTTTAATATTCTATGTTGACACAATGTCATTCTTCCTAATCTTGTAGTTTGAATGAAATACTAACCTGCACAATACATATGAAAGTTTTATGGATTAATACATTTCTGTACTCTATAGGCAAAAAGCAGCCTATGTGTATGCGGCATCTCACAAAACATTTTATTTTTATTAATATCTATAAATCCCTCTGATGATTATGTTGACATCTCCAGGGGGTGTCTACACAACTTCCTGATCCCCACCCAATCAACATGCAGTATCCATGGAGCAATATTAGCCCACTATTTACCTGCTGTTGCTTGCTCAGCCAATCAGCTTGCAGCTTCCTGTCTGTATGTCAGCAGTAATACATAGCACTGATCAGTGATACACTACATATCCCAGGCTGCTTTTCAGCACAAAAAGCTTACTTTACTGGCCAAAATAAATCATTTTAAATGTAATGCTAATTTAGCCTGGGTTTGGAGGGGGTTAACCCTAATGTTCAACTGTCAGAAATTACAAGAGATTTTGCTGACTTCAAAGTAAGTGTTTATTTTGGGATTTTTTCATGCAAAAAATATTTGCATACACTACTAATTCTCCTCTATCATATGCATTCATAATCCAGCAAACTTACATATCCCTTTAAAGGAAAAACTTTAGTTTAAGTAAAGAGGCATGGTTTGTGAAGTTCATAATAAACGAACAACATTAGCAGCTGCATAAACTATGGAAATAAAAAAAAAAAGGAGGAGAGGAAATCTGATTTTGTGAAGGCTCAGTTTATGTGCAAAAATATCTTTTGGCACCAGGGCCTTCTATTCTCTAGCTCCGCCACTGTTAATTAATTAAAGCAATGGTACTTGTAGATGCCACATTATAAACTCCCTGTGTATAAACTATACTGATGTACTGTATAAATAAGCAAAACACTTTACAGCTTCTACCTGATTACTTTTTTTGTAAATATATTGCTGCAAAAATCTAATCTACCATTTTATTACTCGTTGATCAACTTCCTGAAGTAGGAGGAGACCGTATACAGTAGAAACTTCTATCTGCACACTGTGAAAATGGAAGCTAAAACTGCCAGTACTTTTAATAGTTCTAACTGAACGCTTATCAGTACACAGGGCCAGCTCATATAATGGAAGAGAGTAAATGCACAAAAAAAAAATACAACCCACATTAAAGAATAATTGCATTAAAAATAAGATAAAAACATGTAAAGTTTTTTGTTGATGCTTCTTGTTTTCTCAAATGTTTTTGAAAATATTAAGTGTATTTATTCATAAACTGTATAGAATAAATTACAGTTGCCCTTTAACTAAATTAGTTCAGCATTTACCTTAATCAAATGTGAGAAAGCATCCTCATATACAATGAAAGAAGTCTAGCATGAACATGCCATACATGACCACATCCAGGACTACAGTAACACCATAAGGATTCCTCACTACCATTTATTAACGAATGCAATTTACCCAGCTCTGGAAATGATGCCGGTAAATGGTATACTTCATGAATTATTTGTTGCAGACAAGAATGTTTCAATGGGCCTAACATTTAGAGACATAAAGAAAGCCATAGGAGCTGCTTTTATAAAATAAAACCACTGCTGCAGCTGACTTAGCAAAAGTAATTGCACATTTTGACTTATTCCTCAAGCCAGCTGCAAAAGAATAATCCCTTTGGCAATTAAGCAGCCTTGTAAATCAACCACACACACACACCACCAAAACACCATATGTATGTTTACTGGACATATGGTCTTATTTGAAAATGAATAAATAACTACTCACACCAAAAAATATCTGCATTGATGTAAATGGACCATAATAAACCATAGTAAATACATGACATTGTCCCCTTGTTTGTGGAGTATTTGAAGGGATTGTGATCTTCAGAATGTTATATTTCCCAGATAGAATATTAGAAACCACGTATATGTTTGCCCACATGCCAGTCAATTTAAAAATGTTATTTTAAAGCATTCCTGAAATAAAGATGCCAACTGTAAACTGTCACAAGTCTTGCCATCATTACAACAGTAAAGAATGAATGTGTTTGTGTTACAAAGGAAGGGTCCCAACCGCACTAGGTGGACACCACTTTTCTGAATGGCTTTATTTGCACACTTCTAAAAGGTCCCCTTCTGGATTGCTACCTTGTTGTGGTGAAGGGGCTGGTGTACCTCAATGAAGCTGTGAGCTATACCATGTAGGGTCACCGAAGATGGGCAGGTCATAACAGAGAGGCTAGACAAATCAGAGTCAACTGGAGAAGGCAACCCAATCCAGTATCTTTGCTGTGAAAACCTTAAGGATAAGCACAACCATACACAAGATGTTCCTGCGGTCCATAGGTCACAGAGAGTCGGACACGACTAAACACACACACACAAAAGATCTATATGATAAAGATGCTCTATGGAAAAAAATCATTTATAAAATGCAATGATGGTGCAGACTTAAAACACTAGACCACACACATAATGTAAAACACTGTGGTCATAAAAAAAATATTAATAGAATACCCTCAGGTTATATCCAACTTTTTTTTTTTTTATGCAGACGTACTCATCAACCTCTTAAAAATAATTGTCACCCAGTTTATTTTGTTTTGGTATTTTCTTAAATAATAGCGTTATATTCAGAATAGGTTTGCCTTGTTCCACCATGCCAGCCAAATCCTAAATTGTTAAATCATGAGATCACACAAACCTTCCTTCCTTTAGTGTTTTCAGGAAAACATTGAAGCCCACACAGACATGCACAACTAGCAGTGTTTAACATAATCACAACAAGCAAATGCATTTACATATCTTCATTGTTCTTACTAAACATACCCAACCGTCACAGTTTAATTGCTTGGAAGGAACCCTGTCTGTTAAAGAGAGAATATATATATATATATATATATATATATATATATATATATATATATATATATATATAGTTTAAAAGCTATGCACCTATATTTGCCCCATAAAAGCATACTGGTCCTGATTCTGTCCTGATTTATAGCTTAGATTACCTGGATCTGTCAATGGGTCTTGCTTCCCAGTGCCTGCATGATGATATCAGCTGCTAGTGTTCAGTGTTTTGCAGGCAGGAGGCGACAAGCAGGAAGCAGAGCAGTAACAGCGCTTTGTTCTGCCTGCAGTGAATCACAAGCAGACAGCAAACCCAATCATAACATCCTCCTTATTCGCCCTCTTTCCAGCTTTGCTCAAAAAGTAAATAATCATTCATCTAGGGTCCCCTCCCACCATGTAAATAGCCCACCTCCTGGAAAAGGGTTATCTGTAAGCAATGAGCAGGGAGCCACCACTGACTGCTTCATCAGACAAGGGATGTTTAAAAGGAATATATATATATATATATATATAATGTATGTATATAATAATAATGTTGTTGTCCAGTCGTTCACTCGTGTCGACACTCCATAACCCTATGGACCGCATCACTATGGACACCTTGTGTCTGGTCGTGCTCATCCATAAGGTTTTCATGCCAAAGATACTGCAGTGGGTTGCCAGTTCCTTCTCCAGTAGACCACGATTTGTCTGAACTCTCTGCTACGAGCTACCCATCTTCGGTGAAACTACATGGTATAGCTCACAGCTTTATTGAGGCACACAAGCCCCTTCACCACAACAAGGAAGCACACACATACATACATACACATATATATATATATATATATATATATATATATATATATACACACATACATACACACACACACACATACATATGAACACCTATTTCCTAAATACAATGTATACAGTGCAGATATGTATAATATACATACACTAAGATACACAGTGACTTCAGTGGTTCTTTAAATTATATATATATATATATATATATATATATATATATATATATATTCACCTAAAATAGTATATATCATGCCCTATGGAACCTACACTTATATTCTACTGATTTAGATTTTTTTATTCAGTATATCCAATGCCCAGGAGGAAAGCAGTTTAACAGCATCCAGTAAAACAGCACAGGGCAGACCCATAACTGTCACTCCAGTCAAGTTGTCACCATGGACAATGACTAAATTACCTGTGGTTTGACAAGCACTGTTTTTTGCAATTATTGTGATGGTCTCCTGGAGCACAGCAAATAGCTGGCAGATCATTCCCAGGTAGTATATTATGGTAACCCAAATCCTTCCCTGGGGTAAAGCTGTAAAATGCATGGGTAAGGAAGCATGCTCTGATGTATCAGACACTGACAGCAATGTGAGCACAACAGATCAAGAAGGAAACTAACCTTAAACCTGCTGGGCTACTGTACAGACCTAGGGCTGCACGTCCTGGGGGAGTCAGGCTGTCTGTAGGTACAGTCCTCTGCTCCTCTTCATTTACTCTGCACCCAGCAGCAAACTCTGCCAGTATTAGCTGAGATAATAAGCTTTATGAAATCCACACAAGTAGGACAGGGCTGGATCCCACTCACCTGGTCTGGTGGACCACAGCCAAGCAGATCCCAATGATCCTAGTGTGAGACTGACACTCAGCTCTTGTTTATATCTGGGCTGGTCCTTCCATGCTAAACACTTGGAGAAGGAAGGGGTGTGCTGCTGCTTCCTTTTTTTTCTTAACTTGCAGTCTTAAGCAAGAAGAGATCTGAGTGCCCAGGGCTTGTACCCCACCCCTCTCCCATCTCTGCCTCTTGTCATTGCTATAATATGTGGCTGTACAGCATGGTTTAACAAAGGAGGGGAGGGCAAAGAGCCACACACCACACCCTGTTATGGGCAGACACATATAATTAACCATTTGATTTGCAGACCTAATATACTAGTATAGGTGCCTCTGCTACACATTACCATACAAGGCTAGTAGCAGGACAGTATGCAGGCTCATGCACAGTATGTACAGTTATGTTGCTGCAGCACATACAGTGCTAGCAATGACAAGGAGCTGAACTGTAATGACCCCCTCCTGTCTGCCCATAGTCCTGACTTACCCCCTTAACCTCAACAGCCCCCCTATCCCTCTCTATCATGTATTTGTATACATCTGCAAGCCCCGCCCAGCCTCGCTCACCTTTCATCCACTTAAGGTGGATTATTACAGTTACAAAAAGCATATCGTAAATTAGTGACTTAAAGGGGTATTTCACACTGTACCACTGCATATTTTCACACTGTACCACTGCATATTTTCTTTTTGAATGAAGCTATCCTAGCTAAAAACAGACCTATCCTGTTATGTGCATGCACAGAAGCGCGCTGCCAACATAGCTTTCTTCAAGTGGCCTGTAAGTGGTTAGGGGTTTTCAGGTTAGGTTTAGAGGGTTAGAGGGGTTAGGTTTAGGGCTGGTAAGTGGTGTAGGGTGTTAGGATTAGGGGCTTAGGGTTACAAAGTTACTTTTAGGGGGTTAGGGGTTTTCGGGTTAGGCTAAGAGGATTAGGAAGTTTGGGTTAGGGCCGGCAAGGGGTGTAGGGGCTTAGGGTTAGGGGGTTAGGTTTAGGGTTAGCGCTGCTAAGTGGTGTCAGGGGTTAGGGTCCGCAAGGGGTGTAGGGGATAGGGGGTTAGGTTTAGGGTTAGGGCCGGAAACTGGTGTAGGGTGTTAGGGTTAGGGGCGGCAAGGGGTGTAGGAGGTTTGGGGCTTAGGGAGCACATCGGGACGTGAGCTCGCCCGGCACCAGGAGGCTTCCCGTGCCTGCACATAACAGGAAAGATCCCCCTAACCCCCTACACCCCTTGCTGCCCCTATCCCTAACCCCCTACACCTCTTACCGTCACTAACCCTCCTAGCCTAACCCTCTAAAAGTAGCTTCCTAACCCGAAGCCCCTACACCACTTACCAACCCTAACCCGAAAACCCCTAATCACTTATCGGGCACTTACAGACAGCTACATCTGGACATCCACGGCGCGCTTCCCATTGCTGAAGCGTGCGTGCATATAGTAGAATAGATCCCTAAAAACAACTGATTCAAATGTTAACTGATCTGGGGGCTTGTCCACTTTAGCCACTGAGCAGTAATATAAATGTAATTTGTTTGGTGCTACTTTAGCATGCTGTCTACCTGAACTGTTCTACTTCAGCATGCGGTCTGCCTTAAAATTTACACTATAGCATGTGGTTTACTAGATTATGATTAGGGTTAGGGTTATGGATAGGGTTAGGGTATGTTATCAAATTTAATTTAAAGCCTTATTGGGTGCTACTTTAGCGTTTAATCTGCCTTAACTTTTACACTATAGCATGCAGTCTAACAGGGCATTTATCCTAAAAACAATAAACAATGGTGGTTTATATTTAATTTTATTACATATCCTAACCCTATTGAAATTATTATTTTCTAGTGACCACTTTTTTTTAACTTTTTTAGGTTTATTTAACCTTTAACCTTAGGGTGTTATTTTTTTATATAAATTCTGATATTCTTTTAGGTTGATAAAGTCATAAAAATGAGTAGAACACCTTTTGCGGTTATCATATTTGTTATATACCACAACTAATTTTTTTTAAATGTAACTTTTATTATAACTTCTTTAAAACCGATTTTCCTTTAAAATCCGGACGTTTAAAAATGAGTTTTTAACTCAATTGTGATGACGTCTCATCTTTCCAATTCTTAGTTGGGAATAATTTCTCTATCTTGCTCTGATATTACTATCCCAATAGCTATAACATTTATATGTATAAATGCAGTCTTATCGGGAGTTTCTCTTAATTCTGGCAATCCCTTATACTTATATTGATCATTCAATACCTCTGCCTGCTTTTAGGTATCTCTTTGCTGCATTTGTTAGCCCATGCTTCTCTGTATTAGCTTGTTTAGCTACTTCCTGATGAAGAAATCCTGCGGCCCTAGACCCAGCATAGGCAAGATACATCTCTTTCTTTCTTTCAAATGTCCTGTGCTTGGTGTAAAGCAGCAGATATCTTCAATAGTGTAGAATTACTTTGGTTTTGTGTACTATGTAATACAACATTTCAGTGGGGAAGGAGAAAATCAGCAGTCCACTGATGAAGGAACTTTGTATTATACGATTGAGGTACATCACACAGTTACCTCTTACACTCAAATCAGAGGACTGTCCATTGAAAACAGTGACAAATATTAGGTTTTATATTTTGCAGTCAGTACCAGGGCAAACCTGATGCAACCACTAGTGCACACTGCTTATCATCTGATGAGGATAGGCTAACACTTAAGGGATTTTACCAGTACTATGACATGTTCTTCAGTACGTGAGTATGTAGCCTTAACAGGCTCAGGGATGATTATAATGTTTGTCAGAACTTCCTGGACATTGGGACTTTGTGTTTGTCATGGTTTCTTGGTGGAAATGTAGTTACTTGTATTACTGTACTGTTACAAGATGGTTGATATGTTGGGTTCAACAGAGAATGGGTCACAGACCAGGTGATGTCCAGACTTGTTACATGTCTCTGTACCCCTTGTGACTGACTACCCCCTGTAGAGTAACCGAGTGCTGGGAGGAGAAAAGAAGGGATTAATCTAGTAGCCATCTGGGCTCCTGGCCTGGTGGGGGGTCATTAATAACTATGACCTCATATAGGTAATGTGACCCCACGTGGTCCAGATACTGAACTATTGTGATTGGGCAATTGTTTATTTGTGGTCCCCTCCCCTTTGGGTTATGACATCCATGGAAGACTAAGCCCCATAAAACAACCCACACCCTCAAGCTACAGATACACTAGCAGTCTAAGATGGAATGGCCTATGACACACCAAGTGTAACCAAGTGTTAGCATGTTACATACTTCACAATAATATTTATTTATGATTCTCTTTTAGTAGGTGATGGGTTCATAAAATGTGTTTCTGAATTGTATGTGTAGGGATGAAATTGTACTCGAGCAAGCAAAAAGGGGAGATCAAAATCGAAATATTTCAGTACAAAAACGTTTTATTGAGCTATAAACAAAGACATACAAGATATTATAAATATTCACTCAGGAACAAGAAGTAGCCAGATCTCAGTGGAAAAGGCATCTTAATATTTTAATGCTGGATGGAAGACAGGGTAATAAATATTTGGACTAAATGTATCTCAAAGTCGTTCAAGACAGTGGAGTTACAATACCATTAACAATCAATAAGAAACTAGATCATAACCAGAAGAATACATAATCTAAAACATATATTAAACATGTTAGAATAAAGTAAAAAGGCAAATAATATATATAATGCATTTGTTCCTGGGAATTTCCTGCTTTTCATTAACTTGTCTTTTGATCATTCAATTCATACAGCCTATATACTCTTCTGAAAGTAGATACCATTCATAATTATAGTGCTCAAAAAAACTCATATGCAAATTTGTCAGAATTTGGCAAATAAAACAACAATCACATCTAGATGAATATAGTTAACTATACCTGTTCGTTCTATCTCCGAATCTGGTTCTGATTCATGCGGGGGGTGATCTGGGAACCATCCCGGTAAAAGAACTGAGAAAAATCATGAAAAGCGATTTTAATTATTTAGTTTTTTCAAGAAGTTTTGTTCTTTGGTCTGAATTACCCATCAACAATGGTAGTCACATTTTGATATTAAGATCATTCTATAAAAAAAGGTTACAAAACCATGGCAAGTTTTGTGCATAGACTGGGGGTGTTACTCTAAGGCACCAGGATTTGGAGTGTCCTGGGTCTAAGGGCCTCATTCAATTGCAATTTGGACAATTGAATAGGGAGGGCTCTATATAAGCACATAGTATTATTTTTTACAGAAGTTTTTAGTTAGTGAACTTCTATTTAAAAGCAAGGTCTTATCTAACTAAAAACTTCTGTAAACAAATATGCTATATGCTTATTTAGAGCCCTATTCAATTGGCCAAATCGCATTTGAATGAGGCCCTAAGAATTTAACGTGTATTCAGGAGAGTGTTCAGAAGGCCATAACTTCGGTAGGGTTTGGCGGAGTGTGTTAGGTAGATGGCAATGCGCTTTTGGAGGGAGTGCTTGCTGATATTAGGTTATATGGCTAATCTTTTTTCTTGGTATTTTTAACCTACTGTTAAAAAAGTTATAAACATCTTTAATAAAAGCTGTGTCCCTATTTTCCGAAAATAAAATATATTGTTAACTAATGCCAGGGCCAAGGGGACCCACAACTGTACAGAGTTTGGGAGCTAGGTGTACATTGATTGGTTTACATTGATTGGTTTGAGTAAGGGGAGGAGGGATTATGTAATTGGCCAGTTATATTTTTAGAATTCCCACCTCTTTTCTGTCAGTTGTCAGAGAGCTGTAACAAACGTGGTAGCCCCCACCTATCTTTTCCAAAAAAGGTAAATTTATGATCTGTGCCTTTGAGGGCAAATATTATCATTACGTATATTATCTGGCAATTGTTATTTGTCACAGCTTCTGGGGTGGAGGGGGTGCTTGCGCATATTAGGTCATATGGACAGTAGGTTATGGTTTGTTGGAAGGTCAATCCTCTTGGGGCACAGAGTCCTCTCAAGTTCTGCATGTAATGGATGGGCAAGCACTGCTTCTTGTGCTATTTTTAACCTACTGTTAAAAAGGTTATAAACATGTTTAATAAAAGCTGTGATCTTATTTTACAAAAAATGTGTGTTTTGCATCAAGTGGAAGATGATGATGTAGTGGAGGATCTGATATAAATCTGGATCTATATCAACCCAATTGGAGGTTTAATTACGTCTGCTAAAATCAAGGTATTCTCTAATAATGCTTTTATAACCATGGCCTACATTGAGACTAATGTTGCGGGTTTGCTAAATGCTTTACAAATATATTATGTTGTTTCCAAACTACGAATATTCAAAGTATTTTAAAAGCGAATAAATCATACAGATATGTGGAAATATATTGAATGAAGGATTTATTCTGTAACGTGGTGACTTTAAACTGATCATTAATAATAGATACACCTAAGATATTGAAATTCTGGGTTTAACAGCAGCAAATCTTTCAATATAATAGCTGATAGTAAAGGTCAAAAGGGATGCCTTTGTCTTGTTCCAGCTTGTAAGTGGATTTGTTATTATAGAAGTTATGGAAGTCATATAGATTTAATCTGAAGAAATTCCAGTATCCTTTGTTATCAGGTTTGTAAATCTTAAGGAGCATGAGATGTATTTTATATTTTGCTGTTTTTACAATGTCAGAAATACTGCATATAATATCAGAAATCTGTCTTCCTGCTATAGATTCAGTTTATGTCTCTGTAAGTGGTAAGTCGTCTGGACGTGGAACTGAAAACTTTACATCTCTGGGCCTCAGTAAAGATGCAGAATTACATTGTTCTTAATCTTTTCAATATACCTATATATTTTGATCTTCATAAAGATTTAGGCACTCTAAGAGACTTGACTTGAGCTACAATGTTATCAGCTATTTGGGTCTCTGAGCACAAACTACTAAGTCTCCCCAAGGTGCACAAGCTCATGTACATCTGTTTCCCTACATACCGTACTTTGAAAAAAACAGGTTGACTATTAATTTGGGGCAGAAATATATATATGCTACTTTATTCCTTGTCATATACATCACACATACATTGTTAAATTACACATAATTACTGTATCTGTTCATTAACATACTAACTTATACGATTCATAAAAAAAAATTTGACAACATTTTTTGAACTGTATTACTGTATTTGAAGGGAATAGTGTAATAAACTTAAGTACAGAACCCTGTAAAAATACCACCCTTTGTAAAAATCCCTGGTCTGAAAAAATACACCCCTGGAGAATGTGGATGAAGGCATACATAAATACGATCATAACACATTTACTTAAATAATGGTCAGACTTTATGGTCTCCTGTGATTTATGATGATGTTATCATCTGTGTCATATGATGATCAGTATCCAAGGAACATTCAAGGAGCTTGTCCATATGCATGGCGATGTGGCTTAAAAGGTCTGGTGAGCATATTACATTATGTGGGTTCTGTGCTGAAACTGGAAACCTTAAAACATATACTTAAAATATATATATATATATATATATATATATATATATATTTTTTTTTTTTTTTTTTTCAAAAATAAAAAATTCTTAAGAAAAAATAAAAACTAATCTCCCATTTAGAGCTCACCTGCAAAAACATTTTTAGGGGCCCCTCACAGCACTCAAGGCCATGGGGAGAGACAGAGAATATAGGTATAGAGAGAAAACGTATGGCGAGAGAGTATAGTGAGAGAAGGGAAAGAGAGAAGGAAGAAGAGATAAATTGAAGCTGGAGTGAGATAGTGAAGCAAAAGAGAAAGGAGGAGAGAGAGAGGGAGAAGTGGGAAGGAGATAGAGAGGGGGAAGACAGGAGGGAAAGAGGAAAGTGGAGGAAAGCAGAGAGAGATAAGGGGGAGAGAAAGAGAAGAAAGAAAGTTTAAGGTAGATGGAAGGCAGCAGAGGAGGCAGAGAGAGGTAGAGACAGGTAAAGTGATGAAGGGGGGGGGGGGGAGTGACAAGACGGGGGAATTATAGAAGGAATGGTGAGAGGGCAAGAAAAATGGGGAAAGTAGGAGAGGTGAGAGATGAGTGGGAGAGTGAAGGGTTGAGAAAAAGGAGAAATAAGGATGAGGAGAGGTAATGAAAATGAAAAGGGGGGAGAGAAAGGGAGGGTAAGTGAGTGAGAGAGAGGAGATGGGAAAAAAGGGGAATGTGAAAGAGACAGAAACAGATGTAAAGGGATGGATTGAGAAGGGGGAACATTGAGAAAATGTGGGCAAAAGTTGGGAGATAGAGAAGGGGGAAAATTGAGAAAATGTGGGCAAAAGGGGGGAAATAGAGAAAATGCGGGCAAAAGAAATAGAAGGGGAGGGAGAAGAGAGAAAGGGGGAAAGGGTTGTGCGGTCACTGGGGCCAGAGAGGGCGGCAGGGAAAGCTGAGGGGACCAGAAAAGGGAGTGAGGACCGTGAGGGCCCCCTGAAGACGAGGGCCCTGGTACATCTGTACTGATGGAAGTTCTGTGTCTGCACCTGGCAGGTACAGCTGCACTGATGGTAGCTCTGTCTCTGCACCTGGCCCCTGTCAGTAGAGTAGTATGTGGCAGTTGTAGCGAGTATTTGCTGGTTCTAAGCCACTTAGAGGAATTTACACAAGAAAAGGATAGAGAGAGATGAATAACATTAATAAGTACAATGTGCAGGGCTATATGGAGTTTGCAATCTCTTTATTTATCAGTAAAAATGCAGAGCACTATGGAGCTTGCTATATTGTTTATGCCTTCTATATTGTATATGCCTTTTATAAAGCAGGGCTATATGGACTTTACCATATGTTTATATGGCTGTGTGTGGATGGCTATTTATATATCTGCAATGTGGATGACTATATTGGAACTAACTATACATTTTTATTATACCAGTACTATACAGGGCTATATGATCCCTTTATATACCAGTACTGTACAGGGCTATATGATCCCTTTATATACCAGTATTGTGCAGGGCTGTATGATTGGTGCCTATTGTGGGCTATATGATCCCTTTATATACCAGTATTGTGCAGGGCTGTATGATTAGTGCCTATTGTGGTACCCATTGGATTTTTATGTTTTGCCACTATTGTTTAGGTCTATAATTCTGTTAAATGCTTAATGAAGTTCAAGATGCCTGATATATGTTTACAAGGAAAGAAAGACACACCACATAGCTAAAACTTATTTATGTATTGACAAACAAAAAAAATTACAAAGAGCATCATCAATATGTGACTTATAATGATACAGAGTAGTTCAGGAGCCTGCTCAGGAGAGATACCTATAGAGACTGGTTGACAATATAAATAGTGATTGTTTTCCACTGTGTTCTTAGCAAATGTTGCAGAAAATGAATAAGGGAAAATGCAAGACAAACATAGCTATATACAAGGGGTACCCTGTACGACAAAGGACAAGACAGACATTCTGACACATGAGGAATTGATGACCCTTCTCCCGAGAGCTTACAGAGTAAAAATGAGACCCTGCTCCCGAGAGCTTATAGAGTAAAGGAGATAGGAAAGTGACACAAGAGGGTGAGAGTTTGATGGACTATGATCCAGTCAGGAGGCAGGACACCGTGGAAGAGTTAGTTGGCTGTGTTGTGTGTCCATTATAGTCTTCCAATATTTTATAATGTTTTGGATTTCTCTCCACACAGCAAGTTAGGATGTGAGGTTGTTTTCCTCCTCTAGGGCAATAATTGTTTTTCCTTGGAGGTTGCATTACACTGACACAATGCAGAGTCTCTTGTCCGTCAGTAAATGTATATTACAAACACGCTTTCTCCAATGTATTCTTACACAGTCAGAAGCCTGTAGTAGTTGTCTATCTGAATAGAGAAGAGATGTAGCTGTCAGAAGAACTTGTGGATATCTCCTAATGTTCTCAAATGTTATCATTTCAATGCTTCTTTCAATGTCAAAGAATGCAGAGAATATTCCAGGAAACCTAAATTTATTTCCATCTGACTTACATTTTATATTACATATGTTATGTTACGGCAGAGAAGGAGTTAAACAAAGTTAAAGAACAACGTATAGTTTTACAACATTACATGTTATGTTACAGAAGAGAATGGTGTGTGTGTGTGTATGATCACAGACAATATGAAAAATGTTTTAGAAAGAAAAGTATTTTGCCTTTACATTTACATGCAGTGGTATAGTAGTTGTATACTTGTAGTGAAAGCCAGCATGTTTATTTCTGTTTACCTGTTTTTTTCAACTAGCAAGAAACACATTGAATGCAGAAAAAAATACAATGCTTAAGTGTTAACAGAGCTTACAGCGGGACTAATGGAAATCTAACAGCCTTATTAAATTGCGATTCAGTAAATTTAAAAGGGCTCTATATAAGCACACAGTATATTTTTTTTACAGAAGTTTTTAGTTAGTGAAGACCTTGCTTTTGGATAGAAGTTCACTAACTAAAAACTTCTGTAAAAAAATATGCTGTGTGCTTAAATAGAGCCCTTTTAAATTTACAGAATCTCAATTTAATAAGGCTGTAAGTCTATAAAGTACCTCCGTGCTGAGAAAGCAGCTACACAAGACAATGACTGCGCCTTGTAAAGAATACTTACATGTATCATAGGTAGTGAATAAAAGGCTATGCACCCAAGTCTATTTCTTCAAAAGAGTATAAGCCTGCAGTATACCTTTAAGACAGACAGACCTTCAGTCCCCCACTTCTTTTTAGTAGAGACTGTGGGGGGGTTAGTGTTCAGTGTTGGTTATTTATTTCCTAGGGAAGTTGACAACAAAACACAACACAACTCTGATACTCACTAAGACATCTCTCACTTAAGTGCTCACAAGTAATTGCGCACACTGAAAATATGTCTGCCATGCCAATTAAAGGTCTTGGTCATACATTGGAGAAAAGCCTGTACTCACACATAAATAATTTGAACAAATATTAAATGCTCACCTTGCAATTCTATCTCCTTACAGATGAAAAGTATTCCTCATTTATATTTATAAGTGCAGAAAACGCAGGAGATTAAAACTATTTACAAGGTGTACTCTGCGCGACAAAGCATAAGACAGACATTGTGACACATGGGGGAATTGACGACCAAGCTCCCAAGAGCTTTCAGTGTAAAGGAGATGAGCAAGTGACACAAGAGGATGAGAAGAAAGAACTCACCTAATGTTCTTAAATATTTTACTTTTATAATTTTAAGGCTTCATGCAATGTCTTATAATACAGAGAATATTCCAGGAAACTGAATTCAGTTCCATCTTGGTTATATTTCTTGTAAGTCTTGGGGTGTATGCAGTTCTGAAGAGAAGAAAAAACAAAGATAAATAACAATACAGTTTTATAACATAACCTTTTTAGCACATCTGTCATGTTACTGAAGAGAAGGGTGTGTCTGATCTATCATTAAGACACCTGAATTATCACATATATAGTTGTGAGCATGCGAGTTGTTGCTAACGCTTGCGGGCTCGCGTAGCGAGGGCCTTGGCTCGCGCAGTGCCGAAGGCGCTCCATGTCAGCAACTGCGACCCTCGCAAACTTAACGTCGCAACGCAAACAACACCACACACCAATTAAGACACTCGCTAAATTTTACGAGCAACGCAAACAACATACGACACACGTTAACACACATTACGGCCTCGCAACACTCGGACGCAACTCACGAACATTACAAAATTCAAAACACAATACATACACACAGCACATACATAAAAAAATAACCTACAGCAAGAGGGAGCATCGGGGACCTCAAAAATGCACCTTGCACCTTCATTTCACTCAAAATAAAAGAGTTTAGACACTAAACAATTTGCTAAGCGACAGAAAAAATGGCCGCCGAACAAAACGAAAACGAGGCTACACACGCAAAACACCATACGAGACACGTTACCAGACATTACAACCTCGCAAACACAATAAATACACACAACACACACATAAAAAGCTTACCTACAGCAAGAGGAACCATCCAGCATCTCAAAAAAACAAGTTACACCTTCATTCAAATACAAATAAAACACTTTAGACACAAATACAATCACTAAGCGAGAGAAAAAATGGCAGACGAACAAAACGAAAACGAGGCTACAGCACTCTCAACACGTAACACACCACAACACACTCGCAAAACACCACAAGAAACTCGAAAAACACCACGAGGCACCAACGGATAATCCGCAAAGACGCAGACCACAGATAACCCGCCATTTTACGCCAATGTGGAAGTACACCACTACGCTAACGGTTTGGTCTCGCGCACGCACAGTATTACACTGCACATATTCAGGACGCTTACACAGCAGCTCCACACCACTAATGCTGCAGCAACATCAAAACACATGGACAGCTCTTCAACACAATGCTTCAAAATAGGTAAAGTATATTCATTTATTAATGTATTATTTATTTCATTATTATACACCAAACAGCATTAGCTACCTTACAATTTCATTGCCGTCATTTTTTGACGGGCAATTCGCTAGTCACATATATAGTTGTGAGCGTCCGAGTTGTTGCTAACGCTTGCGGGCTCGCACAGCTATGCGAGGGCCGCGGGCGAGGGCCTCAGTTGCTGGCATGGAGCGCCAAAGGCGCTCCTTGCCAGCAACTGCGACCCTCGCAAACTTTAAGTCGCAACGCAAACAACACGACACACCAACTACGACACTCGCAAACTTTACCTCGCAACGCAAAAAACATACGAGACACGTTACCACACATTACGACCTCGCAAAAATCGGACGCAACTCGCGAACATGACAAAATTCAAAACACAATAAATACACACAGCACATACATAAAAAGCTTACCCTACAGCAAGAGGAAGCATCCAGGACCTCAAAAAACAACTTACACCTTCATTTAACTAAAAATAAAAGAGTTTAGACACTAAAAAATTTGCTAAGCAAGAGAAAAAATGGCCGCCGAACAAAACGAAAACGAGGCTACAGCACTCTAAACACGCAAAACAACACAAGAAACTCGCAAAATACCACAAACGACCTACGGATATTCCGCTAAGACGCATACCACACATTACCCGACATTTTACGCCAATGCGGAAGTACACAACTACACTAACGGTTTCGTCTCGCGCACGCACACTATTACACTGCACACATTCATCACGCTTACACAGCAGCTCCACACCACTAATGCTGCAGCAACATCAAAAAACATTGACAGCTCTTCAACACAATGCTTCAAAATAGGTAAAGTATATTCATGTATTAATTGTATTATATATTTCAGTAGTACACACAAAACACCATTAGCTAACTTACAATTTCATTGCCGTCATTTTTTGACAGGCAATTCGCTAGTTAATCTTATATTTTCCAGCAGATCCCTAATATAGTATACAATCTAAGATATCACTGTCACATCTGAAGTTCTGGGTTTTGAAGAACATTAGAACCTAAAACCTCTAAAACTCATATTTATAATAATGCTATTGTTAAGATCTACACTTGATAATGAGCAAAATATCTAGAAAGGAAAGGGGAAGTAACCTTTGAATTGTTCAGGTGTTACTGTATAGTGGGAGCCACCGGTTTTTCCTTTTAACAACTTCTAAAACTTGGATCGCTACCTTGTTGTGGTGTTGTGGTTTGCACCTCGATGCAGCTGTGAGCTATACCATCTATACCATGTAAGGTCACCGAAGATGGGAAGGTCATATAGCAGAGAAGTCAGACAAATTGTGGTCTGCTGAAGAAGGAACTGGCAACCCACTCCAGTATATTTGCCAAGACAACCTTATGAATTAAACCAACCAGAGGCATAACGATAGATGTGCCTGGCATGCAGCGGTTCACAGGGTCATGGAGAGAAGGATACGACTGAATGACTAAACATCAAAACTTAGATGGAACCTTGAATGAAAAGAGAAGTTCTTCCAGTCAATGGCTGGCCCAGGGAATAACAATTTGCATATGATAAATAATTAATTATTAAAGGCTATAGTTTGAGCATCGCCACAGTCAATTACTTCAAGAGTATAATGTAAATATGGAGCTACAATGTCTCTTTAAGGCTTCTGTACATTAGACATAATGACATCTTCTGTCCCTACATCTGTATAGTTAATGATCTTAGTGATGTCATCTACTATCATATATGATGATTTTATTTACATATACAGAGGTACACAAGAGACTGTGTGCTACTGTCCCTGGTTGGTGTTTTAGTTTTTGGAGAAGCTGGTAACACAACTCTGATACAAAGATAACATGTATTAAATAATTACTCACACAAGATTATATATACTGAAAAATATTAATACTCAGACATTCATTAACGTGACAACACCTCTCCTTTAATGGTGATGGGTTTAAAAAATACATATTGCAGGACTGCTTTAAAACTAAAAGTCCATCCCTACCATGCAAGTTATAGGAGAGATCTGGTGGCCTTAACATACATACAACTGAAGTCTATACTCACACATAAATAAACTAAATCCCATTCTGTACTTACCTCATAGTCCTATGTCCTAACAGGTGAATTATTCATTACTTTATACTGTGCTACCATTTTTTTGCTGAAAAAAATGCACGGGGTACAGTAAATATATGGGACTCACAACTATACCAATTTAAACATACAGTAACAGTAAGTTTCAAGAAGTAACATAAGAGTACATATTTTTTATGCTTCTTCTATATATTAAAAATGTTAGTTATATGTAAATACATGGGACTCATGGCTATACCGATTTAAACATACAGTAACAGAACATTTTAAGAAGTAACATAGCACACAATACATTTGTTATGCTTCTAAAATAAGAAAGTCAGAGATGTTACTTCAGTTAGTATAAACTACTTTTCTGTCTTATATTAACATAAGGCTTTTATGTCTTATATTAAGATAACTCACAGTTATTACCTGTATCTATGCAATCTCAGTTTCCATGTGCAAGATAGAATTTCCTCCTTTAAGGCTTCCTATAGTCATGTTTATAGGGCATAGGTATATGGTTATTCAACTGTTCATCTGTTGATATTTATGCTTTTAATGGTGTGGCCTTTCAATGTAGCTCCTTATATAGTGCCCTGGGCTCTGTGACATCATCTATTATGACACGTCTCTGATGTAAGAAGTTGTTTGTTACCTGGAGTGCCAAGTGCAGCTTGGGATGTCTGCCATTAGACAACTCATCATATAGTGCTCTGATAATGTCCCAATGCTCTCTATCATATCATGTACCAGCAGAGGTTCCTATACACAGATTATCACATACACACAAGGGAGGACAAAAACTTCCAAAAAGTAGAATCCAGAATAAATTTAGAGGCTGATAATAAAATATGATTAATTTCATATGCAGTAATTTACACTCAGTTTACTTGTTCATCTCCATCTTTACTTTCTGTTCTACTTATTTCCATTACCTAATGGTGCCACTGCTTATTAGCAGCTTCCTCCTGACCACTACCCCTAACTATTTGATGGAGATATGAAAGTGAGTATACACTATAGTGTATAAAGAGTGATATTGAGGTTATTTAGGAAGCAACAGAGAGGTAAAATCTTAAAGGTGTCTAATACAAGCAAAGTGTGCAAGGTAGACAGGAAGGAGTGTGTGAAAGAAAGGAAGCAAAAAGAGTTCATTAGTCAGGTAGAATACCAGGTGTTCATTATTTTAGTTGGTAAAAAGTAGTTTAGTAAACTCCACATGTTTGATGTGTGTAAAAAAATAATATTATGCAAGAAACGCATAAAGCATTTTAGAAAAAATCTTTCTTTAGATGACTCATGGTCAGGCTCAGATCTACCATTAGGCACAATACACAAGTGCCTAGGGGTGCTTGCAAGATGGGGGCAATGTATTTTTACACTTTAAAATGTATTAAAACATACTTAGAACATACACTGTATTTTACACACAGCTCCTTGCATGAAGTGCTATGACTTTGCGGTGGAAATAAAAAAGCTCACATTTGATTAGCTGAGTTGTGCTACTTAGATATAATTTCACCATTTCTTTACAAGGCATGCTGGGAGGTGTAGTCTCAACAATATACAAACTAATAACAACCTGCACTATTCTCCCTGCATGGTTTTCAGGGCAGTATAAAGGACCACTGCAGTTCAAGAAAAATAAACTTGTTTGTCATGTATGTACAAAGTTAACAGTATTAGCAGCTGTTTAAGCCATGGACATATTTTTTTTTATACAATCTGATTTTTTGAAGACTCTGTTTATGAGTACAGGAATCCAGAGTTGTGCTGTCAACTTCCCCAGAATATAAATAATCAACCCTTGACACTAACGAACCATTGCTTGAATACCTTGGTATATGGATATAAAAGCATCACGGGTTACAATGGATGACATCACAAAGCCCAGGTACAGTCAAAATATTAAAGGGATACTGTAGCCCTATATTATACTCTTAAAAAAAAATAGATTTAGATACAGCCTTTCATTTATTACCTATCTCTTTATGAGAGCTGGATGATGGAGGTGTGTGCGCTTTTAGTTATCAGAGGAGGGAGAGTTGAGAGAGGAGGGAACAAGCAGCAGTCCAGAGCCATTGTTTGATTTATGCATACAAATGAAATTGACACCACACCCCTTCCCTCTTAGTGACTTAGAAGCATATTCCTTACATCAAAGGGTAGAGCCACAGCTCTCCAGAAAACCACCCTCTCACACAACATTATTGTAGTTCAACTACAAACTAATTTATACTTTGAGGATAATCATGATTACTATCATGATGATCAGCATGACACCTAAAATCACACAGTCTGTTAAAGGAATAGACTGCTTTAAAAAAAATAATATTTGCTCCTTCCAAACCCTCTAATTGTCTCTTCTTTAAAGGGACAGCTCTACTTGGACAAACATCTCTTTCCCAGATAATCATGTCCATCTTTCTATCTCTGATTTCCTTTTATTTGTTTTCCACAACATTTCAGGAGAAAGAAAAATTGCAGAGATTTATTTAGTAAACTGCTATGACAGAGGGTCACAAACCGGGGGCAATAAACCATAAGTGGTCCATGAGCTTCATTGTAGTAGTATTACAGAAATTATGTGACATAATTCAACTTTATTACCGTAATAAAAATGCATAAGAAGCAGTGCCTAAATATTATATGTTTCTAAGTGTAAGTTTTCTTGATAAACAATTAACAAAAAATACATTATTAAGAGGTCCAGAAAGACCTTCAGCAACTCCCCGGTGTTCCACAGGACTTTCAGCAACTTTCAAGTGTACGTGGGAGAACCACTGTACTATTAAATAATGTTCCTCTTTGCTCATTTGGAATGGTATGTAGTATGCACTTGTGTCAGTACAGTATAATAATTATTATTATAACTCTTTATTTATAAATCACCAGCATTTTCTATAGCTCTATTTACGAATTAGAAGAAAATTCAGTGGGTACAAATAGTAAATTACAAAGGTCTAGACAAGTTTTTAGGTAAGTAGATATACAAGTACATTTACAATACAATACAAATACAAGACAAATGGGCCACCAGAATCCTTGGGTAAACAGAGTTGGTGCAACAAGGTTGAGATTTGTTCTCAGAGGAACTTACAATCAAGAATGTAAGAGTGAGGTATAAGACATGAGGGTGACATTTGCAAGATGACAGTGATTAAGGCAGTAGACTGATGCAAGTGGAAGTGACTGTTTGTTATAATGAAGGTTGTGTGTGAATAATTTTGTAGAGCGTGCAGTTTGCTCAAATTACGGTTGATGGTGAAACACTATTTTAAACAGAGCCATTTTTTGTGAGTTTTTTAAGGTTTTCAGGCAAGAATATATTCTGACTGAGCAAGGCAAGGAGTTCTACAGAGTATTTTGCAGCTCAAGAAAAGTCCTGAAGATGGGGGCGAGAAGAGTTAACGAGAGGAAGAAAGAAGAAGGTCATATTAGGTCGAAGATGGCAGTTTGAGGAGTTTTGTGAGACAAGGGTGTTGTTGGCAAGGGCTTTGTATGTTAGGGTTAGGATTTTAAAATGTTGTTTTATAGGACGCCTGTGGAGGTACTGATAGAGAGGTGCTGCAGATTGTGAGTGTGATAGAAGAGGCTAGCAGAGGTGTTCATTATGGATTGGAGTGGAGACAATTGGAATGCGTTGCAGAAGTTGAGGTGTGATATGATGAGGGAAAAGATTCAAACTTTAGTTGTGTCTTGTGTAAGTTAGTGATGTATTTTAGAGTTTTTTTTTAGATGAAGATGACATGTTTTGGTTATTTATTGTATGTGAGGAATGAAAGCGTGGTCAGGGTCCAAAAGAAACCCAGTATAGTGTGCTGGGGAATTGAGAGCTTTGACGGCATTCTAAACAGTGAGAGCTATTTGAGGAATGGGAGCTGTAATAGACGGTGGGAATTTTAGGAGCTCAGTCTTTGAAATGTTGATTTTGAGATGATGTCGGGACATACAGGAGTATGTGTTTGAGAGGTATTTGGCAACATGTCCTAGAAGAGAGGGGGATAGGGCTGGTGCTAAGATATATATGTAATTGTAATCTGCATATACATGGTATTGAAATCCAAAAGATTTTATTAGGCTGCTATGGAAGGATACATAGATGGAGAACATTCAGTGTGAGTAGAAAAAAAGAGGTACCAGAGAAGGAGACATTAAATGTTCAGATGTCTAGATAGAATATAAAGCATGAGAGAACTGGATAAGAAGAGGGTAAGAAGAGGGTGGTCAACTGTATCAAAGGCAGCCATAAAATCCATGGGAATTAGTAGAGAGAAGTCACCCTTTGACTTAGCTGTAAGCAGGTTATTAGTGACTTTTGTGAAAACTGTCTCTGTAGAGTCTTGGTGTTGGGGTCAAGAGGAGAGTTGGAGGAAGGGAATTGGGTTAGATGCTTGTAGAAGAGCCACTCAAGTAGTCTTGAAGCCAAGGAAAGAAGAGTATTTTTGTATGATGGGTGTAATTAAGCTATATTTCCCTAGACAGTGTTTAGGGAGACGGTAAATAGATGTGCAATAGTTATGAATAAGTGTGGGCAAGTTGAAAGGTGCTAGTTTGACAGAAGACCAGAGACTTTACCCTCAGTTACATGTTCATAGGAGACCATTGTTGACATGGCCTCAAAACATCCAAATTTTGCTTAAATTCCATAACTATGTTTGATTCTACCACTGGAGGGCTGTTCCACTTTTCTACTACCCTTCCTGTAAAGTAGTACTTTTTCATATTATTGTGAAATGCCACCAAAACTGCTTTTTGTATCTTCCTACTGCCATCAAAACAAATGTGAAAAATATCTTACCACAAATTTGTATAAACAGATTACTTGACCATACGTTGTACCTGATCCAATGGACGTATTTAGGTTTTATGTTGCCCTAAGCTCATTCAGACTCATGTGCCCCCAAGCATCATTTACTTGAGCACAACCACACCCTGTTATTACTAGGAGAAAGTTAAAAACTCTTAATACACCCTGCTGGAGTATTTTTTTTTATGGGGTGGTGTATTTTAAAAATTGTGGCTACATCATTAAATAACATTTTAATAGCAGGACATAGAACATATATTGTCAGCTGACATTAAAACAACCAGTATGGAAGACTAGGGATGCTGCTCTTGCAAATATTTAACTTCACACAAGCCTAGGGTTCAGGACTAGTTTTATAAAATATATTGTCAGTGTGGCCCCAAGAGCCTGGTTATCACTCTACTTTGTGTTGCTTTTGTATTATAATTCACAATGACAACAAGAATATGTTTGAAGCCGATCTCACTTCTTGACCTCTCTCTAAAGTGTGCAGCTAGTCCATTGCCATCTGACACATAACAAGTCGCACACAGTTCTCATTTCAGGGCCCTTGCAGCCTTTCTTCTTGGTCTCCTTTTGTGTCTCTCAAGTCTTCTGACTTGATGCCTCTTACAGTCTCTGCATACTGCAGACAGGTCTCTCATGCAGCCCACACATGCAACTTTTAACTGTGTTTCAATATTCAAGTTAATCAGTGGCATCCAATCTCTGTTGATATAAATCTAAACGCTATCACCGCTTCTGGTTTTCATTTGTGTCCAAGATAGCTGCTCCCATAATGTAGATCGTTCCACCTGTGGGATTTAGCATTTTGTTTTCACTTGTATACATTCACTGATCTAATTAAAAACATAAATAAATACTTTTTCAACTAAATATTGTCAAAACAGAACATGTTTTATTTTTAGTAAAGTTACGTGTTTATTGTAATCTTTTCACGTGCAATATTATGGCACTCTGACCACAACCGGAAATCCTGCTTTAGTCAATCTTTGAGACTGATTATGGCATTTATATATTGTCAAGAACAAAAATCATGAAAAGAAAGGAAAGGTAGAACTGTATTTTCAGCTATGGCTTTGATACTTTGGCAACACATTTTGCTCACAATAGCTTTGTAATGTAGATATGAGAAATACTAGTTCTAGTTTATAATAAACTAGCGAATTGCCCGTCAAAAAATGACGGCAATGAAATTGTAAGGTAGCTAATGCTGTTTAGTGTGTAATAATGAAATATATAATACATTAATAAATGAATATACTTTACCTATTTTAAAGCATTGTGTGGAAGAGCTGTGAATGTGTTTTGATGTTGCTGCAGCATTAGTGGTGTGGAGCTGCTGTGTAAGCGTGCTGAATGTGTGCAGTGTAACACTGCGTGCGCGAGCCCAAACCGTTGTCGTGTACTTCCGCATTGGCGTAAAATGGCGAGTAATGTGTGGTATACGTTTGTATCGGAATATCCGTAGGTGTTTTGTGGTGGTTTGCGAGTTTCTTGTGGTGTTTTGCGAGTTTAGAGTGCTGTAGCCTCGTTTTCGTTTTGTTCGGCGGCCATTTTTTCTCTCGCTTCGATTTTTTTTTAGTCTCTAAACTGTTTTATTTGGAGTAAAATCGAGGTGTAAGTTGTATTTTTGAGGTGCTGGGTGCTCCCTCTTGGTGTAGGTAAGTTTTTTATGTATGTGGTGTGTGTATGTATTGTGTTTTACATTTTGTAATGTTCGCGAGTTGCGTCCGAGTGTTGCGAGTCCGTAATGTGTGTGAACGTGTGTCGTATGTTGTTTGCGAGTGTCGTAATGTGTGTGTCGTACTGTTTGGGTTGCGACGTGAAGTTTGCGAGGGTCGCAGTTGCTGGCATGGAGCGCCGTAGGCGCTCCATGCCAGCACCTGAGGACCTCGCAAAGCGTTAGCAACAACTCGTACGCTCACAACTATATATGTGATAAGAAACTTTGTATTGTAGATAAGAGTAATACTAGTTTGGATAAACCTTTTACTGAAATTTGTAAACAATATATACAAGGCAATGTCATCTGACCCTCCGAAGCTTATGAAGTAGAATCTACCTCAAGACACACCATTTAATCAGTTGTTTCCAGGAAAACAACATCCCTATCATAAAAGTGGGTATTTGTGATATACAGGCATATTCAGGCACAAGCATTCTGATCTCAATCCGCCATATTGTCATGCCATATTTGCTGTTACAACTGAGATAGATCAGATTACGCGCACAGAAATGAGTGATTGGTCAGAATGAGCAGACCAATATTTCAGCAGATAAACTTGCCTTATTTTTCCATACAACCTCTTATCCAAGGGTTACTATATGAGTTCCATGAGTAATTTGTTTTATTGTGTTGACAAAAACTATGATGCTTCAGATGTTGTCCTACAGCATTGATAGTAAAGATGAGGGAAAGAAATGGTCATTCAGTTAAAGTCATGTAAATAAAGCGAAAAGAGCTGCTGGTGTTGAATTCAGGGCAAATAGTAAATATTTATATATATTTTTTCCTGTGTCAAACATATGGGCACTATAATTTAGTGACATTCAAACGTGTTACTGTAATGTTAGAGAGGTATTGTTCACTGCATATAGATGCTTAAATAATTTGCATATTGCATAAATAGAGTACATCACTTAGTAATAAAGTTTTCATAAAAACTCTCCACAAAATGTAAGTATATATGAAAGTGCACAATTGCACAATTTCTTTTACAGTGTATCCCCTTGTCTACATACCTACAGCTAGACACATCGGAAAAAAAACATGCAAATAGTTAATTAATTGTAAAGCTGCCTTGGCACATGTTGTCCTTATTAGGGATAAAGGTAAGGGGCTAGACTCTAGAACTGCATCCATTTTGAATCTGCTCAGTAACACTCATTATGCAGTATTTTGCTGTCATTGTACAGTACAGGGCTTGTCCATCCTTGCACCACATTGCTCAGCCATTCACTCACCTCTTGGAAGTCAGTGCTGAAGAATGCTGGGCCCCTCACCTCCAGGACTGGATTGGGACCTATCCTGTTATGTGCACACACGGGAAGCCCGCCACCAATGTCCCGATATAGCTATCTCTAACTGGCCGCTAAGTGGTTAGGGGTTTTCGGGTTGGGTTTAGAGGATTAGGGGCTTAGGGGTTAGGTTTAGGGTTAGGGCCGGTAACTGGTGTAGGGTGTTAGGGTTTGGGGCTTAGGGAGTACATTGGGATATGGGACGTGAGCGTGACAGGCTCTCACAGGTTCCCTCATATTAATATCCCAGCCTCACTCTGATCTCCCCATCTCTCTGATCACTTCTTTATCTCTCTCTCTGATCTATCCTCTATTTCTCTGATCAACCTCTGTCTCGCTGATCTGTCTATGTTCTTCCCTCCAGTCTCAGTGAAAGGTGTGTACCTGTGGGGTATAATAAAGCCAAAACCTCCCAGCTCATCCAGCTGCACTGCCTGGACTGTAAGAACATACAGCGCCCACTCAGCAATCAGCGTCAGCTCCCACTCACCCAGGGCACTCTGGGATTATAGTTTCCAGAGCCAGGGAGTGTGAAGGAGAACTCAGGATGATGTCCATTGTAACAGGCACAGCCTGTCTGTAGCTTGAAAGCCCCATTGGCTGGGGACGGTGCCACTTACCGCTCCCAGACTGACGTTAGAGCTGCAGATCAGTGCAGCAGATCAGAACGCATGTCCAAATTTGTCAAGATTGGATTTTGACAAATTGTCACATGTGCTCTGATCTGGCTGGCTGGAGAAGTTTAAAGTAATAGTGCCCATGTATAATGTTATACACCATTTTTTATTTTTATATTGAGGGAAATTCTACAAATTATTAAATGTGTATTTAATATTGAAGCTTTAACAATTTAAGTGATATGACCTACCTCTAAAAAAATATAATTAAATGTTATGCAACTTTTGTTATTTTTAAATTGAAGGAAATTCTACAACTTATTAAAACAATGTAAATTTAATATTGAACAAATGCATAATTTTGGGAGGGTGATTGCCCATTTGCCCTAATGCACCAGCCGCCCCTGGCTATTTGTCTAACATGCTGGTGCCATTAGCACATCTAGCTGGCTTTGTTGCAAAACCATCCCTTCTCTGTTTTTGATGTATAACATATAATTCAGGTCTCTAAGAGACAGATACTTACCTAACCCATAACATAATCTGGTGTTTAATTATCTCTACTTTTAAGTATAATATATATCTAAGCTATAGGAATAATAGGTTTATGATTACATGCAAGTAAACATAAATCTCCAGCACAGTATTTTCATGTGCTTTGTTGGTTATAATATCTAATGTTCAAATGACAAATTACATACATAAATTGGGCATTATAACATACTTTATATTGCTGGACTTATAATTATATTCTCAAAATATGACTTGATATTAGAGGATCACTGTAGTGCCTTTACAAATAAAGCTCATATGTTTCACAAATTACTTAAAACATTTTAATTCCTATTTCTACAATCCGCTGTAAAAACAAAATTGTAAGTAATGGACTTAATATGTCACCTTTTGTTGAGCCTCATTCAATTCAAGGCCGTATCTCCATCCTCGATATCCAATTTTCTGCTATTGAGTTGCATTCTCACGTTGCTCTACTTTTACTCTGCTATGCAATTGTCCAGGCCCGAAAGTTAGGCACCGTTCGCAAGAATCGGAAACTATGCTATCAGCAGTAGCGTTTACAGGCTTGAACATGATCACGGACGCAAGCCCGTAACTTGTGGTTCAAGCCCGACAAGTCAGAGCTCTTTAAATGCAAATATAAATTCAATCCAGCCCTGTAAATGATGGGAAACACAATGTGTGACATCTGAATTAAAAGAACAAAATTCTCAAGCTCGCACCTTGCCAAAATATATTACTCTATTTCATGTTAATTTCTTTCCAAAGTCCTATGGGCTTGAATGACCTCAGAACCTGTAACTCGTTATTCAAGCCCGTAGGACTTCAATGAAATATGGAGGTTGGATATCAAAGTCCTACTGGCTTGATGGTTGAAGCCCGTAGGACTTTGGACGGAAATCAAACATGAGTACCCGTATATACTCGAGTATAAGCCGGCAAGAGTATAAGCCGAGGCACCTATTTTACCACAAAATACTGGGAAAAATTAGTGACTCGAGTATAAGCCGAGGGTGGGAAATGTGCTGCCCCCTGTGTCCTTCTTGTGCCCTCTGTGTCCCCCTCTTGCGTGCCCTTTTCCTGTGTCCCCCCTCTTTCTCCACTGTGTCTCTTCTCCCCTCTCCCTTCCCTGTGTCTCATCCCCCTCTTTCTTTCCTGTGTCTCTCCCCCCCATATCACCCTCCTCAACCCCCCTCCTCATCCTCCCTCCTCATTCTCAACCTCCCTCCTCAACCCCCCTCCTCATTCTCAACCTCCCTCCTCAACCCACCTCCTCATCCTCAACCCCCTCCTCATCCTCAACCCCCTCCTCTACCTCCCTCCTCAATCTCAACCCCCCTCCTCATCCCTCCATCCTCAACCCCCCATCCTCAACCCACCCTCCTCAACCCACCCTCCGCATCGTAAACCACCCTCCTCAACCCCCATCCTCATCCTCAACCTCCCTCCTCATCCTCCCTCCTCATCCTCAACCCCCTCCTCAACCTCAACCCCAACCCCCCTCCTCAACCTCAACCCCCAATCCTCATCCTCAACCCCCATCCTCAACCCCCCTCCTCATTCTAAACCCCCATCCTCAACCCCCCTCCTCATTCTAAACTCCCATCCTCAACCCCTTTCCTCATTCTAAACCCCCTCCTCAACCTCCCTCCTCAACCCCCTTCCTCAACCTCAACCCCCCTCCTCAACCCCCCCATCCTCAATCCCCCTCCTCAACCCCCATCCTCAATCCCCAATCCTCAAACCCCTCCTCATCCTAAACCCCTCTCCTCAACCTCTCTCCTCAGCCCCCCTCCAAAACCTCTCTCCTCAGCCCCCCTCCTCAACCTTAACCCCCATCCTCATCCTCAACCCCCCATCCTCATCCTCAACCACCCCATCCTCAATCCCCCCTCCTCAACCCCCCCATCCTCAATCCCCCATCCTCAACCCCCCCTCCTCATCCTAAACCCCCCTCCTCAACCTCTCTCCTCAGCCCCCCTCCAAAACCTCAACCCCCTCCTCAACCACAACCCCCACATCCTCGTCCTCAATCCCCCCATCCTCATCCTCAACCCCTCCATCCTCAATTTTATGTATCATTTTATCCTTCAATTATATTATACAAGCTTATAAAACATTACATTTTCTTTTTAATGTCTGTATTTCCTTTTTTCTCTGATGTAAATTCCATTGAATGGAAATCACTTTAACACAGCACATTACACAATGGCACTGTCTGCTAGACAAAGGCCTCCATTCAATTGCAACAGTTACAGAGCAATTCTATTGAACAAGCCTGCAGTTACCTGGCAGAAAGCCTAAACCGGAAACCATGCACCCGTAAGTAGCATTTCAAAGCATGATCATGATCAATAAAGCAAGGCGTAATTACCGAATTAGAAACAGCCAATAGTAAATGAGGCTGTCATCATGACGTCAGTAAAACATGGAGGTTATTCTATGGGTTAATCACTCATATATGAACAAATAATTTAACTTTCTAATTACGTCCTGAAAATTTAGTGTCAGTGTTTTCCAGCTACTGGCTATATGAGACTTGACCGCAATAGACATAAGCTGAAATAATTTGTTTTGAGAGGAAGTTAGGTGATCAATATGTATCCCTTGAAGGCAGGACTCCGTCTTAGTTAGAATTAAAGAGTTTGGCAGCAAGCTGGGTTAGTTTCCTCCATATACATTGGACGATTGGGCATAACCACCAATTGTGGATATGGTCCCCTATTGTTTAACAGCCTCCAAAGCAATTATTACTTTGCCGGGGGTTAATATTTTGCATTTTATTTGGGGTACAGTAGGTTCTTTGAAGAACCTTAATGGATTTTTCCAAGAGGCTGGAGTTAAGCAATTCTTTACTTAAATTCAAGCAAGCTTCCGACCATTTAGCCCAATCCCACTCCAATCCCATGTCCTCTTCCCATCTAAACATACATTTGGGTTTTCCTCTAGATTTGCTACTTGTAAAAGTGTTGTATAGTGAACCCAGTATGCCTTTTGTGAGTGGAAGGTTTTTGAAGATAGTAAATATCTGAGAAGCCCTGGGGATCGCTAGTGATCTAAATGTTTTGATAACACAATCTCTGATTTTCAAGTAGTTATAAAGCTCTGTGTGGGGTATATTGTGGGTCATAGCGAGTTGATCGTAAGTCAGAAGTCGGTTGTTATTAAACCAAGGGCCTATCCTGTCCAAGTTTCTGGAGGTCCACCAGTGCCATGAGGTTATATTAGTTTTTTCCCCAGTTCCAGAAAATCTGGGACCCTTGGCTGGATTCCCCATTGAGTACCTCTTTGACTTGACTCTTAATTTACATTGCTCTGACAATGGGGTTGTGGCTCGAGGCGGAGGAAACACTGTTTTGGATCCTTCAGGCAGGCCTGGGAACTAGATATAAGGTACTTACACACTTTTTTTTCTTTTTGCAACTCTACACATGTTGTTTTTTTTTGCTTTAATTGGTTTGTTTTCTTTGTTGTTTTTTTGTTTATTGAAGAAGACAATATAACTTATCTGACACTTTTATTGTAAAGTACAATGCTGTATTATCTTATCTTATGTCTTTAATAAAAATCAATGTTAAAAAAAAACAATGGAGGTTAAACGTCAATCAATTAGCTTTTAGAAGTCAGATTTGCGATCAGACTCGCAATCCGACAATGTACAAAATAATAAAATTGAATGGCAATACTGTTCTAGTCCATGTGGGTGGCCTGATATGTATTAACTCCTTGATTACCGAGATTGATATAACACGGAAATTAAACGGAAAAAAAAAAATGTATTGCAGATTTGTGAGCTTGAGACTGTTGTGCAATTGCTTCTAATGTCTTTCATCACTTTCCCCATCTTTTAAAGTGCAGTATTGATTTTTTAATTGCTTTTACAGTGCTACGATCAGGTGTTTAGCTGCCTTGCGAGTCCTATCTGTTACTCGTAGGATTTTCTTTGGGCTTACGAAATAGTAGCAGTTGAATAGCAATTTGCGATTGTAACATTTACGGACTTGAAAGATCAAAGTCTTAGATGGGTTGGAATTACAATGTTGACAACTGCAGGGATTTTCAGCCTGTAGCCCACAAATCGTTTGCTGGTAGCTAAAAGACGGCATTTGAAAAGCAAATTTTTTTACAGGCTCCATTATGGGCTCTTTTAACTAAAATTTGCTCATTTGAATAGTGGCCAAAGACACCTCCCCCATTTATCTTATTGTGGAAAGAGGCAGCAGTACTTGAGTTTGCTATTTAAAAGCAAGTTTAATCCTGAAGATTGCTTTTTAATTGATGGGATATGAATTGTATTAATGGTCAATGCCTAATAAAATATTTAGCTCCTGTTTTTAGGACCTTACATTGGTCCATTGATTGGAGAGCCACAGATTTTATTTGTTTCTTGTATCTGTACTTCTTCATACGCATGTAAAAATCCTATTAGTTTTTGCTGTTGCTGACTATCATTATAATACCATTGCTAAGCCTGTTAACAAACACTTATAAATCCTTCTTCATCCAGGATTGTCCTATATGTAGTCTCATTCAATTTCCCCACATTCATGTTTCAAACGCTGCAGTTTTTGTATTTGTTTTATCAAATTAAAATAGTAGACGCTAGTGATACATGTTGCTGCTGCACATACTATTTAAAGCTCTTACTACAGGAAAGAAACTGGATTTAAATATGCCAGTAACTAAGAAAAGCATTAAGATATACCCACCAAGGTATGGTAGCTTGGAACAGTGTGCCTATCATGCAAACATACTGTCCAAAACAACATAAAAAAGAAATAAAATTGTATCATGCTTCTTTGCTATTAACTTCTACAGAAATAAACCATTGATATATAGCCAATCCAGTCCAAATTTGGTTTATTGAATTTAAGTAACAACCATGATGCACAAAATAAGATCATTGTTCTGCAGCATTTTGCTTTAAAGTTGCTTGATTGCTTTATACCAAAATAGATGCAAAGAATTGGAGTAATCAAACTGGACCTGGTACCAGATAGTGAATGAATATTGGGCCATATGCTCTATATAGTTAAGGGTGGAAAAATAAACAAGCCTTTAGACAAATAAAACCCCTTCAACAAATTGCTCAATTTACACTTCCTAAAAGTCAAATTATTTTTATAACCCAAATAAATTGATAGATGAAATGTTCTTAAATATATGGATTGGATATGTCATCACATACACCCTCAGTAGTGATTTCACAAAAAGTTAACCTCTACTGAAACCTCTACTGTCCTCTCTATCCTCCCCTCCAATCACCACCCCACTCTCTGCTCATTCCATCACAAGTGAAATGAATTTTGAACAGACTGTACATCTTGATAACATCATGCCTGATTGGGAATATCTAACAATGGGCAGGAATCAAATATGATGAGTGAGTTAACTGGTATAGAAGGAAACTTTAAACTTGTTTAAGTTTGTGAAGTAAATACCAGCTCACCCTGTGATGGGATTAACTCCCACGAACCCCAGATTGGCCAGTGAGGTACTGATTGAGTTAACTGGCTTTTGGGCAGGCAATTTAATCATGTTTGTGGCTTGAGACAAAGTTTTATTTTTTGTTTGCCTATAAACGTTCCAACTTTTCCCAATACAGATATACTCTTCTAGGGAACAGAATGATGGTGTTCTGACTTTTTTTTTTTATCTCTGTTTATACATTTTAACCCCTTGATTCCTGTTCTGAATCCTGTTGGTCCTGGAATAGAAAATGGTCACCAAGAAGCCAATCCACTCCAAGGGGTCAAGAGACATCAGTGAAAGGAGGGACGGGCAAGGAGCGACCAGAGAGCTTTGTTAATATAATTGGATAAGAAAAAAATAGTAAAAATGAATTACAACAAAGAGGAATAGGAGCAGAAAATCACTAGAACCTATGATCCTCAAGGAATTCCTCCTATTCTGGAACCCCCATAATAGTGAAGCCACAAAAGCTTACATAAACCCCAATAATAAGGCAACTCAATGTTTAAATATTGCCTCCAGGTATTTGATTATAGCTCAGTTTAAATTAGGAATTGATTGATTGTTTGATATGTTGTACATTCAATTTCGTTTTGTGGGATCTTATAGTCCTCTCAGGGAACTATTCCCACCATTAGCAGTAAATTCATTCAGTATATAACATGCACTATTTCTTTTAGTGAGTTCTTTTTGCCCACTAGAGAACTATTCCCACCTATATCAGCTCTATCTATCCTCCAATAGTTCAAATATATCATAACTTGATTTGGCATCAACAAACTCTGCCAGTCTCTAATACCCCATCAAAGTAAAGCCTAACAGCTGTTTTGCTGTCTAATACAAGTATAGATCAAAGCCTAGCCCAGCCTGAGCCGTCCAGACTAGGAGGAATCGCTCGAGTGTCATAGGGTTTAGTGATTTTTTGCTCATATTCCTCTTTGATGTAAATAGTGTATTTTAAGAGCCATGTTTTTGCAAGACTAACATCTCCTGTTATCATTTTTCAATTGGTGGTAATCACCTAGGAAATTACTAATAAATAAAATTACCTCACATCCCTTACCCCATTGTTGCCTAGAAGCAGAATTCTTGCTTCAAGAAATGCTTCTAAAGATATCCAGAAATGTATGCACCCATCTCATACACACAGCTTCCACCTGCATATCATGTATTCAGACAGGTTAAAAACTAACTTTATTATGTTTTTCCTGCCTAAATATGTTCGTAGTAAGACTCAAAGTTTTCTAACATTATATATATTTTCATTGTGCAGTGGTCCTTTAAATGACCACTGTGACCATATTTCTAAAATATACTGTTTTGAAGAATTAAACATAAAAATATGCAATGTGTTTAGAACATAAATTAAAAATATTGCAGTCTGAAATATGTTAGCTACTATATGCAATCACACTATGCTAAGGCATCAGCAGATCAACTTCCTGAGGTGTGAAGAGACATTCAATCCATAACAGGTGTCTATGTAAGGAATGGAACAGAGTCAGTTACATCTGCTAATGACTTGAGCAAAAATAAAAGGGACAAATCCCTGGATCTGGAAATATATAGTGGTCTTATCTTAAAATAAATAATTGTTGATCTTTTCATCATTTTGTACATGTAACCAAAGGGAGGAGATGAAAGTTAAGCAGCAAAATGGCTCCAAGTTTTAATCTCTGTCTCCTTTTCAAAACTCTCCTCTTTTCATTTTTCACACCCACCCTTCACCTCTTTTACTTCCCATTTGTTGTCCCTAAAAGCAGACCCCCTCATCTCCCCATATATCCGTATGTATGTACAAATGTGCTGTGTTGTCTTATTTTTACTGTCTTCAAATGTATGTTAAATGTTACCCATGCATTTAAGAGGATTCTTCAGGCAAATTTATATTTGGCTTTATATGAATGTTTTAATTAGGTTAATAATATAATTTTATCTTTTCATTGGAATTGTGATATAACGTTTTCACTTACTACTAAGAAGCTTCAGAGTAACAGATTACCACTTTCTGGAGCCTTCCATCCTTTAGATAACAGATGTACATGAGTGAAAACAGGAAGAAAGGGGTATATTCCAGAAGGTGAAAATCTGTTATTTTTGGTGACCTCTTAGAGATAACTTTTTATGACAATTATATTGAACAGGATGAAAATAATTGTCTTAAACATTCATATGCAACTTTAATATTGTTCCTTACTTTTTAAAGTTGTGCTCTGCTTTCTCCTAGGAGTGCTTGATTGTGTCCCTCTGCCTCCATCTCAACATTGCATCTCAGAGAGAAGGACCAGGGTATCAAAGTGTTCTACTTGTGGTTGCAGTAGATACACTGTAGGTCAAGCACATTTATTTTAAGCAATTTTGCAGCAAATGGCAACAGATGCACTATAGCCGTAGAGGTTACTATTGGCTGCAACATTTACGTTTCTTGGGTTTCAAATGTTTAGTAAGAAACAGGCAGTTATTGTCAGAAAAAAAGGTGTTATATAGATAAGTTCAGTGTACTTACAAAGTTATAGGCAGGAAGGTAAATTCCAGCTTTGCACACCCACAGAAAGCTTACATAACCAAGTGCACACAGGAAATGCAGCTAGGTATGGAGTTTGACTTTTCAAAGGAAGTACTTGCTGCTGTATGGAATCACATGGTTGGGTGGGAGTAAGCTTACAACCGAATCAGAGCACAAAGATATAAAGAGGAAGAGGCTACATATCCCAGGCTGGTTTGCAACACCAGCATATGATACAAATGTATCTGCTTTCTACTGGTTGGCAAAATGAATTATGAATGTTATGCTAATCTTAGCAGGGATTTTGAGGAATGTCAACTGATAAAATGCCTCAGCTTGCAAACTGAAAAAAATAGCAAACATCAGGGTGAGTTTGTAAATGTTTATTTTGGTATTTTTTCATGCAAAGAAATGTTTGCATACACTACTGATTCTCCTATAACAGATGCATTCATAATACAGGAAACTTAAATATGCCTTTAAAAAATACTTTGCAAGCATATTTGTTATTGAAGCCCTGCAGTGGCCCATTATTGGAAAATGGAAGAGCAGATAATTAAATATATTTATTTTGATATAAAATAGATGTTATTCCAAACCGTCCATAAATGTTGCTGCTTTTGAAACATTTTATGTATGGAGGCCTAATAAACTGTTTATAGCAATATTTCAAAGGTCTATACATTGTGACAATACCAAATTGTTTTCCTTTTCCTTCTTGTCTGGAAGCAGCAGCGTGTAGAACAGATAGGAAGCGCTGACCTGTGGTTAAGCTGCAAAGCTTTAATTCCTGACACAATCTCATAGTCTGTAACTGTAAAATGACTTTCAGTTCATGGGTTGCACTGAGTAACAAACTTGCTGGGCTGATTCTAAGTCATCTTTTAAGTTTTTTTAATGCATTCTCAATTACTTTAAGCGCCTGCTCATACAGCTCAATTTAGCAGGTAAGTTCTGCTTCACTGGACATAAGTACAAAATATGCAGCCGAGATGGATTTATGCTACCAAACCCATTCAGACTGAGAATCCAGCAACATATTAATGCACAATGACATGCAGCCACTACTGGCAGAAAAATGGGTCAAACACATACATTTGAATTATAAATTCCCATTTTACTTACTGGCCATGCAAATCAGATAGCAATGAAATTCATGTATTCAAAATGAATATACATTTATTTTCATGGACCCTAAATACATACACTGTTACATTCAATGTGGTGTTATTTTTATAGAGTAATTTACTAAAAGGACTAGTAACATGTTAGATAATCAATATCACATTTAAAATTAGTTGTGATGGGTATTGTAATAGAATCAAAGAAGCCAGTATTTGAATGACAACTCAGGGGTGATTGTTGTAATAAAATATCATGAGGTTTCACCATACAAGATAAAATAAATTATGAGTGCTTCAATACTAATGGCTTGCAGCTGTTCTTAAAACTTGACGTAATATGCTACCCGAAAATCAGAAATATATATATATATATAAAAGTGAATATAAATTTATATATATATATATTGTGGTAAAGTGCCACCAGGGGTCAGAAGAGAGCTTTTCAAGAGAGTTGACAACCTGTCAAAAGACAGGGGTGTGGCTGCAATCAAGGCCTGCTGCTACCTCCAGTTGGAGGATTGTTTGGAAGTTTGGAGCCTGTGAAGAGGCAAAGGAAGCCCGAGACAGCTCTGTGTGGTGAGAGAGTGGTCAGTGAGACCTGGAAAGCCAGTCTGGCTGCCCGGAAGTGTACAGCCAATGCAGTTGAGAGACATTGAGAAGAGTGTCCAGCGTGATCGGAGAGGTCAAAGAGACACAGCTCCTCTGCAGATGGAGTGCAGATCCTGAAGGGAGTGGACTCTAAAACAGGCAAGTGTGCAGGCCTGTGTTTTGGACTGTATTATGAATGACAGTAGAGCAGAGAGAGAAGCTAGGATTTATTTTTTGTTTTGATTATTATTTTCTGTTATGCTGACAAATAAGCCGCTACATCTGTTAAACCATACAAAAGGCTCCAGAGTACTCCATTGTGGTGCTAGATAACAAGGCACGGATCCTGAGAGTGACAGTGAATCTGTCACAATATATATATATATATATATATATATATATATATATATATATATATATATATATATATATAATGTTTCCAGAGCCACAATCTGCGTGTCTCACTTTGAAAAGAGCTTCAAGTCACATCTAGGACCAACAGAGACTGACAGGAAGGAATATTAAATGGAAACAGGAAGATTTAGGGTAATATACAAAAGTACTACTTTACTGAACGGGTAATTATCCACTTCCATATTAATAAAGATTTCAGAAAAATGCCATACATCCAGTAGCCATTTCTAGATGTGTATCACAGTTGTGACTAAACAATTCAGATCAAAGATGGAGTGGTCCACATTGGGTGTAGAAAAAAATGAATGAACAAAATAATTACATTATATGAAATGTCAACATTATTTGACATGTAACAGTCCACCCCCTGTAGCTCATGCATTCGATGTTTATAGTACTAAATGTATTAGACAATGCTACTGAGACCAGTCTTTCATTGTCTAATACTTTTTGTATTAAAAATAACATTCATGCAAAGCAAAATTTATATATAAATAAATATTCACTCACCACCAATGGAAACGTTTTACAATGGTGATGAGCCATTCTGAACCATCCACAAGCAGATTTTCCAATCTTTTGTTCTATGGAGATCATTGCCATTAAGTACTGACTAGCCCCTGAGGCATTGGGTTTATTTTCTTCAGTACAGTAATCTGGTTTGAGAAAGTCCTGTCTTTTTTGTGTGGGTGACTGATCTTAAGACAATGGACTCAGTGTTACAGTAGTTTATTTCAATGTTAGTTTACTGTATGAAAACGCAGCTTTTGAAATAATATTCAATTGTTAAAGTGAATGTTATTACCTATAAATTATTCCATATTTGGAAACTCCACTGTGTCACTTTAACCCCAGTGATCTACTACCACAATATAGGAGGAGACTTTGAATGCAGAGATGAAGTTTCTATCTGCACAGTAGGACAATGGCAGCTATAAATACTAGGTGCTCTCATTAGGGCTGGTGTAATTAGTTTACAAGGACAAACCCAGTCAAGAAGCAGCCTGGTATAGAAAATGGAAGCCCTCAATAAATTATTTCACATAAAAGTAAAAAATGCAAGGTCCATGTTTTGTTTTGTTTTTTACTTTTGAAAAAATGCTGCTTACTATTGTGTTAAGGTTTAGAAAAGATCATATAGAAAAAAATACCACAGCAGTCCTTTAAGAAATAGCAGATATTGTAAGCGAAGGGTAGTCAATCTTTGTTACCATATGAAGTTTACTATTTAACTTATAAAGCTATTGGTTACACAGGTATCTTTTTGTTGAATCTTCTTCACTATGTAAACTCCCCTCCTTCGTCCTTCCAAATGCCATTGTAATTCAATATCCGCATATGTCGGAAAGACAATTTATAATTTGTTGTTCTTGACACCCATTTCACAAAATCTTTTGGACCTACATTACTTTCATAAAAAAATATTGACTACCCCTGTTGTAGACCATAGTTCAAATTGACCACATTTGCAAACTTATGCAGAAGATTCTGTGCATTTGAGCAATATGTAAGAATCAAATGTGCCGTGTTTTTTAATGTGCATATTCTTGCTAACAAAGAGATTCTTTGGAGACTATATAACTGTAGGGAACTGTATATCCTTGATTATAAAGTGAATCTTTTCAAAATGTGCTTCCTTTGTCTTAAACCCTCTAGATGGCTGAGCAATCATATTTTGTATGCTCCTTCAAACATGTGGTACGTGACTTTGAACAGCTTTATAGTGATATGAGATTTCCAATGATGTTTCTCAGCCTGAGGTAATTTTTGCTCTGTTATTTGCTTTAGTTTCATATTCTTTCAAGTCGTATATGTGAGTTTTGTGACAGACAATTTCATCTTGTACTGTATCTGGAAATGCAACTCCCTCATCACATTTTAAACCATCAAGTTCTCATAATTGAAGATAAAGATTTTTTTTTCAACTCATTTCAAGTATTTTTCTTTTTCTTTATGTGAGTATTTCTTTCAGCAGATTCACCATTTTTTTTTGGGGGGGGGGCTATTATTCGATTGTATGTGTATTTTCTGTCAGACAGACTGGACAAATGTTGTATGCTTTTTAAATCTACATGATATTGCGGTGTTCTGTGTTTGCCGACTCGATTGACTATGCCAAAAATCATTGTTATGTTCCAAAGAGAGCTAGAACTAGGGCCCCTGGCAAAAAGCAACGTACACACCATTTTCCTTTAACATGAATATATAAACCAACACATACTTCAATGGAGTACCAGTGGTGTACTAACAGAGAGTAATATGAAATTATATTACCTATATATTTGGTTGTTCATTTTAGGAAAATCTCTTTGTGTGCATGTATTTTATGACAATACTGTATATTTTTAATTATAATTTTATTTACATCACCTGCACATATATTATGTGCACACATAAATATCCTTTCACAGGTTCTTAGAAGCAGGAACTTGTATTTCTTCTGTAACAGCATGTTACTGTACTGTTATGTGTAACATCAGAGGCAGATCTACCACAGGTGCAGTTGGTACTTTAACCCCCCCGCCAACAGGGTCCTCTAGGTACACCATACCCCCTCCTCCTTTTACTTTACACTGTGGATCCTACTATTCAGTGTTGGGTATCCTAACCCTTCCAGTACGCCATTTGGTCAGGGCAGGAAATCCTGAATGATGTCACACGCACATGGCACACCCCAGGGGGAGGCCACATTTTTTGGGCCCTCCTCCCTGGGAAGGGCCCAATTTTATTCTGGCCCTGGGCCCTCCGTTTACAAGCTCCGCTACTGTGTCACATAGTCTATGCATGTTGCCCTTGTACGTAGAGCTTTATATTGGTGCTTTATAAATAAAATTATGAACATGCTGTATAGATATAATTTCCCGCCTATTACTTCCCACACTATATAAATGTATGTATATGTTTTTTTATTTTTTTTTATTTATTGGTATCAAAAGTAGACAATAACAATATAAATATATAAAACAGAATACACAGCAAAAAAAAAACGACAAAAGAAAAAGACAAGTGTATGTATATGTTTTATGTATCACCATATGTGATCTCAGACTCTTTAGTAACATATAGTATTTTTGTACTCTCTATTTTAATTGTATTACATTTTCGCTGCAAAGATATACTATGAGGTAGACTTACTACGCTTCACAATGCCCGAAAAGGGCTTCAGTGCCTATTTTTACAGCTTCACAGCCTTCTCAGTAATCACAAATCTATGTCCCCAATTACTTTCACAAGCCTTTATTATGGAGGTACATATAAAATATTATCAGATATCTCCTCCACTCTAGTCATAAAGTATTTGTCCATTTGGAAACTCCCTGCAAATGAGCTCTAAAATGTTGCCATTATTTTGATTGCTGCTGGCCATTTATTTCCTTTTAAACTGCGATACTTGCTGTCATGATACCATTACCACCTTGCCCCCTTGTATTCTTATTTATGTTGTTGTTGGATTGGGCTCAGTGGTTTACAATATGTTTTATAGTTATTTAACAAGTTTATGTTATGTTGATTACCTTATGTATGTCTGTGTGTTTGACTTATGATGTTAGAATCTGTATGATGCATGTTTGGTTCATGAACAGTTAACTAATTTAGAATTTAGGGATGTAATCTATGAGTGTCATGTTGAGAAGCTGTCAGTTATTAAAGTTGCTCTGATGGTTGATACATAAAAAGGTGTATCTGTAATTTTAGAGAAAGATAGAGAAAAAACATTTATTATTTTACCAAGCCTGCCTTTTGCCTCCCGTGTTCCTGAGGACATGAGCCAGTTTCTGTCGTAAGTCCTGAGATGACTAGAACCCAGACCACCCAGGTTTGCTCCTGTAGCAGTAAGCAGGAGGGTTAGGGGGTAAACCTCGTCCCCCACCCCTGGGTCGTAACATTTGAATTTAATTTTATCTCTACCCAAAATAAACTTGGTCCTATTATAAATGGGATAAATAAAGTATAAGTTGTAAGGTACAAATATGGCAAGGATCACTAGCCAAATGATTAACAAGGACCAACATGACCCCTTAATGTCTTTGTTTTGGTATGTAGCTTTGCTTGCCATGGCAAGATGAAAAAAGACGTGATCATTTCAGTTTGGCCACAGACTATCAAGATACATATGTTCTGAAGAATGTTACAATGCATTTGTTCTCAATATTCAAAATTGCATAGTTTATTGAGTCACAGTAAGAAATCAATCTTGTATTATCTGATTTGTACAATCTGATAAATAGTTTGAGCCTACAAATATTTTTAGTGGATTTACTACTGGTCAGTTGTGCTGGAGCAGAACTGCTTCCATGGTTAAACCTCTGGACTTCCACCAGGGTACCTTGCACTTTGCAGGCTTAAGAGGATCACAGATAAAGACAGCAAAGCATACAATCTTTCAAAATGAACTATACATATAGACACCAAGAAAAGGACCACAGCATGTATCCTAACCAAGTACTACTTTACTGAGGAAACGCTCTGGAATGTATACAAGTTAAAACTATTTTATCTATGTGTATGTAAGGAAATTTAATTTGCTACTAGTGACTCCACCTACTGTCCAATGGGAAGCCTCTAGAAATGGAAAAACAGTAAAATCTAAGGCACCACTGTCTATGATAAAATGTGGTTAATCCACCAGTATTCCATTAGCGTATTGTCCGTTTATCCAGTGGATTCCCTTCTGATATTCCTCTCACTCTGTTCTTTCCACTGCACTCCTGTCCCCAGGCACAGAATTATGTTAAAATATAAGGAGAAACAGCAGCTCTTTTAACTAGTATATATCCTTATCTTTTAAAAATAAATTATTATTGCATACTGAAGGGACAGAGAGTAAAGTGTAATAAAAATGCGTATCAGAGTAACATATGGCAGAGATATTTTAAAATTAAAACATAGCTTTTTAATTTTAAATAAATATTTTAAATAAAACATAACGTTTTGGCAGTTAATAATTAAAACATGATGCACACTAAAATCAAATGAGATAGGTGCCCCGGGATTGATCTCAAATTTGCTAATAATATCCATTTAAGACAACCTTTGCAAATAGATAAATCTGTGTTACAATATCTGCTTCTTGTTTCAAATATCGGTACAACTTTATGAGGTAGATATATTAAAGCAAATGATAGATTTTGGTGAGTCTAGATCAGTGGTTCTCAAACTTTTTTGCCTGCTTTTCACTATATGCAAGGATGTCATTCACCTTTCCAGGATTGTCTGACTCAAAAGGTGCATTCTAAATAATATGAGCCTCATTCAATTGAGCTTTCGGGATATCCTGACTTTGGAAATGTAGCCCGCAAATTATTTTGCTATTCAATTGGAAAAAGTTGAACCACAAGTCACAAGTACCAAGGAGGACTCAAAAAGTGCTTAATGACATGTCTGGAGCACTTTAAATGCACATGTACACACACTACGGTACTTTTATTAAAAGTGAAAGGGATGTTAGGTCTTAGAATTAATAGAACAACATTCTCAAGCTTGCAAATCGGCCCAAAAAATACTTTATTTCATGTTATATCAATCACGGTAATCAATGTGTCAATACATATAATGGAACTTGCATGGACTAGAATATCATATTTAGGGTTTTATCAATATTGCATTATATCTGGAATGTTGTTGGGTCTGATCGTAACTCGTAATTCAAGCCCGTAGGACTTTGAAATCAAACCTCCATTTTTCATAGTAATGGTGATGATCTCTGGTTCCAATGGCTGTTTCTAATCGGGAGTTATGGCCTTGCTTGATTGATCATGTTCAAGCTTGCAAATGCTACATACGATAGCATGGCTTACGATGCGCTCTATCGGACGGGACTTGCGGGCTCGGCCAATTGAAAAGAACCATGAGTTGCGGACGCTGTGGGCCGGCAGACTTACGGCCTACATCTCACAACTTGCAGGCTTGCAATTCAATGAGGCTCTATGTATTTAATATTGAGATTTTATTTTCTATTATTTCATATATATTTACTTGGATTATTTTTTATAATTAAGCTCACAAAGGTAATAGCAGTAGAAAATGCACATGGACTTTAAGACTTGAATAAAAATATTTTTATGTTAATAACTAATTATTTAACAAACTAATCGGAAGCATACTACAATAATCAAAAGATCAAGTGTGCTTCAAAGGGCACAACACAGGTCATTTTTAACCTCCAATCTATTTCGCTGCTTCATTTTAACTTGCATTAGAGTTGAAAATTCTAACTCACAATAATATTTTGACACAAATGGAAGCAATGTACGGATAGCTCCTTCTGTCACTTTTGTGTAGAAATTAATTTACAAACGCCAAAATTCTTCGACTGATTTCTCACTGAACATATCTATTGCTCCAGATTCAGACTTCAGTTCCAAACTTGACAATCACCTGGAACTTTTTTAACTGACAATTTGAATGGATTTTGTCCATCACTGAGTTCAGGAAAATATTGTCTGAATTAATTTTCCAGTGAACCCAAATGCTGCACAATTAATTTTTTTGCAAATTCTGGAACTACTTGTTTGTCATGACCTTCAAGAAGAACTGATGACTGTTTCTAAAACATTGAAACATTTTTTTATTTCAAGTTTCTCTTCCATCTTTTCAGCTTGTTTATGGAAACTCATTTTATGATGTTTGCATTCCTTCCTTGCATAGGATTCAGTTTATTCAGCTGCTGAAGAATGCCAACCAAATAAGCAAGACTCATGATCCATTCTTCATCCTCCAACCAGGCAAAAATTTCCATCTTACCCTGAACAAAAAAGAATTTCTAAGCTCAAATACTCACTCAACTTTATTTCCTTAGACTATTTGTGTGGACAAAAAGCATATAATGGTCTGCATCCATGTCAATACATAACTGCTTGAAATGTCATGAGTTGAGAACATTTCCTTTGACAAGTTTCACAATTAATTTTTTTTATGCAAAATCTTCTCTAGCGGAGCTGGAAGTGTTTTTGATGCCAGTGCCTGACAATGATCATACAGTGAATGCCTTTTATGTTTGGAGCTTACTTTTTCACACTAACTTGAAATCGAGATTTGGACCCAATTTGTACAGAACCCACAGACATTATCCCACAAAAGATTTTTGAATTCAAATAAATATTTAAGAAATATCTGAGGCCTTTTGTCTCTTGCTTTAGCTTACAGGAAAAGTCTCTAGGGTGTGAGTTTATATTCATTTCAGCACCCAGCAATTCACATCAGAACATAATTCATGTAGAAGCAGAAAAATCAGATCCCTTAATTAGGATATCATATCATACGAGAAATACACATGCACCCTGGTTTAGTGCTGAGAGAGACTCAGTTTATTCCTCTTACACAGATATTTATGTACCCCTGTATGAAGGGTCTGCCTTCTTACTGTGACCTTCTTACACCTTTAGGCTATAAACCCTCCTCTCTGGTCTCCACATACACCAGAGCTTGGGCTTATCTTGTTAGGTCACTTCAGATTTTATGGTCACGCATGAAAGACCGGAGTAGAGTAACATCTGGGAATTCTATGCCTGGACCAAATACCTCAGAATCACATAAAATGTTATAAAACATTTCTGCCACCTATAAGCAACCATTGGTGCATGAAACATCACATAGTAACCCCAACATTCATTTTTGTGGCCAACATTACATTACACATAAAAACATCATGTTGCAGTCCTTAAAGCAAGTCCCATGTCCATTGTAATGTCCTTTTGATCTTAGTAATCACAAATTTTAGAGTCCAAAATAACAAATTCCTGGAGGGAAAACAATTCTGGTGGTGACCCAGCACAAAGATCAGGGCAAGTGCCTACTTCATCTCATGGGACTAGGAGCGTAAATATACTCTTTTGTGGCAACAACAAACAATAATTCCAGCAGGGACCCTGCCAGCTGGATCTACAGGCTGCCATTAGAATCATGGGTCTTGGCTGTAGACTCCATCCCCCTGGTTTGAAACATGGGCTGGGCACTATACTTCATTTCCCCCTGCACCACAGTCTGGGCATGGGACTCCATCTCTCCCTTTCCTTGGACCATAGTCAGGGCACTGTGCTTCAGCTCTCCTTGCTTGGGCTTCCAAGATGGAGTGCTGTCCTAGATTAGCTTATTGGTTTATTCAGGATCTCAGGGTTCATCCCCTTTCCTGCCCTCTGGTCTGTTGCTAGGTCCCAGACCATTTTTATCAGCTGGAGCTCCTTCTTTCCAAGTCAATTAGTAAAATACTCCCCTTGGGAGCCCAGAAAAATAGTAATTCCAAGGAAATGGACCAGCGGGATCTGCAGGCCAGCACCCAATATGGTATCCTGATACCCTGGAGGCTCCAATTCTTGCAGTTGTACCTGGATCAGCATATCGCGTCCCCTATTCTCTGGAACCACCCCTGGACATAGCATTCACCTTCTTCTGAGTCAATGGTCACGGCCTTCACCGGCAGTACCTCACTGCTCTCATATAGACTTTCACTTGGGCTATCAATTTGACAGACTTTTTCTGTCTTCTTCACTGCCTTGTTGCTAGCAATGGTGCTCCAGCCATCTGGATATGGCTGATCCCCTTTGTCTGGCATAGTCCCAAGGTTATGCTCTGTGTTTGCCCCTTAATCCATGGCTGGCTCCAAGACAGTAGTTATGCACGGGAACCCCCGTTCTGGGTTCACAATCCATACCTAGTGCACAGCCCATGTCTTCCTCCAATGGCTGGTGTGTTGTGCTTCTCTCATCCAGACTCTTCCGTGGGTCATCAGACTGACAGACATCCTCTGTCCTCCCCACCACCTTGCTACTAGCGACAGCTAGTTCCCCTGGCCTAAAAAGCTCCCGGGTCTACTCACTTTCCAATGGAGCCTTATTACTGGTTCACAGTTCCTCTTTGGTTCCTGCCAGAACCCTCCCAGGCCTTCCACCTGGCCTGCTATTACCATCTGAGACTCAGACTCTACAGCTTTTGGTATTATCCTTATCTATCCCAATCATAGCAAAAATTAATTGTACCTGCCCCATTTGTACATCTATATTGGCATAGCCCTGGTGAGAGTCCACAACATCTTTTGCCCAGATCCGTTGAGCATAATTACTCTTGTCCATACCTCTTGGTTGGTAGGGGCCTGGTAACCAGTTCCCTTGCTCTCTGTCTGCCTGACAGGGTATCTCTCAGCTGGATGGCTACAGCCCCTCCATGGATGCCTCATCCAGTAATTCAACATACTCAGCCTCCAGCTCTTGCTTAATCAAGGGTGAACCAAATAATTAGGAGTAATGGTTTCCTTAAGTGCTTACCACTGATATATATATAGCATAAAAATAGTGGAAAGGGAAAACCTTTATTGAACAACATAATTACGCCGCTATTAAAAAGACAGTGTCCACACGTCACACCACATAGATCAAAATGTAGACAAAAGAATCAGAGGTGAGTATGTGACAAAGTACAGTGCCTTGCAAAAGTATTCACCCCCCTTGGCATTTTTAGTGTTCTGTTGCCTCACAACCTAGAATTAACATGGATTGTTTGAGGATTTGCATCATTTAATTTACAGAACATGCCCACAACTTTAAAGATGTTTTTTTTTATTTTTTATTGTGAAGCAAACAACAAATAGGACAAAATAACAGAAAAAGTCAATGTGCATAAATATTCACCCCCCTAAAGTCAATTCTTTTTAGAGCCACCTTTTGCGGCAATCACAGCTCCAAGTCACTTTGGATAGGTGTCTATGAGCTTGCCACATCTTACCACTAGGGTTTTTGCCCATTCCTCCTTGCAAAACTGCTCCAGCTCCTTCAAGTTGGATGGTTTGCGCTTGTGAACAGCAATCTTTTAGTCTGACCACAGATTTTCTATTGGATTGAGGTCTGGGCTTTGACTAGGCCATTCCAACACATTTACATGTTTCACCTTCAACTAGGCCATTCGAACACATTTACATGTTTCCCCTTAAACCACTCAAGTGTTGCTTTAGCAGTGTGTTTGGGGTCATTTTCCTGCTGGAAGCTGAACCTCCATCCTAGCCTCAAATCACGCACAGAGTGCTACAGGTTTTGCTCAAGAATATCCCTGTATTTAGCACCACCCATATTTCCCTCAACTCTGACCAGTTTCCCAGTCCTGGCTGCTGAAAAACATCCCCACAGCATGATGTTGTTCTTTGGGTGATGTGATTTGTTGGGTTTGCGCCAGACATAGCGTTTTCTTTGATTGATGAAAAGTTCAATTTTAGTCTCATCAGACTAGAGCACCTCCATATATTTTGGTAGTCTCCCACATGGCTTTTTTTTCAAAGTTAAAATGTGCCATTTTGTTTTTTGCTGAAAGTAATGGCTTTCTTCTGGCCACTCTGCCATTAAGCCCAACTCTATGGAGTGTGCGGCTTATTGTCGTCCTATGTACAGATACTTCAGTCTCTGCTGTGGAACTCTGCAGCTCCTCCAGGTAGTTTTGGTGGGCGGCCATCTCTTGGCAGATTTGCTGTTGTGCCATTTTCTTTCCATTTGGTTATGATAGATTTGATGGTGCTCCTGGGTATCATCAAAGATTTGGATATTTTGTTATAACCTAACCCTGACTTGTACTTCTCAACAACATTGTCCCTTACTTGTTTGGAGAGTTCCTTGGTCTTCATGGCAGTGTTTGGTTAGTGGTGCCTTCTGCTCCATTAAAAGAACACAGTTCTCAATAACTAACTGAAATCTTCAATGATTATATCTACCAATTGTGGACACTGACTATTAAAATAAAATAAAAAAACAATGACAACCATACATTCAAAGAGCTATTGGTTAAATCAAGGATAAGTTGAACATACACGTCATCTAGATGGAATGAGGTCACTTGGTGTAGGCATAACAAGGAAAGTTATGCACTCTGTAATACGACAATATGGTCCTCTCAACCATAAATTATAGGCTCCTAATTGGTGATAAAGATCTAATAATATAAGCTAGTAATACAGCATATAGGGCTATAGGCTGTAACCACTCCTAATTGCAGTATGTGACCCTATATCAGGAATTTCATAACTCCTAACAAAAAACCCAGCAAACAACAATAGGAGCCTCACAAAAGAACCAATAGTAGTGTCAGAGATTAAGTAACATTGAGTGTATGATGCAAATAAAATAAGAGGCACCAATTATAATCGAATGAGCAAAAGGATATATATATATATATACATGAGACCTAAACAACATAGTTCAACAGACCCTAACCACACGCTCAATGGCAGCTGTGGAAATCTTAATAATGTTATAGGCTGGTAATAATGCATATAGGGTCATATATTATAATCAATTTGCCTTCTGGGATGTGGCCCTTATTAGGGAATCTCCCAACACTTTACCACATAGTCCAGCTAAAAACTGATAAAAAAAAAAAAAACTGAGCACCAAACGGCCATTTCTCTGCGCTCGCGGCTTTGTCTGGAATTAATTAAATAATACAGGCATGTAGCGGGTTTAAATAGCCCACGTTATTAAGTGCATGCTTCATCAACGTCGGCCGGTGACTATGGCGCATACTAATCCATCACATAGGCGTTCCTGAAGGTGATACATCATGACACATGCCAAATAGATCATATGGGCGTTCCTAATGGTGATACATTTGATAATATCAACAAAGCAAGACTCATTTGCTACCCTCAAAATAAGCTAACTCTGTATTAACCAATATGGGTGGAAAATAAAAGAAATATGTACCACAACAATAACATTTAGTAATGATAGCATAAATACCGTATTTTTCTGTGTATAAAACGTGCCCATGTATAAGACAACCCCTATTTTTGGAGCATAAAACTAATAAATAAATAAATATGCAAATGTGTATTTTATAACTTCTTATTGTGCTACCCATATATTTAAGTTCACTTTCTGTCATGATTTTCACTGATATCTTTTCCAGCTCAATATCCCTATGATTCCTGTGTTAACTCGGAAATGCAATACACAGCGCGAGTGAGCTGAACAGCTTGTCTGTGGCATGTGCATTGGTTATGATTACAGTGCATGTGTCCATAGAAATGTGTATTTTATAACTTATTATTGTGCTACACATATATTATAGTGCACTTTCTGTCATACTTTTCACTGATTTCCATTCCAGCTCAATATCCCTGTGAACACATCACTTATTACACAGTCGCACTGTGCATTGCATTTTTCCGGTTTAACACAGTAATAAGTGATGTGGTCACAGGGATATTGAGCTGTAATGGAAATCAGTACAAATCATGACAGAAAGTGCACTTAAATATATGTGTAGCACAATAAGAAGTTATATTATACACATTTCTATACACATAAGCACTGTAATCATAACCAATGCATTTCCAATACATGTGATCTTTTCTCCAGCCTTACAACTGCCACTTGCAGTATTGCTGTGCTGTATTCCCTGTATAAGACTATCCCCCTATTTTAAACTACAACATTTTGGCAAAAAATATCGTCTTATACACAGAAAAATACGGTATATATTCCAAAAATAAGGGCAATGAATAAGTGTCAAAAAAGTTTTCTGACTGAGAGAGAGCTCCGGGATCTGAGCCAAGGTTCAGGGGTTAACTAATCCCCAAAAGGGTCTGAAGACTCCCCAGTACCATGGGGGAGCATCAGGTGAAGCTGGCCCGACCCCCCCAGGACGCCCTAACCTGCGGAGGAGAGACGCCGACGGAGCTATTGTCGCCCTTGGCTGGGAAGCTCCGGAGCAGGGAGCAGCTGCACAGCCTGCGTCTGTGCCGGCCCGAACGGGCCATCGGATGAGCCACAGGAGGTGGGTGAGTTGAACCCGGTGTCCCCGGGCGCCCAGAATCTAAGGCAACAGCGGAGGTGAGAGGAGAGGGCACTGAGAGAAGGCACAGAGGAGGCCGCCATCTTGGGAGGCGGGCAGGGATGCCCAAAGAGCTACACAAGGTGCATGGAGCACTCTGAGCAGCAGGACAGCTGCAGGGGGAGCCAGGAGGGCACCGAAGAGCCCTGTAGGGCCTGTGGCAAGGAGCCGAGGGGTCAGCAAGGAGAGGCAGGGTGGAGGAAGAAACCCCGCGAAGAGGCGGCGGCCATCTTGTCAAGCCACGAGGCAGGCCTGAGTAGGGTAAGGCCTCTGCATCCCCATCCCCTGCCTAGAAAGCTTGAGACTGGCTAAGTGCTATAGACACCCTATGCTAGGGGGAGATCACAAGCATACTTGCACTAAAACTCTACTAAGCTCCCCTTCTGCAGAGAAGGCAGACACAGAGACCTTAACAGCTGCTAGAAGGGACTGTCTTTATCTGACTCACACAGCAACAAGTGCCCACATCTGCACTCTGACTCTGACAACACCAAGCCCAGAGGTTATTCGCTTAATAATGCCTGAAGATATTACAACTTTACTGGCATTGAAAGCGACACTAAGGGTTGTCCTTACTACTCTCTGACTCAAGTACTATAGGGGCTGGCTCAGGACTCTATGATCAGAAAATAGTGCAATCCAGCATTCAACAAGATCCATCACCTGCACCAGATAGAGCATTGACGCCATCTAGTGGGACATTGATGAAAGCAGCTTGGGCCTACTGAGAGCACATGATTGACAGAGCTCAACAATACTTTGAGATGTAACTACAGCGGCCCTACATGGCTCTAGCCGGCAAGGACCAAAAAGGAAAAAACACCAAGATATCATTACAGAAACTGGGTGTATCCTGACAGCACCGAGCACAGCGGATCTAATTACCTGAGAGGATATAGCTGCAGCGGAGGGGTCTCATCAGAGCAACTGGCTAAATGCCTAGGCGCTCAATAGCCAACCTGGAGACAATCAGCGGCGCAGAAATGGGGAAAAATAAAAAATCCTTACCGTCAAAGAAAATTGACGAGCATTTTAAAACTCTGGAAGCATTAGAAACACCGGCACTAGACCTCGCCTCAGAGCAATCGGACATCTCAGATTTAGACTCTCAGGAGGTATCCTTACAGCCGGAGGTATCCATCAATAGTGCCTCAATGGCAAGAATTGAAGCGCTCCTGGCCTCCCATATCAACGGAGCAGTCACGGCACTGCAAAAAGACATACAAGAGATCGGACAGAGGACACATCAACTTGAGGAAACCATGGACCGAGTGGTAGAGGCGCAGGAGAAGGACAGGGCCAACATTGCTGGCAATTCCTCCCGTATCTCGGATATAGAAGATAAGCTGGAGGACTTGGAGAATAGATCCAGAAGATTTAATTTGAGGATTAGAGGAGTCCCCACGGCTATAGTCGATCTACCACGCTACCTTAAAGGCACGATAGATGAGATCCTCTCAGGATACCCGGACCACGAGTGGGAGGTAGAGCGAGCGCACAGAGCCCTTGGGGGGAGCCGCAATCAAGACCTCCCTAAAGACATCATTGTCCGGCTTTTGCGTCAACAATCCAGAGACCTGATCCTCACAGCTACCCGCAACAAGACCTCGATCACTGGTCCTGACGGGGCTAAGCTCCAGTTTTTTGCGGACCTTTCTACAACTACGCTACAAAGACGGAGGCTGATGAAGCCGGCCCTGGAAGTGCTGCTACGCCATGGCATCAGATATCGCTGGGGATTCCCCTTTGCCCTGATCTTCTCTGTGGGAGGTATCCAATATACAACACGCTCCCTAGATGACTGCCAAGAGCTTCTCAAGCGCCTAGAACTGATTGGGGGGGACACAGCTCCTATGGCATCTGCTTCAGCAACTCTGCCTCTTCGGCAGAGACAGTGGTCTGAAGTGACCAGACAAAAGAGGCCTGCTGACCACGTCCCAAAGACTGCCAACAGACGCCCCAGCCAAAACATGGCCACGTTGACGCACTAGCACAATTGTCTTTATCCTCAGTACTGTTCAAAACGAGGGTTCGACTAAAGAGGCACCATGCTATCAAAAAGTCCTGTTTCCTTTTTGCTTTTTTTTTTGTTTGCTTTTTTGCTGCTACCTCGGGGAGACTCTCAGGAGGGTTGCTCAGAACTGAGCTAGCTGTTCTGTACTACCTTCCCCCCCTACTTTTTGCCTTTTGGACTGGCTCCTGGAGGAACTCAGGACTTTTGCTACGAGTTGTACCCAGCTGACAAAAGACTTTTGAACTGTTATTAACCATGTTTTGCTTTTCCTTCCTACCTAGCAGGTTGTAGTAGACTGTTAAAGATACACCTACTGTTGCTAATTGAGGGAATAATATTTAGCCTGGCGAGACCCACTCTTGCTGGTCTAGGTTTAGCTGTTTCTACTGTTTATAATTAATGTACAGAGTTTTGTTATTAATATTTGCACAAATTATTTATAGATCAGGTTATTCTATTACGGTAACACTCCTTTTATCTTGTTTATGATAGTCCTTGCCGGCAGGAGCTGCAGTGGAACCTGCTAGTACTTTAACGGATAGACAGGAATAGGTTAGGGCTAGAGGTCCTAAGAATGCTTAAATTTTCAATAACCACTCTATTTGTTCTTCTCACAACTTTTTGTATTTGTGCTCACCTAACATTCACTTACCAACCCTTGCTCACCCTTCCTATACTGGGTTTGGAACGAGGCAATCCATTCTTTGATTATTGTGTCCCGGCCACAGCATCCATTTTTAGAGTATATCTACGCCGGGATAAGTTACTGACGCTGTTTACCCGTCCTCCTAATGCCAATCACCATCCACATAATTTAAACTACCCACATCCTTTGCCTACTTGCCTCCTGTGCCCCTTTAGCATTCCAGGGGTCTCAGGGCATAAGCGTAATGATCCTTATTTGGTGGAGGCTTTAGTGGTTGCCTGCTTGCAGGTCAACAGGCACAATCTAATTCCATTTAAAATTACATTAATCAAGCCAAAATTAAGCCAACTGTTTTTTATGATAGGGCACCAGGGGGTGGCATCAAAACTCACGCACTCTCGCTTTTATATTCTAACTAGAATCAAGCCTGCTAGAACTCGCTCACCCAGGGCTCGACCACTTCCACACCTCCAGAAGGAGAAGCCGCTCCTCACTCCCTCCTCGACAGCACGCCGGAAAGGTAAGGCTAGTTTAGCAAATCTGACAGACACCTTGTTAATTTACCCATGCCCATAACAGTACTCACTCATAACGTGAAGGGCTTTAACTCTCCTTTCAAACGGAGGAAGGCCTTTTTATACTATAAGACTTACAAACCATCTGTAATATTCCTACAGGAGACCCACTTCGCTAGGCATAAGACCCCTACATATCTTAACAAAGATTACCCTCAGTTCTTCCACTCCACCCACACTTCCAAAAAAGAGGGGGTAGCTATATTGCTACATAGGAACCTTCAATTCCAGTTAACATCCAAGCTGATAGACAGGGAAGGGTACTTTATTATTATAAAGGGTACGATCCTGGGAAACACGATTTCTCTGGCTTCCTTCTATGCCCCCACAACGGCACCACATAAGGCCCTAATAAGATTTTTGAGGGCACTGGAAGGGGGGGACTGGGGGAACTTAGTGATAGGAGGAGACTTCAATTTAGTCTTAGACCCAAAGGCAGACAAATCTAGGGCTACAGTGAGTGACCGATTCTCCAACAAAATTAGACAAATTAAGAAACTCCTGCACTTGGTTAGTCTGGTAGATGCCTGGAGGGGACTTCACCCGAGAGGGAAAGAATTTACCTTTTACTTACCCACACATGGCTCCTACTCGCGCATTAACACTATTTACATCAGCAGCTCACTTCTTGACAGTTCACATAGAGCGACCATAGTGCCTTGCACTTGGTCCGACCATTCAGCAGTTTTATTGGAAGTGGACCTGGGAAGTCAATTCAGCATACCTTACACCTGGAGGCTGAATGAATACCAAATCTCACTGCCTTCAACTCAGGAGCAGATAGAGAGAGAGTTGCTGGACTTCTTTGGGTCCAATGCAGGCAGGGAGACGGGAGCGGGATGGGTTTGGATGGCTCATAAAGCCTTTATAAGAGGAGTGTGCATTAAATTAGCTTCTCAGTTCAAAAAGCAGAATCTACAAAGGGAGAGAGATCTGGCGAGCAAATTGGCACGACTAGAGCTACAAAATCAGCTCTCCACCTCCTCCACCCAGAGAACAGAGATTGACAAGACGAGGCTGGAGCTAGATAGCGTATTGTCCATAAAAACGGACAAGGCACTGAGACGGACGCAGCATCTGTTTTACAATAAAGCGAACAAACCGGATAAATTGTTAGCCAGAAGCCTGAGAGCAAAGTACGCCCAATCCAGGATCTCCCAAATCAGGAATAAAGAGGGCGATCTCATATATAGCCAAAATGAAATACAAAAAGTTTTTAAGGAATATTACCAAAATATATACTCTACTAAACAGGTGGCCATGGAAAATAACATTGCTTCTTACTTAAACTCACTCGACCTTCCTCAAATCTCGCCCGACGATTTACACTCTTTAAATAAGGAAGTTACTGTCAAGGAGGTCCTAGAAGCGATTAAGGACCTAAAACTAGGAAAATCCCCGGGCCCGGATGGGTTCACCAATATCTACTATAAGAAATTCTCAACACTTCTGGCTCCTCATCTATGTAATCTCTTTAACTCGATACTGAGAGGGGAGATTGCCCCCCCAGAACTAAATCATGCTGACTTAACAGTATTCCCTAAAGAGGGTAGAGATCAGAGAGATGCCAAAAACTATAGACCTATATCACTGCTTAATGGGGACGTCAAGTTGCTTGCCAAGATCTTCTCTCAAAGGGTCTCAATATTCCTTCCCTCCTTGATTCACAAAGACCAGGCAGGGTTCATCCCGCATAGGCAAACTGGCGACAACATCAGGAGAACTCTAAATGTCATCCATTTGGCCAGGTCTAGGGGGACCCCGGTCTGCCTGCTCGCATTGGCCATAGAGAAAGCGTTTGACACCTTAGAGTGGCCCTTTCTGTTTGCCACGTTGGCAATGTTTGGGTTTGAAGGCAACTTCTTAAACTTACTACACACTTACTACACGCTACCCAAGGCCACTTTGAGACTACCAGGTTCCCAGACGGCTAGTATTAATATAGAGAGGGGCCCTTGGCCCAGGCGATAAGAGCGAACTCCTCTATAGAGGGGGTGCGGGTGGGGCATCAGCATCTAAAATGTTCTTTGTTTGCTGATGATCTACTGTGCACTCTCTCGAATCCTGGCTCCTCCATAGACGCCCTACTGGGCACAATCAATGAATATAGCACTCTGTCTGGACTGAGATTGAACCATAGCAAGACAGAAGCCTTAAGTGTGGGCATTCCTAGGGACATCTTGGACCATCTACAAAAGGTACACAACTTTCTATGGCCTACCTCTTACATTAACTATCTGGGGATAAAGTTGACTAATTCACTAGCAGATATTTATAAAACCAACTACCCACCCCTATTTAGGACCCTTCGAAGGGACTTAGACAGCTGAACAAAAAGACAGATTTCGTGGAGGGGCCGAATAGCCACGGTCAAGATGAACATCTTGCCGAGGCTGCTTTATTTGGCCAGGACTCTGCCGATCCAAATTAATAACAGGGAATTGGCACAGTTTCAAGCCCAGGTCTTTAGATTTGTTTGGAGGAATAGACCCCCTAGGATCGCCAGACATACTATGTATAAACATAAGTCTAGGGGAGGACTATCCTGCCCTAATTTTAATACCTACTTTAGGGCAGCTCAAATTGCCTCTATACCGTTGATACATTCTACCACCCTACAGCCCAGCTGGGTTTTTATTGAAGAGCTACAAATGGCCCCATTAAAATGGGAAATCATTTTATGGGCTCCGAGTTCGCACACGTTTGACTCCCAAATCCATAACCCTATAACTAAATTTACACTGAAAATATGGAAATGGACTAGGAAAGAACATAAGCTGATTCACCCCATATCACCTCTTACTTCAATATTTACATCAACCTCTCTAGCGACCACCCTCACAGCTGATTCCAAAGCATTCTGGACTATACACAATTTAGACAAACTTGAGGCATGGTTTGAGGGTGACAGAATTATTTCTTGGGCAGAAATGAACAGGAAAATAGGGATACCACACCAAGAAATGTTTAACTATATCAAAATTAGACATTGGGTTGAGGAGATACATAGGATTCATGGTCCGCCCAAAGGATCATGGATGTCAATAGTATGTAAAAACACAAACTTAATTGGAGGAACTTTAGGTTCACTGTACACTATGTTTAATGCCCCAAAGGCTTTGTGGAAGCCTGCTTACACACTGAAATGGGAGATAGACATGCAACAAAACTGGGAGGGGGACAAATGGGCGGAATCCTTTCTGAGCCTATCTAAGGGCTCATACAACTATAGCTTGCTAGAAACCTCATTGAAAATCTTACATCGGGCATACATGACTCCTGTCAGGCTAAATAAGATATCTCCAACAACTTCAGATAGGTGCTTTAGAGGATGCCAGGGTAGGGGAGACTTTATTCATACGTGGTGGAAATGTCCTAGAGTGGCTAATATTTGGAATGAAACTACCAAATTAGCTTCACGAATTCTTAAATCTCCCCTAGAACCATCAATCTCGACTTGCCTGTTGGGAATTCATTACCAGGGGCTAAGTAGTAAGGGGAACAAATTGGCCCAAATGATTTTTTTAGCTGCCAAAAATATAATTGCTAGAAGATGGAAAAGTAGTCATATCCAATTTCAGGAAGTCATAAACAAAATAAATTATCTTTGCATTAACGAGAGAATGACTCACACTTTGTTGGACACTCACCACATTTACCTAGAAATTTGGGGACCCTGGATTCAGTCTCCAGATAGCACATTGTAAGGTCTGGACAGGAAAGAACATTACATTTTGGCTAACAGCGGTGGCTTGTCTGGGGAGTGGAGTGTGGAGCGGACTGGAACGGGTAGAGCCGGGAAGCGGAGAGGCCACTCATCTAGACGACAAAAGGTACTGAGGGTGGCACGGGAGATCATGGGAATGGATGTGGTGAGGAATACTTAGGAGTGGAACTTTAATTGCGTATCTACTTAAAACCATCACCAAAAAAAAGGAAAAAAAATGTGAGATATCTGGCTAAATGATTGTTTATTGATATGAATATTATATTTTAATAACAATGGACACAGTTATTTCAATAATTTCAGTTAACAGATGTTTGCAATGTAATTGTTTTTTATGTAACAGAAAAGCTGTTGAATAAAAATCTTTGAAACAAAAAAAAAAAAAAAGTTTTCTGAATAATTCTAGGTCTGAGAACAAACTGGTTCAATTATTATTACAGTGCCAATAGTGCTGAATGTTCGTATAACGGTATATATACAATGCGTGAAGTGCATATATAGGTATTATTTGACATTGAATCTGTGAGGAATTAGTGAAATGATGGTGCCATGAATAAAACTAGAAGTGACTATTATGTGAAACATAAGGCTGTGAATACAATCAGGATGTGAAAATTAATGAAAAATAATATGATAATATAATAACGCTATAGATGACTACCTAAGTAGGTGATGACAAAATCTAAACGTGGAATATTACTGTATAGATATTATAATTGTAATGCATAGAATAAGTGACATGTAACCCCAACTTAGCGGGATACTGAAAGGTGAAACAACATAATATAAGCTAAAATGTGGATGGTGGATCATTACCCCAACATGTAAGAAATGTGGAATGCTTGAAATAGAAATGAAACAAATAAAGAGAGAAGGTCATAGCCACAAACCCAACCCCAATAACCTTGTACAACCTGGAATATATATATACAGTATCTCACAAAAGTGAGCAAACCCTCTTATATTTTTGTAAATATGTTATTATATCTTTTCATGTGACAACACTGAAGAAATGACACTCTTCTACAATGTAAAGTAGCAAGTGTACAGCCTGTATAAAAGTGTAAATTTGCTTTCCCCTTAAAATAACTCAACACACAGCAATTAATGTCTAAACCATTGGCAACAAAAGCAGTACACCTCTAAGCGGAAATGTGCAAATTGGACCCAAAGTGTTATTATTTTTTGTGGCCACCATTATTTTCCAGCACTGACTTAACCCTCATGGGCATGGAGTTCACCAGAGCTTCACAGGTTGCCACTGGAGTCCTGTTTTACTCCTCCATGATGAAATCACGGAGCTGATGGATGTTAGAGACCTTGCACTCCCCCACTTTCCGTTTGAGGATGCCCCACAGATGCTCAATAGGGTTTAGGTCTGGTGAAATGCTTGGCCAGTCCATCACCTTTACCTTCAGCTTCTTTAGCAAGGCAGTGGTCGTCTTGGAGGTGGGTTTGGGGTCGTTATCATTTGGGCACTTTGGGCCCAATTTGAACATTTCCACTTAGGGGTGTACTCACTTTTGTTGCCAATGGTTTAGACATTAATGGCTGTGTGTTGAGTTATTTTGAGGGGACAGCAAATTTACACTGTTATACAGGCTGTACACTTACTACTTTACATTGTAGCAAAGTGTCATTTCTTCAGTGTTGTCACATGAAAAGATATAATAATATATTTACAAAAATGTGAGGGGTGTATTCACTTTTGTTGGATACTGTATATGTGCTGTAACTGAAGTTGGTCAGAACCACAAGGCCAACCCCAGCCATTTCAAACACAGAAACTAATCGGTGCTGTATCATATATAGTTACTAAAAGTTAGAGCTTAAAATATCAAAAATAATGGAAATGAAATTGAGTAAAATATTATTTTCCATGAAAGCAGAGCACATACATCAATACATCTTACTAAAATATAGAGTCAAAGAACACAACACAGTAACTCAACTGGCTTAACAGTATTACATAAATGCACTATAAGAAAACCCCTCATTGAGTCCCCTGGGGCTTTGTGTACCAAATGTGTAAATCCCTCTACACTGTCTTTGTAAGTGAGCTTTATCCAAGTTACCCTTATGTGGTTCCTTTTGAACTCTGTCTATCATACAGAACTTCATATTCTTAGTCACACTGTTTTTGAAGGATACTCTTAACTTTTTCCCAATCAGTTCCAAATTGGTTAATACAGCAGCTTTTATTATCTTGTGTATATTTCTTTGGGGGACAAAATAGACCTGTTTTATTGATAGAAATAGCCCGTTTGTAGGCAGATTTAAGAGTCCTATTAGGATAAACTTTAAACGAGTTCTCAATAAATCGGCTTGTTTCTTAAATTCAGTGTCGTCACTGCAATTGCCCCTCAAACGTAAGTACTGACCTATGGGAATTCCTTTTTTCAATGGGATGGGATGGTGACTAGTCCTTTATAAAAAAAAAGAGTTGGAGCCCATTGACTTACGATGGAGAGTAGTATGCACCTTTCCCATATTGTATAGTGTGATCTAAAAATTGCAGCTTGTTTAAATCAATTGTAAAGGTGCACTTTAAGCCACAATGATTCCTGTTTAAAATAGGCACAAAAGTTTCAAATGCACAGGCACTCCCTGTCCAAAAGATTATGACGTTGTCTATGTAGCTAAGTCAAAATAGTATATTATACATACATTTTTGGATAAAATCATCACCGTTTGGGCCTCCCATTTGCCCAAAAACTTGCGCAATTTGCGTAACTTGGAGCAGAGGGAGTGCGCATGGCTGTGCCTTTCACCGGATAAAACCATTGTCTGTTAAATAGGAAATCATTCTGGGTTAACGTAAAACTCAACAGTGTTAGAAAATCTTGTTAAAGGTAAGAAATGAGTTCCCTTCATTCATAAAAAGTGTTCAGTAGCTCCAATTCATAAATCATGTGGCATCAAGCTATACAACTGCTCTATGTTATTAGTTGCAATATACTTATTAGGTGGTACTTCCACGTCTTCTAGACATCTTAAAATATCAGTTGTGTCACTTCGGTAAGAAAGTAACGTATATTCTAAGCTCTTTAGAAGATAATCAATATACATGACGATATACTGACGTTTTAGGTAACATTTTTGAACCTGAGACTATCGGTATCCCAGTTATGGTTTAGATGTTTTATGCACTTTTGAGAGGGCGTAGAACGTTGCGATTGTTGGATATTTTGGAAGAAGGAAATCAAAGCTTGGTGTATCAATTAAACCCAGGTCTTTTCCTTGTGTTATAATAGCTTTAAGTTAATTATAATACTCAATATCATAGGTGATTTCTTAATTTAGTAGTCTATAACTCATATTCTTATAATCCCATTGATCCATAATCACAACATCCCCACCTTTGTCAGCTGGTTTAACAATAATTGAAGAGTCAGACTCCATTTATTGTAGGACTGCAAAATCCGGTTTATCTCAGTTAGATGGATTTCTACATCGCTACATTTTCTCAAGGTCACTGATGACTTGTAAAAACACCTCAATATTGCTATATTCCTTTATATTAGGTGTAAAGGTACTCACATTTTTCCAACTTTATTCATTTTTGAGTCATTGTTTGAATTCATGAGGGTTTCATTCTCCCTTAATAGTGAGGTTAGGCCCCATAATTTCTTTAAATAATTTTGGCCAATACCTGTCCGAAAAAGTTATTTGTCTTCCCTAATTTTTGTGGATATATGTGTCCTTTTGTTCTTTTAATTATAATAGGTGCCTCTTATTTGCACTATACACTCAATGTTACTTAATTTCTGACACTACTATTGGTCCTTTTGTGGGGGCTCCTTTTGTATTGCAGAGTGCATAACTTTCCTAGTTAGGTCTACACCAAGTGACCTCAATCCGTCTAGATGACATGTGCTGTATGTTCAACTTAACCTTAATATAACCATTAGCTATTTGAATGTATGGTTGTCATATTTTAAAATTAATTTTAATAGTTAGTGTTCACAATTTGTAACACTACTGTAGATATAATCATTGTGGATTTTAGTTAGTTATTGAGAACTGTGTTCTGTTCTCATAATCGGGCGTATGTGACAATACGCGTTCTCTCTATCTGAACTGTAGGACAATAAGGAAGAAAGCAGGGCATCAACATAGGTTGTGCCTTCCAGGAAGGAGGCACCCTTTTTGGTCACAGGGTTCTACTAACCTTACCCGTGGTGTGGATGTCTTATCCATATTTACTCCATCACATACTCACCTGTCATGATTCTTTTGTCTACAATTTGATCTATGTGGTGTTATGTGTGGACACTGTCTTTTTAATAACGGCGTAATTTTGTTGTGCAATAAAGGTTTTCCCCACTAATTTTGTGAATCAAGGGTGCCAGCAAATTAGCCTCCTGGGACCCTGGTTCAAGTCCTAGCCCTTCAATGTATTTAAGAAACAATTTATTCTGCTTCCTTACAGTCTCCATGCCGCATTCAGGATTACCATACATGATCTCCCAGAGCCAATCAATAAGCTCTAATCAAAAATAAGGATCCCCTCCAAGGGTACCAAAATGCCCTATCCAGATATCTTACTGCTTCTCAAAGGCAATATCTTATCATACCAGGTCCTCCAGACAGTTTGACAGCTCATGGCCCTGCCACAGTCGCAGGAATGCAATCCATTGCTTTAGATGTCCATATCCTGACAGTCCTTTGCTTTTCACCTGGCTCTCCTCCTCTCTGTCTCCTCTAACCCTGCGGGAGATTTCTGCTTCTACCATACCTTTGTAGGTAACTATCCTACTGCTGGTTACTGCACCGAGATGCCACCGCTGCTAACCAATATGTCACAACCCAGAGATGAGTGGTCCACATACCCCTAATTCTCCTACTTGTGGGGAACATTACATCACACTTAAAAACAACATGTCACAGTCCTTAAAATGAGTCTCATGTCCATTATAATGGCATTTTGATCTTAGTAATCACACATTTTAGGATCCTAAATAAGAGGGTTCCTCGAGTTCAGGGGAGTCCCAAAATCAGCCATGACACCTTGATAGTTGTTTCAAAAGGAGAACAAACAAGAAACTTATTTTTAAATAAACACCAGCAACTGGGAAGCCAATGACACATTAGTCGATTCACCAAGTTGAATTGAAAATAAGCCAAATGCTGCAAATGTGATCTCCTGCACAACTTGATCTTTGAGAACTACAGACTCATAACATAAGGTGTATGCTTGCTAATGCCAGAAGCTTGCCAGGAAAAATGGGAGAGTTAGAATTATTAGCAGTTAATGAAAAATGGGATTTAATAGGCATTACCAAAACGTGGTGGGATGAATCTCATGACTGGACTGTTAATCTGGATGGTTATAACCTATTTAGGAAAGATAGAGGCAATGGTAAACGAGGAGGAGGGATTTGTCTGTATGTTAAGCCTGAATTTAAGCCTATAGTCAGAGAAGATATTTATGGTGTACCTAGTGATAAAGCTGAATGTTAGTGGGTAGAGTTAAATAGCAGAGCAGCAAATTCCAAAAGAATATTAGTAGTAATTATGCTGTAGGAGTATGTTATAAATCCCCCTCTCCTCCTCTAACCCTGCAGGAGATTTCTGCTTCTACCATGTCTTTGTAGGTAGCTATCCTACTGCTGGTTAGTGCACCGAGATGCCACCACTGCTAACCAATATGTCACAACCCAGAGATGAGTGGTCCACATACCCCTAATTCTCCTGCTTTAGCTTACAGGAAAATTCTCTAGGTTGTGACTTTATATTCATCTCAGCACCCAGCAATTTACATCAGAAAATCCTTTGTGGAGAAGCAGGAAAATCAGATCCCTTAATTAGGATTCAAAGTGTACAAGAAATACACATGCACCCTGGTTTAGTGCTGAGACAGCTTTAGTTTATTCCTCTTACACAGATATTTAACACAGCACCAAAACAATTCACCCAAACACCATTCATAGTTCCATGTATGAGGGTTCTTCTTTTAACTGTGGCCTTCTGACCTGTTACTAGACTATAAACTCCCCTCGCTCATTATCAAATACACCAGAGCTTGGGTTACCTTGTTAGGTCACTTCCAATTTTACGGCTGTACTTTGATCACGCATGAGAGACTAGGGAGTAACATCTGGGAATTCCATGTCTGGATTAAATACTTCCAAATCATACAGTATAAACCATTTCTGCCACCTATAAGCAACCATTGGTGCATATCACATCCTATAGTAACCCCAACATTCATTATTGTCGGGAACATTACATCACACTTAAAACAACATGTCACAGTCCTTAAAACGAGTCTCATGTCCATTATAATGGAATTTTGATCTGAGTATTCACACATTTTAGGATCCTAAATAAGAGGGTTCCTCAAGTTCAGGGGAGTCCCAAAATTAGTCATGACACCTTGATAGTTGTTTCAAAAGGAGAACAAACAAGAAACTTATTTTTAAATGAACACCAGCAACTGGGAAGCCAATGTCACATCAGTAGATTTACCAAGTTTAATTGAAAATAAGCCAAATGCTGCAAATGTGATCTCCTGCACAACTTGATCTTTGAGAACTACAGACTCATAACATAAGGTGTATGCTTGCTAATGCCAGATGCTTGCCAGGAAAAATGGGAGAGTTAGAATTATTAGCAGTTAATGAAAAATGGGATTTAATAGGCATTACCAAAACATGGTGGGATGAATCTCATGACTGGACTGTTAATCTGGATGGTTATAACCTATTTAGGAAAGATAGAGGCAATGTTAAACGAGGAGGAGGGATTTGTCTGTATGGTAAGCCTGAATTTAAGCCTATAGTCAGAGAAGATATTTATGGTGTACCTAGTGATAAAGCTGAATGTTAGTGGGTAGAGTTAAATAGCAGAGCAGCAAATTCCAAACGAATATTAGTAGTAATTATGCTGTAGGAGTATGTTATAAATCCCCAAATATAGCTGAAAGTGAGGAAATACAATTATTGTGACAGAATTTTTTATATTGTATATGTCTGTCTTTTTTTTCATATCATAATAGGTTAGCAAAATTAAATTGTCAAAAACATTAAAACAAACACATAAAATGAATTAGATTGGAAATGCAGCTAAGCATGGGCAAGTTCTAATAATGGGAGATTGTAATTACCCTGAAATAAACTGGATAAATGAGACCAGCAGTTCAGCTAAGGGGAGCAGGTTCTTGAGTACACTCAAGGATCATTAACTGGCCCAAGTAATACAAGAAATTACTAGAAATGGGGCCATCTTGGATTTAGTCATCACAAGTAATATTGATATAATATCAAATGTTAAAATAGGGGAACCCTTGGGGAACAGTGATCACAAAACAGTATCATTTGAGATTGAATACAAAAAACAGAGTTGCAACAAAAACTCTAAATTTTAAAACGGCTAACTTTAATGGGCTAATTGCAGTAATACTACATATAGACTGGGACAAAGAACTTACAGGGAAAAATACTGAAAATAAATGGATAACATTTAAATCCTTACTAAATAAACATACTCATCGGCATGTACCATGTGGAAATAAAATGAATAGGAGTAAATCACATCCCATGTGGCTTAACAATGACTTAAAGATCATGATGAGGAAAAAGAAACATGCATTTAAATTATACAAGAAGGAGGGAACAGAGGCAGCTTTATGTGACTATAAGGAAATCAACAAGGCTTGCAAATGGGCTATTAGACTGGCTAAAGTAGAAAATGAGAAGTCAGTTGCAAAGGAAAGTAAGTAACTAACCCTAAAATATTTTTTAAATATATTAATGGGAAGAAGGCGAGGAAGAAAGCTATAGGAACATTACAATGTGACACAGGCCGTCTGATAATTAGTGACCAGGAAAAGGCAGATGAGCTAAATAGGTTCTTTTCGTCTGTATACACAAGGGAGGTACCAGTGGTTGGGACACCGCAACATAATGAGGCTTCACTACCATCATTAAATAATTGGTTAACGCAGGAAGAAATCCAAAAGAGATTGGAGAAAATAAATGTTAATAAAGCCCCAGGTCCTGATGGAATACATCCAAGGGTACTGAGGGAGCTGGGTTCTGTAATAGCCAAACCATTATATCTAATCTTTCAAGACTCACTCACTACAGGGTCTCTACCAGATGACTGGAGAAAAGCAGAGGTGATACCTATATTTAAGAAGGGAGCAAGAGAAAATCCGGGGAATTATAGACCAGTGAGCCTCACATCTGTAGTTGGGAAGCTTTTAAAAGGGTTAATAAGGGACAGAATACAGGAATATGTCTATTTGAACAAGATCATAGGTAGCAGTCAACACTAATTTAGGAAGGATAGGTCATGTCAGACCAATCTAATTAGTTTCTATGAGGAGGTTAGTATGAACTTGGATCAGGGCAACTCAGTGGATGTAGTCTTTTTGGATTTTGCAAAGGCTTTTGATACAGTGCCTCATGGGAGACATTTGAGCAAACTAAGGGATACAGGAATTGCAGTTAATATCTGCTCATGGATTGAGAGCTGGCTAAAAGACAGGAAGCAAAGGGTTGTTGTAAATGGAACATACTCCGATTGGACTAATGTGGTAAGTGGGGTTCCTCAAGGTTCAGTATTAGGTCCTCTCCTTTTTAACATATTTATTAATGACGTAGAAGTAGGACTCGAAAGTAGTGTCTCCATTTTTGCTGATAACACTAAGTTGTGCAAGGTAATTAAATCAGATAATGATGTACTTTCCCTACACAGGGATTTGCATAAATTAGAGAAATGGGTGGCTAAATGGCAGATGAGATTTAAAACAAATAAATGTAAGGTTATGCATTTGGGAAGAAAAAATAGCCATGCAATTTATAATCTTAATGAAGCAAATCTAGGGGTATCAGATATTGAAAGGGATTTGGGAGTACTAGTGGACAACCACCTAGGTAGCAGTGCTCAATGCCAAGCAGCAGCTGCAAAGGCAAGTAAAATATTAGCATGTATTAAGAAGGGTATAGAAGCAAGGGAAACAAATATAATTCTACCACTATACAAATCCCTAGTACACCCTCATTTGGAATATGGAGTACAATTTTGGGCACCACTTCATAAAAAGGACATTTTAGAGCTGAAAAAAGTACAGAGAAGGGCAACAAAACTAATAAGGGGAATGAAGGGGCTAAGTTATGAAGAAAGACTAACAAAATTAAACTTATTTTCGCTAGAAAAAAGGCGTCTAAGAGGAGATATGATTACGTTATATAAATACATCCAGGGTCAATATAAGGCTTTGTCAAGTGACTTAGCCCCTCCATTCCCCTTATTAGTTTTGTAGCCCTTCTCTGTACCTTTTCCAGCTCTAAAATGTCTTTTTTATGAGGTGGTGCCCAAAATTGTACTCCATATTCCAAATGAGGACGTACTAGAGATTTATATAGTGGCAGAATTATATCTTCTTCCCTGGCTTCTATACCCTTCCTAATACATGCTAATATTTTATTTGCCTTTGCAGCCGCTTATTGGCTTTGAGCGCTGTTACCTAGGTGGTAGTCCACTAGTACTCCCAAATCCCTTTCAATATCTGATACCCCTAGATTTGCTCCATTAAGATTATAGTTTGCTTGGCTATTGTTCCTTCCCTAATGCATAACCTTACATTTATTTGTATTAAATTTCATCTACGATTTAGCCGCCCATTTCTCTAATTTATGCAAATCCTTTTGTAGGGAAAGTACATCATTATCTGATTTTATTACCTTGCACAACTTAGTGTTATCAGCAAAAATGGAGACACTACATTCGAGTCCTACTTCAATGCCATTAATAAATATGTTAAAAATGAGAGGACCTAATACTGAACCTTGAGGAACCCCACTTATCACATTAGACCAATCGGAGTATGTTCCATTCACAACAACCCTTTGCTTTCTGTCTTTTAGCCAGCTCTCGATCCATGAGCAGATATTTACTGCAATTCCTGTATCCCTTAGTTTGCTCACTAGTCTTCCATGTGGCACTGTATCAAATGCCTTTGAAAAATCTAAAAAGACTACATCCACTGAGTTGCCCTGATCCAAGTTCCTACTAACCTCCTCATAAAAACGAATTAGATTGGTCTGACACGACCTATCCTTCATTATTTTATTTAAATACATCCAGGGTCAATATAAGGCTTTGTCAAGTGAACTTTTTGTAGCAAGAGATTTTCAACTGACAAGAGGACATCCTTTGAGGTTAGAGGAACAAAGATTTCACCTTAAACAAAGAAAAGGGTTCTTCACAGTTAGGGTGGTTAAACTGTGGAATTCTCTACCAAAGGAGGTGGTGACAGCGAATGCGATAGATAACTTCAAAAAGGGGTTAGATATATTTTTGAATAAAGAGGGCATTCAATGTTATCCTAGATAACTAGCGAAGGAATATTGATCCAGGGAAACATTTGATCGCCAGTTTCTGGGGTCAGGAAAGAATTTTGCTTTTTTCCCCTTATGAGACAATTGGCAAAGTTTCAATGTTTTTTTTTTTCTCTTTGCCTTCCTTTGGATCAATTAACAATTAATAACAAATAGTCCACATATTAAAAAGATCGAGAGAGATCTAAAAAGGTTGAACTTGATGGACTAACTCTTTATTCATCCTCAAATACTATACTATTAATAATTAATTAACAACGAATTAGTTAATTCCTAATCGGCATATTGCAGATCAGAGGAGATCTTAAAAGGTTGAACTTGATGGACTGAAAGTCTTTTTTCAAGCTCAATTACTATGTAACTATGTAACAATCTCCTTCATACATTTCTATTCTTACACATATTTGCATATATTTTATTCTACACAATAATATATTATTGATGTTATTATTGCATTTTTCCACTCATTAATATCTGACATTTTGAATAACTGCAATTTTTCTTTTTACAACTCTATGAGTTTCTTTTTTCTCAAGTATTTCTGAATTCCCTCTCCTCTCCCTTTAATTTATTAATACAAGTCCATTGCTGGGTCTTGTTGGGAGCCAAGTCCATCTGTCAGGAATCTTTGACCAACAAGCGTAATGGAAACAAATACATATTTCTACTTCTGAATACTATAACATTCCAATACAAACAGACAGACAGATGGAAACAAATCCCATTTGGCAGTCCATGTGAATCATCATATCAAAGCTTAAAGAATCGCTTTTACAGGAATCAATTAAGAAGCTTCCTGTTCAGAAGCCCAATGTAGAGTAAGAAAGCAAAGCTTTTTACAATTACATGCATCATCTGTAAAAACTAAATGAACTTTACATTTCAGATCAAATGTAAAACTTTCAGCAATGAAAATACTTTCCATGTGTACGTAACCCATCTTAAAGTTAAATTAACAATTATAGCTGAAACAAGTCTCTGGGCTAACACAAAGGAGGGGATTTCTATAGCCTTAAATAAATGTGTTTTTCAGTCGTAACCAACTCTCTGTGACCTTAGCACGCCAGACACATATGTCAGCCACTTTCCCTCAAGCTAATGTTCATTGTTTTTATGACCTCTTCTATCCTTCTCTGGCTTATTTTCTGTGCCTTCAATCTTTCCCAGCATCAGAGGGAATTCTGTCTTCTAATTATATAGCCAAAACATCTGCGCTTTTGCCTCATGATCAAACCTTCCAGTGATTAGTTTGACTTGATTTCCTGTAATTTTAATTAATTGGATCTTCTTGCAGTCCAAGGGACTCTAAGCAGTTTTCTCCAGCACCACAATTCAAACACTTCAACTCTACTGTGCTCAGTCTTCTTTGTGGTGCAACTCTACATCTATATATTACTGCTGGGAATACCATGGTTCTAACAATGCAGACCTTTGTTGATAATGTAACATCTTTACTTTTTAATAGCATGTCCAGACTTACCATAGCTTTCCTAACCAGAAGTAAAAAACATATTTTTATTTCATGGCTGCAGTCACCATCTGCAGAGATCGAGGAAAATATAATCTGTCACTACCTCCACATATTGCTGTTTGCCATGATCATTATTAGGCCCTTTAGTTCTTCCTCACTTTCAGCCATCAGAGTAGTATCATTCACATATTTGAGACTGTTAATAGTTCTCCCAGCAATACTGATTCTGGCTTTGAATTTATACAGACCTGCATTATGCATGATGCATGCATACGTTGAATAAATAAGGTGACAATAAACCTTGTTGCACTCCTTTCCCAATCTTGAACTATTCAGTTGTTCCATGTTCGGTTCTGAATGAAGCTTCTTAGTACACATATCAATTTCTCAGGTGGAGGATAAGATGGTCTGTTATCCCCATCTCTTTAAGAACTTGACACATTTTGCTTTGATACACAAAGTCAAAGACTATAGAATAGTCTGTGAAGCAGGAGTAAATGTATTTTTCTGGAACTATCTTGCATTCTCTATTATCCCAGGAACAGTGGCAATTTGAAGTGCAAGAGCCAGAAAAATATAAACATAAAATATACCAGGCAGGAACACTGAATGATATGACCAAATAAAGCAGGGGTCCCCAACCCCTGGGCCGCGGACCACCATCGGTCCACGGCCTCCATTCAGCAGGGCCGTGTGCTGCAGAGCAGGACTGGGATAAGTGCTGTGACAGCTCACATCAGGTTCAGCTCTGCCTCCCCATGCGGAGACTGTGGAGGAAGGAGGAAGGAGGAGGAGCGCAGGAAGGGACCAGGAGCACTGCTTCTGGTGCTAAACAGCTACCAATCACAGCAGAGCAATGGAGATCCTGCCTGCTGTAGTAACAGGGAGGAGGTCAGGAGAGACTGAGAGGCTGCTAATTCACACAGGACAGGAATCAGCAGGTGGGAAGTTAACCATTGAATAATGTGCAAAATAACGTTAAATATAACTTGTGTGTGTATATGTATGTATTTGTGTATATGTATGTGTAGGTATGTGTGTATGTATGTACATGTGTCTGTGTATATATGTATGTACTGTATGTATGTGTGTATATGTATGTATGTGTATGTATGTAGTTGTGTATAGTTGTGCATTAATGTGTGTATATTTATGTATGTAAGCATGTGTGTATATACAGTATGTATTTATATATATATATATATATATATATATATATATATATGTGTAAATATGTATGTGTGTACATGTATAAATGTTGGTGTGCATATATATTTATGTGTATACTTTATCTGTGTGTATATGCATGTGTATATATATATATATATATATATATATATATATATATATATATATAATTTGTTCCCATCATTTGTTTATAAAAAAATGTAGAATTCTTTTACGATAGATATTATTTCAGGGTAGCCTATTGCCATGGGGTCTGGGGTAATTTATTCTGGAACAAGGGCAGTGTTGCTGGTAATGTTCAATTATGTTCCAGAAAAACACCTTGGATGATGGGGTCTGGACTTTGTGTAGTTAATGAGTCCAGAAAGTAAGGGGCTGAGTTAGTAGCAAAGCACATTGGAGGGTTACCTTTAAAGAAGCAAACCCATGACAGTCCTAACTACAGTAGCCCTTTCTTGACCAATTTATTTTGCTCCTAGGTTAAGCACTGGACAAACAGGTGCCACTTGACCTGGCAGGACCGGGGTAGGTGATTGGAGGTGGCTATCTGTGGGGAGGAGCTATTTATAGGCTCGTTGGTGCCATCTCTGCCATTATGCCCCCAGCTAGCCATGTGTGAGGATCTTCTTCCTGTCTCCTCTGTCATTTTTGCTTTGCTTGGGGGTATGGCTGTTTGTTCTTTCCTTCCTTTTATTTCCCCCACCTCACCACTAACCTGGGAGCTGATTCTGCTAAAACTTTGGGTCCTGGCCTGCCTCCTAGATGTGCCATCTTGGGGTGTCAACCTGTGGAGACGGCGGCCCATGGTTCCAGTGGTGCATTGGCAGCTGGGTACGCATCAGCTTGAGAATGCAGCTTGGGAGGTGAGCTGGAGTCCCTCACGGGTACCCTGGGCTCTGGAGCATGGCGTGATATCATCGGACGGCGCAGTGAGTCAGATGGTCATGGGAGATGTAGTTTTCTTATGCAGGCATGCCATGCAGCTCAGAAGCATTCTGTAAGTGGAGGTTTAATGCCCTGGCAGTACCCACACAAAGCCTAGCTTAACCTGTTAGATTCATCCCTTAATTACTTCCCTTCCCTAGATTACTGGCCATTAGGGCCACAGGTTAATAGAATATATTGTTTTAATGTTAAAGTTCTTAGCATGAATGTATACCCCATAACCCACAATACTGCATATTAATAAATGCTCTTAAGTCTGGGACCTAGACCAGTGGTAAAAGGGATATAGTATTGTATTATATATTATATATTTTATATAGTAGTAGGCAATGTTTTCTATTAACCCCTCATATTTCCTTCACTTTACCTCCCTAGTATTTGACCATCAGAGCCACATGCCAATATAATATACTAGGAACTTGCCCGTCAAAGATGACAAGAGTTAAATTTGCACCTTGAAAATTCTGTTTGCCAAATTCTGTTTGCCAACCAATGCAAGTGTTTTACCCTTGTTACCTTTTTCTTTTTCCTTTTGTTTTTAATATTTATTGTTTTTGCATGTAGTAATCGATATGTTTGAAAAAGGACAACAAATGATTGTTTTAGTAATTAATGTGTTTATTGTTGTAACATGCAAGTTGTATATTAATATCTGTTACCAACTTAGAAACCATGTTTTTTTTATTGTAACGGGTATATCAATATTATAACACTGTATGAACTTTCTTTGTAAACCACTGGAAAACATTACATGCAATTTAACACATATAGCATTTTTGTTATTGAATCCAGAGGAAGGCAAACAGAAAAAACCCAAGTGAAATTTAGCCAATTGTCTCAAATGGGAAAATAAATAAATTCCTTCCTGACCCCAGATAATGGCAGTTGGATTACTCACTGGATCAATAGTCGGTGTGTAATTATACATTAAAACTTCAAAACACGAAAATGGATACATTAAAACTCACAAGTCAATACAATGTAAGAACCTGCAACGATTTTACGTTCCTTGCGGTGAGCATGTGAATAACCGTTGTATTTTCTAACTCCCGCGTTGTGGTGTTGCGTTCAGCGTCGCGTATTTTCGAAGTCCCACGTACCTGGCATTGTTTGTGTGTTACTGTGTTTTGCGTAGTGTATTTTCAAAGTTATGCGGGCCTGGCATTGCAGAGCCTCGTTTTTATCCATTTTTAGACTTTTTACGTTTTTGAGGCCGCCATTTTGTTTCTTAGCCCATATTCGAGTGGCGAAAAACTTCCAATATGGTTAGAATTCCTTTGGAAGTTAACTCCCAGGCTACCTGGCTCTCTCCTTGTGCTGTGTGTGAGTGTTTTATCTTTTTTTTTTCGTAAATATTTCTGTGTTTTGTAGTTACGCATTAGAACGATGACCCTAAATCTTGCGTGCTTCAACGGCTCGCATGGATTTGCGAAGCTTCACAGATGAGCACCTTCCACATTCATCCAGCCTAAGTCCTGCGCTGTACGCAGCTCGCTTGCTTCGCAGATGAGCGCCTTTGACGCTCATCCTGCCTAAGTCATGCGCCATACATGCAGCCTTATTAAATTGCAATTCGGCAAATTCTAAAGGGCTCTAAATAAGCACATAGAATATTTTTTTTACAGTCATTTTTATTTTGTGAAGACCTTGCTTTTGGATAGAAGTTCACAAACCTTAAAACTTCTGTAAAACAAATATGCTATGTTCTTATATAGAGCCTTTTAGAATTTGCTGAATTGCAATTTAATAAGGCTGATGGCTTGCATCGCTTTGCAATGCTTCGCAGGCGTCCCACGCTTTGCCAGGGATGCAAGTGCGTGTCCAACTTCGCTTACGTTATGAATAGCATTCTTTGTCCACAAATACATATGTGCTAATTTAAGATAATATTGTATTGTTATAGCATAGTATTATAATGTATTATGTATTATAGTATATATGTATCATAATAATAAAGTGTATTAGGGTGCACCAAGCACACAGTAGAGGGGGGCTTATTAAAAAAAAAAAGATACATACATTTTAAACTATTTTGTTGGCTACCCATGTAAAAGGTTGGAAGGGGTCCAAAAATTATTTACTTGAGTTCTTCCTTTTTCGTTAGATTCAGTCTGATCTATAAGATTTGCGGCCTGAGCAAGCATGTCTTGTAGGTTCCACTGAGGCAGCATGCAGATAGAGTTCTCCAGCGGAGGCAGAAGCCCATAATTCCTATGCCCAGGTGAGCACGATACTGTTCCAACTGGTAGTGGGTGTTAGATGGGTGTTAGGTAATCAGGGATAGAGGTCCTATTAATACAGGCACCCTTGACCAGTGTAGGTTTTTCTACTGGCATTGGTTAGACAGCTGTGTTTAATGGATCAATGGATGCATTTTAACATACTACAGCCTTGTGCTAAGTGAGCAGCTGACCTAAGGTTGGGTGGGTCACTTAATGTTGGTTTACAAGGAGTGAACGTACACAGTGTGAGGTCTTGACTCCAAAACACCGAGGGTTCTGCCCCCCACACTGTTGAGAGGCAGTAACCTTGAAACAGCTGTATGTGGGTAGGACTCCTAGCCTGTGTATAATTCATCCTGAGCTTTGATCAAGCTGTGTAATACACAGGCACATGCTTAAAGGAAGCCATGTTTAAAATGGTAATGGATCACGAGAGCGAAGCAAAAGGCAATCATGGGACAGTAATTGTTCCTCTTGCTTCAGCACGTCTTCCGGATGCACAGTAAGGTGCGGTACCAGGCCCAAATGTTCTTGCATCAGTAAGCATTCCGGTGCTGCAATGGCCAGTAGTGTTCAATGGAGGGAACGGGGGTGCATCCGAGTCCTGCCAAGAAGATTTCTGGCGAACGACTATGTTTGATTCTGCTGCACTCCCTAGGATGCCACAAGTTGCTACAGCTACAGGTGAGCAAAATTTTGCACACTTAATGAAGTATACAATCTGCTAGCATAGGGTGTAGTAGACCAGCTAAAATAGTATTGCCAGTGTGGGACTCATACATTCAGTGGCTTTGCGGTGTCAACACATGTCAGTATAGGGAGTAGCTAAATATCCATTTGGGGGAGTGTTTTCTGACGGAGAGGCCTCTGACCTATCTTGGTCAGAGATCATGTTCACTTCTCCTGGCATAGTTCATTGGTAATTCCCATACATGGGACTCTTGTACCCACGCCCTATGGGTTTTTTTTCTTTGAAGGGAAAACATTCAACTGTGAGTTTTTGGTGTGTGTCTTGAGTTGGGTATTGGTATAATTTTTTTTCACTTGGGGGATAGGAGATAAAATGTTATTTATACTGTCTACACCCCCCCCCCCCCCCGTTTGTTTCAAGTTTTGTCAGGTTATTGACTTTGTTTCCTGTCATGTAGTTCAGTTGAAGTAGGGTAGTTTTTGTTACCTCTCAGTGTTGGGGGTCCTCTTATGTTGTGTGTTTTGGTATCTAGATGATTTGGCTCATATTTCCCCCTCATTCACTCTTTGCATCCAAGGTAGAGTGCTTTCTATAGGTAGATGTGTGTGTTTATGCTGCCTGGCTTCTAGTTGCACATGTGATTGTGGGAAATAATCATGTTTCCAATCGATGCTTCATGCATCTGCAGGATTCTCCAACATTTTAAATTTTAGGTCCATGCAGTGCTTCTCTCAAGCTTTTCCCAATGTATCGGGTATGTGGAGGCAATTTTATAGATTTTATGATCAAGGGTTCCATTGGTTCGAGAGTTTGTTTATCCTGCCTACCCTAACTTTTTTTCCTGATGCCCCCTCTTTTGGGGCATGGTGCAATAGTGTTTTTATATTCTATGATTAGTTCTTCCATGTCATATGTATCTCAATAACTGCCCCTCGCTGGTTCTTGTACGGGTACGATGTTCCGGATATGCCCGCCATCCTTGCGACTATACTAGGTTGTCCTTACCTCTTATTCATATGGTGCCCATTGCCATCATTCAGCATGTTCTTCTGGTAGTTTTGCATAGGTTTAGGTATCTGTCACAATCTGCTTCTTCAAGCGGCTTGATATAAACCTAGTTCAAACCTACCCCAGCAGAATTGTGTAGTTCCTGTTCTCTGTGGCACCAAAGATGGCTTCTGAAGAGGTACAGGCAGAGCATGCTGCATACAGGTTATTAGTGGCCCATGGCAAGACCACTCCCCAAGTCAGGATACAACACACAGAAATAGTCTCACACTTTGGATATGTGAAAACTATCTCTCAAACTTTATTGAATGATCAAAACAACATATTTATACTCTCCTATACCACACCCTTGTGTACATGTGTGTATGTGTCTGATGTCAAACATCTGCCCTGTAGCATTGGTTAATATAAAAGCTCGTGAGATCAAATTCACCAGATATCTATAGCTGACTAGTGAAGTACATGCTTCTGTCTTGGCTGCTGTTTATCAAGGGTGAGGGTGCAACGATCTTCAGCTAACCTCTGTGGAGAGCATATTTACCAATTCCACATATGTTCTATATCACATTTTCCCTCTTATAATATAGTATAACTAGGATAAATAATAACCATGTACAGGCAACATATTAAAAAAAAAGTTAAGCCCATGTGACAAAACGTTCGTCAGGGTTGCGTCTGACGTCAGACACTAACACTGTAAACAGGCGCGCTACCAGTGCAGCTCCGTGAATGATAGGATTCCTGTTACTTTACTGTTTTCAATGGGAGAGTTTGATACTACACTAAAGGGCTTACTTATTGGCAATTGATTGACTCCATAACCCTTAAACTTAAGATTAGAACTGTGATAATCGTGGATGGGAGCATAAGGAATACCATAAGTAGGATATAAAAACGGAAGAAAATATGGGAGTATATTGATTAAGGAAATTCCCCCTATAGATGTATACCCTTTTGAAAATTGCAGTATTAGCTAAAAGACATTGAGTATGAATGAAGGGAGTCAAAATTAAATGTTTTTAAGGAACTATTCCCAATTCCCTTGATTTTAAAAGTTGTTAATCGACGTGGTCTCCAAATAATATGAATAAAACTTTAATATTTTAGTTTTTCTTTAAATTCTTTATTGAGTAAACATATAACCACACACAATAATACATAATCCCTTTGCAACAATGTCATGCTCTCTTGGCCATATTCATAATAACTGGCTATAGCAGTCCTTAAACAATTAAATCATGACAGTATCCTTGGGTGGTTTTTTGTCAATTCATCTTCCCTATTATTCGGGGTCCCATTCGTGAGTTTATCAGTTTTTTCATACTGTTCTATTTCTGTAAGTGTGATTCATCATGGTAGATGTCGGGTTGTATCCGGTTATAATCCCCGTAGGATTTATATTTTATGGTGCTACATTCGTGGTGGTCAATATTCCCCTTACCCATCGCTCTATTGAGTTACGACTCATATGAAGGTGACTTGAAGGGATGGTTAGCTTTCTCTTATATGAAGGATCACTATTTCATCCCAATAGACTTACGAGGTGAATCGTAAGCTACACTGAAGGAAGAGGTTTTTCGGGTTCTTCATTGGTGGTTGTTTATTCACAAGTAGAGGAATGCAAGTGGGTGTTTAGTGTTTCAAGGTACTTGTCTTGGGAGATCTATCAATGTTTCTTCACTGTTAGTCAGTGGGGCAGCTTGCAGGCTATTAACCCCCTATTAGCATCATCCCTCACAATACGCGTCTTCCATACAAGGGGGACTAGACACGGATGGCATGAGAATGGGGATTGTGCTGAGGTTATCCGGTAACCTAAGGCATGGAGAGTTATCCCTCTAAGGTCGGGTGTTAGAAGCAGCTTGGCTTTTTCTACAACTAGCCAAGTTAATAGAAACTGACGAAGGAATGATTGGGAAACAAGTGGTTCCAGGTTTAACAGGATGTGTAGCAAAACAGGACGGCAGCCAACTGGTAGCCTTTTCCCAGAGGCCGTGGATACCACTATTCTGGAAAGAGGTCTGTAATATGTGGGAAGCCTTGCAGTTCTGTGCAGCCATCTCTCTTCCCTCCTGGTGTAAGGGAGTAGTCTGAAAATAGACAAGGTATGGGGACCACAGGTACTTGGTTTTGGGATCCATGGTGATCATGTGGCAATGTGGCTGTGACGGTCAAAGATTGACCAGGTTGGTAAAGGGAGGAAGTTGGCAGTGTACCAGGCATACTGATTGCTCCCCCCCTTCGGTGGTATTAAGGCTTTCTGGGACCAGGCACCTCGTTTGTTTTGCACCTTTCCTTACTCAAATAGGATTGGTTCTTCTATACTTACGATTCTCCAAACATGGGGGACTCGTGGGCAGCGTTTGGGTTTGTTCTGTGCTAGAACTTGGTACTCATTTTTTTTTATAGAAAAAGCAGCCACTGAAGCAGCTGTATGGGCTTTCCAGAGAATTGGAGAATTGGAAGGTCATGTACTGGGGCTAGGGTAGGGCCTTGGTTTTAGTGATAGGTGCAATCAATTTAATCCAGGGATATGTAATGACACCAGACAAAAGAGCAGGTAACGAATCGTACTTCCCACGTCCTACCTTGTATTGATCCAGATGGTAGAAGGAGACTGGTAATGCACCCGTCAAGCAGCGGGTTTATGGAATACAAAAGACATCAGGCATTGTTGCAACTTGCCTCATCTGTCTGTTATTTGGTCCAAAAGGAAAGACTGTACGATGTGGGGAAGTTGGTTAAGGCCTGAAAGAAATTGTACAAATCTATATTTAGTCTTGCTTAGAAGTTAGTTTTCTCTACAGCAATGTGAGCTCAAGGGCTCAGAGGCTAATAGGGTTATTCTCATGTATGGGCCCATCTTTAATCCATGCAGGGTGATCTGGTGCAATGGATGTGTCTAGATGTAGTTCTTCTTTGGTTCAATACATACAATGCCATTCTATATATATATTTTATTTTTTTGTTAAACCTTTTTTATTTTAATGTAAAGTAGCCAACAATTCCTTACTGGATTAAGCTCATAGCGCTGCTCATATTAAGCTCATAGTGCTGGTGTTTAGGAAGGTATGCAGCAGGCCATGGCATTTTTTGGCGGGGTTGAGACCACATAAGGTATTCTGTGGTCATCTCTGTGGCGGATGGTGAGGGGAGTCACCGGGACAGTGGTAAAGTGGGTGAGATCCTACCTGATGGTGGTACGTCTGTTTCATCACAGTAGGCAGTAGATGAGGGTTCAGGTAATAGGGTATACTGTCTCTGGCCAGGCTCCTCCCCTCACTTGGTCATGTTTATTTATTTTGTAAATGTTTTGGTTATTACATTATTTGTGTTTAACAATAAACGCTGTGGCCGGTTTCCCTCCAATAAGTGTTCTGTGTCTAATCAATAGATCCAAAGTGTGATTTGTATCTAATATTTATACTGTATGTACACTAGCGACTTGCCCATCAAAAAATGACGGCAATAAAATTGTAAGGCAGGTAATGCTGTTTGCCACACAATGTAAGGCTTTTAGTCCTCTGAGTACCTTTGGCGCTTATTGCGAGCCTTGCATTAAAGCTGAGTAATACAGCATGCATAAGCTTAAAGGAAGCTATGTTTGATAATGGCTACGGAATGAAGAGCGAGGCATTTGTGGGCATATTTGTGTGTCCCAGCTCAACTTCCCAGAATGCAGTGTAATAACGTTTTTTCTCAGAACTCTGAGCTGGAAGCAGGTTTTTTAACTTGCTTTAGACATTCAGATGTGAACACAGATGTACTTTTTATTTACTGTACTACTGTACGGTGGAGGGCTTCTATCGCTCTTTTGCCCACCATATTATAAATGATTGTTGTGGTGAACTACCTACTCATAATTTCCACAACACAGGCTGAGATCCCGCTCCATGCTGATGATAGCCAGTAAGCTTGAAACAGCTGTACATGGATTGGATACTCAGCCTGTGTTTATTCCAACCTTTTTTTGCATTACAGCTGTGTAATACAGCATGCATAAGCTTAAAGGAAGCCATGTTTGATAATGGCTACGGAATGAAGAGCGAGGCATTTGTGGGCACATTTGTGTGTCCCAGCTCAACTTCCCAGAATGAGATAATAACTGTTTTTCTCGGAACTCTGAGTTGGAAGCAGGTTTTTTAACTTGCTTTAGACATTCAGATGTGAACACAGATGTACTTTTTATTTACTGTACTACTGTGTATATATATATATATATATATATATATATATATATATATATATATATATAATAGTTTTCAAACTACGAATTGTCGTCACGCTTTGCAAGCTCGCGAAGCGAGTTATGCAGTTTGCTCCGCAAATGCTGCATTTGCGGAAGGTGGAGGCTCCAACGTCGGCTGTTTTTGTCCTCAAATGCGGACCCTGTCACTCATGGGGGTCAATATAGACCCCCATAAGCCATTCATTAACCCTGTCACTCATGGGGGTCAATACAGACCCCCATAAGCCCTTCATTACCCCTGTCACTCATGGGGGTCAATACAGGCCCCCATAAGCACTTCATTAACCCTGTCACTCATGGGGGTCAATATAGACTCCCATAAGCCATTCATTAACCCTGTCACTTATGGGGGTCAATACAGACCTTCATAAACCCCTAATTAACCCTGTCATTCATGGGGGTCAATATAGACCCCCATAAGCCCTTCATTAACCCATTCACTCATGGGGGTTAATACAGACCCCCATAAGCCCTTCATTAACCCTGTCACTCATGGTGGTCAATACAGGCCCCCATAAGCACTTCATTAACCCCCTCATTCATGGGGGTCAATATAGACCCCCATAAGCCCTTCATGAACCCTGTCACTCATGGGGGTCAATACAGACCCCAATAAGCCCTTCATTAACTGTGTCACTCATGGGGGTCAATACAGACCCCCATAAACACTTCATTAACCCCCTCACTCAGGGGGGTCAATATAGACCCCAAACAAGCCCTTCATTAACCCTGTCACTCATGGGGGTCAATACAGACCCCCATAAGCCCTTCATTAACCCTGTCACTCATGGGGGTCAATACAGACCCCCATAAGCCCTTCATTAACTGTGTCACTCATGGGGGTCAATACAGACCCCCATAAGCCCTTCATTAACCCTCAAGGACCATCATGACACTAAGTATAAACACTACACTGCACTATACCCCCCCAATAAAACATTCAATATCAACTAAACACCCTCTACACTAACCTATTAACACCTACACTACCTACCTACCCCCTAATAACCCCACCACTCTAATTACAGAAAATAAAAAAGCCTAAAGTCACACAAAAAAAACAAAATCTACATTACATAAAAGAAAAAAACTAAGTCACAAAAAAAAATCGACATTACAGAAAAGAAAAAAACCTAACTCTCAAAAAAAAAGGAACATTACAGAAAAAAAAAATTACAACCCCCCCCCCCTCACTACAGAAAAAAAAATTACACACCTGAAAAGGAAATACATATAATACATACAATACAAATACATATAATACAAATACATCCAATACAATACATACAATATAATACAATACAATTAAATGCAATACAATACAATACACCCCTATCTAATATACAATATATTCTATCTAACTAATATACATCCCCAAATCTATCTAAATAAATACCATAATCTAATATACATCCTATCTATATAATATATATCACACAATCTATGTAATATACAATAAATACTATCTATCTAATATACATCCTATCTATCTAATATACATCCACCAATCTATCTAAATAAATACCACAATCTAATATATAATACATGCTATGCTTTCTATATAAAACACATACCCCTAGCTAACATACAATAAATGCTATCTATATATAAAATAATCTAATTCTAAGCTAAAATAAAATAATTAGGACCACTTACCTTTGCAGATGACCATTCAGATCAGCCACATAGGGGGGAAAAAAATACGATGTGGGGAAGTTTACAGTAAATAAATTAACATTCTAAACATTCTAAATATTCTAACCTTTCCAGCATGTCCCGTCCTTATTCTTTTACTCTTCTCCGGCGCGGCACCTGTTAAAAAAAACATAACATTAATACACATACATAAACATAAAAACAAAATAAAATAAACATAATCTACATTGTACTTACCTCCCTGCGATGTCTCCAGCCACCTCCTCTTCTGCCCTGCCATGGAACCGCGCTCTAAAAAAAAAAAAAAAAAAAAAAAAAGCACACATCCGCACTCACTGACATCCCCGACGCTAATGAGACTCCCGGAGACTTTTCCGGAAGAAAATAGGCAATGGCGCCTTCTGATTGGATTGAAAACGCTGTCTATCAAATTCACGTGTGAGCCAATCAGAAAGGGATACACCCTAAAATCCCACTCTGATTGGATAATGCACCTGTCAATCTTTATTTAAACCAATCACAAGGCGCAGATGCCTTCAGCCAATCACAATGGAATACACCCCCACAGGGTGATTGGCTGGAGGCATCTGCGCATTCTGATTGGTTGCACTGACAATAGCCAATCACAATAGAATACACCCCCACGTACTGATTGGTGAAGGCATTTGCGCCTTCTCATTGGCTATTGTCAATGTCTATCAGTATTACAGCCAATGGGAAGGCGCAGATGTATCCCATTGTGATTCGTTGATGGCAATAAAGCCTTCGGATTGGTTCAAATAAAGATTGACAGGTGCGTTATCCAATCAGCGTGGGATTTTGGGTTGTATCCCTTTCTCATTGGTTTACAATTGGCGTCTTCTCATTGGCTGAATTTGATAGACAGCGTTTTCAGCCAATCAGAAGCCGCCATTGCCAATTTTATTCTGGAACACTCCGTAGGAAGCTCATTAGCGTCGGGGACATAAGCTAAGGCGGATGGGTGTTGTTTGTTTTAAAAAAATTTAAAGAGCGCAGATGCTTCCAGGGCCCATCCCAGAACACGAGGAGGCCAGAGACATCGCAGGGAGGTAAGTACAAAGTAGATTGTGTTGATTTTACTTGGTTTTATGTTTATGTATGCAAACTAATGTAATGTTTTTTTTTAACAGGGGCCGCGCCGGAGAAGCAAAGATGGACGGGACATGCTGGAAAGGTGAGTAGAATATTTAGAATGTTTATAATGTTTATTTATTTTATGTAAACGTGTTGTAGTAATTTTTTTTTATCTGTTTTACCCTAGGTTAGTGATCTGAAGAAACATCTCAAAGGTAAGTAATATTACTTATTTTATTTTAGCTTAGAATTAGGGTTGCTATATAGAGATAGCATGTATTGTATAGTACATAGATAGTATTTATTGTATATTAGATAGATAGGGGGATGTATATTAGATATATAGTATTGTATATTAGATAGGGGGATGTATATTAGATAGGGGAATGTATATTAGATAGTGGTGTATTGTATTGTATTGTATTTAATTGTATTGTATGTATTGTATTGTATTGTATGTATTATATGTATTTCCTTTTTTGGTGTGTAATTTTTTTTCTGTAGGGGGGGGGTTGTAATGTATTTTTTTATTTTCTGTAATGTTCCTTTTTTTATTTTTTGTGACTTAGTTTTTTTTTTCTGTAATGTACATTTTTTATTTTTGGTGATCTAGGTTTTTTTATTTTATGTAATGTAGATTTTTGATTTTTGATGACTTTAGTTTTTTTATTTCTGTAATTACAGTGGTGGGGAGGGGGTTATTAGGGGGTAGGTAGGTAGTGTAGGTGTTAATAGGTTAGTGTAGATGGTGTTTAGTTGATATTTAATGTTTTATTGGGTGGTATAGTGCAGTGTAGTGTTTATACTTAGTATCATGATGATCCTTGAGGACCGTCATGGCACTTATGTGGTTAATGTTGGGTTGTAACAGGCCCATAATGGTCATAATATACCCTTATGGGACTGATGGGGTTAAATAGAGGCTTATGAAGGTCTGGATAGACCCCCATAAGTGACTGGGTTAAAATAGTGTAGTGCTTACACTTTGGGTCATGAGGGTCCTGAATGACCCTGATGGCACTTATAGTGTTATTACATGCGTTCATTAGTGTATTAGAGGGGTCTATATAGTTGAGGCACACAGTACACTCACATTGTGTGGCAAACAGTATTTCAACACTTTCTTTTATTGACCGTCATTTTTTGATGGGTAAGTCGCTAGTCACATATATAGTTGTGAGCATGCCAGCAACTGCTGCCCTCGCAAAAAATACATGAAGCGCTACGACCCATTCCGAACACGCAAAAAACGGCTGAAAACGGCGCACATGAAAACATGAGAAACACAATAAATAAACACAGCAAACACATAAAAAGCTTACCAACAGCAAGGGGGGGCATCCAGCACCTCGAAAACTGAAGTTACACCTTAATTTAACTAAAAATAAAAGAGTTTAGACACTGAAAAATTCTCTAAGCAAGAGAAAAAATGGCCGCCCAAAAAAACGGAAACGAGGCTACAGCACTCTAAAGACGCAAAACACCACTAAACACCTACGGAATTGCCGAAAAAGACATACGAGATTCGAAAAAAAGGACCGCAAACACATTACAAACACAATAAATACACACAACAAACATATAAAAAGCTTACCCACAGCAAGGTGGTGCACCCAGGACCTCTGCAAGTAAAGTTACACCTCGATTTAAGTACAAATTTAGGAGTTTAAACACCCGAAAATCACCTAAGCGAGAGAAAAAGTAAGTGAGGTTGAAGTTAATTTGAGGCATATTTTGTCTTTTTTAACAATCGAAAATCGCCGAAGTGGGAAAAGAAATGGCGGTTGAAAAAGCTTAAAAATTCTGAAACAAGATGAAAATGAGGCTCAGCAAGGCCAGACATGTGAGACTTAGGAAATACACAATGGCAAAGACAGTAACAAACACTAAAAACGCCAGGCGCAACTCAAAGATTCAGCAGAGACACAGAGGAGAAAGACAAAGGGACAGGGGGAGATGGTGGAAAGAGACACATCGCATTCACAAGCACAAAACTTGCAAGTTGCTGAGGCCTGTAATGAGCAGTGAAGTAGATGGGAGAGGCCAAAGGCGCTTATTGCGAGCCACGAGATGAGTGCCAAACCACTCAGCGCGGGGCCCGCGATGAGCGCCGAAGGTGCTCAGAGGGGGCAGAACATTGCAATGTGTGGCAAACAGCATTGCCAGGCTTCACATTTTATTGCCATAATTTTTGACAGGCACGTCGCTAGTATATATATATAATTATTAATTAAAACCTTCCCATCTATTTTTTTCCTCTTTTTTTGTTTGAAGGATTTGGGGGACTTGCTTTTCCTGCATTTTTATTTGCACTGTAAATGTTCTTATTCTTGACACACCAGTCTTGGGGCTATTATACAGACTGTCCCTCATTCAATTGCAGTTTAGCCAATTGAATAGGGCCCTAAATACGGACATAACATATATTTTTAAAGAAGTTTTTAGTTAGTAAGCATCTATCCAAAAGCAAGGTTTTCACTAACTAAAAACTTCTTTAAAAAATATATGCTATGTGCTTATTTAGAGCCCTATTCAATTGGTCAAATTGCAATTGAATGAGGGCCACTGTGTTTAGCAAACAGAACATAACTCTGATTCAAGGTTACTGAAGTTTACCAAATCTAAGCCAAAATGCTAAATTATACAAGACTGTAAACATATTATGAGACCATCCAATAGAGAGCAATTATTGTCTAATTTAGCACCGTTCGTTTAGAATAATAATTTTTCTCTAGGGTTAAATGTTTATCTGGAGTGAATATATTTTTAATTAGCAGAACACTTAAGCTGAAATCACAAATTTACTCAAAATTTCTGTTTGTATAAGGCAGATAATGAGGATCATCATTAAAATTAATACAGTGAAAGTCCTTCACACATTCCTCTAATATCAAATATTGCCAGAACTTATAAACATGTTGTAGTTCTGTTTTCCGCTGGGATAAAGCCTTTTTTTTTTATGTACTGTTACCTACACAGAATTTCTTTCACAAAGTTTTTCTTCCCTGCAGGCAAAACTAAGTTTAGCAGATATTTTCCATCAACTCATACTAGGAGGTCACATCCAGATGTTTTTTCCCTCTGGAGATGTTTCATTGGACTACCAGCTTTTTAGCTGGCGGCCTGTCAACAAAATAATGAGAGCCATCTGGGATAATATGAGATACACTTCACAAGCACTGCATGTTGGTGCTGGAAATCTGGAATGTTGTTCCGTGTCTGTCACCAAGAACATTTTCCCAGAAAACTGAGTCCGCAGGGAAATAGTACATAATGTGATTTAAGGCTGTCCCTTCAAAATGCCAAGATTTAAGCTGCTGAATATTACATGCAAACAAACTCTCATACTGTATATTTATAAACTTGCCTTATGGAAATATTGAACCACACAAAATATTATATATGAAGTGTAATCTTTTTTTTTTTTTTTTCATGAATTTGACACAAGAAAGATCCTGGACCTTATAACTATGATTAGTTGTGTGACACACTAGAATGCATTAACAGAATAAAAAAAAAATGTTATCAATATTTTTTAAATTAAGCAAATATATAAAGTAACTTATGTCTGCTCAAATCTAAAGTGTATGTGCCGTGTATTAAATGAAGACCACAAATTTGCTCCCATGGAGTGTGTCAATGAGTGAGGTGGGTGAGTAGCAAGCTGTGATTCTCCAGATAGCACCATCAGCTTCTGATTGCTCCACTCAGTCATTTAGCTCCGCCATTGGAAGCTAAACTATATGACCCAGAGGGAAATGCAATATGGAGAAAGGGTAGGATGAGGGAGAGAGGACAACACGATGGTCTCATAGAGGCAAGCAGAATAGGATTTTTTTAAATATTGATAATTCTTAACTTTATATAAATCATTATGCTAGATGCAGCTACTATGGTGTTTATTTAAAATATTATATAGGTAGCAACACCACCTGTTACTTTCTCTTAATGAGCTTTATGCTTTACCAGGTATTTTAGTCCTTTCCAGTTATGAGTACTTCAGCACACCACCAGCACAGGCGGCAGCAGTGATGTTGAGCATCCACTAAATGTTGCTGCCAAGATTTTGCTGCCAATGTCGTAGCTTTAGGGTTAGGGTTAAGGTAATGGTTAGGGTTAGAGGATTATGGTATGGGTAATGGTTTAAGCTTAGAAATTGTGTACGCTCTCAGCAGCGCTTACAAACTGTGTACAATTTCGGCAGCGCCATCCTGCAGCTCCTTGCTGCAACTGCTGCTGCCTATGCTGGAGTACTCACAATTAGGAAAGATCCAGAATGTTATCATATTTATAAATGCTACATACCATAAATAACAACTAGCAAACAATAACAATAACCTGCATGTTGTTCACAATAAAAAGGACATATTAGCAAGACTGATTAAATTATAAGAATACAGCACTGGTATTAATGGTGGTATTCAAAACACATGTTAGGGGATTATCCAAATAAAGTGAATAATTGGATCTTCATAAAAATCAAGCTTATTTATTTTGCAAATGTATTAATTTATTCTGCAGCCGTATATAGTTAAAGTCCTTTTATCAAAGTGCAAATTATTTGATTAATTTACATTCTACATGCAGAATCCTATTGTTTATTCATTTAGCGGAGATCAGTTCACATATACTGACCTGAGAATTAATGAATGACTGACAGGTTGCACTATGGGAATCGGCCTAGAAAAGCAAGCAATCAGTGACTAAAACAGCAAAACTAATTGCCCAATTAATTAATTAATCAATCTACAAGAGTCTACATATAGTGAATGAATTAATGAATCAATGAAAAAAGGCAAGCTTTTCCAATTCAATTAATGGCATGTAGCTGAATTACACCACTTAGCAAAGTGAGCATTTTTCAATACAAAGTCTTACATACAGTGTGCATCACATTAGAGTGCTTAATGCTACATACAGTATGTGTAGGAAAGCAGATCATTACTAGCACGGCAAAGATTTCATTATATAGTAGAAACAGAAAGTAAGCATTTGGATCTATCTCTTTGCTTTTGCCTTTCTTCGGCGGCACTGACAGCTGCAGTTACAGGAGCCATCCTACAGAGAGTGCTGTCAATTTTTAGGAGCCGTCATGTTTAAGGTAAGGCAAATAACTATTCCTTCCTTCGACGTAGCGCAATTTGACAACGCTGAGTCGACAACGAGGCCATGGCTATGTTCGGCGTGGGCACTGGCTCCCCCAGGGCCTCGGGCGCACCTCTCATAGCTCAAGGCCTCTTCTGTTGATGCGCCTCATATGCAATGTGTATAAGTATCCGAAAATCGGCAGCTCCATCTGTCGTTTGGCGGCGGGATTGGAGCTGTCAGATTTTGCAAAGGTAAAGAGGGAAAGGACCAAGCATTTTATATATTTTCCAAGAAACTGATTAACAGCCTTATTAAATTGTGATTCGTCCAATTGAATAGGGCTCTATATAAGCACAGAGCATATTTTTTTAGTGAACTTCTATCCAAAAGCATGGTCTTCACTAACTAAAAACTTCTGTAAAAAAATATGCTGTGTGCTTATATAGAGCCCGATTCAATTGTATTGCAGAATTTAATGATACTTTTGATTGGACAGATATATTCATTGAAATGACCAGCTTAAAATCATTTTAATGTCTGTGCAAATAGTTTTTTTAACAATATCAGGACTTCTGTCTAAAATATTTTGGGTATATCAGGTAAAGCCAGTAGAGTTAAGAAAGTATTTTCTCCATAGAGCTTAATTAATCAAATGGCGCAACACTCCCTGAAGGAAGTTGTGATTTTGTTGCAACTGCAGAAATGTCAGAAACTTCTTTTTGAAGCATCATTCTCTAATACTCCAAGATGATTCACAGAATGCTCAGTAAAGTGTCTTGTAATTTCTCAGAAGCCTTAAGATTGTTTAACTTTTTGAGAAAGAATCCCATCTAAAGATCACTCTCTTCAACAGAAGAGTTCTGAAACCCCTTATGGAGACAATCTTTGCTCAAGGGTGGACATATACCTGGGGTTTCCCATTTAAGTTGAATATTCCTAGAGAGGGGAAAGATCATACCATTAACAATATATTCGAAGGTACAGCCTTGCTCCTATCCTGGAATGTTCCAATACCAGAAAACTTGACCAAGTTTCAGTTGAGGCGCATCGCTCACAGAGAAGACCTAAACCTTAAAAGACTGAAAGATTAATTACTTCTCAATTGCTCTCTTTGCCGTTATTCTTTTCTCAGGCCTAAAGTTCAGCAAAGTACTCTGGACTTCCAGGCGTAATATTCTGTAAAGAGTGCAGGACAGCTACAAGGTCTTGGGTGACTTTATATTTCCAAATATGTAGAACTGTGTTCTTCTACATTTGATATTTACGCAGCATCAGTTTGTTGATTCGGTCTGCTACATTACATGTTGACCAACTCTGTCTTCTGTTACCTAATAAGTTAAGTGTCACCCATATTAGTATACTAGTAACTAAACACACCCCTAAAGGGTTATGTTATTTTGAAAACAGCTATACTGGTCGGCTCACCACATATATTAAGAGGACAGCTTTTGCTCTCCTCTACAAAATTATTGTTTTTGTTTGCTCTTCATAAATTTGTTAGTCCTCTGTCCTAGGAGCAAAGCACTGCGTCTAGTCTTTTAGCCAATTGTATAACACCATTTATCTTTAGTTTGGTGTTACTTGTATTCTCTGCTCCTACTTAATTTGGAATTTGTTACATTTGTTTTCTCAAAAGTCCCCTTGACTTACTGTCCACAAAGATCGATTGGCTGTCAGGCACATATGGATCAGATTTCCTGTTGGACCTTAAAATTGCCTTTCATAATGCCCAAGGATTGAATGAACCGATAAAGCGGGGGATTGCTCTTAATACTTATCACCTCCTAAGTGCAGATATTGTCCTAGTGCAGGCGACCCACTTTAAAAAGAATGTAATTCCAAAATACTGGGGGGAAAACTTTACCCAAACTTTTCATGTCACCACATGTGACAAAAAAGAGGTGTTTCAAAACCATAACCATAAGTGGCTAAACGTCCAACATACAGTGGATATAAAAAGTCTACACACTCCTGTTAAAATGTCAGGTTTCTGTGCTGTAAAAAAATTAGACAAAGATAAATCATTTCAGAACTTTTCCCACCTTTAATGTGACCTATAAACTGTAAAACTCAATTGAAAAACAAACTGAAATCTTTTAGGTAGAGGGAAGAAAAAATATAAAAATTAAATAATATGGTTGCATAAGAATGCACACCCTTAAACTAATACTTTGTTGAAGCACCTTTTGTTTTATTACAGCACTCAGTCTTTTTGGGTATGAGTCTATCAGCATGGCACATTTTGACTTGGCAAGATTTGCCCACTCTTTTTTGCAAAAACACTCCAAATCTGTCAGATTGCGAGGGCATCTACTGTGCACAGCCCTCTTCAGATCACCCCACAGATTTTCAATCGGATTTAGGTCTGGGCTCTGGCTGGGCTATTCCAAAACTTTAATCTTCTTCTGGTGAAGCCATTCCTTTGTTGATTTGGATGTATGCTTTGGGTCGTTCCTAATCAATCTTCATGTTCAGCTTTCTAGCAGAAGCCTGAAGGTTTTGTGCCAATATTGACTGGTATTTGGAACTGTTCATAATTCCCTCTATCTTAACTAAGGCCCCAGTTCCAGCTGAAGAAAAACAGCCCCAAAGCATGATGCTGCCACCACCATGCTTCACTGTGGGTATGGTGTTCTTTTGGTGATGTGCAGTGTTGTTTTTGCGCCAAACATATCTTTTGGAATTATGGCCAAAAAGTTCAACCTTGGTTTCATCAGACCATAACACCTTTTCCCACATTCTTTTGGGAGACTTCAGATGTGCTTTTGCAAAATGTAGCCTGGCTTGGATGTTTTTCTTCGTAAGAAAAGGCTTTCGTCTTGCCACTCTACCCCATAGCCCAGACATATGAAGAATACGGGAGATTGTTGTCACATGTACCACACAGTCAGTACTTGCCAGATATTCCTGCAGCTCTTTTAATGTTGCTGTAGGCCTCTTGGTAGTCTCCCAGACCAGTTTTCTTCTCGTCTTTTCATCAAGGTAATGTCACTGTTGTGCCATATTTTCTCCACTTGATGGTGACTGTCTTCATTGTGTTCCATGGTATATCTAATGCCTTGGAAATTCTTTTGTACCCTTCTCCTGACTGATACCTTTTAACAATAAGATCCCTCTGATGCTTTGGAAGCTCTCTGTGGACCATGGCTTTTGCTGTGGGATGCGACTAAGAACAATTCAGGAAAGACCAACTAGAGCAGCTGAACTTTATTTGGGGTTAATCAGAGGCACTTTAAATGATGACAGGTGTATGCTGACTCCTATTTAACACGATTTGGAATGTGATTGCTTAATTCAGAACACAGCTACATCCCCAGTTATAAGAGGGTGTGCAGACTTATGCAAACACATTGTTGTTCTTTTTTTTTCTTCCCTCCACCTAAAAGATTTCAGTTTGTTGTTCAATTAAGTTGTACAGTTTATAGGTCACATTAAAGGTGGAAAAAGTTCTGAAATTATTTATCTTTGTCTCATTTTTTTTTACAGCACAGAAACCTGACATTTTAACAGGGGTGTGTAGACTTTGTATATCCACTGTATATCAATCAAAATGTATATTGATGCATGGCAAACTCCAAACTCAGGGCAATCAGCCTTCTTCCACAGAATTTCTGACTTGTTTATTGACTGGCAACACTCTACTTTGATTTGGGGTGGCAACATGAATCCTTTTTTAGATCCAATAAAGGATAGGTTCTTGATCACTGACACAATGCTGGCCAAGAAACTCAAACAACAAAGGGCATTGTCTCAACACCATATTAAGTATCTGACTATTCACATCCCTAGGCATGCTAATTTAATAAACAATGCAAACTACCCAACTATCATTAAAAATTATTTAAAGATCTTAGCAATTGGTCTTCCTACAAAATCTCTTGGCTTGGAGGAATCCATGCTATGAAGATGAATACTCTCCCTAAACTGGTATATCTCTTCAGTACAATCCCGACAGCGATTAAAACAAAAAATATACTGAACCTTCAAGGTGCAATCTCCCGCTTTATTTGGAATCACAAAAAAACAAGGATAAATAGTGCCCCTAAATGCAAAGCTGGCCTGTCTCCTAAATGTGTGGAAATTGAAAACCATATTCTTAAGGAACATAATTTCTTAGTTAGGCAGGTGCTTTGGCTAAGCTTATATTACAAAATTATGCTAAATTTACTCCCCCATAGTGTGTCAAACTCTCTCATGTTGTGGAACAATTGAGCAAAAGGTTACATTTAGTAGGGAAAGGGTTGTGTCTTAAGCCTCTATGTTTACCCCACAAAGTTACCCCGGTAGATAGGAGCTCAGAATGGGGAACCCTCCCTGGTTCCCCATTATGAGCTCCTACCCTCGCCCCCCCCCCCCCCCCCAGGTCTCCCATTCTGAGCTCCTACCCCCCACCCCCAGGTTCCCCATTTTTAGCTCCTACCCATACATTCAGGTGATAAAAGTGTAAAAAATACAGTTCATGTAAGGGATAAAACTGGTAAAAACTAGGTCTACTTATCACTAATATAAAACAAAGCTCAGCTGGCCTAATAATTCTGCAAAGAAAATGACCCTGAACATGCTTGTTGTTTGGGCAACAAAGACTACAACTTAGATTCCTCAAACTGACAATTTCTTGTTCCTCACTAGTGACCTTGAAATTACATGAGCAGGCACTGTCACATACCTATACACAAACAATACTTATGAACACAAATAATCTACTTTAGCTGTTTACAGTATACAAAACATGATAGTTTCTGCTTTTCCTATGGTAGGTATGTGGATAGACAATCTGCAACTATTCATAGTTAAATAAAACCTGAGCAGGATCTAATTTATATTGTTCATCAGATTTATATAACATTTTATTTTTTAATTAATGGACACTGTAGTGGTAAAATAATGCACAACCCTTTAAATGTATACATTGCATCTTTCATAATGAAAGTCCCATTAGCCCAGTTATACTGAGTTATATGCTACAGTGCCTTGCAAAAGTATTCACCCCTTGACTTTTTACCCATTTTGTTACATTACAGCATTAAGTTCATTGTTTTGGTAATCTGAATTTTATGTGATGTATCAGAACACAATAGTCTAAGTTAGTTAAGTAAAATGAGAAAAATATACACATAAAACTATTTTTTAGAAATAGAAAACAGAAAATTGACATGTGCATATGTATTCACTCCCTTTGTTATGAAGCCCATAAAAAGCTCTGGTGCAACCAATTACCTTCAGAAGTCACATATATAGTGAAATTATGTCCACCTGTGGGCAATCTGTGTCACATGATCTGTCATTGCATACACACCTTTTTTGAAAGACCCCAGAGACTGCAACACCTAAGCAAGAGGCACCACTAACCAAACACTCAGGTCAGGGTTAGGTTATAAAAAAATGTCCAAATCTTTGATGATCCCCAGGTGCACCATCAAATCTGTCATAACCAAATTGAAAGAACATGGCACAACAGCAAACCTGCCAAGAGACGGCCACCCACCTAAACTCACGGACTGGACAAGGAGGGCATTAATCAGTGAGGCAGCACAGAGACCTAAGGTAACCCTGGAGGAGCTGCAGAGTTCCACAGCAGAGACTGGAGTATCTGTACATAGGACGACAATAAGCCGTGCTCTCTTAGAGTTGGGCTTTACAGCAGAGTGGCTAGAGGAAAGCCATTACTTTCATTAAAAAACAAAATGAGTTTGCGAAAAGGCATGTGGGAGACTCCCAAAATGTATGGAGGAAGGTGCTCTGGTCTGATGAGACTAAAATTGAACTTTTCGGCCATCAAAGAAAACGCTATGTCTGGCGCAAACCCAACACATCACATCACCCAAAGAACACCATCCGGGACTGGGAAACTGGTCAGAGTTGAGGGAAAGATGGATGGTGCTAAATACAGGGATATTCTTGAACAAAACCTGTACCACTCTGTGCATGATTTGAGGCTAGGACAGAGGTTCATCTTCCAGCAGGACAATGACCCCAAACATACCACTAAAGCAACACTTAAATGGTTTAAGGGGAAACATGTAAATGTGTTGGAATGGCCTAGTCAAAGCCCAGACAATCCAATAGAAAATCTGTGGTCAGACTTAAAGATTGCTGTTCACAAGCATAAGCCATCCACCTTGAAGGAGCTGGAGCAGTTTTGCAAGGAAGAATGGGCAAAAATCCCAGTGGTAAGATGTTGCAAGCTCATAGAGACTTAGCCAAAGCGACTTGGAGCTGTTATTGCTGCAAAAGGTGGCTCTACAAAGTATTGACTTTAGGGGGTGAATAGTTATGCACATTGACTTTTTCTATTTTGTCCTATTTGTTGTTTGCTTCACAATAAAAAAATAAAAAAATCTTCAAAGTTGTGGGCATGATATATAAATTAAATGATGCAAATCCTCAAACAATCCATGTTAACTCCAGGTTGTGAGGCAACAAAACACGAAAAATGCCAAGGAGGGTGAATATTTTTGCAAGGCACTGTATAACTATTTTTAATTTCCCTCTGCTATCATACATAGCGGCATCGGCAAGCCCACAGAGGCTATGGGCTTGAAATTCGATGCAAGTCTGTAAACCATTTTTCACACGTTGGATGTGCGGCCGTGACCATGATCAATTAGTCAAACCCATAGTTACGGGTTTAGACAGTGCCAATGGCAAATTAGATCATCATCATTACATCACTGAAAAATGGAGGTTAGATTTCAATCCCTTATGGGTTTCAATTACGAGTTATGATCGGACCCACATTCCAGAGATAATGCAATAGTAATAAATCACTAAATATGATATTCTATTTATTACATAATGCAAGTTCCATTATATGTATTAACACACTGATTGCCGGGATTGATATAACACAGAAATTACAGTAAGAAAAGTATTTTATATTGCAGATATTGGAACATAACAGTTACGGGCTTGACAGATCAAAGGATTTGCGGCTGCAGAGTGCAATTTTCGATATCCTGTAGGTTTTTTCGCCCTTAACCCGCAAGTCGTTGGCGGGTTGCTTTACACGGCCAATTTAATAGCAAGTCTTACAGGCAACGGATTTACACGTTGAGGGAATTTAATAGGGCTGATAGTCCTGTTGTCTCTGACCTCCCATCCCTTACTGCATATCACTGTGTGAGCAGGAAACTGGGAATCTCCATACTGCATCTTCTAATGCATAAAGCAGCCTGGTCTAGGCCATCATGTGGTGCTGGCTGCTACAGCTAAATATGCAATGTGAAAATTCACAGCTTGCTGCCTACTCACCTCTGAAGGCTGGGAGAGGGAGAGAGGCCATCATTACAGCTTTTTTGAGGTAAGCAGCAGGTAACTACAAAAATACTTATTTATATCCTTATATAAATGGGATAATATGGTTTTCATTATGCAAAATTTTTTTTAATGTGTGGTGACTTGTATTGTTATGTATAATTTTTTCATAGCAAGTTTCAAAGGATTTTGATCAGCAACACATCTGTTCAGTCCTTTTGATAGATATGAACTTGGAAAATAGCATATCGAACCTCTGAGCAGAGAAAATGCTACAAAAGAATGGGCCTAGGAGCCCAAAAAATCTGGGGAGGGATAATTCAACTCTACTCCCACGACAGGAAGCAGGGCCAAATTTCCAGCCTGGTGAATCCAGTGAAATGCACTGGGACCCTGCTCCATGGGAGCCCCATTGCTGCAGTGCCCCTCCAAAACTTTTTTCCATTTCTTTGTTTAAATTCTCAATACCCCTGCCCCAGCCAATATAATTACAAATTATACATATATATATATATATATATATATATATATATATATATATATATATATATTTAAAAAGATACATTATAGGTCAGAGCTTTCATAGGAAAGACATACTGCTCCATAGCCCTCTAGCTCTAGTAGCCAAATCTGGTAGTGTATGATTAAGTTTAATTTTGCTATTTCTTGTGTCTCCTATTCATTTAATCTGGGGGCGATTTGTCCCCCCCATCCCACCAGTTCCTACACCCCTGTAGAAGAGGGTTCACTGTGACTTGTTACAAAAATGCTTTTTTGCCAAAAAAGTATAAGTTATCTAAATGTTTTTTTTATTTTTTATTAAATGATACAAATAAATGTGATTATAAATTAGAGAAGAAATTCTCTAACCTATTTACAAAATGTACAATAGTTCTGACTGTGCCCTCCATTAGATAAAAAAATAATAATAATATGTTATCACCTGAATAGTTTGATTATATACAGTATCGAGTGTGCCCTAATTTCAATATAGTCATCTAACATGAATATTTTTTTTATTTCTTTCTGCTTGCATCTAAGGGGTTGCCATGTTTGTGAAACGCACTTCTATCATTCCACCGTGGGTGAGGTGAGGTGAGCTGGTAGTAAAGTCAACTGTGAAACGCATCATTACAGGAGCCAGTGCATAATGTCCTTGTGGACAAATAGGAAGCAACTTTTAAAGGCCCTTGGCCTATATAACAACTACAGTATCACTTAAATAGCTATTATTTGAGATGAGAAATATGAAAAAAAATACCCCTGATGGAAGCTTGAATTTAAAATATTATCTGTATTATGTGCAAGTTTTCCTTTAATTCAGCCATGCAGTAAACACTTATTTTCAGTATGACAGTTCTAGTGTGAAACTGAAAATGAGACATATGGTTAGTTTGAGTAAAGTAATAGATGATAAAACTGAACATATTGAATAAGTGAGAAATATACTGCAGTTGAGAAGGGAAATATTACTGCACATAGAAAGGGAGGTTTTAATGTTAAATGGGAGCCAACAGGTCTATCTAGCTTGCACATTCCATACTAATCAATGAGAGAAGCATATGGAGATGAACTTGCATAGACTGGTGTTACTTCTGTATTTCTGCATATGGTAATAAAAGTCTAATAAATGCCTCAAATTACAGGCTTGTATTTGAAGATATGTTGTGTAGAATGTTGGTAGGAATGTTTTCATCGCCTACTTCAAGCAGACACTTAACCCATACAGCAGTGAGTCAAGTGTACATCTTTTGTTCAATTTATACAAGAGATCTGTATTATACACTGTCCAGTCACTTTATTATGACCCGAAAAAAAAAAAACACTGTGTGCAGCAAGGACAGCAGCTAGACGGGCATTGTAGTGAGTCAAATTTGGCAAAATATGTCAATCAAGGTAGTCCCACAGATGCTCGAAGTGGTTCAAGTCTGGGAGTTTGGAGGCCGGGGAAGTACTTGGAAGTCTTTGTCATGCTCCTCCAACCACTCCTGGACAATTCTGGCTGTATGGGGTAGCATTGCCCTGCTGGAAAATCCAATCCACTCCAGGGAAGAATGTATGGGTGTACTTCGTCTGAAAGGCTGGACAGATAACCCAATTGTTTAAGAGTGCCTTCCAGAGGTATGAGTGGACCCAGACAATGCCAAGAAAGCATTCTCCAGAACATAACGTTGTCGCCACCAGCTTGTGTTCTTTCAAGAATGGTTGCAGAGTGTTTGTTCTCTGAGTTTTCGCGCCTGGAACGCCAACATCTGCCCAGTCAATGCAGCAGAAAACGTGACTCATTAAAGAAGGCAACACTTTGCCAATCAGATAAGGTCCAATTTCGGTACTGTGATGCAAATTTAAGTAGTTTCTGACCATGAACCCTCATCAGCATGGATGCAGTTACCAGCCGTTTGCCTCAGAGCTTCCTGGTTTGTTGCTCAACTGTAGCATGTCGATTGGCCCTCACAAACATTTGCAACCAACGTTCATCTCAATAACACACAGCATCACGGAAACAGTTCACAAACGGCGTTGTTTCCGAAATATTGCCATCCTTGGCCCGAAAGCCAATGATCATCCCATTTTCATAGTTGGATAAATCACACATTTTACGCATGACTGTAATGGATGATATGGTTGGATAATGCCTATGTGTTACCATACATACCCACCAAGCCAGCTCACGACACTTGCCCATAAGTCATTTGCTATGCGCTGCTGATGACAAAAGTAAATGTGGTGGTCATACTAGTGTGACTCAACTCTGTATATGTTTTATTTTGAGAACAACATTTACATATACTCTTGTTAATTTGTTCATATCAACAAACTAATAATATTAACAAACTAATAATATTGATAATATCTTAATAACTATATTATGATATGATTTAATTGAATGACAACGCTTAGCACTGAAGAAGCTATGACATATAAATAACTATCTACTATTTATACGTATTTTAAATACCTTTGGTGGCAATAACTATGGTCAGTCTATGGTTACACAGTCAATCATGCAATATAACAAATCAATATGGACATATTACAGATTACCGTATTTTTCGCCATATAAGACGCACCTGCACATAAGACGCACCTAGTTTTTAGAGGAGGAAAACAAGAAAAAAATATTCTGAATCAAACACAAATACACTTCACACACATATACACACCTACATCACACACAAATATATATATATATATATAGATATATACACATACATACATACATACATAGACACACACACACATACATACATACACACATATATACATACATACAAATATACATACATATACACATACACACACATACATACACACACATACACATTTTGGAGCATTTGGGAGCCTCCATGAGCTTTTGACCCTCCCTGACCCTCCTGATCCTCCCCTTTCTTCTCCCCTCTGCCCATCCATGATCATCCCTTGGTCCATCTTGATCTCACCCCATCGCGCAGCGCTTCCTACCAGCACTCCTCCTGTACTGCAGCCTTCCCTTGCGTTGCGTGTGTGACGTCATTAAGATCCAGCGACCGACGCGATGCAGTTTAGAGGCATGCTGCTGGTGCCGTAGGAAGCGCCAATGGGGGGGGATCAGGAGTGGGGATCTAAAGGGGGCTAAGGGAAGTATCAGAGGGGTCGAAGGGGAGAATCAGGAGGGGGAGAGGATCAAGAGGGGCTGAAAGAGGCAGTTTACACATTTTGCATGCATTCATTCGTCGTATAAGACGCACCACCTCCCCCCCCCCCCCCCCAGTTTTGGGGAAGAAAAAGTGCGTCTCATACGGCGAAAAATACGGTAAATGGTTACTTTCTGAGTTCGATGTCTTGGGTTCATGTAATTGTGTAATAGCTATGATCTAAAAATATATTACAGATATATTTATTTACACATACATTAATATTCCACATAATTCATTATTGTAAACTGTAAAAAGGCACCAAAAAAAAAAATATATATATATATATATATATATATATATATAGACACAAAAAAATGCAAACTATTGTTTCCAGACAATAAAATATCGAGATGTGGCAGGTAAATTACCTAATTGAGATCCAAGTTAGGAATAGGCAAGGTCAGTCCACACAGACACTCAGGTCGAGATTTCCCTGCTACATAAAGGTGAGTCAATCACTGCCTCATTCATTCTGATTAACTGGCTGTACACAACAAAGTAATCTAAAAATACTGGACTGAGTTCAGCTCTTCAGCAACAATGTTGTCTATCCTTTCTATAGATGTATGGTATATTGTCATGAAGTGAGAAGTTTAGAAACTCTGATCGTTTGTGGGCTTAATGGGACTCTTTATGCATTTTTGTTTTATATACTGTAAATGTTTTAACTAGATTAATTAATTAATAAATGTTATCATTCTTAAGGTAATTATGACATAAAATGTGCTCTTCACTTTCATTTAAGAAACCCCCAGAGTAACAATTTCTGCAGCCTCTCCCTTTCCTGCTAATTTCTCTTATCTTATACAGTTGTCACCTACCAATATTTCATTCTACTAACAAGCAGACAGTGACATGCTGCATGTCTGAGCACATGAGACACTCGTAGTGTGAAACCCCTCCCCCTGTGGGCATTGCTTTAGGTTACAGCTGTGCAAGCTGTCACCCCTCATGACTAAGAGGAGCAGGAAGGGGCAAGACATAAAATAGTCACTGCACCTCAGGCTAGGATTAGTAAATCTGCCCCAGTGACCCTAGAAACATAGAATTTTACAGTCTTTTCTTATCTCATTGACCAATAAGTTGAAGGGACACTTAAGTCGCCAGCTTTTCCTGACCTGTTACTGATGGCGAGAAGGATGGCGAGAAGCCTTGGGAAATATTGTTATCTATACATTTATATTGTATTGCCCGTCTTTTAAATGTAAACTTAGTTAAGCAATGTTTTCTGGGCATCTTTCTCATATGGTTGTTTTGTTTCTTTTTAATGATTAGACAGTTCAAACACTTGGGGCCTCATTCTATTATCGGCCGTAAAACGGCCGCAAGGCTGCGATTCCTTGCGGGGGTTCCGTTATCTTGCAATTCAATTATACGGCCCCGCAAGGATCTCCCCTTACGGTCGGCCGTATATCTTGCAACCGGCCGTAAGCTCACAAAACTTTAAACGCAAAAATAAATTCAAGACGGCACTGTACAGCTCTGTAAATGCTAGGGATCATATTGGGGGACATGAGGATTAATAGCAACCCCCTCTCAAGCTTGCACATCAGCCCAAATCCGAGTTTACATTAACTGTTTATTTTCCGGCCGCAGCGTGGGCGGGTCTGAGGTGCTCCAAGCCCTCTGGACTTTTTCCATGGATTTTTGACATAAATTTAAAAATAATTTATTTACGGATTTGAGTGTAGGGGAATGTTGTGCTATTTTTGCTAACACCTACAATTACTTTATAGTCTCCTCAGAGTGCAGGATGGCTTTATTTCAGGCTTTATAATGGGCTTAATTGGTGCTAGCGGGACCTTTTTCCTGCAAGTAAGCTGCGGCTCGGTTTTAGCCTTGCAGAGAGGGTTCCCGGAGCAATTGAATAGCAACCGGGGCTTTCTTGCGTCCGAAACTCTTGCAGCCGTTTTAGATCAAAGGCTTTCCTCCGGCGGGAGCGGCCGCAAGGGATAGCAAGGCGCCGGCCGCAAGCCTGCCGGAATCCCCGGCCGGAGGGGAATAGAATAGCAGAATAGCTTGCGGCCGGTCCTTGTGGCCCCGCATCTCCTACGGCCGATCATAGAATGAGGCCCTTGGGGTTTTATTGTGTTATTTTCCTTTTTATAAAGTATTTTTTCATACAGAAATACAACTTTGGAAAGTATAAAACATTCCCATCATATATATGATAGAAAATGTGTAATAATAATAATAATAGCCCTTTTAAATTCCCTCAACGTGTAATGTAGCCAGCAAGACTTATGGCTATTAAATTAGCCCCGTAAAGCAACCCACTAACGATCTGCTGGTTACAGGGGGAAAAACCCTACGGGATGTTGAAATTTGAACTCCTCGGCCGCAAATCCTTTGTTCTGTCAAGCCCGTAACTGTTGTGTTCGAAAATCGCAATTTAATTGCTATAAATCCACTGGCGTTCAAACCCGTAACCCACTAATGGAGCCAAAAAGCCAACGGGTACTAGAGAGGACCCGCTCGGGGGTTAAAGTCCTATCCATAGCACTGTAAATGCAAATATACACACACTACTGTACTCATAATTAAAGGGAAAGTGATGTTAGATATTAAAATTATTAGCACAACATTCTCAAGCTTGCAAATCTGCAATATAAAATACTTTTATTTCTGTTTCATTTCCATATTATATCGATCCCGGCAATCAATGTGTTAATACATATAATGGAACTCGCATGGACTAGAATAGAATATTTACTGATTTATTTATATTGCATTATTTCTGGAATGCGGGTCCGATCGAAACTCGTAATTGAAACCCTTAAGGGGTTAAAATCTAACCTCCATTTTTCAGTGACTTAATGATGATGATCTAATTTGCCATTGGCTCCTTCTAAACCACCAACAAAGGGTTTTACTATTTGATCATGTTCACGGGTTTGCGTCTCCAGCCCATAACTCGCGGCATGGTTAAATTTAATAGCTCTGTAACACAGCCGAATTTCAAGCCCTCAGCCTTTGCGGGTGTGCCGATGCCGCTGAATTTAATGGGGCTGTGGGTGTCCCTTTAAGATATGGTCTGTTCTCTATACTGTACATAATATTGCTATTTCTATGTTTTCAGTAGTATCATTATCATTATCATTATTACAATTCCATGTGCACAGGAATATATCATAAATTACATGTTCAAGTGTGTTCAGCTTATTCTGTATTGCTGTATCCATCAGATATAAAACATGTCAGCTTTGCTTTTTTCATGGTCAATACAAAGTAATCAATTGCAAAAAAAAAATCTATTTTTGAAGTTTGGCCTCATCACTTACAAATAAAGACATCAGATTACTCAGCTGGGGTCATATACATTTGTGATTAATGATCTATACTTAACCTGCTATTGATTCATTGAAAATGCTGATGCAGTGCTTGATATGGCATCCTCTGGGCATCTTGAAAAACTGAGTTTTAATTCACTGTTTGATTGGCACGAAGGGAACATAATTAATGGTACTGAGATTCAGTGAAAAATTAATGTTTAGGACTACACACGGTTAGGCTACAAAAAAACAAAATCTTACAATAAAATTACAATAAAATAGAGGTGGCTTGAATCTTACTCTTCAATTTTTCTGCAGTATATTACAGGGTTAAAAACACACTGTAGGTTGGGGGGGGGGGATAATATATTTGTGAACAACAGCTATGCCTGCCATGAACCTAAAAGTATTTTTAGACAAAACCTTACATTTAGGAGATTCTAATTATGTAATTGAAGCTTTCATCTTGGAATGCTACTTGATTTGTAGACTGGTAGTTCCTCTGTTTTTATGGGTATTGTCAAGTGGCATTCTTCCAATAGAATTGAAAAGAGATGATATCTGAATCAAAAGTTCTTCCCCCTTCTCTCTGTTATCTGGTTCAGTTAAGCACAAATGAATAATGTCCACTGCAATTACCGTATTGGTCCGAATATAAGCCGCACCCGAATATAAGCCGCACCCGTAAAGTTCAAGGGGAAAAAATAGAAAAAAGCTAGAACTCAAATATAAGCCGCACCCGTAAAATTGGAGAGAAAAAGACTCTCAAAGTGATCAGCCATTGCAAGAAACAGGCTTTCTAATTAGCACTGTAGCTTTTTTTGCAGGTTACAGGCTTTACAGGATGTTAGAATCACTAAAACCTTAAATCGCTATTCAATACCGCAGTCTGAGGCACGAAAATCGACACCCTTAACTCGTAATCGGGCAAGTCGGCAGTAATTTTGCATTTGCGAATAGAAGTTGCACGCGTTACAAGCAAAGTTCGCAAATTGGCAATGATTTTTTTTACGGTCGCGAATATAAGCCGCACCCATAACTCGCAAGCTCAAAATCGGAAAAAAGGTGCAGCTTATATTCGGACCAATACGGTAAGTAAAAAAATTGGTTGTTGTTGTTCAGTAGTTCAGCCTTTTAAGTCGCCTTTCCGTGACACAACTTGTATCTGGTTGTGCTAATCCATAAGGTTTTCATGGCAAATATACTGGAGTGTGCTGCCAGTTGCTTCCCCAGAGGACCGCGATTTTCTGACCTTTGCTGCTATGACCTGCCCTTTTTGGGCAACCCTACACTGTGTAGCTCTCAGCTTCATTGAGGTACACAAGCCCCTCCACTATGACAAGGTAGCGACCCAGAAGGGGAAACAAATGGTAGTATGTACTTATTTTTAAACTTTTTAAATACATTTTATTGATCAGCATACTATAGATATGACACTCTGGTGGTTTTAAATACATAAATTCTCATAACCTTCTCATTCAAGTCAATTGAGATGAATTATAACACTGATCAGTTAAAATGCAGAAAACTGCAGAAAAGAAGTAAGCTGTAACCTAGTTATACTATGTCTACTGTTGTAGCCATTGCAGTGCTCAAACAAAATTGTTTATTTTTCTTCATTTAATAATTATTAGCAGAAAAATTAGTAATTAAAGGGGAAAAACATCTGTGTATCTTTTAAAACTTACATTGGAATTTTAGTGTTGCAAACTCCAGCAAATCTCTTCTCTTCATCTGCTATAGAGAGTGGGAGCCAATATCCTGCCAATATACTACAGACTGGTATGTTTGGCTGCAGTGTCCACGGAAATGAATGTAGCAAGAAAGGCTTTTATTAGTCGTTGGCTTCCACCTCCTAGACACTAGGGCCCTCATTGAATTGCAATTTGGCCAATTGAATAGGGCTCTAAATAAGCACATAACATATTTTTTTTTCAAATACGTTTTTAATTAGTAAGCATCTATCCAAAAGCAAGATTTTCACTAACTAAAAACTTCTTTAAAAAAAATATGCTATGTGCTTATTTAGAGCCCTATTCAATTGACCAAATCACATATGAATGAGGGCCTAGGGCCTCAATTCAATTGAGCCTGTAATTTAGCCCATATACTAATTTGCTATTCATTTGGCATCTTTTTGCAAATGATCTGCGGGTTACAGGCTGAAAATCCCTGCAGTTGTTACAAACGTAACTTACACCCCATCTAAGCCTTTGACCTTTCATTCCCCACAAGAGTTATAATCGCTATTTAATTGCTACAATCCCTCAAGCCTGCAAATGTTTTCACACCCGTAAATGGCAATTGTAGAAGGAAATCCTACAGGTACCAGATTGGACTCACAAGGGGGTTAAACATTTGTTTGTAGCACTGTAAATAAATAAAAAAAATCAATACTGCACTTTAAAAGACAGGGAAAGCGACGAAAGACATTAGAATTAATTGCACAACAGTCTCAAGCACGCAAATCGCAGTAGAAAATATTTTTTTTATGTTTCATTTTGCTGTTATATCAATTTTGGGAATTAATGATTTAATACAAATCAGGCCACCCACATGGACTAGAACAGTATTGGCATTCATTTTTATTATTTTGTACATTGCGGACATTGCAAGTCTGATCACATATCATACCTCGAAATGCTAATTTATTGAAATGTAACCTCCATGTTTTACTGACGTAACGATGACGGTCTTATTTTCTATTGGCTGTTCCCAAATTGAGAGTTACGGCCTTGCTTTATTGATCTGGATCACACTCTGAAATACTACATACGAATGCATGGTTTACGGTTTCGGCCCGTAAGTTGCGGGCTTGTTGAATTGAATTGCTCTGTAATTGTAGCAGATCTCAAGCCCCCAGACAGATGGCCTGTAGGATGTAATCAGTGGCTGCTATTGGCCATTCATGTTTGCCTGCTCTGTTCCTTTTTCTATATATCAAATCATAATATAATAATAATAATAATATCAAATTAAGTTTATAAGTCTATAAGTTTTTAATATATACAGTAACATTTATTTCATTTATGTAATACATTATGGCCCTTATTTATGTTGTTTTTTTTCTAAACTTTTAGTAAAATAAATGCAACTTTTAAATTAGTCCTGTTGAAAGCACTGGAAGTTTTAGTAGCCACATTTCCATTGTAATATTTACTGATCATATAATGACCTTCTACACCTGGGATCAAATCTCTACCTTGCATAAGACAAACATTTATTTTTTTCCATTGTGCACAGACTGAACACTGAATAAGTATATGCAACATACAAAAGATACAATGAAACCCATGTCATCATAAATAACACACATTACCCTTATCAATGTTTGCCGATAGACATTGCTCTCTTATCTTTAGTAAAATATTTGTTTTGCAAACAGAACCTCTGACAATTCAGAAAGTAAATCTAAAAACAGGACATTCTAGTCAAACAATGATATCAGAGTTAGGCCCAGTTTATTATGTCATTAAAACAGCTTCTTTTTTGTGTAGGCAAACCTCAGCGATGCAATAAATGAAGACTTAATGTTAGCAAACAATGGAAATGAGAAATGTTCTATGCAGTAAATGTCTCGTTTGCAGTCACATTTCAATAATGCCTCCACCCACTATGACCTTGAAATGTTTTTCTTTTTATATATGAGTAGTAAATATGAATTGCAAATGGTTTTAACACCTGTTCTGATAGCTGTAGCAGCAATTAAACACACACACACTACTGTACTTTAAAAGCATGGGAAGATGTTAGAATGAATAGCACAACAGTCTCAAACTCACAAATATGCAATTCAAAAATATTATTTTTAACTGTTATTTATGTGTAATGTTGATCCTGGTACTCAAGGGATTAATACATATCATGAAATCCACAAGGACTAATGCTCCAAAAACCTCAGCGATGCAATAAATGAAGATTTAATGTTAACAAACAATGGAAATGAGAAATGTTCTATGCAGTAAATGCCTGGTTTGCACAGTTTAATTTCAATAATGCATCCACCCATTACGCCCTACATACTGTAGTAGTATATTGTTAAGAGTTTCCTACTGCTGGTGTTTCCTCAGCACTAAGTACTTGTAGGGTCACATTTTATTTTTTTATAGCACCACCAGAAAAATAATGTTATCAGGACAATAGAAAAGAGACTCCTATGAGAGATGTCCCCTAGGCAGTTCCTCCCTCAACCAACCGGAAGTCTGACAGGGTGTGGAGAGCAGAACTCCTGCTGAGATCCCCAAAAAGTTTTGAAAGCAACACTGATATTATCACTGATTAATAATATTGCTAACCAGTAACTAAATAATCAAAATAAACCCAATTGTATGAGGTATACAGTGGTCCTTTAACAATACTCCTCTCCAACATTCTTGATTCATTTCATATAAAGATGTATTTATCAGCTTTCGCACAGTAACACACTGCTATGAAATAGTATATTGTATGTCATATAACAATGTTTTACATATAGTATATTTAGATCTGACCTTCTCTACAGCATTAAATGTCATATGGTATTTTAAATATTCATAGTTTATTAAACAGTAAAGTAAAGTGCTTGAAATGTATATGCTTATATGAATTAAATTAAAATGTTTCTCCCTAGTTATTATTACCATCATGGAGTTAAAAAGCTATGATAAATTACTTATAGATGCAAATTCCTTTGTAGTATTCCAAATGTAATAAAATGAATAAAAAAATAAATAAAATGAAACAAACAGTAGTTTGGACTAAATGCTTACTGTATATGGTTTCATAAAGATGGCCAGACATACCTTCTGCCATGCCTTCTCCTTAATACCCTCCTGCAGTAGGCAGAATGTTGTATCTAGCTACAGTGTCAGAGCTACTGCTGGTGCACTAGGGGGAAGGGGGATTCTTAATTTATTAACAGAAGAGCAAAGAATAATGTTTATAGTAGGTAATCTGGTTACCCTATAGGGGATCAGACCATATATATTTGACTTGATCTGACCATGTACATATATAATTGGCTTTTTATTAACCATCAAAAGTATTTTGCAATGGGGCCCTCAATTTGCTAGCTCCACCACTGTTTAAGTATTAAGGTCTTGTATCCCAATAATCAGGGGTGGAGCTACCAGTGGTGCAGGCGCCCCTGGGCCTCCTTGCCTGCTCACTCCCCTCCTGGACAGAAATTGGTCCATATCTGATTTAAAAAAGAACATTTCTACAGAAGCTCCAAGAGGTGGCAGTGTGGAGCAGTCCAGCATGCTGGGGATCGGTGTGAGAGTAAGGGCTGGATCACAGCAAAGTACAAGGGGGTGGGATCTGTGCGTCCTGGTGCGGTGCTGCAGGCAAAGGAGCTTTGCACAGGCAGGAGGTAATTGAAGGGGAACTGTTTTGGAAATTAGTCGTGGTGGCGGGGGGGGGGAGGGTTTTGGGTAGGAGTGCTGTAATGGAGAAGGGAGATAAAACTGGAGATAAAAACTAAGTTAAAAAGTGTAGGTAAAAACTGTATATATATTTATATATATATATATATATATATATATATATATATATATATATATATATTTACTGTAGTTAAATAGTATAGGTAAAAACTTGAGATAAAAGTGTGTGTGTGGGGGGGGGGGGGGGCAGCGGCAATTTTATTTTTTTTTTCCACCGAGGCCCTCTATTTTCTTGCTCCAATAATGTATAATGCTTATACAATGTTTTTGGTCTAAGTTTAAAAAAAATCATTGGTACTATTTATAAACTGCTTGGAAACATTTAATGCTGTTTGTGATACACTTGGTGGAACACTTCAATCGCCAAAGAGCATCAATATAATTGATGAGCAAAATTTATTTTTTCACTAGCACCGTGCTATTATCACCCAGTAGATGAAATATTGGGGTACTGCGGAAATGTATGACTTATCTAGATTTTCCTGCAGTGGAGCATTTATCTGCCCATGTGGCTGTCCTTATGGGAGACTTTATATGTAGGGAGACAGCCTCTTAAGTAGATCCTCTCTCTTATCCTGGATACATGATATGGTGTGGAAATAAGCATATCTGCTGAAATCTTAAACTCTAAATATCAAATGTAAGTTTTAAACAATACATTGATGTTCTTCTCCAAATAATGCTAGCCAGTTATTAAATAAGACAAGAGATACACAACAGCATGCATACTCATACAGAAAGATACAAGGATTCTTCTCTCAGTAGATCATACAAAGCAATTTTGTGTTAAGTTTGTAATATGTTTTTTAAACTTGACTATGCATTTTCTTCTCTAATTCAAATGCATGTTTTAAAAGCATTATTAAATAAGCAAATTATACCCTCTTGTATAATGATTACAATTGTCAATCACAGATAATCATAGATCATCCATCCACACAGCAGAATTTGGATTCTTTTGAAATAATATATTAACCATTTAAGGTCTATAATGATCCAACAATACTGGTTTGGATGTTTTGTCTTGAATGCAAAGATAAATCTATAGCAAAATCTATACATTATATGTTGTTGTTTAGTCTTTTAGTTGTGTCCGACTCTCGGTGACCATATGGATGCATCAAGCCAGGCACATCTGTGTTTCTAGTTGTGCCTCTCGCTTAGGTTTGCCAGAAATACACACACATGTTATAAAAATATATATTTATTTATGCATATATATGTTTATATATAATATATATATATATGTAAGGGTAGTTCATGCTATTTCTGAGGCAACAAGAGTTAATTTTTTAAACATAAAACTGGAGGAATTTTTTCTCCCACAATTTTCCACAACGTTTAAAATTGCATAAAATCTATTTTTTTCTGTCAAATTATGTTACAGGTTTGACATGTTGGTTGTTTTTCTGTGTGCGGCATTGCAGTACTCTTGACATTATAAATACACCCTTGTGTTCAGAGCAGTACAGCGTTATCACTTGGTGTCCAAATCCCAGAGCTAAAATATATGCTCAGCTCTACTTAATCTCTCTTGCTTGGAGTTTTTCTTCAGCTTCTGATCTCTAATAAGACTTGTCATATCCCTGTTATTTGCATCAATTTTGTACTATTTGTTTTGATGCAGTACAGGAACAGAGGTTAACAACATGTCAGATCTCACAATTTTACTTGGTGCAAAAAAATAATACAAAAAAAATAAAATAATGGTTACTGTCTGGTTATTTTCTTTCCTACCACTGCTAAACACTGTGCATTAATGTGACTTTAAGGAAATCATCTTCTCTCATACAGTGGGGGTATTATTATTATTATTCTTTATATGTAACGCACCAACATAGTTTGTAACACTATATAGGGTGTGACAAGGATGGCCCCACGAGCCTGTTCATCAATCATATTTTTTGGACACCAGGGGGGACCTAATCGCCTTTGGGGATCCCTACTCCCATAGAGAAACTGCAGAGACTTCTGTGCTCTGGTTTACTTTTTATTGTGCAGACAAAATATAAATGAAAATAGCTTAATGCAGCACGAAACAAAAATCTACTTAAACGGACTAGCTCACAGTTTAGTTCCTTCACTAGCCCTGAAAACCGCTTCTCGGTTTTCAAGTAAAACATTACTTTGTATTATTGCATGGAGGGGTGGGGTCCTGGCCCACCCGCTCTCCAGGTACCCCAACCTCCAGGGACCCTTGATACAGTCTTTTAGTGGTGTTTATAACGTCTTAACATTGCAGACTTCTCCCTGGGGTATATGCAAAAAAAAACAACAACCTGGAACAGTACCTTCTTTCTTTAGTCACTCTCCAGGCTTTTCTCCAAACTCTGGTGTGGTTCAGACTCTGTAGCAGCTCCTCTGAAAAATCATTTTATTTTAATGGTTATAATAAACTCAGCCAGACTCTCTCTGGTCTCCCTATTGCTAGCAGCTTGCCCCCTGTGAGACTATAGTTACTCTGCAGGCTCCAAAAACACTTTCCTCCTCTGTAGTCCAACTCTGGCAACTCATGGCAAACAACACTTACAGTGTTTCAGTCTCTCTCAGGCTCTCTGGTATTCAATAGGACCTGTCACTTGTAGCTCCAGGAAACAGCAGTATAGCACACCAAACACAGCTTCTCCAAAAACAGTTCACCTCAGAGCCTCTGGCTGCAGCTTCCTCACTCTGCTCACACCACTTAGGCCAGAGCCTAACCAGCAGCCCTTCGCCTCTGTGTGTGTCTTTTAAAAAGGCATTTCACACCTGCAGCTCCAATTTGCCCAGCTCCAGGGGATTAAAGCCAAGTTACCTGGAGCAGATTTCCTCAATACTTGGGGACTTTGCAGCATCCACTGGGGGGCAGTACACCACAAGGGGTTAAGTACATGTCAAAAAAATTGCCAAAGCATGGCTCCAACTTTGAGCTTAAAATCAAATGTACATAGTGCTTTCCTTAAACCCCTTAACAAGATTGAAAACTCGATAATTAACAATCTAAAGGGTATGGGTGAGGTATAGAAGGATAATGGATGTGATGTGTTTATTAAGTCTGAAAGTGACAACTTTCTTTAAATAGATGTGTTTTAGTTAGGTTTTGAAGGATTTGAGGCAGGAGTTCCATAGAGTAGGGCAGCATGAGAAAAGTCCTGAAGGAGGAAGTGAGAAGAGGTTGTAAGAGAGGAGGAAAGAAGAAGGATTTTTCATTAGCAGAGCAAAGAGCGCAGTTCGGGGAGTTTTTTGAGACAAGAGAGAGGTGCTGCAGACACTGACTGTTGAGAATGGTAGATATGTTCTAGCGAATGCATTCAATATGGATTGGACTGGGGACAGCAAGTAGAAGATTGCAGTAGTTGGTGAGATATGATGAGAAAGTGAAGTAGTGTTCTAGTTGTGTCTTGTGTCTGCATGAGTGCTGCCGGCACTGGGGAGCTACAGTTCATTGAGGGAACCATGAATGCCAACATGTACGGTGAAATACTGAAGCAGAGCATGATCCCTTCCCTACGGAGACTGGGATGCAGGGCAGTATTCCAACATGATAACGACCCCAAACACATCTCCAAGATGACCACTACCTTGCTAAAGAAGCTTAAGGTAAAGGTGATGGACTGGCCAAGCATGTCACCAGACCTAAACCCTAGTGAGCATCTGTGGGGCATCCTCAAACGGAAGGTGGGGGAGTGCAAGGTCTCTAACATCCACCAGCTCCATGATGTAATTATGGAGGAGTGGAAGAGGACTCCGATGGCAACCTGTGAAGCTCTGGTCAACTCCATGCCCATGAGGGTTAAGGCAGTGACCTGATATGTATTAACCCTTTCATTCCTGAGATTGATATAACAAAAAAATAAAAGGGAAAAATAATAATTTTCTAATGCTGATTTGCGGGCTTGCGACTGTTGTGCAATTAATTCTAATGCCTTTTATCACTTTCCCTGTATTTAACAGTGCAGTATTGCTTTTTAATTTGCATTTACAGTGCTACTGTCATGTCTTTAACCCCTTTGCGAATACTAGTTGGAACCCGCAATATTTTTTGCTACTGTTGCCATTTATGGGTTTGAAAGTAGGCGAGGCCTTTGGAAATTGTATCAATTGGATACGATTTGCGATTTTAGCAATGGAAAGTATTGCGGCCGTGAAAGATCAAAGGCTTCGGGAGGCTGTAAGTTATGGGTTTAAGCATAGCAATTTTTTCAAGCCGTAACTCATAACGCAAAAGACACCAATTGAATAGCAAATTAACTTGCGGACTCACTTACGTGCTACAGTTACTAACGAAAGCTCAATTGAATGAGGCCCTTAGATGGGTTGGAGTTACGATTTTGACAGGGATTTTCAACCTGTAAGCCGTAGATCGTTTACGGCTTGCTAAAATTAGTTTATGGGCTCCATTACGGGCTCCAGTAACTTACAATTGCTCAATTGAATAGGGGCCTTACAGCCTTATTAAATTGCGATTAGGCATATTTAAAATGGCTCTATTTAAGCACATGTCATATTGTTTTTACAGAACTTTTTAATTAGTGAACTTCTATCCAAAAGCAAGGTCTTCACTAACTAAAAACTTCTGTAAAAAAAAATATGCTATGTGCTTAAATAGACCCCATTTAAATTTGCTGAATCGCAATTTAATAAGGCTGCTAGTGTCTAGGGGAATATCTTTTTTTATCATCTTTTACAAACCTTTAATGAAAAAACAAGCCAATCAATAGTGTATACATTAATTAACAATTAGTTTATTAGCCTATATTTTTCATGATCATAGTCAACGTAAAAACAATGTCAACAGCATATACAGTATTTAATGTTTGCAAGCAAATTTAAAAAAAACACAATGTAATGGCAAAAATATTGTATTTACATTGCAGCACTCTTTATACCAGGGTTCACATTTTACCGTTTGTTACTTATTTCTAAGCATTCATTAATAATAATGTCAGGGACATTCTAGTTTTCTTAGTAAACCTGCCCTAAGGCTTTTATTTTTTAAATAGTATAATCTAACATGGGAAATATCACTTAATAATAAATTATTATTGTGGCAGATTTATGAAGTGCATAAATCTGACTTCTTGAAATCTGACCTATAAAATATTGTTTACTAATGTGACATATATGTTACGGAACAAAGTCCTCTGGGCTGTGGTAATCAGTATCGATAAGTCACTGCCAGGAGTGGAAAGAAAAGTTTATTCAAATGATGCACTTCGAAGGGATAGAGGAATATATCCACAGTCTGCACAATTCATTGTTCAACAGCAGGAGAATTTATACCCTTAGAATACATGAACTGTTAATAATTTATATCTTGTTAAATATTGATTGGGTAGTATATCTGTGCAATAAGGCATACATGTGTTAATTGGAATGTTAACACTTAAATTTGCCTTTTCTAAAGCTAAAATAGTGAGCTAACTTTCTGGGCTGTTTGTAGTTGTTGAGTTGTTAAATTTCTCTTTGTCTCATATTCTGTACACAGCTAATCAGAGGCTATTGAGATTACTTTAAAGTAATTTTATGCTGCAATTTATATTTGGAACGGGGTGGTTATCAGAAACATGTTTTTCGTTTTTCTACTGCGCTTGGTTCACATAAACATGTGTATCACCTCCAATGTTTTGCAATTCACTACATATGGACTTTGTGATACTGCAGGTGGAACCTGAGAAAATCTACTGTCCCCCAAAATTACCTTCCCTAAATATGATTCCATAGCAAATATAAGTGCTAAGCATTTTTTGATAATATGCTGTGACTTTGGTGCATATACTTGTTGTTGTTTAGTTGTTCAGTCTTATCCGACTCTCTTGCCAGATACATCTGTCAGTCACTGCCACTCTGAGCTCCATTAAGTTCATGTTAATTGCTTCAATAACCTCATCTATTCTTCTTTGCCTATGTCGTCCCCTTCTTCGTGTGCCTTCAATCTTTCCCAGCATCAGAGCCTTCTCTAGGGAATCCTGCCATCTCATGAGAGGACCAAAATATTTGAGCTTCAGTCTCATGATCATACCTTACAGTGAACAATTTGACTTGATTTCCTGAAGTACTGATTTATTGGATCTTTCTGAAGTCCAAGGAACTGTAAGCAGTTTTCACCAACACTACAATTCAAAAGCGTCAATTCTACAGCGCTCAGCCTTCTTGATGGTCCAGCTTACTCTAGGGAAAACCATAGTTCTAATTATGTGGACCTATGTTGATAGTGTAATATCTTGTCATAGCTTTCTTCCCCAGAAGTAAACATCTTTTAATTTCATGGCTCCATATACCATCTGAAGAGTTCTTGTATCTCTATCAAATAAATCTGTCACTGCCTCCACTTCTTCCCCATCTATTTGACAGGAAATGAAATTGCTGTTTGCCATGGTTGTCTTTTTAACAGTGAGCAGCATGCCAGCTTTTGCACTCTCTTCGTTTACCCTCATTAATAGGGCCTTTAGTTACTCCTCACTTTCAGCCATCAGAGTAGTATCATCAGCATGTCTGAGGTTGTTCATATTTCTTCCAGCAATATTGATTCTGGCTTTAGATTCATCCAGGCCGGCCTTACCCATGATGTACTCTGCATACAAGTTGTATAAATAGGGTGACAAAACACAAACTTGTCATACACCTTTTCCAATCTTGAACCATTCTGTTATCCCATGTTCGGTTCTGACCGTGGCTTGTTGGTCCACATAAAGATTCTTCAGGAGGCGGATGAGATTATCTAGTACTCCCATCTCTTTAGGACCTTGCCACATAGCTTGCTGCCCATTCTGGAAGCAGTCTCCAGTGTATATACTAATATATACTTATTATAATAAGTCTTATAGTAGTATATACACCTTGCCACATCAAACAAGGTGTATAAAAAGCCTTATTATAATAAGTATATATTAGTATGTACACTGAAGGCTGCTTCCAGAATGGACATCAAGCTTTGCAGACCAAGATTAGTGAATCTTGTAATAGGTGTGAATAATGTTTTTTTTCTTTCTTTTAAGCCCAGGCCCTGAACGTATTTATTGCTTGTACTCTTGTGCTTCGGTGGAACTTTGACGGCTTGAGGACTCTTCGTCTTTGTCTTCTGGACTCCAGTCAAAAGTCCTGACAAGTCCCAAAACAAATTTCAACCCACTTTGGGGGGGGGGTCTTTCCACATCTTCAGATCAGAACCGATCATCTTTTCAAGGGGAATAGCTGCCACTAATCCTGGTTATTTCAGACACATGTGGGGGGCATCTGCCACCTTCTACACCCAAGTCCATCTAAAGTCGTGCCAGCAACAATTTGGCAACTGTAACCAATCCCCTAAACTTAGTGCGGTTCCATGGGGTATGCTTGGGTACACAGTATAGGTATTGTGCCCCCCACATCCTGTAGGCTTGGGGCAAAATAAAAAAAAAATAGGGTTCACGACATGATCCAGAAGGACATACTGATCCACAAGGACATACAGCTCAAAATTGCTAAGAAGGTGTGAAATTGGTACCATTCTAGGGAGACAGTCACAACTCCTCTAGGCCCGGGCTTTCAAATGTGAATGCTTAAGTGGGTTTACAAACAATGAGTTGCTATAGCTTAATCTGATAAAAATATATAATTTTGCTATTAGGGGATTTCTCAAATAATGAAGATTATACAGAATATTTACAGTAATGTTCAAGGACTGAACTTCTAGATTTTAAATGGAAATGTCTGGTTTCCTCCATTGTTGTAGCTCACATGAGAAGTGATTATTGTAGAATATTGAGTAAAATGTCACATCTATTCATTGTTTGCATTTCAGTTTCTTGAGTTTTATATTTTGAGTGACAGTGTCATGCAGTGCAACATGTCATTATATTTCTGGAAGGCTCCCACCATAGGCTGAATGTCTAAGTAGAGGTGTGTAGTCATACTCCTAACTGCTGTGGCAGATTATATACTTTATGTTCTGATGATTTTATAGAATAAAGAGTGCCACTACCCTTGCAATCATTAATATCATTGAAAATAAAACATAACTATTATTTTGTGCAGTCAGCTAAAAAATTATATATATTGTGTTATTAACAAAATAACTTTTTTTCTATTAAAATCTGCTTTATTGCGTGCTAGTGATCAGCAGGATTTAATATGTTTTATGTTATATATTTGTGTTATCCGAGAAACAGGTGAGAGTGTGAAATATAAAGCAATAATATGTGACTATTTTCATGAATAAAGAACCTTATTGGCATAGAACTTGGCATCATATCTGTATTTTTCTTGGTTACTTTGTAACAGCACATATGTCTTATTTTAAATCCTGCCTTTAATAGACGCTGGTGTGCACCTACTAAACATAGTTGAGGGCAGTAAATCTTTGTGTAACTAAGTCATTGCAATGCTATAGCAATAAATGGCAATGTCAGTCATATATTATCAAGTAAATTACAGTAAATATAATAAATTCTATTTATACGTACTGGCAAGGAAGTAGGAAACATTTGGACCTTGCTTGTTTGGCAGCTTTAATATGTGTTTGCTACATTATATAATTTTGTTTAATTAGTACACTAGTTCTTCTGTTTTCATAATGTGTTTGTTTATTTCATATAGAATAAAAGCATTACATAGTCCTCTTAAATATATTACAGTGTAAAGCAAACTTAGATTCTATGGTCCATGATCTCCTTCTGCATGAGTACATATGCATTTTTTTAATCTCATGACTTAATGACCACTGTAGTGCTTATACATTGGCATATCATTTGTGTATGTAATAACTAATTGGCAATAAAATCTGTTTTAGAAAAAAAAAAGTAGATATAAAACGTATTTATTTTTACTTTAGGGTTTAAACTTCAGCAGATCTGCTTCTTGCTATCCCCTCTTAAGTCTGGGAGAGGTAAGAAAGAACATGCCCAGAGGATTGCCATGACATGCATCTTTAGCTGTCTCACTGCAGAAAAAAACGAAACCGCAAGAAAATTTAGACTGGAAACGTTCTGCGCAAAAGCTCTCCTCACAACTAAAGCCTAACAGGAGTACTCATTTTATAACACTATTGTATGAAAACCACAATGGTCCATTAAACTTAATTTGACTGCTTTTTTCATAAATAAAGAAGATACCAGATCTAAAGTATAATACTAATAATAATAATAATAATAATAACGTTAACTATATATTAAGTGACATATGCATTTAATCATAATATTTGTATTTTTGTATTTTCCCTAGGGAACAAAGACAATGAAAACACATTGCTGTGACACATTGCAATGATATATACTAGAGTGTGTCACCATGCCCAATGTGTCACCATGCCCAATGGCTCCACTCAAGCAGTTAGCTAAAGAAAATGAAGACATAACCCTCTACATCTCTTTGTGCTCTGTCAAATCTGAGAAATGGTGCTCTCTCGTCTGTGCAGCCGTCAGAAAAACTGATGGCTGAATTGGATCTTTAATACCAGATGTTATCTCTTCATAGGCCACCATGGTGACTCAATAATAGAAAAGAAACATAATGCTGTTCTTTATACAAGCACAAGAAGACCGCTGTTTTTATCCTAGATTGTGGATTTCTTTTGTGAACGCATTGATTTTTTATTTTAGAACATGATGTGCAAAGATGACATAATAAATGGTGTCAAAGCAGTGACAGGGCAAGTCACTGCATGACTATTGATTTCTTTATACCTTTGTTATTCTTCATTTTGATTTAATGTTGTTAGTCAAATCAAAATAGAAATTAAACCCAAACAAACATAAATAGAACTTACTTTAAATCGTGCGCATTTTTTTAATAAAGTTTATTAATGCATTGATTTATACATAAAAGCTGTGTAATGCAGCAGGCATAAGCTTAAAGGAAGCCATGTTTGATAATGGCTACGGATTGAAGAGCGAGGCATTTGTGGGCACATTTGCATGTCCCACTTCAGCTTCCCAGCAATTAGTGTAATAACTATTTTTCTCGCAATTCTGAGCTTGAAACAGGTTTTTTTAACTTGTTTTAGACATTCAAATGTGAACACAGATGTACTATTTATTTACTCTCTCTCTCTCTCTTTCTCTCTCTCTCTCTCTCTCTCTATATATATATATATATATATATATATATATATATATATATATATATATTGTAATAAAGTGCAGCAGGAATCCCTGATAACCTGCAACACAGGACATCAGGGAAGATATATAAGCCGCAGATGGAGCAAAGCCATATACCCTGGACTGATATAGAAAAGGTTAATCCAAAATCTTCAGCCTAATTAAGCCAACAGCTGACCCTGCTCAGTGAAGTTTGCAGTCTCTGAGGAGGAGGGTGTTACTGAGAGACTTTCCTAAAGGAGAGAGCAGCCCGCTTCTGTTCAGGAGAAATCAATCTGAGTAAGGAGCCATCCAAAAGCCCCCCCCATTCCTGATAAACCGGATACAACTTGGGGGATAAAAGGTTGGTGCCAAATACATATTATTTTCATCATACCCAGAAAAAGGATTACAAATGCCCCAGGGAGAAGAGAGTATTAAGAGAGAGTAAACATCCCTCACCACAAGAGGGTGACAAGGGTCCCTGGGGTGAAGCATAAGGGAGAGAAGGGTGGGCCCTATGCTTCAACCGCTATTGACAGAGAGAGAGAAGAGGAAAAAGGTCCTCAAGAGATCCAAGAAAGAAGCAGAGAGCTTACACTGTGGACTGTAAAAAATGTTTACCTACAGGCCGAGAAGCGGTCTCAGGGCGAGTCAGGGTGTTCCAGGTTATAGTAAGCCCGTTTATGTAGAATTTTATTTCGTTGCTGAGGATAAGCACTATTTTTTCTTTCTGTTTGTACTGACAAAATAAAACAGCAGTAAAACAAAGCTTCTGACAAACCTGCTGTGTTTTCCTCCATAAATAAGCTAAAGAGCAAGGAGAACCGGACGCACCCCCCCCCCCCCCCCCCCGTCAGAAGGGGGCGCTCTGTTACAATATATATATATATATATATGTGCAACATGTAAAGATGATAAAGTTACATGTATGAAGCTAAGATGCCCATTTTGTTTATCAAGGGTCAGGAGGGGAGAGACAATGGGGAGGGAAGGTTCTGGTGGGTAGGAATGTGGATTTGAGGTGTAAGGAAGGAGAACAAAGAGGGGAGGAGAAAAGATGGAGCAGGCAAACCAGGAGGAGATTGACACAAATTGTCTATCTCAATAACTATCATAAGATTTCAATATCAAAATAATGACAATAACAATGATAATGGGACTGTTGTGTCAATCACAATATATTATCTTAACAGAGAACCCAATATTATATTAGAGTCAGTTTCAGGAGAGAAGTTAACTGCATGCTTTGCACATAAACTGCATCATATAATCTCTACTGTTTCTTGCGTTTTCACACATTTGTTCAATCCATCAGACCCTATGGGTTGAAGGATGTGGGACAGTATAGTAGCTCACAAGCATAGTGTATACACATAGCATAGCCAGTGTAGGCAGTATGCCAAAGAATGATAATCGAGCGAATTCTAAAAAAATAATTTGCTTATTTTTAAAATGTTTTAAAACTACTGAGTCACTCTAGGTGGTATCTATGCAAAAGGGGGGTGGGGGTGATGATGGCCAAGGAGGACAAGCAAGCTGCAGCACCCAGAGATGACCCTAAAGTGACTGTGTGCTACGACGAGTGAGAGAGGGTGGCCAAGGACCTTCTCGGCCAGGTGCCCGCCGCTGGAGCTTCATGCCTGGTGGCCCAGCAGGACCCAGCCTCCATGTCATGTGAATATCACACACACCAACATGCCACCACGTGTACATCACAAACACTACACATGTACATGATGACCAACAAGGACACTGACATGTCAGCTCAATGGAATTGACAAGGGATAGATGGATGCGTCATTAAATCCATGAAGCTGACAAATCACTGTCATTCCTGGGCACAACAACAGTAATTAACCAATAGACAGTCCATGTATTGGTGTGCCCACTGCATTGTATGCAGTTACAGACGACAGCCAGGATTAAGATAGCATTAGGAACCAAGAACAATAAAGACCATAAACCAAAGAATAGATCACATCAAGCCAATTATAGCTAATCTGAGTTGCAATAAGGAAAATCATTCAGATTCAAGCCTAGATGTTAGATAGTTAGGAATGAAAACAAAACAATGTATTATTCATCATACTAATAACATACACCTTTCTTTTGTCTCTTTCAGCATCAAGGAGGTCTGGGTCCAGTGGTAAGCCAGATGAGGGGGCGTCGGCTCCATCGGAGCAGGAAGTTGAGGGGTAAGCCCCCAGCCATGGGGGATTGGGGCTCTGTTGCTAGGCAGAGGAGGACATAGGGGCTGCAGACATGTTTGTGCCTTTTCAACAGCACTCCTCAGTGACAATCTATTGTTCCCAATGTTAACCTAATCTAGCCTGGCTACAGAGTCTTGGATCTTGATGGTGATATTTTGTACGCAGATGGCAACCTCCCATCACATGGTCCATGATCCTCTTCTCTGTGGGTACGTAGGGTTCTGTTTAATATTTCACCAATTGATGGTCACTGAGGAATGCTGTTGAGGAGAGATGCTGCAGTCCCTATATTTTTTAAGGCCTTATTTTGTAGGTGTTTTTGTTTTGTTTTGTATTACGTGCAATTCAGGTCCATGAAGGCATCTTCTGCATCTGCAAGCATTGTGAAGGAAATGTATGAGGTTTAAGATTTTCCCTGTGCCTCTAAGGTAGACATTCTTTCAATGACAGCCCCCCTTAACATGTAGCTCCCAGAATTTTAAAGCTATCATATACCCAGATATCTAAGACATGATTGTTGATAGCTAAAATTTAGACTAATAACGCTATGGAGGTGGACTTGCAGAGTCTTACAATGGCATGTTAATGACACTAGCATTAATACAGTGCCTTTTAAAAGTATTCACCCCGCTTTGCATTTTTCGTGTTTTGTTGCCTCACAACCTGGAATTAACATGGATTGTTTGAGAATTTGCATAATTTAATTTACAGAACATCCCATAACTTTGAAGATGTTTATTTATTTATTTTAATTGTGAAGCAATCAACAAATAGGATGGTTTGCGCTTGTGAACAGCAATCTTTAAGTCTGACCACAGATTTTCTATTGGATTGAGGTCTGGGCTTTGACAAGGCCATTCCAACATATTTACATGTTTCCCCTTAAATGACTCAAGTGTTGCTTTAGCAGTGTGTTTGGGGTCATTGTCCTGCTGAAAGGTGAACCTCCTTCCTAGCCTCAAAATACTCACAGAGTGGTACAGGTTTTGCTCAAGAATATCCCTGTATTTAGCACCATCCATCTTTCCCTCAACTCTGACCAGTTTCCCAGTCCCGGCAGCATGATGCTGCCACCACCATGTTTCACTGTGGGGATGGTGTTCTTTGGGTGATGGGATGTGTTGGGTTTGCGCCAGACATAGAGTTTTCTGTGATGGACAAAATGTTCAATTTTAGTCTCATCAGATCAGAGCACCTTTCTCCATACATTTTGGGAATCTCCCACATGCCTTTTCGCAAACTCAAAATGTGCCATTTTGTTTTTTTGCCGAAAGTAATGGCTTTCTTCTAGCCACTCTGCCATAAAGCCCAACTCTATGGAGCATACGGCTTATTGTCGTCCTATGTACAGATACTCCAGTCCCTGCTGTGGAACTCTGCAGCTTCTCCGGGGGTTACCTTAGGTATCTGTGCTGCCTCTCTAATTAATGCCCTCCTTGCCCGGTCCGTGAGTTTTGGTGGGCGGCCATCCCTTGGCAGGTTTGCTGTTGTGCCATGTTCTTTCCATTTGGTTATGATAGATTTGATGATGCTCCTGGGGATCATCAAAGATGTGGATATTTTTTTATAACCTAACCGTGACTTGTACTTCTCAACAACATTGTCCCATACTTGTTTGGAGAGTTCTTTGGTCTTCATGGCAGTGTTTGGTTAGTGGTGCCTCTTGCTTAGGTGTTGCAGCCTCTGGGGCCTTTCAAAAAAGGTGTGTATATGTAATAAGAGATCATGTGACAGTTAGATTGCACACAGGTGGACATCATTTCACTAATTATGTGACTTCTGAAGGTAATTGGTTGCACCAGAGCTTTTTATGGGCTTCATAACAAAGGGGGTGACTACATACGTGCATGCCAATTTTCTGTTTTCTATTTCTAAAAGATAGTTTTATGTATGTATTTCTCTCATCTCACTTCACCAACTTAGACTATTGTGTTCTGATCCATCACATAAAATTCAGATTACCAAAACATTGAACTTAAGACTGTAATGTAACAAAATAGGTAAAAAGTCAAAGGGGGTGAAAACTTTTGCAAGGCACTGTATATGCACTAGTGAAGCATGTAATCCTGACCTCAATATCAGTCTGAGAACAGTTCCTTGTGTCTGATGTAAGTAACATTGAATCTGGCTGCTGACCTATTAATGGGTATTTTCCCCTATTGCTGATATGATGGTTATCCTTTAACATGTGCTAACAGCTGTATAGCTGATGGATGTGATATCAATGTTGATGAACAATATCATATGGAGAAGGTGATAATACTTTGGTCACAGCTAAGCATTTATTGTGAAATGACACATCATTATTAATGGTCATGTCCAGTGAGTTATCCTGATAACTACAGTAGCTAATGGTTAGTAATGTTTGCAGATGGGTATCCGGCGAGTTGGTCTATTGTTACAGTTACAGTATATAGCACTGTACTATACATGCATGTTTTTTGTATTTATTTTTTTTTGGAGCCTGCTCCTCCTTTTTTTTTACCATTTTTTTTCAGATTTTTGTCAACACATTATATATAGTTACATAGTTACATAGTATTCGAGGTTGAATAAAGACTGTTAGTCCATCAAGTTAAACCGTTTTAGATCTCTCCTGATATGTGGACTATTTGTTAATAATTGTTGATTGATCCAGAGGAAGGCAAACAGAAAAAAAAAAACATTGATACTTTGCCAATTATCTCATAAGGAAAAAAAAAAGCAATTTCCTTCCTGACCCCAGAGACTGGTAATTGAATTTTTCCTTGCATCAATATTCCTTCGCTAGTTATCTAGGATAACCTTGAATGCCCTCTTTATTAAAAAATATATCTAACCCCATTTTAAAGTTATCTATTGAATTCGCTGTCACCACCTCCTTTGGTCGAGAATTCCACAGTTTAACCTCTAACCTCAAGGGATGTCCTCTTGTCAGATGAAAATCTCTTGGTACAAAAAGTTCACTTGACAAAGCCTTATATTGACCCTGGATGTATTTAAATAAGGTAATCATATCCCCTCATCGACGCCTTTTTTTCTAGGGAAAATAAGTTTAATTGGTTAGTCTTCCTTCATAACTTCATAGTCCTTCTCTGTACTTTTTCCAGCTCTAAAATGTCCTTTTCATGAAGTGGTGCCCAAAATTGTACTCCATATTCTAAATGAGGGTGTACTAGCAATTTGTACAGTGACAGAATTATATCTGCTTCCTTTGCTTCTATACCCTTCTTAATGCATGCAAATATTTTACTTGCACAAGTACTCCCAAATCCCTATCAGATACCCCTAGATTTGCTCCATTAAGATTATAAATTGCATGGCTATTTTTCCTTCCCAAATGCATAACCTTACATTTATTTGCATTAAATCTCCTCTGCCATTTAGGCGCCCATTTCTCTAATTTATGCAAATCCCTTTGTAGGGAAAGTACATCATTATCTGATTTAATTACCTTGCACAACTTAGTGTCATCAGCAAAAATGGAGACACTACTTTCGAGTCCTACTTCTACGTCATGAATAAATTTGTTAAGAAGTAGAGAACCTAATACTGAATCTTGAGGGACCCCACTTACCACATTAGTTCAATGGTAGTATGTTCCATTTACAACAACCCGTTGCTTCCTGTCATTTAGCCAGCTCTCAATCCATGAGCAGATATTTACTGAAATACCTGTATCCCTTAGTTTGCTCAAAATTCCCCCATGTGGCACTGTATCAAAAGCATTTGCAAAATCCAAAAAGACTACATCCACTGAGTTGCCTTGATCCAGGTTCCTACTAACCTCCTCATGGAAACTAATTAGATTGGTCTGACATGACCCATCCTTCATAAATCCATGTAGACTGCTACTTATGATCTTGTTCAAATAGACATATTCTTGTATTCAGTCCCTTACTAACGTTTCTAAAAGCTTTCCACCTACAGATGTGAGACTCACTGGTCTATAATTCCCCAGATTTGCTCTTGCTCCCTTCTTAAATATAGGTATCACCTCTGCTTTTCTCCAGTCATCTGGTAGCGCCCCTGTAGTGAGTAAGTCTTGAAAAATTAGATATAATGGTTTGGCTCCTACATAACTCAGTTCCCTCTGTAACCTTGGACGTATCCCATCAGGACCTGGGGCTTTATTAACATTTATTTTCTCCAATCTCTTTTAGATTTCTTCCTGCGTAACCAATTTTTTTGTGATGGTAGTGTAGCCCCATTTTGTTGCAGTGTCCCAACCACTGGTACCTTCCTTGTATGTACCTATTTAGCTTATCTGCCTTTTCCTGGTCACTAATTATGAGATGGCCTGTGTCACATTGTAATGTTCCTAAAGCTTCCTTCCTCACCTTCTTCCCATTAATATATTGAAAAAATATTGTAGGGTTTGTCTATCTTTCCTTTGCAACTGACTTCTCATTTTCTATTTTAGCCAGTCTAATAGCCCTTTTGCAAGCCTTGTTGATTTCCTTTTAGTCACATAAAGCTGCCTCTGTTCCCTCCTTCTTGTATAATTTAAATACATATTTTTGTTCCTTATCATGATGTTTAAGTCATTGTTAAGCCACATGGGATGTGATTTACTCCTATTCATTTTATTTCCACATGGTACATGCCGATATGTATGTATATTTAGGAAGGATTTGAATGTTGTCCATCTATTTTCAGTATTTTTCCCTGTGAGTTCTTTATCCTAGTCTATACTTTGTATTGCTGCCCTTAGCCCATTAATGTTAGCCCTTTTAAAATTTTGAGTTTTTGTTGGCCTCTTACAACTCTGTATTGTTTATTCAATCTCAAATGAGACTGTGTTGTGATCACTGTTCCCCAAGGGTTCCCCTATTTTAACATTTGATATTATATCAATATTACTTGTGAGAATTAGCTCCTCCACTATTTATCTCAACCCACAAAGTTTCAATGTTGCCGCTAGTTTCACTATAAATGTCTTCTCTGACTACAGGTTTAAAACCAGGCTTAACATACAGACAAATTCTTCCTCCTCTTCTACCATTACCCCAATATTTCCTAAATAAATTAAAACAATCCAAATTAACTGTCCAGTCATGAGATTCTTCCTACTATGTTTCAGTAATGCCTGTTAAGTCCCATTTTTCTTGTACTGCTAATAATTCTAGCTCGCCCATTTTCCCAGGCAAACCTCTTGCATTAGCAAGCATACACTTGATGTTGCTATGGCTATGCCGTTGTGAAGTGCCTGCCACTTTATTTGTGTCACCTAGTAATACCTCCCTACTGTCTATTGTAACCCTCCCCCTTCTCCTCCCCATTAGTAGATAATTCATCCCTTTCCCCCGCTATACTTTCTACCCCAATACTTCTATATAGTTTAAAAACTCCCCCAGCCTTTCTACAACCATATCCCCTAGCACAAAAGCTCCCGCATCATTAAGGTGCAATCCATCACTGCTATAGAGATTGTATTAACCTCCCTAAGCCCCTTCTGTCTCCCTGGGCTAGCACTTGGCACTGGTAGTATCTCAGAAAATACTTCCTTGGAGGTCCTTGCTTTAAACTTATTCACTAGCTCTTTAAAATCATTCTTTAGGTCACTCCATCTTCCACTTACTTTGTCATTGGTACCAATAGGTACCAAGAGCGCCGGTTCATTTCCAGCCCCTCCCAATAATTTATCCACCCGATCCACAACATTCCGAACCCCAGCACCCAGGAGACAGCAAACTGTTTGACTGCTGGGATCTGGGTGACAAATCACCCTGTCTACCTTCCTAATAATGGAGCCCCCTACCACAAAAACCTTTCTCTTGCTCTGCCTATGCTGACCCCCCCCCCCCCCATCCTCCAGCAGAACTGTTCACCCATCTGTTAGAGAGAACAGCTCTATCTGGCATTGCCATTCCTGAATGGACATTCCCAACAGTTTCACTCAATCTGGCAAATCTGTTGCTGTTTGCCAACTCAGAGCTGGCCTGCCTCCATCTCCTGATCCCCCTGCTTCCCCTCGTAACTGTAAGTCAGCTACCTCCCTGGACATCCTCACTAGCTCCACTCTCCATGCTAGGCCCAGCTAAACTCCCTTTCCAGTGGAGCAATATCACTAAGTGCTGCAATTCTCCTCTCCAGTTCTCCAGTTTGAGCTTCCAGAGAGGCAACATGCTCACACCTGTCCCAGAGGTATGGACCCTGGATCATCTATACTAGTAGTGCATACATGTGGCATGATGTACACTCAAAAAAATAATATATATATATATATATATATATATATATATTTGTTTTACAGAACTAATTTACAGAACAGATTCAAAAACTGGATTGGATTACACAGTCCAAAGGTTTAAGCATCTGTTTCATTGAGCAGATATAGACAGGTTGTAAGTGAAATGCACATGAATGGTTTCTTCAATTAAATGGGGTGATTTCTGATGATCTTTTTTTTCCATCAGATTCTGGTTGTAGTGATGTGGTGACCACATGTGACCCTGGTAGGTGCTACGCATCATGCTTACTCGAGATTATGACATTACCCCTTTTAGGTATGCCCTTTTTTCCCAACAATAGCCTTTTGCTCTCCCGGGATCCGCACATACCACACCCATGATATTAATGCACAGTCTTGTCCATTTCTAACTGTGCTCTGTGTAGGAAATAAAGCTACCGTTCTTACCGTGTCAGTGTGTTTTCAATAGTTGGGGTTATGGGACATCCACATACATCACATTTTTGTCACATTCCTATATCAGTAAACTATCCTTTCCAGGATGGGCCTAGCGGGGAATATCGGTGATGGAGGGGAGTTGGCTGTTGCTCCACGTGCCTTTGAACAGCCTCCATGTTTTTTGCAGCCCTTCCTTATGTGTTAAAATAGATTAGTGTGGGGTATGTACCCCAGGTCCCTTCTTGATTGTTAAGTGGTGGCGGTAAAGGGGCTTGTGTACCTGAATGAAGCTTTGAGCTATACCATGTAGGGCCAATGTAGGTGGGCAGATCAACACAGTGAGGTCACAAATCACAGTCCACTAAAGAAGGAAATGGCAACCTACTCAAGTATCTTTGTCATGCAAACCTTGTGGATAAGCACAGACAGAGACGTTAGTAGGTGTGCTGCAGTTCATAGGGTCACAGAGAGTCGCACACAACTAAGGGAGTGAACAACCCAATGTGAAATGTTTCCCTGGTACTTGATATATGCCATGTGGTGGTGTAATTTGTCCACTATTTGTTATCTCAATGTAGATGTGATGAGTGAGATGTATATGAGATGATCTTTGTATTTTTAGGGTCCACATTAGACCATTGCAACCTATGAGGAAAATACAATTGTATTTTTTTCTAAGTCCATTGGTGTGTTTTTATTGTGTTTTGCAGTGCTCCAAACTAGTCTGGAAACCCTTTGCGGGTCCTATTTGGAACCTGTAACCTTTGGGCCGACATTTGCCGTTTGGGAGCTTGACTGCGCGTGCAGTCTTGAGCGATTTTTGCAATTGAATAGCGTTTTCAAGCCCGTGACTCATTTGGAGCCCGCAATAAAACGCTAATTTAATAGCAAATTAACGGCCTCATGTACGTACAGTAAAAGCTCAATTGAATCGGGCTGCAACTGTGTGACTTTTTTCCTCAATACTTATGCTCTTTTGCAGTGGCACTTTAATTCTCATAATTACTAATGTAATAGTCTGTAAAAATATATATATATTTTTTTTAAATTTTTCCTGATATATTCTTACCAAACTATAATGGTAATTTAGGTCATTTTCACTATTTATTTTTGTTATGCACAATAGCATTTCTTGATTTATGTACTTGAGTCTCATGCAAATGAATATGTAATGTGTGAAATGTGTTTTTTTATTTTTCATAGTAAAATTGTGTGTTATTATTTCTATATATATATCTAGTACAGAATATCATCAGCTGAGAAAGCTGAAAGGTGAGAAGTAAAAATTGTATTGTAGAGGTCTGGAAACCTGTATCCCTGTAGACTAACAAGTGAAAAGGTATTTCTTATCACATCAATCATCTGACCTTTGAACAGGCTGGTAAGTCACATGCAGGCTAGGACATTTGTCATGGTCAAAGGCTGAGTCCTACATGTGTCAAGGTCTTCAATAAAATTACTTTTTTACAAGTTGAACTTTGAGTCCAATTTGCTGAATTACTGACATTGCATGCTTTCCATGAAGATAGCACCTGAGTATAAAATCTACCAGTGCTAAATAAAGCTATGTGTGCAAAGTCATGTTTGTAAATGCAGCAGATATGAAAGTGCGGTATTCACTTTTATGTGTGTGAATATACAGTTTAACCTACATTTCAAGTCTTAATATGTATTTTTATTCATGAGGAAGATATAATAATCTATGAGTTATTAAAATGTGGTATGCATGGATTCATAGCAAGAAGACAAATATTGTTTTTCTTTCTTTAAAGGTATATCTAAGTTTCCCTGTTTTTACCTTTTTATAACCTAACACATGCTGTTTATATCAGAAACACGCATTACATTGATTAATTCTATACACTTTTAGACTTATTTTATTTAAAAAAAAAATTGTTTTCGACACCCCCAGAGCTGCCTACATAACCACAGTGTACCACCCAATAGAAACACTGAATTTGCGTACAGATTTTAAACCTTTACTAACCATCAAGCCAGCAGCAGCTCAATGCAGAGATCCACGCAGCAATGTCCATGCTCCTCCTTACTTCCTGTTCCCGGGTAAAAACAGGACTACACATCCAATGATTATTTGGTACACAAACAGTTTTACAGATGGATACAATGTATTAGCTGCCGGTGACTGGCCCAAACAAATTATGAATCTAATGCTAGTTTTAGTTGAGATTTCCAGGGGAGTTAAGCAAACACCAGTGTGAGTTTGTTAATCTTTACATTGGTATTTTTTCGTGCAAAAAATGTTTTCATACACTACTGATTCTGAACTAGTAATCCAGGAAACTTCAATATGCGTTTGGGAAGCCTTCTTTAACTCTTGATCCACTTTCATCTGTGTGAATGCATGCAAAACAAAAAAACTCTGAACAGCAGCAAATGGTAACTACAACTGTTCAGACTCCACGCATTTCGCTGACTGCAGAATACCTATACATACTCATTGTATAATAACACAAGTAAACTATCAAATGCATGTTTATTAGCCATATTCACTATCTGCCACAATTTATATTAGAGTTGAAGCTGAGAACTAAAAAGCAATCACAGGTGGGTGTTATAAGTCAACTTATTTTTTATTATTTTTTTTACTGGTTTTCAAAATGTTAGAATTTTATGGAAGGGATGTACTTCAATTCTTTACATTCTCTAAAATGTGTTGATGGTATGTGTGGCTTGTACTTTTTTATTATTATGGGAATTCTGTACCAAAAGTATAATATTTTGTAGTTTGTTTCTTTAGTCTGAATATTTCTTGATGTTTTGGCGTTCTGATTCCATATTTTTTTCCATGTTTCAGAATCTATTTCCCTATTTAGAATATATATTTTTTTGTTATTAAAGAAGGGAAATTAACTATGCAAAAGGAACATTTTTACATAATAAAAGTTCAGTATTATTAAGTTTTGTCAGCATTGCGTATGATTTTGTTGTATTAATTTATAGACCAAACAAATGCCTAAATTAATGTAATAATTTCAATAAATTAGGTTTGTTATGTGTTTGATTGCCTTATTAAATACACTAACATTGGGAGCTTTATTATATTATTATATTTTATTATATTATTGTATTCTCAAGTAATAATGTGCATTAGCTTTTTAATTATTTTGAAATAATGGTATCTCTGAGATTTTTCTTATTTTTGTTGTTGTCGTTCAGTTGCGTCCAACTCTCCGTGATCCTGTGGACCACAGCACACCAGGTACGTCTCTCAGTTACTATCTAAGCTCCATCAAGTTCATGTTCATTGCTTTAGTGACCTCATCTATCCATCTCCGCCTCTGTTGTCCCCTTCGTCTTGTGCCTTCAATCTTCCCCAGCGTCAGAGTCTTGTTTATCAAATCCTGCCAACTCATGGTATGCACTAAAAGGAGAAAAGGGAATAGTGTGAAAATGACTAACTTTATTGTTTTGACTCGGCGACTAAAACTCATTTATAAAAATATGGACAGGGAAGGGAATGTTTAAAATAGGCAACTGTGAGGAATGCAGTAATCCTATTAATACAATTCTTAAGTGCTGTAAAGGGCTGTAAGGTTTTTATCCTTTGAGAAAGATGTCCTTAGAGACATTGAAATGCGTCAGGCCTAGCAATGACGTAGGACGCCTGCATGCGCCGTTACACCCGGAAGTTCTGTGGTCGATCCCATTGTACAGATAGCTGCTTCCAGCTTAGCAATAACATCCCCCGCTTTTCATTCAGCTCCTATTAAACTAGCAACTATGTATACCCTAAAGGCACGAATCATTAGATTTAGGGACATTTAGTCCCTTACAAGCTGGATACTGTGGTCCCGTTTTTACTGAGGGCCAGTCAGCTCCTTATTAGTCTCCCAGTAGGGAGATTTAGCCCTAAAAGCACCTGTAGCTACTTATACTTAAGTCATTATATTGATGGACTATTTGTCCCCTATAGATTGGAGTTTGTACACCGGGGGCCCTGGGGGGACAGGCTTATTTTGATTTGGACTTATCAGCACTATATATATTTTAGATCTTATATCATTTATTACCTTGTACCTTAGCAAATACTAGGGGCTTAACCAGATGGGCTACTATATTACAACAGATTAGTTTTTGAACAAACATACAACACAAACTGAGGGTTGGATTTGCAGTATCCCTCCACTGAGGAGTTTACAACTCTTAAGAATTCTATTAAAGGATTACTGCATTCCACACATTTGCCTATTTTAGACATTCCCTTCCCTGTTCAAATTTTTATAAATTAGTTTTAATCGCCGTTGTGAGAACAATAAAGTTTAATTAGTAATTTTCATACTATTCCCTTTTGTCCTTTAAGTGCATTATATAGGGTGGAAAACACCCATGGGAAACTGAGCATTCTGTATTATATTTGACAACTCATTGTATTGCCAAATTATTTGAGCTTTAGCCTCATGATCATATCTTCTAGTGAACAGTTTATCTTGATTTCCTGAAGTACTGATTTATTGGATCTTCTTGCAGTCCAAGGGACTCCAAGTAGTTGTCGCCAACACCACAATTCAAAGGCGTCAATTCTACAGTGCTCAAACTTTTTTATGGTCCAGCTCTCTCATCCCTATGTTGCTACTGGAAATACCAATATTCTAACTATTAAGACCTTTGTTGATAGTTTAATATATTTACTTTTTACTAACATCTCCAAGCTTGCCATAACTTTCCTCCACAGAAGCAAATGTCTTTTAAATTCACCATCTACAGAGATCTTGGATCCCAGGAAAATAAAACCTGTCACTGCCTCCACATCTTTCCTGTCTATTTGCTATTAACTGAGATTGCAGTTTGCCATGATCTTCCTTTTAATGTTGAGCAGCAGGCCAGCCTTTGTGCTCTCTTCTTTTACCCTCATTAATAGATCCTTTAGTTCCTCCTCACTTTCAGTCATCAAAGTAGTATCATCGGCGTATGTGAGGTTCTTGATATTTCTTGTTGCACACCTTTTGCGATCTTGAACATTCTGTTGTGCCATTTTCGGGTCTAACCGTGGCTTCTTGGTCCACATACAGATCCTTCAGGAGGAGGATGAGATGATCTGGTGCTCCCATCCATTTAAGAACTTGCCACATTATGTTGTGATACACATAGTCATAAGCTTTACAATAGTCTATGAAGCAGAAGTAAATGTTTTTTTCTGCAACTCCCTTGCTTTCTCTGTGATCAAGTGGATATTGGCAATTTGATCTCTTGCACATCTTCCTCTGCTGAAGTCGGCTTGCACATCTCGTAGTTCCTGGTCCATATATTGTTGCAGTTGAGCTTTTAGAATCTTAAGAATTACCTTGCTAGCATGTGAAATTAGTGCAATTGTTTGATAATTGGAGCATTCTTTCACACTGCCTTTTTGGGATTGGGATGTAGACTGACCTTTTCCAGTCTATTGGCCAGTATTGAGTTTCCATATTTGTTGGCATAAGGCAAGCAACACTTTCACAGCATCATCTTGTTGGATTTTGAAAAGTTCAATTGGGATTCCATCAACTCCTGCAGCCTTGTAAGGAATCCTGGGACCATATCACTTTACTCTCCAAGATGTCTGGCTCAGGCTCATTGGACAAGCTAGGTCATCACTGCTGTTAAAATTCTTCCTGTATAGAACTTCAGTGTATTCCTGCCGGCTCTTCTTACCTGATCTTCTTCTGTTAAATCCCTACCGTTTTTGTCATTTATCACGTCCATTTTGGCATGAAAGGTGCCTTTGAGATGCACAGTTTTCTTGAAGAGATCTCTTGACTTACCCTTTCTGTAATCTTCTTTGATCTCTCTTCTTGCTATCCGTTGATATTCTGCATTCCGTTGGACAAATCTTATCCTATCTAAGTTACATTTTGCTTTCATTCTATCCTGGGCTACTTTCAAAGCCTTATCAGACAACCTGTTTGCCTTCTTAGTTTTCTTTTAGGGATAATTTAATTATTCAATTTTTTTCATTTCTTCCCCTTTAAAATATTTCTTCATGTTCTTAATAATTTTATTGTGTAAATATCCTTTTTTTTCTTTTCTTGTTTTTTATTCACAAAAACAACACAAAATAAATAATACAGTTTGCAACTCAAAGCTCATCAATAACAATAAATCTTTTTTTTTTAAAGAGAAAAAAACAAATTTTACTTTAAAGTTGCAAGTTTCTTTTGGCATTTTGAGCATGGTCATATAAAACTTTAATTAATTTTCATGTTGAATGCCACGACAAACAAGCACAGTGCAGCTACTAACACATAGTTGCATACCACTTAACAAGATATAGAGCGGGACCCGGTAGAACCTGATTATTAACTATCACCAATTAGTACAGGATGAACCCTATCTAAGTGCTCCAGATATTTTTACTTGCAACATAGCTATCCCATATCTTCCATTTAACTAGCGACCACTTAGTTACTCCTATTTCTTGAAATAGTAGTTTTTGTTCATGATCATCTTTATCTCGTTCCAGCTTGGGACATAAGGTTGATTCCACTTACAGGCAATGAGCCATTTAACTATACTCATTATTTGAAGGATAAATTGTTTCAATTCTATAGAGAGATTCTATGGGAGGATGTGCAGCTATGCAGCTTCTGGGTCTTATATATTAGGTGTTTTACTTATATCGGAAATTCTCTCAAAACAATTTCTCCACAAAGTATGAACTTTGCTCCACTCCCACCAGATATGATAATACCCTTAGATCCGCAGTTTCTCCAACAAGGGTTATCTGCTATTTTTTGAGAGAACTTAGCTAATTTAACTGGTGTTAGATACCATCTGCTCATCACTTTGAAAAATACTTCTCTCAAAGATGAATGTTTAAAAAACCTATCTGTAAGTTCCATTGCCTTAAATCAAGATTCAACCAACCATGAATACTTAATATCTCTTTCCCAAGCAATCATTTTAAACATTTTATGTATATCAAGTTTACTTTGAGTATATTGAAACATTTAGATATTAGGTGCTGTTTCCCTTCAGAAATACTTGATTTCTCAAATACAGTTTGTGTTCTGTCTTGCTTTAAATTTAACTTAGAAGACAGAAGTAGAGATTTTAGTCTATAGTAATCCAACCAAAAAGAAGCTGGAAGACCAAATTTACTTTGTAAATCTTCAAATGTATAAATTTCCCAAATAGTGAATGTCCCAACTGTTCCATAATTATAGACTTGGAAAATTAAAAAGTTCAGCCAGTGAAGTCAGCGGTATCAAAGGGCTAGGAAAAGAAGATAAATGCATTTTATGGTTAAGCTTAACCCAATATTTCCAACATTTTCCTACCACTATAACTCCATCTTTTATTTTATCCTTTGGTAATGCATCGTACCACATTTAATCTCTGAGGTTGCAGTTTCCTAGGTAACATTTTCTATCTGGTTCCAACACAAGGGATTACTAAGGTCATTCAATTTGATAATATGAGAAATCATTGTTGCGTCATGATAAATATTTATATTGAGATATGATAAACCTCCCCTGCTAAATCTTCTAGCGATAATTGGAAATGTAATTCTAGGTTGCTTCTTCTTTTAGATAAACTTGTCAATTAACATTTGGAATTGTTTAAACCAATAATTAGAGAGAGTAATGGGTATATAGCATATTGAATAGTTACATTTTGGTAATATGGACATCCTGACTGCTGCTATCCTGCCAGATAGTGAGAGATTATGCTTCATCCAGAAAGAGAGAATCCATGTCAATTTGCCATAACATTTCCTGTAATTGACTGTGATCATTTGATCCAGATTAGTGTTAAATGTAATACCTAGATGGATAATACTATTTTTCCCAGTTAAATAAAAATCTTTCTTTCAAAATGTGTTGATGAGGGGTATTTATTATCATGACATCAGTTTTAGATTATACTGTAATATGATACTTGGCTATAACCAAAATAACTAAAACTGTTAAGGAAATAATTGGGTCTATTAAGGTAACAACAATAGAGTCCGTGAAAAGCATAATTTTATGCTCAACTATGCCGACTTTTATTTTTATTATTTTATTATTATTTTATAAAATGTATATTTTATTTTGTTTGTGGATCTGATCAATTCTGCCAATGGCTGTATTAAAAGAGCAAAAATTATGGGAGAAAGAGGGCAACCTTGTTTAGTTACATTTCTAATTAGAAAGCTTCTGGACCTAAAGCCTAATCCTGCGAATGAGGTGGATGGGAGATCATATAAGCAGAGGCGTAGCTAGGCCCCTGTCCTCTTAGGGGCCCTGCGGGCCTTCCGCAGGTGTTCTATGCCCCCCATGGGTCCTCTCTGCACCCAGTAACCAACTGTGGCCACTGGGCCCTCCTGTGAACCCTGCCCCCCTCCCACACCCCCAGTGGGTCCTCGGTAGCTCCCTAGGGGTATTCTGTGGCCCCTGGGCCCCTGTGGCCCCCGAGGATCCTCAGAGGCCCCCTTTGGCCCCTGCAGGTCCCCTGTGGGCCCTGCAGGTCCCCTGAAGCCCGTGTGGCTCCTCTGTGGTCCCTGGAGGCCCCCTGAGGTCCCCAGTATCCCTTGAGGCCCGCCTGGACCTCCCATAGGTCCCCTTCAGCCCCTTATGGCTTACTGTGGCAGGCCCTATGGCCCCCCGCAGCCTCCTGTGTTCCCCCTCAGCCCCTGGGGCCCCTCACAGACCTCTGCAGTCTCCCTCAGCCCCTGTGTTCCTCCTCAGTCTCCTGTGGCTCCTTGTGGACCTCTGCGGCTTCCCTCAGCCCCCTGTGGCCTCCCTCTGCCCCTTTTACCCCCTCTGTCCTTGCAGTGTGTGGACCCTCTCAGACCTCTGTGGCTCCCCACCGCCCTCTGGCCGGCATGGCCCCTCCTCACCCCAGAAAGGGGAGTGCAGCATCGGGCAGGTAAGAAATCATTTATATATATATATATATATATATATATATATAGATCCATATGTAAATGTATACGTTTATATGGTATTATTGGTATATTAATATCCTCCCTCCCCAAGATAAAGCCTGATTGGCCTTTTGCAATCAGTTTGTCTATAAACAAATTAAGTCTTGTTACAAGAATCTTGGCGTATCGCTTAGTGTCCTTATTCAAAAGGAAATTGGACGATAATTTTTACAATAACTCATATCTTTATCTGGTTTAGGGATATTAACTAATGTTGCTTCTAGCATTTCTTGTGGAGCTCTACCTTCTTGTTTTGTTTCATTGAATACATTCCTAAGATGTTTCACTATAAAAGGTTAAAACATTTTATAGTAATGGTTAACTGTAATGATATAGAAATCACAAAGTTGTGGAGACCAGTAGCCAAGGTCAGCAATAATCCAGTTCCGCAAACTTGTAGGTGAAAACAGGAACAAGGTTTATTGAAGTGATCAGAAACCACACAATAATCTGGCAAGGATCAATAGACAGGAAGTGCCTTATATAGGCCAAGGACCAGACACCTGACCAGACACAGCTGAAGAGACTTAGGTACTGATACAATTGCTAGCAGAGTCAAGCTTATAAGGTCTCAATGGAATTCACAACAGGCCGGCTGGCGCAGTGGTAGGGAAGAGGTATAGCAGCCTGGGGACCAGGGTTCAAAACCCAGCAGAGTCACTTCCTCACATTACCCCCGCCTCTATAGGTGCAGCCTCTGGATGCCCTATTACCTGGTTTAGCAGGGTACTGCACATGAAAAGACTGAAGGAGATCAGGAGCGTAAATATTGTCCACTGGTTCCCACAAACTCTCCTCCTCACCTAAGCCTTTCCAGCGAACCAGATACTGAAGCTTGTTGCGGAAGATCCTTGGAGTCCAAAATTTTGTCCACTTCGTACTCATCCTCACCATCCACGAGGACTGGAGGTGGGGCAGGCAGGGCTCGGCCAGGGAAAGTGTTTTCATGAAAAGGTTTAAGCAGTGCAACGTGAAACACTGGATGTATTTTCATGGAATTCGGGAGTTGTAAACGGAAAGTGACAGCATTGATCTGAGCAATGATCTCAAAAGGTCCCATGAACCTTTGACCAAATTTATGAGAAGGAATCCGAAGCTTGAGATTCCTTGTTGACAGCCACACCTTGTCACCAACGTGATAGACTGGGGCCTCCTTTCTATCAGCAGCTCTTTTGTAACATTCCTGAGCCTCCAAAAGAGTCTCTTTCAACAGTGCTTGGGAATCACGTAAGGCCGTTAGCCGGTCAGCGACAGCAGGAATGGAAGTAGTAATTGGGAGACTGACTAGAAAGGTCGGATGGTAACCATAGTTGGCAAAAAATGGGCTCAAAGAAGTGGAGCAGTGTTGGGCACTGTTATAGGCAAACTCCGCCGTGGGTAGAAAATCCAGCCAGTCATCCTGCAGGTAACTAATATAGCACCGCAAATATTGCTCCAAAGTCTGGTTGGTTCGCTCAGTCTGTCCATTACTTTGCGGATGAAAAGCTGACGACAGATTTACATTAATACCTAGATTAGAACAAAAATGTTTCCAAAAACGAGACGTAAACTGTACTCCCCTGTCAGAAACTACTTCATCAGGCACTCCATGCAAGCGAAATATTTCCCGAATAACCAGGTCAGCCGTCTGTTTAGCTGAAGGGAGACCACGAGCTGGTATGAAATGACCCATCTTAGTTAACCTGTCCACAACAACAAGAATGGTAGTGTGTTCCTTAGAGGGAGGTAGTTCCACAATAAAGTCCATGGATATAGATCCCCAGGGACGATGAGGAATCGGAAGAGGCTGAAGCAAGCCAACAGGGGATGAGCGAGGAGTCTTATGTCTGGCACACACATCACAAGAGGACACATACTTCTTAACATCCTCATGATACTTCGGCCACCAAAAGGATAGGGCAAATAGCTCTTGTGTCTTTCGGATTCCTGGATGACCTGCTGGTTTTGAGTCATGGTAGAGACGTAAAAGGTCCAGTCGCACTGACTCCGGAGCAAACAGACGTTGTTGAAAAATCCAAAACCCATTACGCATCGTCATATGGAGGTCACAAGGAGGATCACGAAGAACTGGGTCTTCAGCGTAGCCCTTTTTAATGCGAGACATCAGATCAGAAGGAAATGTAACTCCTATAAATATATCTTCTGGCGAGATGGTGGTCTTGGTTACGGTAGTATGGAGGGGGTCCGCTATTCTAGACAAGGCATCCGCCTTACCATTCTTGGAGCCAGGACGGTATGTAACCAAAAAATTAAACCTTGAGAAGAATAGGGACCAGCGTGCTTGTCTGGCTTACAGTCTCTTAGCTGATCAAATACATTCCAGATTTTTGTGATCTGTGAGGACAGTAATTGGATGGGTAGCTCCCTCCAAGAGATGTCTCCATTCGGTGAAGGCAGCTTTTATAGCCAATAGTTCTTTATTCCCTATGTCATAGTTTCTTTCTGCTGGCACCATCTGGCGGGAATAGAAGGCACACGGATGTAACAGCATCTTAGGTCCAGTCCTTTGAGACAGTATAGCACCAACAGCTGAACCAGAAGCATCAACTTCCACAATAAATGGTAATTCCGGCTGAGGATGTACCAGGACAGGGGCAGAGGTAAACAGATTCTTCAATCGGGAAAATGCGGTATCCGCCTTATCGGACCACTGAAAAGGAGTCCCTTTACGTGTGAGTTCAGTGATGGGTGTAATAACGGCAGAGAAATTCTTAATGAAACGCCTGTAAAAATTGGCAAACCCCACAAATCTCTGAACATCTTTTTCATTCTTGGGGATGGACCAGTCCAGCACAGCTTTAATTTTACTTGCGTCCATACTTAAACCTTTGGGAGTTATTACATACCCCAGGAATTGAATTTCTGTTTGTTCAAACTCACATTTTTCTAGTTTAATGTATAGGCGGTGGGTACGAAGGCGCTCTAGAACTATACGGACCTGTTTTCTGTGGTTTTCAAGATTATCAGAGAATATTAGGATATCGTCCAAATATGCCACAACAAACTGATCCAGGAGATCTCGTAGTACATCATTGATAAGATGCTGGAAAGTTGCAGGGGCATTACACAGCCCAAAAGGCATTACTAGATATTCGTAATGCCCGTACCTGGTTCTGAAAGCTGTTTTCCATTCATCATTGGGTCTTATGCGAACCAGATTATATGCCCCCCGAAGATCAAGCTTCGTAAATATTTTAGCTGAGCGGAGTCTCTCCAAAAGTTCAGGAATCAGAGGCAAGGGGTAGCGGTTTTTAACAGTGATGTTATTAATGTCCCTGTAATCAACGCATGGCCATAGGCTGCCATCTTTCTTTTCTACAAAGAAAATAGGAGCTCCTGCTGGAGAAGTAGATGGTCGAATAAAGCCTTTGGCAAGATTTTCTTGTAGGTATTCACGAAGAGCTTTCAATTCAGGCTCAGAAAGGGAATATATACGGCCAAATGGGATAGCAGCCCCAGGCAACAGCTCTATTGGGCAATCATAAGGCCTGTGTGGTGGAAGCTGATCAGCATTCTTCTTATCACAGACATCTGCAAAATCCCGATATTGTAGAGGAAGCTTAGTCAAGTTTGTAGCAACCATTTCATTAATTGTTGTGGCAACAGGTGTTACCTTAGAGGGTTGACAATTCATTAAACAGTGTTCTGAAGGAAAGGACAAAGTTCTGATCTTCCAATCAATCTGTGGGTTATGCAGAGCAAGCCAAGGTACCCCCAAAATCACTGGAAACTGTGTTGAGGAAATTAGGTGGAAAGAGATAGCCTCATGGTGATTCACTTCCACAGTCAACTTTAAGGGCACAGTCTCATGTGTAACCGGTCCTGACGTAAGTGGAGAACCATCAACTGTCTCCATTAACACAGGTGAAGAATTAGGGATAGACTGAATTCTATTTCCTGCTGCAAATTTAATGTCCATAAAGTTTCCGCCTGCTCCAGAATCTATCATAGAGGTAGTTGAAATTTTACGATCACCACATTGCAACGTGATAGGCACCACAAAATGAGGATGTTGAGTCAACATACCCTCTTCACCATGAGCCAGAGAAAACAAGGGTTGTGTGACAGAATCCAGTTGATCCGAAATCTGGGATTGGTGTCGAATCTGTGCACCCTCAGCCGCCATAGCTATTGTTCTTTTGGATTTACTAGGGCAATTGATGGCATAGTGCCCTGCACTACCACATTACAGGCATAAATTGTGAGTGCGTCGCCACTGCTTTTCTTCATTGGATAAAGGCCCTCTTATTAGATTTACCTGCATAGCCTCTGGCTCAGAGTCTGTAGGTGTTTGTGGGGTCGGAGTAGAAGTTCTTGAATAGGAAATTGGAGTAGTACTTGGTCTAAAAGAGCCCTGTCTTTCCAATCTTCTTTCAGAAAGTCTCCGATCAATACGGATAGCCAAACGCATCAAAGTCAGCAGGAAGATCAACACGAGCTAGCTCATCTTTTATAGCTTCTGAGAGACCTTTTCTGAAGTGGAACCTCTGGGCTGATTGGTTCCAGGTAGTATCAGCAACCCACTGTCTGAATTCAGCAGCATATTCAGCCACCGAGCGCCTCCCTTGATGCAAATGAAGGAGAGTGGCTTCTGCTGTAGCACATCGATTGGGGTCATCAAAAACTAGGCACATGGCCTCAAGAAAGTCATTTAGATTACCCAAGACTGGACTGTCTTGTTCCAGAAGAGGGGAGCCCCAAGCCAGGGCTTTATCTTTGAATAAGGAAAAAATAAATCCCACCTTCTCTCTTTCAGATGGAAATTGGTGAGGTAACATCATGAAGTGCAAATGGCATTGATTTAGGAAACCCCTAAATTTTTTGCGATCTCCTCCAAACTTTTCTGGCAGGGGCAAGCGGGCCTCTTGAGCAGGTGTAACAGTAGCAGCCGCAGCATCATGTGCCCTGTAGCTGGTATACTCACTGTGCATTGACTGAAATGTATTTTGCAGTTCAGCTACCTGGTCCTGCAGCACTTGGATGGTCTGTGCCTGGGTCTGCACAGGTCTTGCAAATAAAGCAACCTGCTGGGCCAATGCAGAATCTGTCCCGGCGGTCTCCATGAAAGGGCCAGATTATTCTGTAATGATATAGAAATCACAAAGTTGTGGAGACCAGTAGCCAAGGTCAGCAATAATCCAGTTCCGCAAACTTGTAGGTGAAAACAGGAACAAGGTTTATTGAAGTGATCAGAAACCACACAATAATCTGGCAAGGATCAATAGACAGGAAGTGCCTTATATAGGCCAAGGACCAGACACCTGACCAGACACAGCTGAAGAGACTTAGGTACTGATACAATTGCTAGCAGAGTCAAGCTTATAAGGTCTCAATGGAATTCACAACAGGCAGGCTGGCGCAGTGGTAGGGAAGAGGTATAGCAGCCTGGGGACCAGGGTTCAAAATCCAGCAGAGTCAATTCCTCACATTAACAAAGCTATCAGGACCTGGGGCTGTTTACATTTTTAGTTTAGTAATCGCAGATGAAATTTCCTCTTCTGATATCTCTTGGCTTAATGTTCCAAATTAGATACAGAGAGTTTGGGTAAGTCAGTTTGGTCCAAAAATGTATTAATATCCTGAACTGAGGGTTTAGCAAGATTATTATCTTTTTCCAAATCGTATAATCCTTGATAATAACTAGAAAATAAATTTCTTATTTCCTCAGGTTTAGTAAGAATATTTCCTTCATCTCACAGAGATTCTATTATGACCGTAGGAGCTCTCTTGTTCTTTTAGGGATATTTTTTGTTGCTGTTTCCTGGATAATATTGCAAACTAATCCCCTTTTAAAGTTATCTATCGAATCCGCTGTCACCACCTCCTCTAGTAGAGAATTCCACAGATTAACCACCCTTACTGTGAAGAACCCTTTTCTTTCTTTGAGGTGGAATCTTTTTACTTCTAACCTCAAGGGATGTCCTCTTGTCAGTTGAAAACCTCTTGGCACAAAAAGCTCCCCTGACAAATCTTTATACTGACCCTGGATGTCTTTATATAAGGTAATCATATCTCCTCTTAGACACCTTTTTTCTAGAGAAAATAAGTTTAATTTGGTTAGTCTTTCTTCATAACTTAGCCCCTCCATTCCCCTTATTAGTTTTGTAGCCCTTATCTGTACCTTTTCCAGCTCTAAAATGTCCTTTTTATGAAGTGGTGCCCAAAATTGTACTCCATATTCCAAATGAGGGCGTACTAGAGATTTGTATAGTGGCAGAATTATATTTGCTTCCCTGGCTTCTATACCCTTCTTAATAAATGCTAATATTTTATTGGCCTTTGCAGCTGCTGCTTGGCTTTGAGCACTGTTACCTAGGTGGTTGCCCACAAGCACTCTCAAATCCCTTTCAATATCTGATACACCTAGATTTGCTCCATTAAGATTATAAATTGCATGGCTATTTTTCCTTCCCAGATGCATAACCTTACATTTATTCGTATTAAATCTCATCTGCCATTTAGATGCCCATTCCTCAATATTATGTAAATCCCCTTGGAGGGAAAGCACATCATTATCTGATTTAATTACCTTGCACAACATTGTGTCATCAGCGAAAATGGAGACCCCACACTCCAATCCTACCTCTAAGTCCTTAATAAATATGTTAAAAAGGAGAGGACCTAATACTGAACCCTGAGGAACCCCACCTACCACATTAGTCCAATCGGAGTATGTTCCATTTACAACAACCCTTTGCTTCCTGTCTTTTAGCCAGCTCTCAATCCATGAGCAGATATTTACTGCAATTCCTGTATCCCTTAGTTTGCCCAATAGTCTCCCATGTGGCACTGTATCAAAAGCCTTTGCAAAATCCAAAAAGACTACATCCACTGAGTTGCCTTGATCCAGGTTCCTACTAACCTCCTCATAGAAACTAATTAGATTTGTTTGACATGACCTATCCCTCATAAATCCATGTTGACTCCTACTTATAATCCTGTTCAAATAGACATATTCTTGTATATTATCCCTTATTAACCCTTCTAAAAGCTTCCCCACTACAGAAGTGAGGCTCACTAGTCTATAATTCCCCGGATTTGCTCTTGCTCCCTTCTTAAATATAGGTATCACATCAGCTTTTCTCCAGTCATCTGGTAGAGACCCTGTGTGCAATACATTTTTCATTTTCTATTTTAGCCAGTCTAATCGCGCTTTTGCAAGCCTTGTTGATTTCCTTGTATTCCCGTAAAGCAGTCTCTGTCCCCTCTTGTTTGTATAATTTAAATGCCTGTTTTTTACTCCGTATCTTGATCTTTAAATCATTGTTAAGCCAAATTGGACTGGATTTACTCCTTTTACTTTTATTCCCACACGGTATATGCCGATGTGTATGTATATTTAGTAAGGATTTAAATGTTGTCCATTTATGTTCAGTGTTTTTACCTATCAGTTCTCTGTCCCAGTCTATACTTTGTATTGCTGCCCTTAGACCGTTAAAATCTGCCCTTTTAAAATTAAGAGTTTTTGTTGTCCCCTTAAAATGTTGTTTTTTTCATTCAATCTCAAATGAGACTGTGTTGTGATCACTGTTTCCCAAAGGTTGCCCTATTTCAACATTTGATACTATATCAATATTATTTGTGATGAGTAAATCTAAGATAGCTTCATTTCTAGTAGGCTCCTGTATAACATGGGCCACATAATGAACCCTGAGTGTACTCAAGAACCTGCTCCCCTTAGCTGAACTGCTGGTCTCCTTTATCCAGTTTATTTCAGGGTAATTAAAATCTCCCATTATTAGAACTTGCCCGTGCTTAGCTGCATTTCCAATCTGTAACAATAATTGTATTTCCTCACTTTCAGCTATATTTGGGGGTTTATAGCATACTCCTACTAATATTATTTTGGAATTTGCTGCTCCGCTATTTAACTCTACCCACAAACATTCAACTTTATCACTAGGTCCACCATAATAGACTAATTGTTCCATGATGAGGCATATAACTTTATATGTCTACAGCAGCAGTACAGACATTTTGATAAAAGGTTAAATTAACCTATTCGTTAGTGTTAATGGTTATTACAATTTAAACATTTAGAGGTAGTTATAGCATCTTGTGGGTGCTATTGTTGCAATCACTGATAGTATAATTTGTTAAATGTTAAAATGATATCCCATCAAAACAAAAAGTGTGCATATAAAATGGCTGGTTGTGCGAAGGTAAAGTTTATAAACACCATAATACATTTTAGGTGATGGTACAATATGCTTGTAGGCATGCTCATTCATATAGGTAATTTCTTCCTCACAAGACGATAGATTTGTGATCAGAACCAAGCTATAATCATAAGAATTAGGAGATATTTTTGGTTACTTAGGCTAGTTCAGGTTTCCCCATCGCTACTCCATATAAGTATCAGCCAAACATATGTTGGGCAGTCAGTAGAGTGTTGATCGTCGCAAAAGCATGACATTACACACATCTGGGGTTAGAACCCAAGCTAGTTTATCATAAGCACTGATTACAGTTCCTTTTACTGACGATTATTTTTTGAGAGCAATAGGGAAACCTGAATTAGCCAAAGTAACCTAAAAAGACTACTAATGCTCAGGTTTCATTATCTGATTCTTAAAACATTAATTGAACCTGTGTTGATGTTGGTGATATTGTTTGTTTTAGTATGTGGAGATCTTTCATAACTTTGTTAGCATGTTTATTTTTGGTTGCTGATTTTGTATCTTAGCCATGTTGTATTCTAGATGTATAGTTCCATGTAATTGTTGTTGTTCAACAGATATGGTAATATGATGTTGTATAGTTCTTTAAGAGGTCTTCTATTAAATAGAATTAGTGGATGTCTCTCCGTATAGTATAATTTGGATCAACTTATGTTAGGTACCAGTCTCTCCTTCAATTTTGTACTACGGTTCCCTTCCTATTTTGTAAGCAGGCCTGTATAGTTAACATTTTTGTTTAGAATATTGTTCCTTGGTAAAAATGTGTAATTGCTGGGAAGTAATCAAAGTAAGTAAAATGTTGGTGTACAGCCTAGGTAAGCTAGCGTGATATATATTTGGTAGTATGTCGCTAAACAGGCATTACCGGCACTATCCGGCACTAATCGTCAGTTCGAGACTGCAAAAAAAATATATACTTACTTTTTTTCTAATTACTTCTTCTGGGCCTAAATGGCCCAGTTTAAGTGCTAATGCCTTTTTAAAGGTATTTTGAGTGTTTTTGGGTAGTTTAAGGCCCTTAATCTAGAGGACTCACAATTAACCGGCAACTACACTTATCCGGCAATAGGGAGTCCCTGTGGGTGCCGGATAACCTTTTTTTACACAGTGTATATATATATATATATATATATATATATATATATATATATATATATATATATATATATATATATATAGTGGTGTACTGCCCCCCGGTGGATGGTGCAAGTCACACAGTGGTGAGGAAATCTGCTCGAGGTAACTTGGAGCTCCTGGGCTAATTGAAGCTGCAGGTGTGAAATGCCTTTTTAAAAGACACACACAGAGATTGGAGGCTGCTGATTAGGCTCTGGCCTAAGGGCTGAGAGCAGTGGTTGGATCTGCAGTCTGTGTGAAGAAGCTGGGATAGAGTACCTTAGACAGCACTGCTGCTGTTGGATCCTGAGAGCTGAGATAAGCACTGAAGTAAGGCTGTAAGGAAGACTGCTTAAAAGGCAGAGAGACACTGGGAAGTAAGTGAGGTTTGCCTGGAGTGCACAGGAGTCTGCTGCAGTCTGGTGGAGTGCTGCTTACAACCACAGTGTCACGGTGTGCCCCCAGAGGTCGGTGTAGACTCAGAGTTTGAAGATTTCTTCCAAGGAGAGAAAGAGTTAAGTTCTGAAGCAGTGACCAGTGAGTGCACAGGCTAAAAGGTACAGCTAGCAGAGAGAGCTGTCAGACGTTTGGACTGCATAGAGACACAGCATTGGAGCTGGGTCCTGGTTGGTTAGAGAAAAGCCAGGGAAAGGATTGTTGCTAATATTCACAAGAGAGACTGGACTTAAAGGGACAACCCCTCTGTGTAAGAAGGTACTGTTTTACCTGCAGACCAAAAAGTGGTCTCAGGGCTAGTCAGGGGGTTCCTGCAAATAAGCAAGTCCGTTTATTTAGATTTTTCTTTCATGCTGAAATTAAGCTATTGTTTTGTAAATCACAGGAGCAACCGGTAGCCAAAAGCCGGCGCTGTCACTCTTGTGTCAGAAGTGGGATTTATATTAACAGCCTTATTAAATTGCAATTCGGCAAATTCTAAAGGCGCTCTATATATGCACATAGCATTTTTTTTTTTTTTAAGTTTTTAGTTAGTGAACTTCTATCCAAAAGCAAGGTCTTCACTAACTAAAAACTTCTGTAAAAAAAATATGCTGTGTGCTTATATAGAGCCCTTTAGAATTTGCCGAATTGCAATTTAATAACGCTGTAAGTGTCTGTGTTGAAGAAGATAAGCCCCAGTGCAACATGGAGGACCTGTTAAAAGCCTTAAAGGAGGCCACAGCTGATCAGCAAGAGAGCAAAAGAAAAGGGGCTATCCAGTTAGCTCTGAGGCGAGCTATCGTGGAGAAACAAATAGAAGACACAGCAAGAGTTAGAACCGCAGACATTCTTCTAAAATTGACTCAGCATGATGACGTAGAAATATATCTTGTGATTTTTAAAGGGCTGCCACTAGGGAGGCGTGGCCCAAAACGCACTGGGTCAGTATAATTGCCCGTTACTTGTCTGGGGAGTCACAGAAAACGTATACGACTAAGGATGAAGAAAAGGCCAAGAATTATGACTACCTAAAAGCAGAGATCCTTGCCAGAGTTGGCCTTACCAGGGATGACAGAGCACAGTGATTCTGTACAACAAAATTTATGAGCAAATGGCGCCTGCGTTGTACCAAGGAGGAGCTACAGAGGGGAAGTCTCACAGTTTGGACAGTCTCCTTCCTGTCTATGGGGAAATTATGACCATGATGGAACATGGAATCCTGAGAAACAGCATGCTCATCGTTACCCCAGATCAGGATACGGGCACCCTGTTGAGGGGTTGAGGAAGGATTCCGAAAGAGACCAGAAGGCTTACCTCAAGCAATGTAAAGTATCCCAAGAGAGCTCTATCTCAGATGGCAATAAAACAAAGTGCTATGGACAAGGAGAGGCAAGACAGGAAACAAGTAAAGCAGGAAGTATGAATGGACTATATCCCGGTGGGACTGGAAAAGCCTACAATGGAAGACAGGCATCAGGAAGACACCAGATCATATTCCTGATTGGAGAGAGAAACCTGCACTGGAGGACAACAGAGCATCCTCTAGGAAGAAGACACAGATGTCCAGTTGGGAGCAGAGGAAGAGTCTGCCTAAGTATAACACAATTGAGAAAGATATGCAGAAGCTGCTGCCCAGTGGCGAATAAAGCACATAAAGCAAAATGTAATTCCTAATCGTTTACCTCTGAGGATGATCGAATTCTCTTAGAAGGAGGCACAAGAGAAGTCTGAGAAGCAAGCAAAGAAATTGCAAGATGCACAAAAGAGGATAGAATGCATGATAAAGGCTGTGCGTCTCTACTGGGAGCAGGAAAAACAAACATGGCACAGCCAAGTAGATGATCTGCACTCTCAGCTACAAGAGGCCGAGAGTAAAACAGCTCTGTTGGCGACGAAGTTGCTGATGTATAGTCCACAAAAGCAGAGGATGGACGATCAGTCTGATATAGAGATACAGTTGGAACAGGGTGATGCATGTCCTGAAGAGACCAACCCTCATCTTCAGGACCAATATACATCAGGCGCTGCGTTGAACATGGAGCTATGTCCAAAGCAAGTTCATATGCATGGCATAGTGAAAGAGCTTGTACACGAGAAACAGAAGGGTGAAGAAAGGGTGGCGGAGTTGCCAGAGAGATACAGGCAGGACCTGAAGAAAAAGAGTGAGGAAATTCTTCAGCCAGAAATTCAGTGTCAGCAGAGTGAACTGGATTTACAAGGGGAGAAAATACAGCAGAAGGGAGTAAAGAAAGATGCAAAGCAGGAAGCCTTGGAGGCAAAGCAAGCAGGAAAACAGAGCAAAGATGTAGAGAAGCAGTTAAAAGAAGATGAATTATGGGTGAACGCTGAGGATGCTGAAAACACAAGCTTTCTTAAGAAACCTGAAAACTCTAAATGGTTATAAGATGTGTACTCGCCTATGGGTTCAGCATAAGTCTGAAGTTGCTGTACTGCTAGAGACGTTCCAGCAAGATCAAAAGTTTGAGAGATTCGTCCTAACAGAGATAGAGAGTCGCAGACCTTGCAGGATTAAAAGCACAGTGAAACAGAGGATACCTGCTGTGGACATTGATACAAATGAGCTGCAAGTCCAAGGGCTAGGATCTATCCTGAGAGAAGACATGCTTCAGGAGTTTACGAAGACCATGTACCAGAACCGAAGCAAGATGGCAATATGAATCTGATACAACTTGGTGAAAATAATCAGCCAGACAATTGAAGCAGAGAATGAACTAACCTCAATAGGTTAGTTCTATGGCCATGATAAGCCACTCTGAGAGCAACCTCTTTTAGCTCACTTGTGCCCTTCACAGGGAGAAATATCCTGTAATATATCAGTCTGGTCCCACTCAAAAGAGTGACCCAGCCCCGAAATATCAGGCAATTCTACCCTGAACAGGAGAAACGGCAAACTCCAGATGCGTTTAGGCCGTTATGTGCCTTGTCAGTGAGGTGCAGCTGAACTCCCTAAGGCACAGTGAGCAAGGGGTCCATGTCTGGAGTCCCCTATCACCCTTAGGGAGACAAAACCCTAAGGGTAATTTGCACAAACAAAAAACTAAGTCAGAGACAATTGAAGCACCTGGAAGAGCGAGAGCCAGGCTACCTATCCTTACAAACCACTGACCCAGGACAGGTTAGAGAGGGATGAAGTTGGCTGTGAAGGGGAGAGGGAAGAGAAACCACCCAAGCTGCAGTTCCATAGTGAAGGTCAGGATGACCCAGGTGATGACAGTGATGTCGAAGCATCTAAAGAGGGAGAGTCGGAGACCCTACACCGAGCGATAGCAGAGTGTCAGCAGCTATTGGAGACCAACACTAACCTTCATTGGGTTGTCTCAAAGGAGTTACTGAGTAATGTGAAAGAGAGAGAGAGACAGAAGTCAACACTCAGAAGATGGAGAAGACAAGAAGAAGGGTTGAGAAAACTGCAGATACACTTCTGGAAAATAATTAATGTTTAACAGTAGGATTAAAAGAGCAAAAGAAAGATGGCTGAATTAAGGCAACTCCAGTCCAAGGCTCCCGGACTGCAGATGAGGCATGAAAACTCCCGGAGTGACTTGGCACAGACATAGAGTCGCCATCTAGCCATGAACTTGCAGAAAGAATTCAAGCCATGGAGTGAATTGACAAATCTTGGGTCTTTCATTCATGTTGCAAAGAGGATAAATCAGAGCCGCGGGAGGAGGATTGGCAGTGTGTCGACCTGAAACTACAGTGCCATCTACGCCATGTGGTTGCCATGTGCACCGTTTATGGCCTCTCGGCAAGTCCCTCAACCCCCTGTTGTTGAGCTGAGGGGGAGGGTGTGTGGTGTACTGCCCACCGGTGGATGGTGCAAGTCACACAGTAGTGCGGAAATCTGCTCCAGGTAACTTGGAGTTAATCCCCTGGGGCAGGGCTAATTGAAGCTGCAGGTGTGAAATGCCTTTTTAAAAGACCCACACAGAGATGGGAGGCTGCTGATTAGGCTCTAGCCTAAGGGCTGTGAGCAATGTGTGGATCTGCAGTCTGTGTGAAGAAGCTGGGATAGAGAACCTTAGACAGCACTGCGCCTGTTGGATCCTGAGAGCTGGGATAAGCTCTGAAGTAAGGCTGTAAGGAAGACTGCTTAAAATACAGAGAGACACTGGCAAGTAAGTGAGGTTTGCCTGGAGTGCCCAGGACGCTGCTGCAGTCTGGTGGAGCGCTGCTCACAACCCCGGAGTCACGGTGTGCACCCAGAGGTCGGTATAGACTCAGGCCCTCATTCAATTGCGATTTGGCCAATTGAATAGGGCTCTAAATAAGCACACAGCATTTTTTTTAAAATACGTTTTTAGTTAGGGAAAACCTTGCTTTTGGATAGATGTTTACTAACTAAAAACCTCTTTAAAAAAATTTTTGGGGCTTTATTTTGACCCCTATTCAATTGGCCAAATTGCAATTGAATGAGGGCCTCAGAGTTTAAAGATTTCTGTACAAGGAAAGAAAGAGTTAAGTCCTAGAGCAGTGACTAGTGACTAGACAGCCTGGTACTGCTAGCAGAGAGAGCTGACAGCTGTTTGGACCGCATAGAGACAGAGCATTGGAGCTGGGGCCTGGTTGGTTAGAGAAAGACCAGTTGCTAATATCCACAAGAAAGACTGGACTTAAAGGGACCACCCCTCTGTGTAAGAAGGTACTGTTTTACCTTAAGAACGAGAAGCAGGCTCAGGGCTAGTCAGGGTGTTCCTGCAAATAAGCAAGTCCGTTTATTTAGATTTTTCTTTCATGCTGAAATTAAGCTATTGTTTGTTTTGTAAACTTTTATTAAAGACAAAGATAAAAGTATATCGGGACTCAGTGGTTTATGTGGACATCACTGGAGCAACCGTAGCCAAAGCCTGGCCCTGTCACAATATTTATTGTAATGTTAATGAATTGTTGTCTTTTACCTGCTTGCAAAAATTCAGTTCTAAATGTCAGTCTAGTCTCCACATAGTGTCACACAATCATCCGTTCTAGCTATAGATTTAATAACTTACCATATTTATCCGTGTATAAGACGACCCCTTTTTTTAGAGCCCCAAATTAATAGATAAATAAATAAATATGCAAATGTGTATTCTCTAACTTCTTTTTTTGCTACACTTATATTTAAGTGCACTTTCTGTCATGATTGTCACTGATTTCCATTCCACCTTAATATCGGTGTGAGCACATCACTTATTACTGTGTAAAACCGGAAAAATGCAATGCACAGCGCGAGTGAGCTGAACAGTTTGCGTGTGGCATATGTGTGTGGTGCTTGTGTCCATAGAAATTTATATTTTATAACTTCTTATTGTGCTACACATATATTTAATTGCACTTTCTGTCATGATTTTCACTGATGTCCATTCCAACTCAATATCCCTGTGACCATATGACATATTACTTAGTCGCGCTGTGCATTGGATTTTTTCCGGTTTAACACCATAATAAGTGAAGTGGTCACAGGGATATTGAGCAGGAATGGACATCAGTGAAAATCATGCCAGAAAGTGCACTTAAATATATGTGTAGCACAATAAGAAGTTATAGCATATACATTTCTATGGACACAAGCACTGTAATAATAACCAATGTGTTTCCATATGTGTGTTTTGTTGCTGTGCTGTATTCCGTGTATAAGACGACCCCCATATTTTAAACTGCAAAATTAATATTGTCTTATACACGGAAATGTACGGTACATACTTTCCTTATGTAAATCATATTGATTATATCAGCTTGATTAAGGTTTCTCCATCAAATTTAGACAGATAAACCGTTTATAGTATAGATCAATGTTGATGTATTCAATCATATCAGTGTTATACAATCAGGTAAAAGGTGTTGTTTAGTTACTACAGTAACAAACTGTCTCTGTGTCCAATTTGTTGAACATATATTTTGGAGATATTTTGGCTTGCTGTTATTTTAGACTCTCCCAACAGAAACGGATGTTTTGATAATTAATGTTTGAATGTATTGCATTTTCTTTCCTCTGTCCTCTTTACAAATTAAGCTTTTAGTTGTTATATAAGTTATCATGTATTAAATTGGATAGAATATGTCAAATGTAATATATAAATAGTGTAATTAGGTAAATTAAAGCAAGATAATTCTGAAATTACTGAGGGGCTATAGCTATTTTGCTTCTTCCCGTCAGGACTAACAGTTTATATTAATTTAAAACATTGGTTAATTTTATGAGGACTTCATATAGAATTTCAAAACTGCTGCTATGTGACAGATCCTGGTTATCTTCACATTCTAGTGACATCTAGTAGAACAACTCCTTAGAATTTACAGAAGACAGACATCTCCACTTGTTACTTCTTGATGACTTTTGTTCACAGGAGTAGACAGGTTTATGATCCTGAATATTAACTGCATTATCCTGTATATTATCCTTCCCTGGCTCTGTCAGTGTCAGAATCACTAACATTTGTCTTCTGCTTGGAGGGTTCAGGAGATATGTCAACAACATACTTACATCTATCTGCACATAGTGAGGTCTTCCAGAATGATCAGACATGCACTGGATTCCCATTAACATGCTCTACACCAGTTGCCAAAATAGCTCACAAATACCTATCGCTGCAAGGTAAAAAAATTGTTTTACAAACATATACATGACTAACATAGACATATTGTCTCCTCACCTCCTTCCATATCTGGTGATGTTGTTTGGATCTATCATACTCTTCCTGTATGACATCATTACTTTCTCCAGTTTGCTCTATAAGAGGAAAACTATCCCAAATGGATATTAAATACATCAAATACTTGGTGACACCTGGTTGTGATGTACTAAATTCTATCATTACATATCCATATATCCAGCCCTAAACACTGCACTACCTTATATTTGCATCTCCACTGACAAGAGAAACATTTTAAACAGACTTTTTGCATAATCATAATAAATATCAGTACAGTTTGCCTATTTCTTTCCACTAATGATCTATTATGCATGTTTTCTGCTAATAAGTTATTATATGTATATCAACACTAGCTACTTGCCAGTCCAAAATGATGGGAATACAATTTGAAGCCTGGCAATGCTGTTTGCCACCCAATGTGAGCACCTTTGGCGCTCATAGTGAGTCTCTCCCCCTGTGTACTTCCTCGCTTGTGCCTTATTTCCCCTCTCCTCTCCCTCTCTTGTGTCTCCTTTCCCCCTGTGTTTTAACCTCCTCTCCCTCCCCTGTGTCTTCCCCCCTCCCCTGTGTCTCTTCCCCCATGTGTCTGTCCCCCTCTGTCTCCCCTATGTCTCTTTCCCCCTTGTCCCTTCCCTCTGTCTTTCCCCCCTCTCCCTCCCCTGTGTCTCTTCCCCTCTCCTTCCCCTCTGTCTGTTCCCCGCTTTCCCCCTTATCCTCCTCCTCCCTTTCCCCCTTTCCCCCTTTTCCCCTTTCCCCTCCCTCCTTCTCCTCCCTCCTTCTCTCTTATCCTCATCCTTCCCCATTCCCATCCTCCTCCCTCCTTTCCCCCTTATCCACCTCCTTATCCTCCTCCCTCCTTCCTCTCCTCCTCCCTCCTTCTTTCCACCTTATACTCCTCCCTCCTACCCCCCTTATCTTCCTCCTCCTTCCTTTACCCTTATCCTCCTCCTTTTCCCCCCTTATCCTCCTCCTCCTCCTCCTCCCTTTCCCTAACTCCTTCCCCCTTATCCTCCTCCTCTCCTTTATCCCCCTCCTTCCTTCCCCCCTTGTCCTCCTCCTTATCCTCCTCCCTCCTACCCATCCTCCTCTCTCCTTCCCCTCATCCTCCTCCTCCCCTCATCCTCTTCCTCCCTCCTTCCCCCTTATCCTCCTCCTCCTTCCTTTCCCCCTCTACAATTACCTCCCTACCCCCTTTCCCCTCTCTCCTTACTATGATGCGATCAGCTTCCGAGGCTCTCCCCTGCAGCGCTGGCTTCTGGCTGTGTCCCAACCGGCATATGCTAATGACGTGACATCACATGCACATCACGTCATTAGCATAGGCTGGTTTGGACACAGCCAGAAGCCGGAGCTTCAGGGGAGAGAAGATCAGCAGCAGGAGCTGATCGCATGATAGTAAGGAGAGAGGGGAAAGGGGGTAAGGAGGTAATTGTAGAGGGGGAAAGGAAGGAGGAGGATAAGGGGGATAGAAGGAGGATAAGGGGGAAGGAAGGAGGAGACATGGGAGTTGCAGAGCAGGAGTGCGGCGCTGCTGTCAGGGTTGCATCCATTACAGGTACCAGGTACTTTGGGGTGATGTGAGGGCGGGGGGACTCAGATACGAAGTACAGCAGCCCTCGTGGTTACAGGCAACAAGTCCGGCAGCCTAAGTTCTGCGTGACGGCTCGCCTCGCTTTGCGAGAATCGCAGTTGCGGCCCTATGGGCCACAAATGGCTCGCCTCGCTATGCGAGGCTCGCAATTACGTGACCAACAACGTAAGCGTTCCGGACAGGGACGCAGATCTACAACTATATATGTGATGTACTAAATTCTATCATTACATATCCAGATAACTTTGGCACCCTTAAACACTGCACTACCTTATATTTGCATCTCCACTGACAAGAGAAAAATGTTAAACTGTGACTTTTTAAATAAGCATAATAATAAATATCAGTACAGTTTGCCAAATTCTTTCCACCAATGGTCTATTATATATGTTTTCACATTGGAATAAATGATCATTATTGTAAGGCAAATGCATTAAGCTATAAACATAATGTACTGCTAATAAGTTATTATATTTATATCAACATACTGTATTTCTCCTAAGTGTACATTGATATAATTGAGCATGAAGCTATGGAAGGATGAATACATCTTCTTAAAATGAGAAGTAATGGTCCACAAAACACTATCTATGATCTTAAATGTGCCATACATAATACCCAGTTATGAGAAATATAGTTCATTCTACCTTTTAAGATTATTTTTATGTAATTTGTAAATTCTCTAAGCTATGGACTTCTTTTAGAGTTTGGGAAAGGCACATTTGCTATCTCATGACAGAGGTGTAATTCTAATAATTCATAATATGAAGTGAGAATAAATAAATATAATTAAATTATTTTTTCAATACTCCCTTGTGTTTTCTTTTACAGATTATGAAACGTCAACACAATCAAAAACTGGATATATCGACTACCCAGCTATTCTATTTACCCATCGCGGATAAATTGTGAGCGAACTACTACAAGTAACTGCAGCACGGCTAAGCAGCAAATAATGGAAAACCTTTCCAGCGATTCTTGCACTGTCGAAATATTATGAGTTACTCCATTTGACGTTTAAACCAAACCCCTATTCCAATCAGACATTACGGATTATTCGCAAATTAGGGCAGTGCCGTAACATAAAAAATTACAGGTACTAAACACCACCCGCAAATAATTTTAAAACCATTGCTGCGTGCTGGAGCAATAGTTAAATAGACAGTGCAGCATTAAAAAAACAATAAAAAAGCATGAAGGTTCATCATAATTTAACATTTAACATTCATATATACACATGTGTGAAATTAAAACATATTATATTTTTATTATTTCATTCATGTCATTATACAACATCCAGGATAACACACAACCCAGTACCAAAGGGGTTAATACATATCAGGACAATGTAGGAACAACAGCTCCTGCAGCCGATTTTACACTATACAGCAACTTACACTGCTGGAATAGAAAAGGGCTCTCTGTGTTTTACTTTTCTTGATTTGCTGCTGTTTGCACATGTATTTTTATCGCTAATTAATAATGAGCTAAAAGATAGATTTAACTTGAAAAATGCTTATACTGGCCCATTAATTTTATCTATGCTGGTCCTAAAGAAAGGTTAAGTTTTGGCTCTAAAAACATCCAAAGATGAGTTCTTTGTGAACAGGAAATATAGATATAAACTATACTGGCTTGTCATAAACTAAAATAAAGCTATTTGGGTTTCAAAAAAAATAAATTCTAGATAAATTCACACACACATAACGTACTTAATACAATATAATGCCACAAAAGCATCTTGGCATCTTCATTGTATTGCTAAGAACAAAAACACATAAAAATGTTATTTTCATGCATCTGAGAGTTTGTTAGTTATCTACTACAATAAAATGAAAAATAGCAATATATCATACTATAATATAATATAGTGAAAAACATGCCGAACAAACAGTGCAGACAGGAAAATATTTGCTAATTACAATCCAAAATAACATATTAAGGTTATATATGAAAAGTGTATCCACAATATACAAATGGAGATGGAAAATATATTCATTAATAAGCTTCACTATTTTCAAAATCATATTATAGACAATTATCTGGAGCAAATGTTTCATTACATATTCTTAATCTAAAAGATAATGTATGCAATTGAATCACTGTAATAATACTTGATCACAATGCCACCTCGCCTAATGGATAATGTTAGCGGTATACGGTACTTGCTATCAAATTTAAACAAATACTAATGTCATCCGTTATTTAGATAATGAATATAATAATTCATTTATATAGTGTTTTTCTCCCAGAAGGGAGAAATCATTTTTTCACGTGTGGGTGACAGTTTATAAAACGAATCCTGTTTGCAGACCAACAGAAATAAATAATCTCTTGCTTGTCCCATATTGGCACCCAAAACATTGGAAGGCTTGCCAAAAAGCATTAGTTTTTTATATTTAAATGTCATTTTAATTGATGTTTCAGTGAAGTGCTCACAGATGTGCATTTTAAAGTGCAGGATTACCCTTGATATGCCATAAAAATGATGGGCTGGTGATCTACAAGTTTATCAGCTGACCAGAGAGGCATGCAACACTCAAAAAGAAACATGAGATTCCTCTTTCATGTCTGAGAATAATAGTGATTATCTTAGTGATCTGTATACAGTACAATAGCATTTGGTGCACTAGTGTGTCTGGTTATTGTCTGATTCTCTTTGTAGTTTTTATTTTTTGATTGAGACCCCCTCAACACCTTAGTGGTGCACAATACTGATGCTATGAAAAATAATAAAACATTTAATTTATCTTAAGAAAACAATAAAATCAAAACTCAGTAGTTCCAAAGTATTTACATACTATGGGCCCAATTCAATTGCAAGCCCGCAACTCGATCATTGTAGGCCATATGTCTGCGGGTGTATTGCGGGCTCCCGTTCATCTCCGATTACGATGCAAGCCTGTGAGCTCCCATTTCGAATTAGCCAATAGAAAATGAGACTGTCATTATTACTGCAGTAAAACATGGAGGTTACATGTCAATCAATAAGGTTTGGGGGTCTGATATGCAATCAGATTGGCAAACCCGCAAAATAAAGAATTATGAAAATGAATGCCAATACAGTTGGGGTCCATATGGCCTGATATGTATTAACTCATTGATATCCAAGATCGATTTAGCCCCGAAATTAAACATAAAAATAAATTACATTTCCTGCCGATTTGCAAGCTTGAGACTGTTGTGCAATTAATTCTAATGTATTTCATCGCTTTTCCCGTTATTTACAGTGCAGTATTGATGTTTTATTTGCATTTACAATGCTACCAATATGTGTTTCATCCCCTTGCGGGTCCTCTCTAGCACTCATAGGATTTTCTTCTTCTTTTGCCATTTACAGGTGTGAAAATATTTGCGGGCTTGGGGAAATTGAGCAATTGAATAGCGATATGCAATCTTAGCTATCCTAACTCTCGCAACAGATCAAACGGGATGTAGGGCATAAGTCTGCGGGCATGCTGCGGGCTCGCAGGGCCTGCGACTTACGGTGCTTTTCAATTGGCCAAGACCGCATATCCCGGCCCAATAGCACAAATTAATGAAGCCAATGTGATAGTCCATGTGGGTGGCCTGATATGTATTAACTCATTGATTTCCAGGATCGATATAACCCCAATTTGAAACTGAAAAATAAATGATTTATGACTGCCGATTTGCGGGCTTGAGACTGTTGTGCAATTAATTCTAATGTCTTTCATTACTTTCCCTGTATTTTGAAGTACAGTATTGATTTTTTTATTAGCATTTAAAGTGCTCCAGACATGTCTTTAAGCCATTTGCGAGTCCTCCTTGGAACCCGTAGTTTGACTTTTGCCATTTGCGGCCTTGATGGCTTGGATAGCGAGGGGGCAATCGGATCAATTGAATAGCGATTTGTGATTTTTTTAGCTTTCTGAACTCTTGCGGCCGTGAAAGAGGCTTGGAGGGGCATTAACATGTGATGTTAACCATTTCAATCAATCAGAGGCCGTAGCCCGTAACCGGACCGGAATCCGCAAAAAGACACCAATTGAATAGCAAAAAAAGTTAAGGCTCAAAGACTCGGTAGGCTGTAGTTTAGACTCGGTAGTTTAACCATAGCAATTGTTTCAAGGCTGTAACTCGTAACCCGTTTGGAGCCCACAAAAAGACGCCAATTAAATAGCAAAAAAAGTTAAGGCCTCCATTTCCAAACCCTCAATTGAATGAGGCTCAAAGACTCGGTAGGCTGTGGTTTAACCATCGCAATTGTTTCAAGGCTGTAACTCGTAACCCGTTTGGAGCCTACAAAAAGACGCCAATTGAATAGCAAAATAACTTGCAACCTCACTTACGATCTAAAGTAACATGCGAAAGGTCAATTGAATTAGGCTTATTGTTTTATTGTTAATCAGTGGCTATACTCTACAATAGCATTGCAGCTGCTAAATGACAAGTCATTTGGGAGGTACACCAAAAATGTTTGAAAATACAAGCCTTGTTACTGAGGAGACAATTGAAATGTAAAATCCAGTGAACAAGGACCACATTTTAGGACAACTTCTTCAATTGGGAATACTGCAATGAGCAAAATGTTTTTATGAAGTTTACAATATATAAATAAAGCCTTTAATTTTTAATTAGGAATGTTGGAGCAATGAGAGGTTCAGATAATATTTTTATTCAGTTCAGCTGAAATACTGTCACTATACTATACCTTGGAATAGAACTAAAAAGAAGGGAATGAAAGAGAAGCTTGGGGGGGAAATTGCTCTTAATACATCTGGTTAAGTGTGTCCATACATTCAAGTAACTCACTAACCTGATTCCAGGCATTGTCTAAAAATGTAACCCAAATAGCTAAGAATTTTCAGGAAGGAAGCCTGATATCTACTTTAGCTTCGGTTCTACTGTGTGAATAAATATCTATGTTTAGGAACTATTTATCCACTCCCATTAAATATGTTTTAATTCACTAAAGACACCAAGAGCCCTATTTTATTGGACAAAAGTAAATTACTTTGCAATGTCATTTTGGCTAGAGGAGTGTTTTTGCAGCTATGTTATGGCCTTTGCAGTGCTTTCTTTTTTAAATATTTGGACCAAACAGATTACTCAAATTTTAGGTCCCTCACTTTTAAGGTCTCCAATGATAGGAAGCGGTTAATTTAGGTACCGTGTGGTGAGCACAGATCCACATGGTAAATAGGGGTTAATGTTAATACCATGGAGTCTGTAGACACCCATTGTATCCAAGGGATTAATAGGATTATCATGGGGGGTCTGTATAGACCCTCATGGTTTGAGGTAATTTATTAGGTACCTATAATATACCCCACGGCAGGGGTTAATATTTAAATACTGCAGAGGTCATTTAAGGACTCCTGCAGCAGGGAATTAATATATAATTGCCACAGAGGTCATTTAAGGACCCCCCTCCCCCCGGCAGGTTCTTATTATTTAAATGCTGCAGAGACAATTCACAGCAAGCTCAGGCCTTGCCTCACAGCTCAAACATTGTTGTTTCTCCTCCTAAATGACTTCAACCTATCAGGTTTCAGGGGTGTGTTCAAATTAAACTCTGAGCAAGCTTTTGACTGACAGGGAGTGTTTGCCCGCCTGACCTGACCTGCCCTAAGTCAGTTATCCCTTTAAGAAGCAAAGAGTAGATCAGCCTTCCTTCTCTTGTATATATCTGTTCTCCACTTGTGCCAGTGCAGGCTGTAACACAGAGCAGCTCTGGCATGGCCCCTGAATCCATCTCACATGGCCCTCTCACACTGTCTGACATGGTCTCTAAATCTATAGTGTAGGCTGTAACACAAAGGAGCTATGACATGGCTCCTGACACTATCTGACATGGCCCCTGAATCTATCTCACATGGTCCCTGACACTTACTGGCATGGCCTCTGACACATACCACATATTATAATTGTCAAACGGAGATTCGTCATCACGTTTGCGAGCCTCGCGTAGAGAGGGGAGCCGTTGAATCACAGAAGTCTTCCGAGCTCGGAGCACTTAGCCGATGAGCGCTGAAGGCGATGAGTTGAGGCATTGAAACACGCAGGACTTAGTCTTCAAGCAGGTAGGAAACGCGGCATTGCCTTAGGCTGCAAGCAGTTGAAGAACGAGGTACTTAGAAAAAAAATATTACGAGGTGCGGAACTTATAAAAAAAAATTATGAGGTTGGAAAAATACAAAGTTAACGGCCGAAAAGTGCAAATCAAAAACACAAAAAAAAAAAAATAATAACTCACACACAGCACGGGGGGACAGCCAGGACATCTAAGAGTGAGGTTGCATGGAAATTTAAGGCAAATTTGCCGGGTTTCGGCACGCGAAAATCGGACTAAGCGAGAAAAAAAATGGGAGCCGAAAAAAATGAAAACAAGGCTGCACGACCTCGAACCTTGAAGTACAGTATTGATTTTTTATTAGCATTTAAAGTGCTCCAGACATGTCTTTAAGCCATTTGCGAGTCCTCCTTGGAACCTGTAGTTTGACTTTTGCCATTTGCGGCCTTGATGGCTTGCATAGCGAGGGGGCAATCGGATCAATTGAATAGCGATTTGTGATTTTTATTTAGCTTTCTGAACTCTTGCGGCCGTGAAAGATCAAAGGCTTGGAGGGGCATTAACTTGTGATTTTAACCATTTCAATCAATCAGAGGCCGTAGCCCGTAACCGGACCGGAATCCGCAAAAAGACACCAATTGAATAGCAAAAAAAGTTAAGGCTCAAAGACTCGGTAGGCTGTAGTTTAGACTCTGTAGTTTAACCATAGCAATTGTTTCAAGGCTGTAATTCGTAACCCGTTTGGAGCCCACAAAAAGACGCCAATTAAATAGCAAAAAAAGTTAAGGCCTCCATTTCCAAACCCTCAATTGAATGAGGCTCAAAGACTCGGTAGGCTGTAGTTTAACCATCGCAATTGTTTCAAGGCTGTAACTTGTAACCCGTTTGGAGCCTACAAAAAGACGCCAATTGAATAGCAAAATAACTTGCAACCTCACTTACGATCTAAAGTAACATGCAAAAGCTCAATTGAATTAGGCTCATTGTTTTATTGTTAATTAGTGGCTATACTCTACAATAGCATTGCAGCTGCTAAATGACAAGTCATTTGGGAGGTACACCAAAAATGTTTGAAAATACAAGCCTTGTTACTGAGGAGACAATTAAAATGTAAAATCCAGTGACTAAGGACCACATTTTAGGACAACTTCTTCAATTGGGAATACTGCAATGAGCAAAATGTTTTTATAAAGTTTACAATATATAAATAAAGCCTTTAATTTTTAATTAGGAATTTTGGAGCAATGAGAAGTTCAGATAATATTTTTATTCAGTTCAGCTGAAATACTGTCACTATACTATACCTTGGAATAGAACTTAAAAGAAGGGAATGAAAAAGAGGCTTGGGGGAAAATTGCTCTTAATACATCTCGTTAAGTGTGTCCATACATTCAAGTAACTCACTAACCTGATTCCAGGCATTGTCTAAAAATGTAACCCAAATAGCTAAGAATTTTCGGGAAGGAAGCCTGATATCTACTTTAGCTTCTGTTCTACTGTGTGAATAAATATCTATGTTTAGGAACTATTTATCCACTCCCATTAAAAAAAAATTAATTCACTAAAGAAACCAAGAGCCCTATTTTATTGGACACAAGTAAATTACTTTGCAATGTAATTTTGGCTAGAGGAGTGTTTTTGCAGCTATGTTATGGCCTTTGCAGTGCTTTCTTTTTTAAATATTTGGACCAAACAGATTACTCAAATTTTAGGTCCCTCACTTTTAAGGTCTCCAATGATAGGAAGCGGTTAATTTAGGTACAGTGTGGTAAGCAGGGGTTAATGGTAATACCATGGAGTCTGTAGACACCCATTGTATCCAAGGGATTAATAGGATTATCATGGGGGGTCTGTATAGACCCTCATGGTTTGAGGTAATTTATTAGGTACCTATAATATACCCCACGGCAGGGGTTAATATTTAAATACTGCAGAGGTCATTTAAGGACTCCTGCAGCAGGGGATTAATATATAATTGCCACAGAGGTCATTTAAGGACCCCCCTCCCCCGGCAGGTTCTTATTATTTAAATGCTGCAGAGACATTTCACAGCAAGCTCAGGCCTTGCCTCACAGCTCAAACATTGTTGTTTCTCCTCCTAAATGACTTTAACCTATCAGGTTGCAGGTGTGTGTTCAAATTAAACTCTGAGAAAGCTTTTGACTGACAGGGAGTGTTTGCCCGCCTGACCTGACCTGCCCTAAGTCAGTTATCCCTTTAAGAAGCAAAGAGTAGATCAGCCTTCCTTCTCTTGTATATATCTGTTCTCCACTTGTGCCAGTGCAGGCTGTAACACAGAGCAGCTCTGGCATGGCCCCTGAATCCATCTCACATGGCCCTCTCACACTGTCTGACATGGTCTCTAAATCTATAGTGTAGGCTGTAACACAAAGGAGCTATGACATGGCTCCTGACACTATCTGACATGGCCCCTGAATCTATCTCACATGGTCCCTGACACTTACTGGCATGGCCTCTGACACATACCACATATTATAATTGTCAAACGGAGATTCGTCATCACGTTTGCGAGCCTCGCGTAGAGAGGGGAGCCGTTGAATCACAGAAGTCTTCCGAGCTCGGAGCACTTAGCCGATGAGCGCTGAAGGCGATGAGTTGAGGCATTGAAACACGCAGGACTTAGTCTTCAAGCAGGTAGGAAACGCGGCATTGCCTTAGGCTGCAAGCAGTTGAAGAACGAGGGACTTAGAAAAAAAATATTACGAGGTGCGGAACTTATAAAAAAAAATTATGAGGTTGGAAAAATACAAAGTTAACGGCCGAAAAGTGCAAATCAAAAACACACAAAAAAAATAATAATAACTCACACACAGCACGGGGGGACAGCCAGGACATCTGGGAGTGAGGTTGCATGGAAATTTAAGGCAAATTTGCCGGGTTTCGGCACGCGAAAATCGGGCTAAGCGAGAAAAAAAATGGGAGCCGAAAAAAATGAAAACAAGGCTACACGACCTCGAACCTTGAAGTACAGTATTGATTTTTTATTAGCATTTAAAGTGCTCCAGACATGTCTTTAAGCCATTTGCGAGTCCTCCTTGGAACCTGTAGTTTGACTTTTGCCATTTGCGGCCTTGATGGCTTGCATAGCGAGGGGGCAATCGGATCAATTGAATAGTGATTTGTGATTTTTATTTAGCTTTCTGAACTCTTGCGGCCGTGAAAGATCAAAGGCTTGGAGGGGCATTAACTTGTGATTTTAACCATTTCAATCAATCAGAGGCCGTAGCCCGTAACCCGACCGGATTCCGCAAAAAGACACCAATTGAATAGCAAAAAAAGTTAAGGCTCAAAGACTCGGTAGGCTGTAGTTTAGACTCTGTAGTTTAACCATAGCAATTGTTTCAAGGCTGTAATTCGTAACCCGTTTGGAGCCCACAAAAAGACGCCAATTAAATAGCAAAAAAAGTTAAGGCCTCCATTTCCAAACCCTCAATTGAATGAGGCTCAAAGACTCGGTAGGCTGTAGTTTAACCATCGCAATTGTTTCAAGGCTGTAACTCGTAACCCGTTTGGAGCCTACAAAAAGACGCCAATTGAATAGCAAAATAACTTGCAACCTCACTTACGATCTAAAGTAACATGCGAAAGGTCAATTGAATTAGGCTCATTGTTTTATTGTTAATTAGTGGCTATACTCTACAATAGCATTGCAGCTGCTAAATGACAAGTCATTTGGGAGGTACACCAAAAATGTTTGAAAATACAAGCCTTGTTACTGAGGAGACAATTGAAATGTAAAATCCAGTGAACAAGGACCACATTTTAGGACAACTTCTTCAATTGGGAATACTGCAATGAGCAAAATGTTTTTATAAAGTTTACAATATATAAATAAAGCCTTTAATTTTTAATTAGGAATTTTGGAGCAATGAGAAGTTCAGATAATATTTTTATTCAGTTCAGCTGAAATACTGTCACTATACTATACCTTGGAATAGAACTTAAAAGAAGGGAATGAAAGAGAGGCTTGGGGGAAAAGTGCTCTTAATACATCTCTTTAAGTGTGTCCATACATTCAAGTAACTCACTAACCTGATTCCAGGCATTGTCTAAAAATGTAACCCAAATAGCTAAGAATTTTCAGGAAGGAAGCCTGATATCTACTTTAGCTTCTGTTCTACTGTGTGAATAAATATCTATGTTTAGGAACTATTTATCCACTCCCATTAAAAAAAATTTAATTCACTAAAGAAACCAAGAGCCCTATTTTATTGGACACAAGTAAATTACTTTGCAATGTAATTTTGGCTAGAGGAGTGTTTTTGCAGCTATGTTATGGCCTTTGCAGTGCTTTCTTTTTTAAATATTTGGACCAAACAGATTACTCAAATTTTAGGTCCCTCACTTTTAAGGTCTCCAATGATAGGAAGCGGTTAATTTAGGTACAGTGTGGTAAACAGGGGTTAATGGTAATACCATGGAGTCTGTAGACACCCATTGTATCCAAGGGATTAATAGGATTATCATGGGGGGTCTGTATAGACCCTCATGGTTTGAGGTAATTTATTAGGTACCTATAATATACCCCACGGCAGGGGTTAATATTTAAATACTGCAGAGGTCATTTAAGGACTCCTGCAGCAGGGGATTAATATATAATTGCCACAGAGGTCATTTAAGGACCCCCCTCCCCCGGCAGGTTCTTATTATTTAAATGCTGCAGAGACATTTCACAGCAAGCTCAGGCCTTGCCTCACAGCTCAAACATTGTTGTTTCTCCTCCTAAATGACTTTAACCTATCAGGTTGCAGGTGTGTGTTCAAATTAAACTCTGAGAAAGCTTTTGACTGACAGGGAGTGTTTGCCCGCCTGACCTGACCTGCCCTAAGTCAGTTATCCCTTTAAGAAGCAAAGAGTAGATCAGCCTTCCTTCTCTTGTATATATCTGTTCTCCACTTGTGCCAGTGCAGGCTGTAACACAGAGCAGCTCTGGCATGACCCCTGAATCCATCTCACATGGCCCTCTCACACTGTCTGACAAGGTCCCTAAATCTATAGTGTAGGCTGTAACACAAAGCAGCTATGACATGGCTCCTGACACTATCTGACATGGCCTCTGAATCTATCTCACATGGTCCCTGACACTTACTGATATGGGCCCTCATTCAATTCCACTTTGGCCAATTGAATATGGCCCTAAATAAGCACATAACATATTTTTTTTAAATACGTTTTTAGTTCGTAAGCATCTATCAGAAAGCAAGGTTTTCACTACCAAAAAACGTATTTAAAACAAATATGCTATGTGCTTATTTAGGGCCCTATTCAATTGGCCAAATCGCAATTGAATGAGGGCCATGGCCTCTGACACATACCACATATTATAATTGTCAAACTGAGATTCGTCATCACGTTTGCGAGCCTCGCGTAGAGAGGGGAGCCGTTGAATCACAGAAGTCTTCCGAGCTCGGAGCACTTAGCCGATGAGCGCTGAAGGCGATGAGTTGAGGCATTGAAACACGCAGGACTTAGTCTTTAAGCAGGTAGGAAACGCGGGATTGCCTTAGGCTGCAAGCAGTTGAAGAACGAGGGACTTAGAAAAAAAATATTACGAGGTGCGGAACTTATAAAAAAAAATTATGAGGTCGGAAAAATACAAAGTTAACAGCCGAAAAGTGCAAATCGAAAACACACACAAAAAAAAAACCTCACACACAGCACGGGGGGACAGCCAGGATATCTGGGAGTGAGGTTGCACGCAAATTTAAGGCAAATTTGCCGGGTTTCGGCACGCAAAAATCGGGCTAAGCGAGAAAAAAAATGGGAGCCGAAAAAAATGAAAACAAGGCTACACGACCTCGAAGCGCGCAAAACACAGCCAGGGACATACAACTTTTACAGGGATGTACGAGGTACAAAAATACACAATTAGGAAGGATGGAAAATGCTTGCAAGGCGCGTAACACATCGACACAATTTTACAACAATAACTTGCAAATCTACACTTTACGATTCTGAAATGGCGACTTTCCTCCCTAAGCCAACGGTTTTGTCTCGCGCACACAGCCTATATATAGGGCACACTTGCCACATTGCTGACACTTTCACCTCAGGTGATGACAGTCTGAGTGGACATTCTCTGCTGCTGGAACATCCAAAGAGATCGTTAGCTCTTCAGGATATTGATTGCTGGATATTAATTAGAAATAGGTAAAGTATATTAATTGGTTAATAAATTAATTAATTATTATTAAATAAATATATATTATTATAAAAAATAAGCACAATCTTATATTTTACATTTATCTTACTTTACATAAATGCTTAGCTCTTTATAATATATTTATTCATTTATTAATTAATTATTAATGTACATTAATTTATTATTTAATAATTAGTAATCATTATAAAATATATATATATATATATATATATATATATATATATATATATATATATATATTGCCTTTACTTTATGAATACATAAATGCTTGCTTCTTTATAATATATTTATTCATTGATTAATTAATTATTAATGTATATTAATTTATTAATTATTAATTAGTAATCATTATCAAAACATTTTAAGACTGCATTTACTTTCTGAATACATAAATACTTATCTATTTATAATCTACTTAGTCTTTTATCAATTAATTATTAATCTATATTTATTTATTAATTAGTAATCATTATCAAAATAAAAATATTCTATATTTTACACTGCCCTACAAAAAAATATGTACACTTCATACTGCACTTATATATGGATTACTGCTCATTAACATACATTAGGGAACTATTAATTATTAATAATTAAAATATATATATATATATTTTTAAAATATATATATATATGTATATATTATAGTGAACTTACTTAAATCAGTTTATTATGATCTGAGACCTAAAAAATATGGTTGACACTGTAGAACAAAAAAAAAACATTTATTCTGCACTTACTTAAATCATTTAATTATCCTCTGACATCTACAAAACTGTTTAATGCGCAGTGCACTTACTTAAATGAGTTTATTATGCTCAAACATCCAGTGCACTTACTAAAATCAGTTAATTATGCTCTGAGACCTCCACAATTGTTTGATACACAGTGCACTTATTTAACTCTGTTTATTATGCTATGAAACCACAAAACCTGTGTATTTCACAGTGCACATACTTAACTCAGATTATTATCCTCTGTCACCTCAAAAAAAATATTTAACACTAAAGTACAAAAAAAGGGATATTTTACAGTGAACTTACTTAAATCAATATTATTATGATCTGAGACCTCAAAAAACATATATTTGACACTGTAGAATTTTTTTTTTATACTGCACTTACTTAAATCAGTTCATTGTGCTCTGACACCTCCACAAGTGTTTAAGACCCAGTGCATTTACTTAAATCAGTTAATTATGCTCTGAGACCTCCAAAAGTGTTTCATGCACAGTACACTTACTTAAATCAGTTTATTAGGCTTAAAGACCTCAAATACTGTATATTTCACAGTGCACTTACTTTATTCAATTTCGTATGCTCTGGACCTTCAAAACAAACATATTTTACACCGCAGTACAAAAAATATTTCACATTTTTATATTGCTGCTCATTCCTTGACAGGCATAGGGCCGTCAAAGCAGTTAAATACTTAAATAACTTTATTAGATTATGACACTTGCTTTTTTGAATCTATTATACTGCATTTATTTATGAATATATCAATGCTTAGGCCTTTATGTTTTGCATTTATGCCAATTAAACATGATACTTTAAATGATTAATGAATTATTGAATCTATCAATGCTTAGGCCTTTATGTTTTGCATTTATGCCAATTAAACATGATACTTTAAATGATTAATGAATTATTGAATCCAAACATTAAAAATGTTTTCCTATAATTTTACTGTTTCCTCATCTGTGCAGCTGCTTGAATACAGTGAGTGAGCTCTGCAGCATTTGATCTGAAATAACTTGACAGGTATATGATTTTATGATGCTCTTCTTTAGGAAAAAAAGGATTAAGGATTAAGTATGACAGTTATTGATTAATTCATTAACATATATTAATGTATTAATTCATTATTAATCAGTAATCATTCTAAAAAATATATATATTTTACAGTGAACATAAAAAATGTGTGTTGCTGCACATTGCCTGACAAGGATTGGACCCTCAAAGCACTTAAATATTTAAATAAATCTATTACATTATGACACCTGCTACATTTAATATGTTATACTGAATTTATTTATTTATATATATATCCTTAGGCCTTTGCATTTGGAATGTATGCCAATTAAACATGATAATTTAAATGAATAATTAATTATTTAAATCCAAATATTGAAATTGTTTTTCATGTCATTTTACTGTTTCCTCATCTGTGCAGCTGCCTGAATACAGGGAGTAAGTTCTGCATGATTTCATTGCAATAACATCAATTTTACAGGTATTTTAAGGCCCTTTTTTAGGAAAACAGGATTAAGTATTTTTGTTTTGTATTCATGACACTTTTGGATTATTAAATTCACGTATATTAATGTATAAATTACTTAATAATTAATTATACAAAAAAAAAATAACCTTAACTTATTTATCAATATATATTCTTAGCTCTTTAGGTTTTCATGTATGCCAATTAAAAATAACACATTGATTGATTGATTGATTAATTAATTTACAAATGTATTTCTGGTCATTTTAATGTTTCCTTACTGCTCTTTAGGTTTTCCATTGATGACAGGTAAAAACAATATGAACAATAAATAAACACATTAGATCTTACACCTGTATTTACAATTACAGATTACAATGGCAGACAACGCAGAAGATTTCAATGAACGTAAAAGAAGAATGGCAAGGGAACGGAAGCAAAGATGGAGAGATGCACAGTCCCCCAAGACTTCCAAACGCTTAAGAGAAGAAGACCGACAGATACTTTTAAATAAAAGAAAAATGAGTAAGAAGACACAAAGTGAGTGTGCTGGAGCTTCAAAAAAAATAAAAAGTAAACAAAAAAATTTCTGTGAAACATTGCCTAATGACCCAATATTGCCTCATGAAACAAATGTTCATACACATGACACCAATGTAGATATAGAACGTTGTAGTAATATCTATATTGAGGAAGCTCACGATAGTGCTTTATTTACAGCACTAACAGTAGACACTCATTATTGTGTATTAATGAATGTGGTTTCTCAGTTTTGTGGGGCCTATCATTTTCTGAAGGAAAGACCAACTGATGGAGAGTTTATTAGTTGCTGTCAGAAAGGAAATGTAAGACTTCCACAAAGACACACATTTCCTGAATATTTACAAAGTATAATGAGCATTCCAACATTTCCAAATTATACCAATTAAAAAAAAACATCAGGTCTTATAACAGTGCAATTTAATTTGCTTCAGTGGGTGCTACATTAGCAGAAAATGTCCCTTCACATTTACACCCACAAGAAGGAGAGCAAAGGAAATTTGCACAGTTTTATGTCTTAGATACAATGGAAGCTGTTGAACAACGGATGACACTTCTTGAAAATAAACAGTGTTTGCGCATACCCTTGGAACAGCTGGATAAAATTATGGCCAACAACCCATACAGTCAAGCATACAAAAAATTAGCAGAGGTTGAAAAAGAACAACAGCAACATGCTGAAATACATCAATTGCCAATGCCAAGAGTAAATATATTTTTGAAAAGAGATTGCAATACTGATCAAAGACGGTATAATTTACAACAGTAAATGAGGTTGCCATGGTCTTTAAAAATGAGGATGGTGAACCACCTTTTCAGAAGGATATTAGAATATATCTATGCAATGAAGAGCAACCTTTTATAAACATAAATATATTAAGTTGTAATTTGGATCCAATGACATATCCGATTTTCTTTCCAAATGGTTAGCCAGGATGGGAACCAAAATTACAATTCAAAAGTTATCCCAATACTAAAGTTCAGTTTAGAAACAATATTTTTATGCTGGAATATAAAGAGGCACAAACTGCTATTCGGGATCATTTTAATCCTATTTTATAAGGGGGCAAACTCACACAACAATGGATTATTGATTCTTATCTACAAGTCAAAGCAAATAATTTCAACAAAACAAGCTTTGCATAGACCAATATTGTTGATTGATGGATTATGTTGCTGAATTGGCTACCAACAGAGACATTCCAGCTGGAAGAGCAATCATTTTGCCATCCACTTTCCAAGGATCTCCTCGCAATATGCGAGAAAGATACAATGATGCCATGGCTATTGTGACTAAATTTGGCAAACCAGATGTATTCATTACATTCACATGTAATCCACAATTGCCAGAGATCAATGAAAATGTGAATCTTGGCCAAAATACTTGTGACCGACCAGATTTAGTGGCAAGAGTATTCAAAATAAAACTCAATTTATTAATACATGATATAACTAAAGCACAGTTATTTGGAAAATGTGTGGCTTTTGTTTATTGAATTTCAAAAAAGAGGCCTGCCACATGCACACTTACTTTTAATCCTGCAAGACAAAGATAAATTGAATACTGCAGAGAGAGTGGATTCAGTAATTACTGCTGAACTGCCACATCCAGAAAAATATTCAAAACTTTATGAGATTGTAACACACAGAATGATTCATGGACCATGTGGAGATATCATTCCAAATTCACCATGTATGGAAAATAAAAAATGTACAAAAGAGTTCCCAAAACAATTTCAAATGCAAACTTATGCAACTTGTGATGGATACCGTTTGTATGAAAGGAGAGAAGGACAAACAGCTATTATCCGTGGCCGATAATAAATATGTAGTTCCATACAATCCACATTTGCTGATGAAGTACAATACACGCATAAATGTCGAAGCTTGAACTTCTATCAAATCCATCAAATATGTGTATAAATATATATACAAAGAATATGATGCAGCAACTGTTGTTCAAGTTGCACAAGAAAATCAAATTTTACATGACAAACTTTCTAATTATTTAGATGCTTGCTATGTCAGTGCTCCAGAAGTAATGTGGAGTCTTCTGAAATTTGAGATGCACGATCGGTCACATGCTGTGTATCGATTAGCTTTTGCCACAAAGACAATTTGTTTGCTTTACTGCAGGCAATGAAAGAAATGCCTTAGCCCAAAGTGAACATCAAGCAACAACACTTACTGCTTGGTTTGAATAAAAATTGCCAGGACACTGAGGCCAGACAATTTTTATACTTTAAGATTCCATATCACTATGTATTCGTTAATGGCCAATGGCGACAACAAAAAAAGATAATCAAAAAATGATCCCAAGAATATATACTGTAAGTCCAAGAGACATTGAACGTTTCAGTTTAAGATTACTTCTTTTACATGTTCCCGGTGCACAAAGTTATGAACATTTACGCACAGTGAATGACTTAGTTTATGATACTTTCCAATTAGCTGCAAGACATCAAATCTTCATAGCAGACGATACATAATGGAAGAGGTGTCTGGAAGAAGCAGCACTACGTCAAATGCCAAAGCAAATTAGAGAACAATTTGCATTAATTTGCATCTTTTGCAATGTACCTGATGCATTAGCTCTGTGGGAAACATTTAAATTAAAAACGTTACAATGAGCCCACTGCACTCTTAAAAGCATTAATGGAAATTCAAGAAATATTTCTTGCTCATGGATTAAATTGTGCAAGTTTTAATTTGCCTGATCCAGGATTTATAAATGAAATAAACTTTGAAGACTATGACACTGAGCTTCAAAACAAAGAAAACACAAGAAAAACTTGCAACTTTAAATACATTACAATTGCAAGCATTTAACACCATCACAAATACTATAGATGATGAAATGGTCAAAGACCGTTATTTCTATCTAGATGGCCCTGGCAGATCAGGAAAAACTTATCTGTACAATTGTTTGATGAGTTACAATCGAGCACAAAGTCAAATAGCAATGCCATTTGCTACAACTGGAATTGCTGCACTTTTGTTAGAAGGTGGCAGAACTGTGCATAGTGGATTTAAACTGCCAGTTCCCATTTTAGAAACATAAGTCTCAGATATTTGACTGAATTCTTTACAAGCAAAACAATAAAAAAAAAGTAAATAATTATCATAGATGAGGCAACAATGATGTTGTGTCATGCCTTGCAATGTATTGATAGATTATTAAAAGAAGTGATGGATAATAATTTGCCATTTGATGGAAAGGTGATGTTGTTAGAAGGAGATTTTAGGCAAACATTACCTGTTGCCCCACATGGAAATAGGACTGACATCGTCGAAACATGTATAAAGACAAGTAAATTGTGGAAAATATTTACACACCTGAAATTAGAATTAAATATGAGATCTGAAGGCTAAAATGAAGTCAATGATTGGCTAATTCAAATTGGAGAAGGGAAACACCCACAAATAAATAATCTACCTGATAATACCGTAGAAATTCCATCACAAATGGTTTGCAAAGAATCTTTTATATTGGCAATCGTTCTAAATACTATCAATAACAACGATTATTCAGACATTGCAAACAAAGTGATATTAACATCAAAAAATATCAATGCCTTGAATCTAAATAACGAAATTTAAAAATTCATCAACGCATTCTAAAAAAATGATTACAGTGAAGATTCAGTTCTGGCTGATGATAAATACAGTGGGCCTCATTCTATTATCGGCCGTAGGAGATGCGTGGCCGCAAGGACCGGCCGCAAGCTATTCGCCTATTCTATTCCCTTCCGGCCGGGGATTCCGGCAGGCTGGCGGCCGGCGCCTTGTTATCCCTTGGGGCAGCACGCGCCGGAGGAAAGCCTTTGATCTTAAACGGCCGCAAGAGTTTCGGCCGTAAGAAAATCCTGGTTGCTATTCAATTGCTCCGGGAACCCTCTCTGCAAGGCTAAAACCGAGCCGCAGCTTACTTGCAGCAAAAAGGTCCCGCAGGCACACAAATAAGCACATAATAAAGCCATCCTGCACTCTGAGGAGACTATAAAGTGATTGTAGGTGTTAGCATTCATAGCACAACATTCCCCTACACTCAAATCCGTAAATAATTTTTTTTTTAAATTTATGTCACATATCCATGTAAAAAATCCAAAGTGCTTGGAGCACCTCAGACCCGCCCACGCTGCGGCCGGAAAATAAACAGTTAATTAAATCTCGGATTTGGGCTGATGTGCAAGCTTGAGAGGGGGTTGCTATTAATCCTCATGTCCCCCATTATGATCCCTAGCATTTACAGAGCTTTACAGTGCCGTCTTGAATTTATTTTTGCTTTTAAAGTTTTCAGAGCTTACGGCCGGTTGCTTGATATACGGCCGGCCGTAAGGGGATATCCGTCTATTTGACTTGCAAGGTAACGGGAGCCCCGCAAGGAATCGCAGCTTTGCGGCCGATTTACGGCCGATAATAGAATGAGGCCCAGTGAGTTTAACTTTGGTATAGAATTTATCAATTATTTAACACCATCTGGAATGCCACCACATGTTTTGCAATTTATAAAAAGGGGCAATTGTCATGCTACTGAGAAATATGAATCTTAAAAAAGGACTTTGTAATGGGACCAGATTAATTATGCAAGATTTAAAAGATCATTTCATACGTGCAGAAAATTATGAATGTTAGCCATAAAGGTGGACAAGTTTTTATACCAAGAATTGATTTGGCTCCAAGTGAGAGTGGTTTGCCTTTTGTCCTTCAAAGGCAATAAATAAATCCCAAGGACAATGTTCTAAGTCTGTGGGTACTTTTTTTTAAAGGAACCTGTATTTGCACATGGACAAACTTTTATGTCTGGAGGCCTCTTTTTAGAGGATCACTATTTCACATAGTACCATTTTCAAAAACTTACGGTTTGTAATGTTAGAATTGTATTTTGTGAAAAGTTATTTCATTGTATGTTATTAATGTTTCATGTTACTATAATGATGATCAGTTATTGCAAAATTGAAATGTATAATTAAATACAGAATCTTGATCCAGGTGTTGCATTTGCGGAGGTGGAGGCTGTATGGCGCCTCACACGTGGTTACAAACACCCACACAAGCGGTACTTTACCAACAATACAAACCGCTGGAAATTTACGGACTTAGCAGACAAAAATACGAGACGTGGGACTTAGAAAAAAAAACATTATGACCTTGCAAAAATACGACCTTAGAGGCCGAACCGCGCACGAAGGAAAACAGTCAAAACACAATAAATACACTCACAAAATACATAAAAACCTTACCCACAGCAAGGTGGCATCCAGGACCTCTGCAAGGGAAGTTACACTTCAATTTAAGTCCAAATTCACGAGTTTAGACAGACGAAAATCCCCTAAGCGAGAGAAACAATGACCGCCAAAAAAGCTGTACGAGGTAAAGATACAGTTTTACTGAGGACGGAAAATCATACACAACAGCATAACACATACACATTCGTTTCACTGGGGGGTTTTCTGTTTGCCTTTGTCTGGATTCAATACCTTGGTGTTTTAAATACTTTAAATACAAGTTGCAGGTTACAAAGCATTATGTAATGGTTTACTATACTCATTCATACTAAGTTGAACAGTTGTTATATTACTCATGCATAACTGACTTTTTTACAAATGTTAATATTGTTACAAAGGTTTATTAGTCATTGAAATACAAGGTACATATTAAAAAGCAATATGCATTAGTTTATAATACTAATTTATACAAAATTGATCCATTGTCATCTTATTACTGCATACTGTAGCTCACAATTACAAATGTTAATGTTGTTAAAAAATAATGTTTTAACAGTTGTTGAAATACAAGTTGCATGTTAAAAAAATAAATATATTTATTATAATTTTGGTACTTCTTTATAGATAACTAAAAGTTTAAGAGTTGCAGAGATTCACATTGTGTGACAAACAGCTTTCCCAGCCTTAACATTTTATTGCCGTCATAGTTATATATATAAAACACAAAGATGCATACACACACACATACATATATATACATATACACACCTATATATATATATATATATATATATATACACACCTATATATATATCTTTTTATATATATACATATATACACACACAGATATATATACAAATATATATATATATATATATATATATATATATATATATATAAAAATAAATAAACACATTTTATATATCTGCATATATATATATATATATATATATATATATATATATATATAGGACATTTGTGTTCACACTTGAATGTCTAAAACAAGTTAAAAAAAAAATGTTTCCTGCTCAGAATTCCGAGAAATACAGTTATTACACTGCATTCTGGGAAGGTGAGTAGGGACATACAAATGTGCCCACAAATGCTTCGCTCTTCAATCCATAACCATTTTAAACATGGCTTCCTTTAAGCTTATGCCTGCTACATTACACAGCTTTTTTTGCAAAGCCAAGGTTGGATTATACACAAGCTGGGAATCTATATACACAAACACATATATACATATGCATAGTTATATAATCTATATAGATGTATATACAGTATATAAATATACTGTATACAGTTGTGCTCAAAAGTTTGTATACCCTGGCAGAAATTGTGAAATTTTGGCATTCATTTTGAAAACATGACTGATCATGCAAAAAACTGTCTTGTATTGAAGAATAGTGATCATCTGTAGCCATTTATTATCACATAGTTGTTTGGCTCCTTTTTAAATCATAATGATAACAGAAATTACCCAAATGGCCCTGATCAAAAGGTTACATACCCTTAGTTCCTAATACTGTGTATTGCCCCCTTTAGCAGTCTTTTGTAATAGATGTCTATGAGGCCCCTAATTCTTACAGGTGGTATAGCTGACCATTCGTCTTGGCAAAATGCCTCCAGATCATGCAAAGTACTTGGTCCTCTTGCATGAACCGCACGTTTGAGATCTCCCCAGAGTGGTTCGATGATATTAAGGTCAGGAGACTGTGATGGTCACTCTACAACCTTTACCTTTTTCTACTGTAAACGCTGGCCTTGTGCTTATGGTCATTTTCATGCTGGAAAGTCCAAGAGAGTCCCATGCGCAGCCTTCGTGCAGAAGAATGCAAATTGTCTGCCAGTATTTTCTGATAACATGCAGCATTCATCCTTCTTGCCATCAATTTTTACACAGCACATATGACACACTGAGCACATGCACACACACACACTCAGCACATGGCACACACTGATCACATAAACATACACACACTGAGCACACACACAGCACATGGCACACAGCACAGGCTCATTGCTGGGTTATTATTTCCCAAACACTTTCCCTGTGCCTGTCCTCTGCTTGTGGGAGGGATAGAGGCTGCACTGCTCATTGGTCACAACCTGGATGCAGCTTGCTGGGGAAGTTCTGTGAGTAACAGACTCCCCCCATAGACCACTACTAAAGCAACACAGTGCAGTGCATTGCAGTGATAGGCTGTGAGGCACACATCTTTATTATAGATTATTGGTGTGACCAGGAGGGTCCTATATAAGGCTTGTATATGTAAATAAACAAAAGCAAAAAAAAACACTTTTATGTCAATAAATAAGTAAAACTGAAAGAAAAAAAACAAAGAGCCTCATTCAATTGAGGCATTCAGGAGATCCAGGCTCGCAAATGGAGCCCGTAATTTATTTTGCTATTCAATTGGCATACGTTTGCAGGCTTCAATCGAGTTACAGGCTCCTAGTTGCGATTCATTGCGATCCATTGGGATTGTTCAAATTGCAAGTTAATGTCCCTCCAATCCTTTGATCGTTCGCGGCGGCAAGATTTGCAAGCGCTAAAATCGCAAATAGATATTCAATTGCTCCGATTTCCCTCGCTAACCACTCCGTCAAGCAAATGTCAAATATCTAACCACAAGTTACTAGTACCAAGGAGGTCTCGCAAAGGGCTTAATGAGATGTACGGAGACCTGTAAATGCATATATAAACACTCTACTGTATTTTTACTAAAAAGGAAAGTGATGTTAGGTCTTAGAATTAATAGCACACCATTCTCAAGCTCGCAAATCGGCCCCAAAAAATACTTGATTTCATGTTTAATTTCCGTGTTATATCGATTCTGGCAATCAATGTGTTAATACATATAATGGAACTCGCCTGTAATCGAATATCATATTTACGGCTTTATCAACATTGCATTTTGTCTGGATGGTGGGTCTGATGGTATCTCATAATTCAAGCCCGTATGACTTTGAAATCCAACCTCCTACGGGCTTGAACATGATCGCTAACGCAAGGCGGTAACTTGTGGTTAGAAACAGCCAATGAAATGTGGGTCCAATCGTGACTCGTGGTTCAAGCCCGTAGGACTTTAATTAAAAATGTAGGTTGTATTTCAAAGTCATATAGACCCACATTACATTTGCTGTTTCTAACCGCGAGTTACGGCCTTAGAACAGCGATGGGGGGGGGTTAATTATTTAGATGCCATATTGGCTCTTTAAGTGCTGCTCCTACTCTCAGTACTGCTTTTAAAACCATTTGTGAGTGGTGTTTATTACCCACAAATTTACGTTTAGATTCTTTCTGGAGTCATTTTAATTGGGGTAGGTGAGATGTAGTGTAATTGGTGATATTCCCCCATCTATTCATTTCTATCATTTATTTTGCAAAGAAATCAGAACGAGCTGTTGCAGCAACAGCCCTAATCCTCATATAGTGACAAACATGATATAATGAGTATTGCATAATGTATTTTCAGCCTCAAAATATATTGACCATGACTCTACTTAAAAAAAGGAATACATTATCCTACTGTTCACACCTAACAAAACTATGTTAATATATTATTCAGCGTGAATTAACATTTATTAAACCATAAAATTCCCATTAGTTCCATTCATGTTTGAATTCATACATCAAAAGAAACTTGGATTAAAGTACAAGGGACAGAAAAGAGACCACTTTATAATTGCTAGATGCTGATCGAATTTTCCTGGCCAGTAACATGAAACCTGGCACTGGGGTATCATGGCTACTGCTAACACCGGAGAATCACCAGAAACCTCTAACGTGTTTTGCTAATTGGCTGTATCAGAGGCTTGCCAATAGTCCTTAAATTGGTGTATTGTGTAAGTATTAAGCCTTTATACTCAAGTAAGTATTAACCTATAATGTAATAAATATATATATAAACCACAGAACAATTTCCAAGAATCAAATCATCATCATAACTGACATTCTTTGATATATTTGTTGAGATATATCAATACAAATGATTTTGAAACATACATAATGGAGAATTAGAGCCGGGAGGAATTAATATAACTCTGTTATAATATCTGTGTTATTATATCGTAATCAATATAACTGAAAAATATGAAAAATATTTGTAAAATACAATTGCTTTGGTATTACTATTTATATGCAGAATGGTAATAACATACAGCAATTTATATGAATTTTATTTAACTGCCTTGCAAGTAAGATGTGCCTCAGTGCTAATCAAACTTTGACATACAGTATTGGATTGTATCTGAATCTCACCTGCCTTTAGCTTAGAGGAATTCCTCTAGGTTGTGAATTCAGGGTTTCCTCAGTGCCCAGCTTAAGTAGTCAGTCCATTAACAACCAGTACACATGATATAGAAACAAGCCAATAGTCCCTTAGCCTAGGACCAGCTTAAGAAAATAACAAACAGGTCTTTCCATGTGGAGCCCAGAATTACATATACACAATGTTTTAGTGTATACAAAACAGAATATTTATTAACACATCACACTCTTATATACACCCCCAGTTCTTTTAATGTGAGGAAACCTGTCTGTCAAAATCCTGTCACTTGTGTGATAGCAGTACTATTATGTGCCTCATATGGTGAATGTGTCAGTCTACGGTAGTCTGATAAGATGCCATCCATCTTCCTGTCCCCTAGCTTTGTAAGGGTAATTTGCACCTTAATGTCATCAATCTGGCTTTCCTTTAACAGGAAAGCAGCATGGTAGGGGGTGCTTATAGGAATATCCCTCTTTTAGACATGCCGTCTCCTCAGGCCCTATGGTTGAAATATTGTTGAAGTTATAACTATTACTTATACATGTTGCTCTCTGTTATAAAATACATCCCTTCAACCAGTAAATATTATGTCACTGGCACAAAGCACATTCTAAACACACATAATTTCTGTAAACATTGCCCCTACAAACAACTTGGCACCTTCTATAGTAACTCCCAGGTCCATGGAAATATTTAGCAATATCTGTTATGGATACCAGAGTCCATAGTCCAAAAAGTTAATGGGGGGGGGGGGGGGCCTTCTGGGCATGACAACTTATTTTCCTTTATTTTAGTGTGGACTGGGAATTGATCCCGTCGGATGACTTCCCAGCTACACTTATCCCCCTTATGAGGGTGAGGGGGTTGTAAGTACCCCACACTTAACCCCATTTCTCCAATCCTAGCGAGCACATAACTTGGGGCATTGCTTTCAGGGTGCAATTGCCAACCCGCCTCCCCCTGGCCATGGCAAATGCATTCTCTCTCCCTGTGGATCAGAGGCCAAAATCTTTTCTTTGGGGACAACATGGCAACCATGTCCTAGGGGCCCTTAATGGTAGTCCACGCTAGCAGGTAGTTGCTATAATGCCTTCCTAGGGCACCCCTCTTTAATTGGAGCAGTGAAATAACCTGGCCTGCTAAATCCAAGGCTGTACCATGCCCCAGGTGCCAAAATGTTGGCCACAATTTCCTTCCCAGAGCAACCTTTTCCCACCCAGCCAGTCCGAATAGCTGTGGTGTGATATCTAAAACAGTCCCTGGGCATATGGGACCACAAGTGGGGATCCAGTTCCCCTCCCAGATCTCCTCCCTCCCCTGACAAATTTCTGAGTTCAGGGGTGTCCAATGGTTCTTTTTGCTCATTCACTCCCAAAATGTCCAGGGGGGTTCCCAGTCAAGGTGACAGTTCCCAAGGTGCCATGGATAGCCCACCCCCTAAAGGCCGGGGCCAATGCAGCCTTCTTCCCCATGTCTTAGGGAAAACACACCAGTTTGGAGCCCAATAAAATAATACCTCCAAGGAGGAAAATCATTTTGATCCAGACATCAGTATCCATTATGCTGGTCTGGACTGGAAGCTCCTGGCATAATAGATGGATTAGTGCCTCACATCCTCCTTTCTTGTCTCCCACTATCTGGGCATAGTGCTCAGCTCCATCAGGATCATTGGTCACTGGGTCCATCTGTCCTGCTATTACTGTGTGGAATTCAGTACTATTATCTGTCTCCTGTGGTGAAGGAGACTGTCAGTCTACTGTAGTCTGATCAAATGCCGTCCTTCTTCCTGGCCCCTAGCTTTGTAAGGGTAATTTGCACCTTAATGTCATCAATTTGGCCTTCTTTACCAGGAAAGCAGTACGGTAGGGGGTGCTAATAGGAATATCCCTCTTTTAGACATGCCATCTGCTCGGGCCCTATGGTTAAAATATTGTTGAAGTTATAACTATTACTTATAAATGCTGCTAACTCAGTTATGAAATACATCCCTTCAACCAGTAATATTATGCAAGTCACAAGCACAAAGCACATTCTAAACACACATAATTTCTGTAAACATTGGCCATACAAACAACTAAATATTTAGCAATATCTGTTATGAATCCATAATCCAAAAAGTTCAGGGGTGAGGGCATCTGGACATGACAATGACCTGTATCAATTTAGGAATATATGCAATTTGTCCCAGGCATCAATTATATGGGATTTAGATTTATCACATATTTAGTTGTGAGCATGCGAGTTGTTGCTAACGCTTGCAAAGCGAGGGCACTGGGCGAGGGCCTCAGTTGCTGGTATGGAGTGCCGAAGGCGCTCCATGCCAGCAACTGCGACCCTCGCAAACTTCACGTTGCAGCGCAAATAACACGACACACACATTACGACACTCGCAAACAACATACGACACGCGTTCACACACATTACGGCCTCGCAACACTCGGACGCAACTCGCGAACATTACAAAATTAAAAACACAATACATACACACAGCACATACATAAAAAGCTTACCTACAGCAACAGGGAGCATCCAGGACTTCAAAGATGCAACTTAGACCTTTATTTCACTGAAAATAAAAGAGTTTGCACAATAAAAACTTTGATAAGCGAGCGAAAAAATGGATGCCGAACAAAACGAAAACGAGGCTACACACGCAAACACCATACGAGACACGTTGCCACACATTACGACCTTGCAAACATCGGATGCAACACGCCGACATACAAACATTTCAAACACAATAAATACACACAACACACATATAAAAAAATTACGTACAGCAAGACGAACCTTCCAGCACCTCAAAAAACCAAGTTACACATTCATTTCAATAAAAATAAAACACTTTAGACACTAATGAAATCGCTAAGCGAGAGAAAAAATGGCTGACGAAAAAAACGAAAACGAGGCTACAGCACTCTCAACACGTAAAACACCACAACACACTCGCAAAACAACACACGAAACTCGAAAAACACCACAAAGCACCAACGGATAATCCGCAAAGACGCATAACACAGATAACCCGCCATTTTACGCCAATGCGGAAGTACACGACTACGCTAACGGTTTCGGCTCGCGCACGCACACTATTACACTGCACACATTCACCACGCTTACACAGCAGCTCCACACCACTAATGCTGCAGCAACATGAAAACAGATTGTCAGCTCTTCAACACATTGCTTCAAAATAGGTAAAGTATATTAATTTATTAATATATTATATATTTTAGTATTACACACCAAACAGCATTAGCTACCTTACGATTTCATCGCCGTCATTTTTTGATGGGCAATTCGCTAATCTTAAATGTTAAGCATTACTTTCTGACATTATTTAATAACTTCTGCATGTCCCATGATGACTAACTTTAGACAAGTCTTGTAAAGAGCCTTTTTTCAAGTTGGAGAGGTCTATCCAAGATTCTATACATGGCCTCTACAGTCCCTATTGCCTTAGTGAATGTAATGCATAGCGTTTGGTTTGTCTACCTAAGCACAGACATTATGGGAACTGTAGGACACACTGCATATATGTGTTTATCAGCATTGCTTTATCTATATTTTTTCTGTTTGATAAAAAAAAATGTACTGTAAGTCTTTCTATGTTCTGTAAACAACACAGTGGAATAATTTGTGACATTTACTGAAGATCAAGAAGAGTACTATTTCATGTGTCCTTAATGATATTTAATCATTCCCAGACGTACAGTAAACAGTAAACTGTAGTTAACAGAACTGTAATTAATGCAAACTAGACGGACCATCGCTGCAGCCAATCTTGATTTAGCTCAGATAATTAACTACCTAATCTCTCTATAGAGGCATTTCTTTTTCAAGCAGAGGTGATACCATATTTTTTAATTATCATGCAAAAAACATTGTCATGATTTATCATTGCTAGAATTAATCATTTAACACCACACTGGATCTAAAAGAGGCACATAACTCTGAATGAAAGATTAATGTGAAGCCAATACAAATGAACACAGCAACCAAGAATAGGTACATTAATGACTACATTATGAAGCCTGGAAAGTTCATTAAACTGAGCTATTAAAGGTTATTACTTGATCTACAATGTAAAGTTTATCACTAAATAAACACTGTTAATAATTTGTATTACAGTATATGATAAACATTAATTTGTCTCTAGTGCTGTCACTTTTCCCACATGGCCAGAATGTAAGATAGCCATGGAGAATATACATATATTGTAGTTATGACACAGGGAAGAGTTTATCATAGGAATGTTCACTTCTCTGTGTGCTAAAAAAAAAGGGCACTGTTGGGGCTTCCTAATCGGTAGTTGGCAGCTTGGAAACACAGGCCCAACCAGAATTCTGTAGAACTCGTACTGGATGTAACACACACACAATCAGTCTCAGTACTAATTCCGTTTATTGCTACGTCATTGCATATAATTTATACTTGCAAAAGAAGGCGGATATTAGAGCGATTTTCACAGTTCACGTTAGTCGTTACAAGGACAAATAATCAGGTGTTTTCTGTTTCTTAGAACAACTAGAAATGTTTTGTGTTTTAGTAAGGTCGAAAAACATCCCAAGGATAGGCACATGATATTATGGTTAGGCTATGTGTCAGCAAAATATGTTAACCCCTTCATTGGCAGAATATGTTAACCCCTTCATTTCCCCTCTTAGATCACAACGTGATCTTTATTTGGGATGTAAGCAGTGGTGTATATATATGATAGGAAGCGAACTGAGGCACTGGAAGGTGATAGACCCTCCAGGGTATCAGTACATGAGATATACCTGTGACCAGGTGGTGTTAAGTCACAGTATTTAGCTGAACATTCTTAGGAATAAAGCCTTGCAGTATGTAATAAAAGCACAAAGGAATACAAGTAATGACAGTAAACAGAATTATCATCAATATAAGAACAACATTCTTTACCTATTAAAGCACACACACCGCCTTTGGAAGCTAAAACATAATCTAAAGCCATTCTATTCTACAAAGTGACCATTCTAAATTTGCACCTGCTCCTATTTTAGTTTCTCAATTGCTTCAGCAGAGCTATTCAAGGCCTTCTGTACTACCTGTAGTTTCCCTGCGCCTACATGTGGGAAGGTTATACCTAGGGTGTCTAGGAATATTTTCCACCCGCTCTATATCCCTCATGTTCCTGATGCGGCCTTGTGAAAGTGTTGGGGTTGTGTATATATATATGGGATTACTTGACCTAAATAACAGCTGCCCACCCAATTAGGGGGCAGCCATCGATAGGCGTACCTGCCACAGATAAAGTATACATTCATGGCTGGAGAAGGCGGCATAAGGTGGAAGAGATTAGACACGGACCCATTACTGTTGCTACAACCCGTACCATTAATTGATATATTATGTAAAAGAGAAAATAAGTAGGGACATCCGGGACCACTACAGCTCCAAGGTGAACAACTCTTGTACAGGTCAGAAAGGGAGGAGGTCCTATAAAAATAAGTGTGGTATTGGAGCAAGTGAACCAACCAACAGATTTACATTTTCCTAGGTCCCTAAAACAGTTATACCCTGGGTTAGTGTGGGTTAACATAAATTATACACTCATTATATTTTGATGGGAAATACGTGCGTATGAGGTGTTGCATCCATATAGAGTTTAGTGGTGTGGCTGATTGTACATAAGTAAAGAAATTCCATTTGCGGGGTTGTGTACTGCCATTGTAATATATGTGGCTTTGAGTGAAGTTTTCGGCTGGAAGGCCAAATAGAGGCATACCCATTCCCCATGTGTAGAGACGTGTGGACATACCCAGCAACTGGAAATGTTAAAGGAGTGAGCATATCCTTGTAATGTATTACGTTCCCAGGGATGATTTTGTATAATGGTGTTATCACGTGTAGATCTCTTGTGCCTATGAGGTGAACTAGTATTGGTGTGAGTGTTATTGTGTTTACCACAAACAAACTTTAGTGGTCCCAGTTCGTCTGGGTCATAATGGCAATTAAGAAATGTCCATAAGGGCAAATAAATCAAGAGCATAATGCACATCGACAGGAGAAAGTTCTTCCATGCATTCTGTGGATGCAGGAGTAGGTTTGACATTTTTATCATCGCTGTCTTCAATCGCTTTCACGGGGACTTTGTCACCGGCTTCACCCCTCTTTGGACACAGCTTCAGACGTGATGCGTGGATCCAGATTTCCTGTGAGTCAGTGAGGACAGCAGTCCTGGTTACTGCTTAAGATCCGAATGGGAAGCCTCCCTTCTTTGCTCTGTTCAGTTGTCGGACACAGACGAGGTCACCTGGCTGGAACTGATGTGTTGGTTCCTGTGAGGGTAAAGGAAAACGAGAAGACACATCACCATAGATGCCATTCAATTTATCAATCAATTGTTGCACATATTGTTCTCTTATAAGATCAAGATCACCAGACATAATTACAAGTGGGCCTTTTAGTTGGAAATGGTCTTCCCATAAGAATCTCAAAAAGGGGACAATTTAGTAGACTTATTAGGAGTCATCTTAATTTCTGCTAGAATGGCAGATAAGCATTTCTGCCAGTTCACCCATGTACCTGCAGGGGCCTTTGTAAGTTTCTCCTTAATAATGCGGTTCATTCTTTCCACTATGCCTGAACTCTGAGGATGGTAAGGGATATGGAATTTCCAGGTTATCTGTAGCCATTGTACCAGTTCCTTAATTACCGCACTAATAAAGGCTGGTCCATTATCAGAATTAATTTGCAATGGGCATCCATATCTCAGTATTACCTCGGTAGTTAATATTTTAGCTACCGTCTTAGCATCCTCTCTTTGTGTTACAAAGGCCTCAGGCCACCGTGAGAACTGGTCTACTATCACCAACAGGTACAATTGCTTTGATCCTGTCTGGGATATGAGTAAAATCAAGCTGTGGGTGGAGGCAAATGATCATGTAATGCTTTGTTAGGTACTGTAGAGTTATTCTGTAGACACTGTATATATCTTTGTATGTATGTCTGGCAGTGTGCTTTTAAGATTCTGATGCAAAATGACACTTGCAACTGTTGCTACCCGGTCAGCTAAAGCATTACCTCTAGATATAAAATCATTGCAATTCTTTGTACTTGCTATGTGTTATCAGTTTTACTAGTTTCGTTTCCAGTGTGTACTACTGGATGCAGCAGGGGGGGTTTTGGGTTGCAGCTGCAGCTTGTTTTCTCTCTGTCCCTGCTCTTGAGCGGGGGAAAGGGGGGGGGAATGCTTTCTGTACGGCCACATCACACTGAACCAAATGTTTTTGGAGACACGCCAGCATCCCCTGGACCGGAGTAGGAACTACTTTGGAAAAGAATGCAACGGGACACATACTACCTCCGTGATCTTGGGCACAGACCGCGGCCATGGTTTTACAGTTGTCCCTGGCATACAAATAAAATGGTTTACAATAATCAGGTAGTCCTAAAGCGGGGGCCTGCATAATGCTAACTTTTAAGGTCACATAAGCTTCAATCATGCCTGGAGTCCACTGAATATGTTCTGGGCTGTCCCCCTTAGCAGCCGTACGTAAAATGGAGTCATAGTGAGCATTCAGGGATCCATTGTCTGCAATAATTAATCATAAACATGTGTTGCCCCCATTTGTATATTGTTTTTAGTTACCTTGTGACCTTCAGCTGCTAGGTGCTGTAGCAGACTGAGTGAATCCTGTCTTTTTGGCTTCCCCGTTAGGAGTACATACCAAACAGTAGGTCCTTGTGACGTACTGAATGGGGACAGAACCATGACACGGGTCCATGACCGCAAGGTATTGTTGGAGCACCAGTGAGTAAGCAGCTGGTGAATCCACGTAGCCTTAGGGGAAGACGGGCCCATATTATTTGGCACCCATCAAAAAGTGAAAACCATAAGTAGTTGTGTCTCAAGGTCCAATGGGACCAAAAATAATGCGTTTGATAAATCAATAATAATAAATATAGTGGCGTCATGGGAAATGGCCGTAATGAGAGCAGTGATATCAGGGACAATCGGGGCAATTGGGATGACTAAGTAATTAATTGCCCTTAAATCCTGGACAAATCTAAAGTCATTGTCACGTAATGGAAGGGACGTTAGCCCAATTCCATCCTGACTCTGTATCAGAGTCTAAAAGTCTGTATACGAAGTCTGATGTCAGTCTGAGTCATGGTGTCCTTGACACATTCACTTCAGATACATCATATATGTAGAAGGATTAATTCGGGGGTTAAGGGCTGCCTGTTTTCTCTTTCCGTATTTACTATTTGCAATCTATTCAAAAACAAACTCCATTTTGGATCAAATTCACATACAAAATCTCTCTTCCAAATCACTTACTATAACATTCTAGGAACTATTCGCTTCAGTCCCGTACTTAACTTACAATAATTCCCAACAAACACTCCACTTCTTCCTGAGACATCTACACAAACATTTAACTACAAATACTGGAATCCACCTTAAAAAGTTCAGCAACAACATTCCATACACATCTTATCCAAACTAAATACGACCTTAAGAATTTTCTGCAAGGAGACAGAAATTCACAGCCCTTTTTTTTTTTTTTCGGGACGCGGAGATAAGTGTTAGCAAGCTTTAAAATAGAATAAACACACTGTCTTACACTTACAAACAAGATAGACCATAAATCCTCCACTGTTACATATTTCTGGAAAAAGATTTCCTTTTTTTACATATATGCCGGCTTTAGAAATATATTTCAGTGGTGGACACAGCCTTAAAGACACAGACAAAAATTCTCTAACCTGCATTTCTCAATTGTATTGCAAAGAAAAGAAAGTACAGCTAACACTCACAAATTTATTTGCAGCAAAACACAAGACAATCCATCTACTTTATAAACAAAAGCAATCAGAATATTATATAAATGTATGTAAAGAAAAAGTTCCTTAATATTTCTGTGTTCTTATCTCATTTGCTCTTTCACGGGACCTGATGTTACGCTGTGTATATAATTACATATGACAGCTTTGGGTATTGTTTAGACTGGGAAGTAATCATTGACAACTATCCTTCTAAAAAAACTTTAGGTGGTTGTCTCAATAGACAACGTAACCTTATTTGCTATCACAGTTTTTTAATCCGAGAACAGGATTCGTCTGTACTGAGCTGAAATAGCTCGGACAGTACCGAAAGATATTCTCGAGTTAACGGGTTGCCCCTAGACACAGAGATGGTGCGTCTTACAGTGTCCAGAGCTATACTTCCTGATTTTTACACAGAATAATAAAACATTTCTTATCTTAAACAGCACAGCAATACAGCAAAATTAATGAGCAAGCAAAAGCGGATTTTGGGCACTGTAAACCAAGCCGTCAAGTATATATTTATATCAATTTTATCCTTTCTATTCCCACCTTAGGAATAATATATATATATATATCCTTGATATATATATGGCCTTCCAGAGGCCTAATTTTACACTCTCTTCCTTAGAGAGTCTCCCTACCTTTTAGGGATTATACCTACAGTCTACCAAAGACTTAATTCTTAATTCTTAATTCTTAATTCTCCCTACCACAGGGATTGTATGTCCAACCTATTTACTTGTATACAGTTTACAAAGGACGACGAGAGTGGGAGCAAAGGAAGGTGCAAATAGACACAATTCACTCTACTCACCCACTCCGTCGTACTTCGATCTCTGTATCCCACTCTTCTGACACCAGGCACAAAGGCAGCACTCAAAGAATGATTACGAGTTCCTCTATCTTCATGCTCACAGTTATTTTTCTTTTTACCAAGAGGGGCAAACAACTATTCTCCTCTATAAACGAGTTGAAGAGTGTAATCCTTATAGTCCTGAGCAGCAGAAAAGTTGCAAAGTCTATGCCTTCATAAATGTTAACAATTCAACAAAGTGCATGGTATATCTGGTGCAGGCATAAAGAGAAAGAAATGGAGATAACATAATGATTGTGAAGTACACATCATAATGGACCAGCATAAATCCTAAAAGCATTTATGAAAGTAGCATTGATTAAAGGGAATCAGAGTGCTGTATATGGAGTGATGAGTAGTCATCCATATTCAAAGTTGGCTTCTGGTTGTTTTCAGCAAAGTACATGTGTAACAACTCAAACTTTTCTTATTCATTTGAATCGATAATACAAATCCAAGAATCGATATTCCTCTCTGGTTAAAATTTTTCAAAAGACTTAAGCGCATTTTAGCGTTATCTAAACATAGAGGTAGCCAGCAGAATGGATGAGTACAGGTACTTTTGCAATAAAAAATAATAAGTGATATAAAGATGATACCGTTAGTACATTTAGTGGCTAAATGATGAGGAAAATAAAGTGAGTTATTGTTTATAGCTTATTCAAACATAAAAATGCTAATTCATATAAACATTAGACATTATAGTAAGGTTATTCATTTGACATTTTGTGCTTTAATACTATATATAAATACATTAATAGTTATTTCCGCTGGAGGAATAAAACCCCACTCCTACCCAATCACTTAAAAATAATTATTTTTGAGGACTTTAAACATTTTTCATTATACACTGCTCATGACAACAGGTGAGTTATTGTGTCTCTTAAACACGTTGTTTTAAACCAATAATATCTTTACACGATTAAGTCCATATGTAACATATTTTGAAATAAGGCTAGTTGAATGTTCAGTTGATATGTATTCTAACTCTGCAAATAAGTTATTTTGTTCAAAAAATAGGTTCCCAATACTTACAACAGCTGAAGACATTATGGCAGCTCCTCCACATCAATCCATGCTAGGTTTTGGTTTTAAATTAATCATTTCCAGATTGGTGTTGGTGAGGAATAATAAACTGTGAGATACTGCTTTTAATATTCATTCAATTTACCTGTTGTAAACTGTAGGGAAATCATAGTTCTTTCAATGCATAATACAAAGGTTTGGGGTAAAAGACTCCAATTCATGTAAGTGTGTAGGAATACTGTAATTTTACATGAAGATACATAATTAAATATTATATATAACTAGCGACTTGCACATCAAAAATGACGGGGCAATAACATTTTAAGCCATGGCAATGCTGTTTGCGACACAATGTAAAGCTTTTGCTACTCAGAGGACCTTCGCTGCTCATTACGAGCCTCTCCTCTCATGTACTTTTGCTGCTCTGAGCACCATTGGCGCTCATTGCGAGCCTCTCCTATCGTGTACTTTTGCTCCTCTGAGCACCTTGGTCGCGATATAAATAACTGCAGTGTAAAAATTAAACATTTTTTAGTGTAGTGTAAAGTACACATTTTTATTTTCCATTAAATTCTTATAAAATTAATGTACGTTAATAATTAATTCTGAATGAATAAATGTATTAGGAAGTGCAAAGCATTAATGTATTCATAAAGTAACGGCAGTGTAAAATATGCTATTTAACGTATCTTTATTTTTAAATGTATTTTTTTTCTAATAATTAATTAATTAATTACTTAATAAATTAATATAATTTACCTATTTCTAATTAATATATCCAGCAATCAATATCCTGAAGAGCTAACAATCTCTTTTGATTTCCTGCAGCATACAATGTACAGTTGGACTGTTGCTGCCCTGATGAGAAAGTGTCAGCAATGTGCCAATTGTGCAGTATAAATAGGCTGCGTGCGCAAGGCCAAACCGTTGGTTTAGTGGGGTAAAGCGCCATTTTAGATTTGTAATGTTATTAGTTGAAAGTTAGTGTTGTAAAATTGTTCGGCGATTGTCTATGTGTTACGTGGCTCGCGAACATTTTCGGTCGTTTCTAATAGTGTATTTTGTACCTTGTACGTTCCTGGGTATGTGTTAAGTGGCTGACAGATTGTTTTGCGGTTCGACGATGTGTAGCCTGGTTTACATTTTCGACCGGCATTTTTTTCTCGCTTAGCGGATTTTCGAGTGCCGAAACTCGCCAAATTTGGCTTAAATTTGCGTGCAACCTCACTCTCCAACGTCCTGGCTGTCCCCCAATGCTGTGTTTGAGTTTTTTTTTTTGTATTTTTTGTGTTTTTTGATTTGCACGGTTCGGCCGTTAACGTCATATTTTTCCAACCTTGTATTTTTTTTTTCTAAGTTCCGGTCCTCACAGTCCTGCGTTTCTCAGCTGCTTGCAGCCTAAGGCAATCCCACGTTTCCTAACTGTTTGGAGGCTAATGCCTCAATGGGTCGCCTCGCTTTGTGAGGCTTGCAGGAGCGCCTTCGGCGCTCATTTCATCTAAGTCCTGAGTCTTTCAATGCTTCAACTGCTCGCCTCGCTATGCGAGGCTCACAGACAATTAGCACCTTCGGCGCTCATTGCCTAAGTGCTGCGAGTTTTAATGCCTCATCGCCTAAGTCATGCGCAACAACGCAAAGCACGACGACGTCTCGTAGTTTGACAATTATAATGATTGTAAATTTGCCTAGAATTCTTGTGGATGGCGACCATTATTCTAAAGAGTCTTCAATTCATATCATTTTTTTTATAGGCTTCCATTTTAAAAATATAAACCAGTATTAATTATGCAGAGCCAAACTTGAATTGAATACAGCCATAACCTGGGATGTGATCTCCTGAGCAGATTAGGAGCAGACTATATAGAAGGCTGCTTGGTTCTCTAATGGAGAAAGATGTCCTGCGTCAATGTAATAAACTTTTTCTGAGGTGAAAAGGCATAGCGCTCTGTGCTGCTGAGGAGGCCTTTTTGTGGACCTGAGTGTTTGCTGTGCTGGAGGTTTGGAGTTGCACCACATGTGTTGCACCACGTGACAAACACAGTTGGCGTCGGCGCTCCAGTGGGAGAGGAGGGAACGCTGGAAGAAGCTGATGTAAATGAGAGGACGATGGAAACAAGCCTGTTTGCAAGAAATGACATTCCGGACTGGGTAAGAAGTTATTGCATTCACAGAGGTGAGCCCTAACAGGGGAAATACATCAGCAGTCAGCTCAGGGAGCAATTGGAATACTGCACAAAGTTTGTTCTAGGACTGAAACAGAGTGTAGTGCCAAAGGAAGGTTAAGGGAGGAAGACAGGGTAATTTGGATTTTTATACCTGCATAACACACAAGTTAAAGGGTGAAGACCTGGTGAAAGTAACGAGGGTTAGTAAGTCCCTGATTCTGTGTATATACCTACATACCCTGAAGGAATGGTTCCCCTCCCCTGGTCACATACTGATACAACAAACTCAGAATTTGAGTCCCTTATACTCTGTGGAAGCCTTGAAAAGTAACAGGTTCCTAAATGCTGTATATAACGAAAATCCTGTGATAGCCTCAGACTGTTCAGCTCCACACCAGCACGTTTTTTACTATTGTTGTTTTGGGGGAAGGAATTTTCAACCTATTTGGACTTTCATACCTGCATAACACACAAGTTGAAGGGTGAAGACCTGGTGGAAGTAACCTGGGTTAGTAAGTCCCTGATTCTGTATATACAGTGGATATAAAAAGTCTACACACCCCTGCTAAAATTTCAGATTTCTGTGCTGTAAAAAAATTAGACAAAGATAAAGCATTTCAGAACTTTTTCCACCTAATGTGACCTATAAACTGTACAACTCAATTGAAAAACAAACTGAAATCTTTTAGGTAGAGGGAAATAAAATAATATGGTTGCATGCCCTTAAACTAATACTTTGTTGAAGCACCTTTTGATTTTATTACAGCACTCAGTCTTTTTGGGTATGAGTCTATCAGCATGGCACATTTTGACTTGGCAAGATTTGCCCACTCTTCTTTGCAAAAACACTCCAAATCTGTCAGATTGCGAGGGCATCTCCTGTGCACAGCCCTCTTCAGATCACCCCACAGATTTTCAATCGGATTCAGGTCTGGGCTCTGGCTGGGCCATTCCAAAACTTTAATCTTCTTCTGGTGAAGCCATTCCTTTGTTGATTTGGATGTATGCTTTGGGTCGTTGTCATGCTGAAAGATGAAGTTCCTCTTCATGTTCAGCTTTCTAGCAGAAGCCTGAAGGTTTTGTGCCAATATTGACTGGTATTTTGAACTGTTCATAATACCCTCTATCTTAACTAAGAAAAACAGCCCCAATGCATGATGCTGCCACAACCATGCTTCACTTTGAGTATAGTGTTCTTTTAGTGATGTGCAGTGTTGTTTTTGCGCCAAACATATCTTTTGGAATTATGGCCAAAAAGTTCAACCTTGGTTTCATCAGACCATAACACCTTTTCCCACATGCTTTTGGGAGACGTCAGATGTGTTTTTGCAAAATGTAGTCTGGCTTGGATGTTTTTCTTCGTAAGAAAAGGCTTTCATCTTGCCACTCTACCCCATAGCCCAGACATATAAAGAATACGGGATGCAACCACATTATTATAAAAAAATTTTCTTCCCTCCACCTAAAAGATTTCAGTTTGTTTTTCAATTGAGTTGTACAGTTTATAAAAGGTGGAAAAAGTTCTGAAATGATTTTTATTTGTCTCATTTTTTTACAGCACAGAAACCTGACATTTTAACAGGGGTGTGTAGACTTTTTATATCCAATGTACACCTAAATACCCTGAAGGAATGGTGCCCCTCCCCTGGTGACATACTGATACATAAAGCTCTGATTTTTAGTCCCTTATACTCTGACTGCTCAGCTCCACGCCAGAACATTTTTTTACTATTGTTTTTTTGGAGGAAGGAATTTATAACCTATACTTAAGGTTGCTTGAAAATAGCAACTATAAATTGCACTTAGTCGATCTGTCCTCAAAAGAGACAAATTAAGTACTTGGAAGATACATCTGCTCTACCCCCTTCTCTGTGAGAGTGTAAGCTTTGACAAGCATAGTATAGTTATAACACTATGAATAAAAATAATAGTGGCACAAAGATCAAAATAAGAGATAAAAAGAAGGGAGGGTCCACACAATCCTTGGATGTTGTAGCTTTTTTTTCTCCCAAAGATAAGAGCAAAAAAAGATCTCCCAATCCAGATATTCAGGGGATCCAGATGGGTCAGCACCATTTCAAATGCATCCTCTTTGCAGATGATTTTTTAGGCTTACTCACGAAACCTGCCACCTCTATCCCGGCGCTATTATGCACTCTCAGTCACTTTGGAAACCTCTCGGGACTCAAAATAAATGTGACCAAATCGGAAGCATTAGGTATTGCACTTTCTCAACCAGAGATCCAATATATTAAACAAAACTTTGATTTCTCCTGGCCTACTTCACATATTCAGTATTTAGGGGTGTCAATCACCAGTAAACTAGCAGACGTATATAAAACTAATTATTTACCCTTGTACAAGGAGCTAGTATTAGATTTACAGAGATGGACGAAAGGTAGAATTTTATGGTTAGGCAGGATAAATGCGGTTAAAATGAATATTCTCCCCCGGCTTTAATACCTGTCCCGCACACTTCCGATCCCAATTGTTTAGAGGGACCTTGAGAGGTTTCAAAACCAAATTTTTAAGTTCATATGGAACTACTAATCCACAAGGATTCCCAAAGCTACCATGTACAAAAATAAAACCAAAGGGGGGCTTTCTTGTCCCAACTTTAAATTGTATTATAAAGTGGTTCTGCTTTCATTTATCCCTCTAGCACACTCCTCTCAACACCACCCCCTGTGGGTTTTCATGGAAAACTTGCAAATGCTCCCATACTCATGGGACACCATTATATGGCTTCACAGGCCAAGTAATATCCTTGGGAAAGTGAAGAATCCAATGATCAAGCACTCACTGGGGTTATGGTCATGGACGACCCGCAAGTATCATTTGGCCCCTCATTTAGCCAGTACATCCCCTATAATACCTAACCCGGTTTTAAATATTCACCTAACCCCAACATCTAAACATTGGTGGAACTCCAGGAAGTTACTGACTTTTGGGGCCTGGTATCATTAGGGGGCGGTGGTTACCTTCGCGTATATGAGAGATAAATATAACTTATACTTATTAGAGCACTACACCTACTGCAGATTACGACATTTTGTATGTTCCAGTATAAGTTCTTTAGGAGCCCCGGAAACCAATTGGTTAGTTAGATTGTGCAGGGATCTTCCACTGTCAAGCAATATTGTAAGCTTATTACATAATACTTGAGCCTGCATGCAGTCAAGAAAAGTTGAACTTTATTTTGATTAATGAGCGAATAACCCATCTCTTGGAGGCCTCAGTGACTAAGTTTAGGGATATTTGGGCTCCATGGTTAATGGATCCCGATAGTATTTCTTTAGAGTCCAGTACAAGCTTTTAAGTAATGGAGGAGGCTTGGCGGAGCGGGTGGCCCCGGCGGAGGTGTACTGAGGTAAGAAAAACTTGATATTATCTTTATAACGTGGTTAATCTGTGTAAAAGAAAAAATGAAAAAAATGAAAGGAACTTCTTTATGATTTCCCCCTCCCCCCTTCCCCCTTTGTTTTTCTTTATCCTTTTTTTTTTTTTTTTGGTATTAATAGTATAAGTTTGAGACAATACAATGTGTTAAATAATAAATAAACAAAACAAAAAAAATAGGCTTTGGCAAATGGCTCTCCGGGAGGGTACTATGAAGCTAATAATCTAACAAGTTGATACTCAAAGACTATGAGCCCGATTTGTGGAAAAAGGGTACAAGATGAAGTTATATATGTGAAAGATGTACTGACCGGATATGAATGTTTACTTTTTGAAATGTGATTTACTATTGCCTAATAAAAACTACTTGTTAAATAAAAAAAGAAAAAAAAATATTCAGGGCTGAATACTAGGTTTAAGAGGCAAACTACATTAGATTATGTTAAGAAACATAGGGTAGACATAGTTTGTCTACAAGAGACTAACTGGCAATCTGGAAAAGTTCCACAGGTTGATGTAAGATTTTATAATACAATTATTAAATCGACCTTTCAAAAAAAGTCAAGATGGGTCTCGATCTTCTTTGGTAAAAACTTAAGTTTGTCTGAAAGCTTCAGGGAAGTTGATAACAATGGGAGATACATCATTTGGATCGGAAAGATCCATCAAATTGACTACACAATAGTGAATTTATATGCCCCAAATGTGAGACAAAATACGTTTTTAGAAACTTTACTGAAGTGAGTAAATAATATTAAATTGGGGATATTACGTGGAGACTTTAATATGGTGCTAGATGCTATACTTTATAGGAAAGCAATTAGACCTATTAAATCAGATCTACAAGAACTATAGGCCCATCTCTTTAAAAAAAACAGACTATCGATTTTATTTCCTCATTTGATCTATTTAGACCAAACAGGATTTACTCAAAACCGACATGGTTCAGATAATTCCAGAAAATTGTTAGATTTGATATCATTTTGTAAGTATAAACAAATACCCAGTGCATGTATAACATTAGACGCTGGAAAAAGCCATTGATCGGCTGAACTGGAAACATATGTCATTGGTTTTGAGTAAATTTTGCCTACAAGATTTTGGACGTAAAGCTATAGGAGCTTTGTACACCTCTTCTTCTGCCTGTGTTTCTTGCACAGGTTTAAAAATGGAACAATTTGAAATAACTAATGGAATTTGTCAGGGATGCCCTCTTTCTCCGCTAATATTTGTATTAATGATGGAGCCCTTTGCTGAAGCTATAAGGCTAACACAAGGTATAAAAGGTATAGAAATAGGAGAATTGATCAATAATATTATGTTGTTTGCAGACAACGTTATATTGACAATAACTAACCCTGTTACCTCTTTGAAAGCGGTGTGTCAAGTGATTGAAGAATTTTGGTAGTATATCCTTTATAAAATAAACTTGGATATTATCCACAAACATTGAGAGTACAGATAAAATGCTACGTAAACAATTTTTACATATTAATTGGTTCAATTTCTATTACCTATTTGGGTATACTGTTCATAGCTGAATTCTCAGAGCTGATAAAATTAAACTTCAATAAATTATTTAATAATATTAAACATATCTTGAGTAATTGGAATAATTTATCTTTATCCTGGCTGGGCAGAATCTCAGTTATAAAGATGATGATTCTGCCAAAAATAAATGACCTTTTTAGAGCAATGCCATTGGTAATTACCAATACAATTATTAAAACATTTGAACAATTAATTAACAGATTTATATATATGGAGAAGAAACCAAGATTAAAACTGCAAACAGTTAAAAGAAGTTTTGGAAAAGGAGGAATAGGTGCCGATCATAAGAGATTATTATGCAGCTGTCTCCCTTGCCCATAATATTGAACAGACTTTAGGCTTACGCCATACATTGTAGAAAAAACTGTAGCTCAGAAATATCAAATTGAGTTTTGGTATTGTCAAGTTCAAAAGGTAAAAGGAACAGAGGAAAAATAATGCCAGTTAGTGCCAGATTTAAAAACTGGTTAAGAATAAATAAACATAATGGTTTAATAACGTTACCATCCCTGCTGACACCACTGGATTGGTGGATTAAAGAACTGGGTTATCCATTTGGTTGGAATTGGGGGGAATGGAAGATTCCCAATGTGAAAGTGTTAAAATATTCGCCAAGTTAAACCAATAATTCAGCTTACCTGTAAACAAATGATTAGAATTGGAAATGTTAAAAACATTAAATTGAAATATAAAACAAATTGGATTAGAGAGTTATCTCCCTTTGAAAAACTACTACAAAGTAAAGATGGGAAACATATAATAGCAAAGTGTCATAACATATGAAGTAAAGAGCATTTATTAGAGCAAACCAATGGTATGTTAAAATGGGGAAACTAATTTGATGAGATATTTGCAGCAGATACCTTGTTTCAGGCAATAGGATTTACAAAGAAAATGTTAAAATCCCAAGCTTATAGAGAGATATTTTTTTTAAAATGTATAAATAGGTGGCACTGGGTTCCATCTAAATTGGCTCTAATTCAGAAATCTGAAAACTTGAACAAATGTTGGAGGTGCGCCCAATTATGGTCCTATAGACACATCTGGTGAGACTGTCCTGGAATTAAAAAAATATGGTCCACAGCTTTTAAATATATATCTAGATTATGTGGTAAGGTTTTTGTTCCATCTTATGAAATTGCTTTATTTCATATCTTTCCAAGGAACTTAATATATAACCAGAAAGCATTGTTTGTTCAGATCTTCTCTGTAAATAAACTAACGATAGCTAAGCTCTGGAAATCTTGCTTTGTACCACAAATGTCAACAATACTAGAGATAGTTGAGAAAAATAGGGAGCTAGAAAAAGATATTGCAAACCTAGAAATAACACTATCGCTTAAAAACAATTGGGTCATCTGGGATACTCTAATGTCCCTTTACCACTATAATCATGCAAGGAACCTAAAAATTGCCATAATGTATGTGTTTTTATATTGTGGTTGAATGTACATTTGTGTTGTCAATTTTTTAAATTGTATTGTTATTTTATATGAAGAAAAAATAAATAAATACTTTAAAAAAAGAGTTTAATAAAGCCATATGCAAAATAGTGTACCAAAATTTGAGCTTATATTAAAATTGTTTATGGTTTCTTAATTTAAAATGTTCATCAACTAATGCAGCTTGGTTGAAATCATTAGGCCTAAAACAATTATTGTTAGCTAGACTACAGTTTGTTTTGAAACAGTTGTTTTCAATGGAAAATATGATTTTTCACTAAGGACTTGCAAAGACTTATAGTGAATAAAAATGTATCATTCCTTGCAAGTACTACAAGCAAATAATATAAATGTGATGAGAACATGTCAACCGCTGAAACTTCATCTGCATGAAATATTATAGCAAAACTATCCCAAACACCAGCAAAGAAAAGTCAGTTGCTTGAAGATGCTGAGAATGTACACTGAAACTCTAAAAAAAAGTAGATAAATTATTATATGTATATCTTTTTACATTTGTTAGTGCTAATTTTATCTAAATAAGTCAAAGAAACTTTACCCTTTCAACAGCAAGGGGTTAACAAAAAGTCAAATGGATTTGACCAGTGAGCTGCAATCTAGAATTCATAGCTTTCAGATTAGTTTGACAAATGGGAAATTGTGGTTTATACACTTGGAGTTTGTTACACAAAACACTTTGATAAATTACCTCAGTGGTTGATAGCCCAGCCTAGAGCTGAAAGCAACTGAAGCTCCTCATGTTGCATCTTCTACACACATTCAAAGTAACATTTTAATGAAGTTATTAAATATTTTAGTAATTTGCTTTAAAAAATGAACTGGGCCAGTCAGCCATAATCTTGATCAATGATGAACTACAACAATTTATTTCTAATCCCAGTTTTACCATGGACCACCCACTAGTGGTCCATAGACCATAGTTTGGGAATCTCGGATCTAAATAACTTACTACAGTCAGATTAGTTTGACACATGTGGAATTATACATAAGAAGTTTGTTATCTAGAGCACTTTGATAAATAGGCTCAGCAGTAGAGATGTCGCGGACAGTTCGCCCGCGGACTATTCACAGCGATTTTGGCTCTTTCGCGCTCGCATCGGACGGCGGACACATGCGCTTTTTGGTCCGCCCCCTATTCTTTATCATTGAGGAAACTTTGACCCTGCACCTCACAGTCAGCAGACACATTCCAGCCAATCAGCAGCATACACTCCCTTCCAGAGCCTTCCATCTGAAGGACAGCATACATTTTAGAATCATTCTGAAGCTATCATCCCTCCAGCAGTATTAGCTTATTATTTACAATATCTAACCTGGGCAATCACCCTTGGGTTACCCTAGGGCAGGCTTCAGTAAGCAACCTCTCCTTTTCTGGGATGATTTTGCCGCCGGTTGCTTCTGAAGGGTCTCCAGGGCTCCCCCACTCCGGTCCTTCCCCCAGTGTCGCTTCAACCAGTAACAAATGTTTTATATCTGTAAAGCGACCCAATGATCCCCCTTGATAGAGGTTTATCTTTACAAATTTTGGAGAACCAATTTAAGACCGGTGTCCCCTGTTTCTGGGTCAGGGAGTGTGTGAAATGCCTCAGCCTACAGTAATTGTAATGTTCTGACAGCGGTAGCTCATGCTTGTCCCTCAGTTCCTCATAGGTGAGTATCTGGCCCTTTACTAACCAGTCTCCCAGTCTATCTAGTTTCCTTGACCTCCACCAGTGTTGTGATGTTGTGCTCATGTGTTTCGGGGCCTGGGGGTGGTCAAGAATTGGGGTCATTTGGGTGGATTCAGGGAACAAACCCGTGTGTTTCTTGGCCCAGTTCCAGTATGATAGTGAGTGTCTGATTAGGGGGTTTGGCGAGTTTTTAAGGCTCTGAGGCAATTCTGATAGCCAAGCCACCTTGTCCCAGGTTAAGGGCCTTAAAGTGTGGTTCTCTAAATACCCCCAGGCCGGTTGATGCCCTATAGAATGTGCTATTGGGAGGAAAGATAACTGAGCTGCCTTGTGTTAATATTTTAAGTTTGGACACGATAGTCTCCCCTCTGACTTATGAAGGTACATAATTTTCTTTGTGATGCGTGAGGGAGAGTGGTTCCAGATAAACTGAAATATTTTCCTTTGAATATTTTCTAATTCTTTTTATTTAATCGGGATCGGGAGTGTTCGAAATATGTAGAGCAACCTAGGAAGGACATTCATTTTTATCGTATTTGATCGAATTTGATGAAATTCGTATTTTCTCCCTAGCCATGATAACCTATACTTATTCCATTTACTCAGGTCATTAATTATTGTTTTGGTTGAGTGGTTAGCTTTGTACAAGTCCTCTAGCTTAGGGGTTAGTCGGATTCCCAGGTAGTTTATGTGGTTCTTATCCCACTTAATATTAAACTTCTCTTGGAGACCCTGCTTCTCTACTGCTGTTTAGTCAATCGCTAGTGCTTCTGTCTTCTCTATGTTCAGTTTAAGGCCAGAAAACTGACCAAACTCCTCCATAGTTCGAATCAACTCTGGGACCGATTGGGTAGGGTTTGAGAGCATACACAGCAGGTCGTCTGCAAATAGACAAGTTTTGAAATGGTGATGGCCTGTGATCCCAGCATTGGCCCTAATTGTCTGAGTCAGGGGTTCTATTGCTATTGCGAATAGAAGAGGAGAAAGGGGGCACCCCTGTCTTGTTCCTCTTTCTATTTTAATTAAGGATCTCTCATCTCCCGGAATCTGTAACCTTGCCCTGGATGATTTGTATAATGAGTGTATGAGATTTATGAAATGGCCTTTAATACCAAATTTTTCAAGCGTGGCGTATAGGTAAGTCCACTCCAGGGAATCAAACGCTGTTTCAATGTCAAAGGCCATAAGACAGGCTTGAATTTTAGAGGCTTTGGTGCGGTACAGTAGGTTCATAAATTTTCTAATGTTGTCTCCCACTTGCCTGTGGGAGACAAAGCCTACTTGGTCATTATGTATTAACTTAGGCAAGAAGGATGACATTCTATCCGCTATTATTTTTGACAGGATCTTTGTATCACAGTTTAGTAATGATATTGGCCTTTAGTTTTTTGGTTCTAGGGCATCTCGACCCTCCTTAGGGAATAGAGCGATATCTGCCCTGTTCAACTCTGCTGGTGTTTGCTTGCCTTCTAGAACTCTGTTAGAGTGACCAAGTGCGGGCCTAATATGTCTATAATTTTTTTATAATATTAATTGGTGTACCTGTCTGGGCCTGGTGACTTACCAGGTTTGAGGTTCTGGACTGCTTTTCTCACTTCCTCTAGGGTCACTTTGGCATTTAAAGTCTCTAAGTCATTTTCTTCTATTAAGGGGAGATCACAGGAATGAAGAAATCCCCTCATTTTGTGTAGATCTATGTGTTTTGTTGCCGTATAAAGGGTATTGTAAAATGTTGTGGTTCGTTGTTTTTTCTCCCTTCGAGGTCTTAATTTGAAGTATCCTATTTTGTGTTGTTTTGGTTTGTAGTTTCCTGGCTGGTAACTGGCCAGGTTTATTGGCTTTATTGAATCCGATAGGAATAAATAGTACAACTGAACACACCACTCCTATCTGGTGGCACCTTAGATTGCACGCGCAGTGCCCCAAATTTGAAGTGGGAGGACCGACCAAGCATCTTTTCCATCTCCTGCTTCCAAAAATCATTGCCATATACACGTCCCCTGATAGGTGACGTAACAGGTATCAAACTTATAGGAATAAATAGTACAACTTAATACACCACTCCTATCTGGTGGCACATTACATTGCATGTGCAGTGCCCCAAATTCGAAGTAGGAGGTCCGACCAAGCATCTTTTTCCATCCCCCTGTTCCAAAAATCAATGCCATATACACGTCCCCTAATAGTGGACGTAACAGGGATTAAACCGATAGGAATAGTACTACTTAACAGTACACACCTTATAATAACGCAGACAGAGGCAACGCAGACAGAGGAGTCTGAAGAAGAGGAGTCAGAGGAGGAAGGTGGCTTTGAGGAGGTGGAAGACCAAACACAGCAGGCGTCCCAGGGGGCTTGTTGTCACCTTTCGGGGACCCTTGCTGGCTGGGTGCAGGAAGAGACCTTCAATGACATCAGTGAGGACAAGGAACGGGACATGGCTAGCTTGGTATCCAACCTTGTGCAAATGGGGAGTTTGCGGTTGTGCAAAGGGACTGTTTGCGGTTGTTTGCGGTGCATTAAACGGGGAGATTGGTCTGTTACTGTGAAGCGGGTGTAACCCTTGCACTACCTGATCGATACAACATCATACCTGATGTTTTAAAGCATGTTATTCCAAACAATTTAGGAATGTTAGGTGATTTATGCCCTTTCTGGCTTAAAACCAGACTCTGCATCAACTATGTAATTTTCCGTGGGAGTTTTGACATGGATCCCCCTCCGGCATGCCACAGTCCAGGTGTTAGTCCCCTTGAAACAACTTTCCCATCACTATTGTGGCCAGAAAGAGTCCCTGTGGGTTTTGAAATTTGCCTGCCCATTGAAGTCCATGGCAGTTTGCCCGGTTCGCCCGTTCGTGAACATTTGATGAAATTCGCATCCGCGCCTCAGCAGTTGTTTGTTCAGCCTATCAATTATAATAGTTGTGGTAATTCCGAATTGTCTGTCACACCATGTTAAAAGTTATGGGCTTGCGCATTTCAATGAGCACCAAAGATGCTCACTGCGGGTCGCGCGATGAGCGCCATAGACGCTCATTGCAAAGCCTATAAAGAGACACAGGGGTGAGAGAAAAGAGCCACATGGGAAGGGAAATAAGGGGGGGGGGACAGAGCAGGGAGAGGGGGAAAGAGAGAGAGGCAAACAGAAACATGGAAGGGAGAGGGGGGAAACAGACACAGGGGTCAGAGAGTGGGCAGAGGCTCGCAATGAGCGCCAAAGGCGCTCATTGCGTACCTCGCTATGAGCACCTAAGACGGGTTGGATGATGTCTGCAATAATCGCTCATTGCAGGGCTTGTGATGAGCGCCGAAGGCCCGTAAAGTAGAGGGGAGGAGAGGCTCGTAATGTGCACTGAAGATGCTGAGTGCAAGGCATGAAATTGACGGGTTGGCCGAGGCCTGCAATGTCTTGATTTTCTGTAGTACTGATTTATTGGATCTTCTTGCAGTCCAAGGGACTCTAAGCTGTCTTCACCAACAACACAATTCAAAGGCATCAATATTACGGTGCTCAGCCTTCTTTATGGTCCAGCTTTCACATTCGTATGTTACCACTGGGATTACCATACTTTTTACAATGCAGACATTTATTGATAATATCTTTACTTTTTACAAGCTTGGCATAGTTTTCTCCCTAGAAGCAAATGTCCCCTACTGGCTATGTTAAGTTTATGATATTTAACATTTTAGTGGTTCTTTTAACTTGAAAAACATAAAAAAATGTGATTCTAAATATAAACATATGTGATAAACTTCCAATTCAAATTACTTCCAGTGAGATTTCAGTTTAAATAATTTTAACGATACCAAATATATGGGAGCATATATGTTTCTCTTATGAGGAAGGCAGCAATATTAAAACGTCTGAATGTTCCAATTTTTCTTACTCAACTACAATAAAATGCAAATAATTAGTGTGATGATTGAAGTGATATTTAAAAACAAGTGTAAAATGTTTCCTGCTTCCTCACTTCAAACCGGGCCAGACATTCAGGTGGCACCGCAGGTAGGATACTTATTAACCACATCAATGCACAAAGAACCATATAAAATAAAGCTGATGCTTTGTACCAGGAGATTGATAGATTGGCATTTCATCAGCACACCATGCAAAACAGCTGCAAATCTTTATACAGAGTCAAGATCTTTTATGGGGCGTTTATTCTGAAAATATAGTTATCTCCTACATTTTTATGGAAAGAAAATATTCTCATAAAACATCTAACTCTGGAACAGTCAACGTGCTTTTCAGCTAAGTGATGTTTGGAGCAAAGACATCATAAAAATGCAAACCTCTAATGACTTCTATAAACTTTAGGGTGATATGGATGCTTTACAAAGAGCTACAAAAGCAATGGAATGTATTCTCATAGACAGTACAGCGAATCTCTACAATATTCTATTTTATTTAACACCAATAGAATTTTTGATGCTTACAGTACATTTTATTATTATTACAATTATTTGTAATGCACCAACATATTCCATATCGCTATACATGCGTTGTAATCAAGGCAAAACAATATTAACACATTACAAAAAATGCAGTTGTGTCTTGTATAAGATAGTGACAGATTTTGGGAATGTTTTTTAAATTGATTTTGTTAGTGACTGTATGTGAGGAATGAAAGAGAGGGCAGGGTCCAGTAGAACCCCAAGACAAGGGGCTTGGGAGGTGGGAGTGATGATGGCATTGTTGACAGTGAGAGAGATATGAGGAATTGACACTGTAATAGATGGTGGGAAGATTAGAAGTTCAGTCTTAGACATGTGGAGTTTGAGATGGTGAGTCTAGGAGGATATGCTTGAGAGGCTGTAGGAAACAAGTGCTAAAAGAAAGGGGGATAGATCTGGTGCTGGGAGGTAGATTTGAGTGTCATCTGCATAGAGTTGATACTGAAATCCAAAGCTTTTATTAGGGTACCAATTGAGGATGTATAGATGGAGAATAGCAGGGTGCCTAGGCAGTGGCGGCTGGTGAACTTTCAAGTTGGAAGGGCGCCAGGATGAAACACAGCCCCTTCCCCTTTTCAAACCACACCCATTTTTATAACTCCTTCCCTGATGTCATAATGACCTTTATAAGCCCCGCCCAATGACCTTATACTTGTAACGCCTATTGAAATACATGATCAGCAATGCAGCAATGTCAAGAAGTAAAGTAACAATGTGTTAAATTCATTGATATACAATATAGATTGAAAAAACTCATGTCACAAGACTACAGCAATATCATAATTGCACCTATACGCACTAACAGAAAAATCAAAGCAGTGACACTTACCATTAGCCGGCTATTCTTCTCAGGGTATTCACGCTCAGTAAGTTGACCAACGAGTACAAACAAATCTGCTGCCACAGAGGGTTTGCACCTGGGGTTGAAAGAAAACAAGGAAATCAATCAGACCATTCAAGAACAAAACCATACCTTAAAAACCTTAAAAGACCAAGTGGAACCATATAGGCCCCAAACATACCTTAGAAGACCAAGTGTGACCATATAGGCCCCAACCGCACCTTAAAAACATTAAATAACCAAGTGTGACCATATAGGCCCCAACCGCACCTTAAAAACATTAAAAGTCCAAATGTGACCAAGTAGGCCCCAACCGCACCTTAAAAACATTAAAAGACCAAGTGTGACCATATAGGCCCCAACCGCACCATAAAAACCTTAAAAGACCAAGTGTTACCATATAGGCCCCAACCGCACCTTAAAAACCTTAAAAGACCAAGGGCCTCATTCTATTATCGGCCGTAGGCGCTGCGGGGCCGCAAGGACCGGCCGCAAGCTATTCTGCTATTCTATTCCCCTCTGGCCGGGGATTCCGGCAGGCTTGCGGCCGGCGCCTTGCTATCTCTTGCGGCCGCACGCGCCGGAGGAAAGCCTTTGATCTAAAACAGCCGCAAGAGTTTCGGCCCGGTTGCTATTCTATTGCTCCGGGAACCCTCTCTGCAAGGCTAAAAGCGAGCCGCAGCTTACTTGCAGCAAACAGGTCCCGCTAGCACCAAATAAGCACATAAAATAGTCCAAATAAAGCCATCCTGCACTTTGAGGAGACTATAAAGTGATTGTAGGTGTTATAAAAAATAGCACAACATTCCCCTATACTCAAATCCGTCAAAAAATTTTTTTATTATATATGTCAAATATACATGTAAAAAGTCCAGAGGGCTTGGAGCACCTCAGACCTGGCCACGCTGCGGCCGGAAAATAAACAGTTAATGTAAACTCGGATTTGGGCTGATGTGCAAGCTTGAGAGGGGGTTACTATTAATCCTCATGTCCCCCAATATGATCCCTAGCATTTACAGAGCTGTACAGTGCCGTCTTGAATTTATTTTTGACTTTAAAGATTTCTGAGCTTACGGCCGGTTGCAAGATATTGCGAGGTAACAGAACCCCCGCAAGGAATCGCAGCCTTACGGCCAATTTACGGCAGATAATAGAATGAGGCCCCAAGTGTGACCATATAGGCCACAACCGCACCTTAAAAACCTTAAAAGACCAAGTATGACCATATAGGCCCCAACCGCACCTTAAAAACATTAAAAGACCAAGTGTGGGAGACTTCCGGGTGTCTGACTGTGACACGGACGTGCACAGAGGGAGCTCCTGCCGTGGAGACAGTATTTGGGCAGATAAAGCGCCCTAAACAAGAAAAAAACAAAAGAACTTACAAGCAGCCCAGGTGGGGAAAGAGGAGGGGGTGATCCGGGTCCCCTACTGGACCCCCCGGCGGTATACCCGGAGCTCCGGAGCCCTGACAAGAGGGGAGGGAGAGACTCCCTTGCGCCAGTGCAGGCAGTGGTGTACTTCCCCAGGGAGCCCAGAGCCTTGGAGGGCGACGGGGTGAGTTGTGGGCACCGGGGGCAACAGCCTCTGTGCTGCTGAGGCCGCCGACCCGGCACAGAGAAGGAGGAGAGAGGCGGCAGGGCCCACGAGCGCGCGGCCGCCATCTTGGAGGTGGCGAGGGGGGGCCGAGCTTGGAGGCCATCTTGGAGGTGGCACACAGCCTAATTAAGAGGCCCAGCGCTCTGGAAATACCCCGGGGCCCCTCAGGAGACATCGGTGGCGGGGTAAGCCTGAAAGAGCCCTGGCCAGCAGCTACAGAGCAAGCTAGAGAGGCAGCAGAAGAGAGCCAGCCAGTGATAGGGAGGCCGCCATCTTGGCTCAGCCATGCGGCCTGTGTGCTGAATCAGACCTACCACATCCCAGGGCTACCATACCATATGAGGTGGTAAAGAAGACCAAAAGGTACCCGGACGGCGGCTGGTCTGACTGCATCCCCAAGGGACTCAGTGAGTACAGAAGGGCTGGGGAAGAAAGGGGCTGGAGCGGCCATTTTCCCTCCTCCTCCTCCATTAGTGCAGGCACATAAGCACATGAATCCATGTGACCTGTGGACACAATATACAAAAACAACACCCCTATACCCAGCGCCAACAGCATACAGAATATATATTTATGTGAGCCTTGGCTTATCTCACAGTCTCCCTTTCATCAGCAACAAGTTTATAACTTTTACACAAAATTAGTGCATCAGCTACAAGCTGCTGGAACCTTATGCTGAAAGAACTTTGGCCTATAAAGAGCTACCTACAATCTCTGCACAGCACCCGGTTTTTGTCATAGCCTGATTAGGAAAGTGGGGGTGTGGGAGACCTACACTCCGCACGGCGGGAGTACCTGCCCAGCGGAATATACAGCAAACTGACTATACTACTACCTGCGGGTCATTGTTGGCCGAATAGCAATTTAACCATGTCTCCCTAAGATCAAGAAGACATCCCGGGGGGGGGGGGGGGGGACACGCTAGCTCGTGGAGAATGTTGATGTTGTGAGCATATATTACCAGACCAAGCTGGGTGAGAAGATATAATCCAGGGGCCCTGATAGACGATCCAGCCCATTCCTTCTCCCAGACCGAGTCTTTCAAGCACAGCCGGGTTCTTGGGGGTGCAAGCATGAAGATGGGGAAAAATAAGAAGGGCGCGCAGGCAAAACGCATTATAACGGACCACTTTGGACATTCAGGAGCAAGCTCTAGCCCGCCCCATGCTTCTCACTCGGAACCGTCCGAAAACTCTGACTCTGAGGGGCAGCCAGTGGCCCTACCACAACAACACATGCATCTCTCGCCCGAATCATTGGCAATGATTGAGGAAATGTTTTTGGCCCACCTCACAAAAACAGTAGACTCTCTTAAAAAGGACATTGGTGACCTAGGGCAGAGAACCCACCTACTCGAAGAATCCACAGACCACATCGTGGAAGCGCAAGAGAGAGACAGGGCTGAGATCGGTCAGAACTCAACACGCATTTCTATCCTCGAAGAAAAATTTGAGGACCTGGAAAATCGCTCCAGACGTCATAACCTGAGAATTAGGGGTGTACCTAGAGCAGTCCAGGACCTGATGCAGTACTTGAAAGCAACCATCAGCAGCATCTTACCTGACGTCCCAGAATCGATCTGGGAGATGGAAAGGGCCCACAGAGCACTAGGAGCCTCAAAGAACCAGAACTTGCCAAAGGATGTGATAATTAGATTTCTGAGGCAAAAATCAAGGGACCTCATATTATCGGCCTCAAGGAAGATGGCAGTCATTAAGGGCCCGGACAACTCGGAACTCCAAATCTACTCGGATTTGTCTCCCATCACTTTGGCCAGACGGAGAGAGATGAAGCCAGCACTGGAGGTTCTGATCAGACATAAAATACAATATAGATGGAGCTTCCCATTTGCCTTGTTGTTCCAACATAATGGTTCCTCTTATTCAGCCAGCTCACGGGAGGAGTGCCAAGAGCTTCTCAAACGCCTCCACTTGTTGCCCGTAGAGGAATCGAGCGAGGCTCAAGCTAATATGCCGATGCCACTTCCTACCAAGCAATGGCGGGAAGTAATCCGCGTTAAACAGGCAAAGGAGCCCTCTTCAAGGGGAGACATTCTCTCTCTGCGCCCTTCACAGGGCGGACCATCCTGGCAGAGCCCCTCCGCTTCGGCAGACCCTACTTGAGACTGTTTCTTGGGAGTCCTGGAACGTTTTTTTGCACTTGTATCTTCCTCTGGACGGCTGCTGACAGTTAACTGTTTACTCTGTTTGTTTTAGAATGTTGAGGTTTAAGGAAGCTGAACAGCCTATATTCCATAGCCCTAATCGGTGCACTAGGACTAGGTCTAGAATAAGGAATGTGCCAGGTACTGAAGGGACCTTACGAGAAAAGTACTAGGGCCCTTAGTTGTACACTTTAACCAAAATTAGTAGGCCTTTCTACCCCGGCACTACAAGTGGTCATTAGCCAGGTCAGCACCAGTCCTCATAGCGAGGCCCTATGGGTCTTATTCTCCCCCCTTCCCCGACTCATACTCCAACTGTTTCTAGTACCCCTCCCTTTGAGGGTAGTTTGGAGGTATGGTCAGCCCAACCTCCACCCCTGAATCTGCCACTGCAGTTAGGTGGCTAGGGAGGTTCTGTTTATTATGCCCATTAAGTGGTTTACTCGTTTGTTTTTTGTTTATGGCATCATATGTGAAAACTGAAAGTCTAACGTTGTTATTACTCTTCTCTCCTTCCTTTGTTCTTGTCTCACCATCTCCTGGCGGGAAATATCTCCACTCCGCTCTACCTCAACACGCTCGGGCTCACAAGCTGAGGTTGTGGGCTCCGTCTGGTCTCCCCGCCCCGCGGGGCCTGGAACCGGGGTTGGGTGAGTCAGCAGCTGATGAGCACTCCTCACTTCAACACGGTCATGGCTAGTGTAGAGTATACATTTGTGACGCATAATGTTCAAGGCTTCAATTCCCAATTCAAGAGGAGGAAGGCTTTCCTTTACTATAAAGAGATTAGGCCATCAGTGCTCTTCTTGCAAGAGACCCACTTCTCCCGTAACCATATCCCTAGCTACTTACACAAAGACTACCCGGTATTTTTCTCAGCGACACAACCTACTAGGAAAGCAGGCACCTCAATACTCATCCACCGAGAGTTCCCCTTCATTTTGGAATCAAAAAAGGTAGATAAGGAGGGACACTATATTATCCTAAATGGCTCTGTAAATGGCCAGCCCATAACTCTAGTCTCCATATATGCCCCCACCACATCCCCTCATAAAATTTTGTTAAGGATCTTGAGGATTCTAGAAACACAGGCCAATGGGAGGGTGATAGTGGGGGGTGACTTCAACCTAACTCTTGATCACACACTTGACAGATCTAATAGTTTAACGAATGGGCGCTTCTCCAACAAAATAAAACAAATTAATAAATGTCTGGACGGGTTGGGACTGGTGGACGCTTGGAGGGGACATCATCCCAGGACGAGAGAGTATACATACTACTCACACACTCATGGGTCTTATTCGCGCATAGATTCCCTACTAATAGACTCGTCCCTTTTTGACTCCTCCAAGGAGGCTAAAATTCTCCCCTGCACTTGGTCGGACCACTCGGCTGTTCTTATTACCTTGTATTTGGGATCCCAGCTTAAACCCCCTTATGCATGGAAGTTGAACGAGCTACTTCTCACAATTCCCTCCCTGCATGAACAAATGGCCGGTGACTTGCAACTATTCTTCGACCAGAATTTGCTCACAGACGTGGGAATTGGTTGGACCTGGGTCGCCCATAAGGCATTTTTTGAGAGGTAATTGTATAAAGCTAGCATCGGGCTATAAGAAGCAATGTAGGCTGCGAGAATCGGAGCTTAGAGAGGAGTTGAGGTTACTGGAATGTCAGAACCAACTTAATTCTAAGGCCCAGCTGCGCCAAAAAATTGATACTTGTAGACTTGAATTAGATAACCTCCTGAGCGATAGAACAGAAAAGGCCCTCCGGCGCACTAAACATCTATTTTATGCTAAAGCCAATAAACCAGGCTCCATGTTAGCAAGGAGGCTTAAAACAAAATCTGGCAAAACCACTATCTCTAGAGTCAAAACACCTACTGGTGGCATTACGGTGAGCCAAAATGAAATTCAGAAAACTTTTGCTGAATTCTACCAGGATATTTACACCTCAAAGCCCAAAAGCAGTGCAGAAGCCATACAATCATATTTGGATAAATACGACTTCCCATCGGTGTCAGACCAAAATTTAAGCAAACTGAACTCGAATATCACAGAGGAGGAAGTTCAAACGGCCATTAAGAACCTTAAGACGCGCAAAGCCCCCGGGCCGGACGGGTTCACTAACTCATATTACAAAAAGTTTGCGGCCCAATTATCCCCCTTTCTCTGTAAACTATTCAATTCAATTCTTGATGGTGACTCGATGCCCCCAGAGCTTAACAGGGCGGATCTGGTCCTCTTTCCCAAAGAGGGCAGGGACCCTCTCGAGGCCAAGAATTATCGACCGATCTCCCTTATGAATGGAGACATTAAGCTCCTGGCTAAGATAATGGCGGGCAGGGTCTCGGACTTCCTACCAGATTTGGTGCATAAGGACCAAACAGGCTTCATCCCCTATCGACAGACAGCAGATAATATCAGGAGGACGCTGAATGTCTTGCATTCTGCGCAAGTAGCTAGCACACCTTTGTGCGTTCTCGCGCTGGATATCGAGAAGGCCTTCGACACGGTCGAGTGGCCTTATCTCTATTCAGTCCTGGGGAAGTTTGGCTTCGGGGGACGCTTCATTAACCTAATTAAAACACTTTATCATTACCCAGCAGCCAATATTAGATTACCAGGAACAAAGAAAGTGGATATTAAAATTCAGAGAGGGACTAGGCAGGGATGCCCACTCTCTCCACTATTATTTGCTTTGGCGATTGAGCCCCTTGCCCAGGCCATCAGGACCAGATCGGACATCCAGGGCCCGGAGGTGGGATTTCAACACATTAAATGTTCGCTATTCGCGGACGATCTTCTCTGCACTCTGACAAATCCAGTAGCATCGATTGCCAATCTTATGCTGACTATCGATGAGTTTAGCTTACACTCGGGCCTGAAAATTAACTGGGATAAGACTGAGGCGATGGGCGTGGGGATGCGGCAGACGGACATCCAGGTTCTGAAACTTAGGTACAAATTTGTCTGGCCGTCAGACGGCATACAATACCTGGGGGTCAGGATCACGGAGAGAGTCTCAGGGATGTATAAAGCAAACTACCCCCCACTGTTTCGGAAACTGTTAGACGACTTGCAAAAATGGTCTAAATATAATATATCATGGACAGGGCGTATCGCTACTATTAAAATGAATGTGTTACCTAAAATTCTTTACCTATTTAGGACGCTGGCCATCCCAGTAGAAACCCGAGATCTCGAAAGGTTGCAACAACATATTTTTAAATTTATTTGGGCAAACAAACCACCGCGGATAGCTAAGCAGTTAATGTACAGGCACAGAACCCAAGGGGGTCTCTCCTGCCCCAATCTTAGGCTGTATCTAAGAGCCGCCCAACTAGCTTTCTTACCTAGAGCCCACTCAGTCAAACACCAGCCTACCTGGGTGTTTATGGAGAATCAAGATCTCAAGCCCTGGACGTGGGACACTATTATATGGCATCCAGGGTCTAACCAGCCTCCTCCTAAATTTTCCAACCCAATGATTAAACTAACTCTCTCGGTATGGGACTGGGCAGTCAAGAAGCATCAGCTGTCAACCCCGCTATCCCCTCTAACCTCCATTAGTTCCTTCCCAAATTTTAAAGACGTTTTTCACGCAGAGTCCCGTCAGTGGTGGGCTCTTGGACAACTAGATAGGATAAACACCTGGTTCTCCAATGATATAATGTACACACATACTCAAATGCTGGATAAGTACGATATCCCGCCAAGAGAAAATTGGCGCTACCTGCGTCTTAGGCACTGGTTAACATCGTTGGTACAGAGTCTAGGACCCCCAAGATCAACCTGGTTCTCGGTGGTGTGTAAGAACCTGCCTCTGACAAGGGGTACACTGGGAGCCCTGTACTCCTTTTTTAATAGGGCTGATAAAACTCCTAAACCCCCCTTTATGCTCAAATGGGAACAGGACCTGGGAAGGGGACTGGGGCCGGCGGAGTGGAAGGAGGCCTTTACCAATCTGTCTAGGGGCTCTATTACATATAATATTCTGGAGGTGTCGCTTAAAGTCCTACACAGGACATACCTCACCCCCGCTAGAATGCATTCTATGAACGCACAGAACAACGATAAATGCTATAGGGGCTGTCATCAGAAAGGGGAATTTTTGCATACTTGGTGGTCATGCCCAGTGGCTAGGGACATTTGGGAACAAGCTATGAGTCTTGGATCCAAATTATTTGGTAGCCCAATTCGACCCTCAATTGAAAATTGCCTTTTAGGAATGCATATTGAAGCCTTGACTAAAATACAAAATAAGTTATTGCAATTTATTAATTTAGCAGTTAAACAGCATATAGCTAGAAAATGGAAATCCCCAAGGCTTAGCTTAGGTGAGATAATCACCAAGGTTAACTTCATTATGATTAATGAAAGATTAACCAGTACTTTAGAAGATCAGTACCCCCAGTTTTTAAAGATATGGACCCCTTGGCTGGACTCCCAACATAGTATACCGATTAGGTAAGGCACACTAGTCTCTCCTTTGTGTCCCTGGCCCCGGGGGGGGGGCGGAGGCCGGATGGAGCGTAGACCGGAAGTGATCATGAGTGAGGTAACTAACCAGGAGATGTCTTTTATTCCTTTTTCTTTCTTTCTCTTTCCTTCCTTTTTTCTCTGTGTATTTTTTTTTTTTTACTTTTTTTTTTTTTTTTTTTTCTTCTCTTCAATTACAGTTTCTGTTTATACTAGATGCTATGTTAAGTTAATTAGTTGCAATTACCAAGTTATATTGGCTAATTTCAGAGTTCCTTGGTATTTTATATATCGAGTAGGCTAAGTTTAGATTTGAGGAGGGAACTCCTCAGTAAGTAAATCACAGAAAATTATTCAAAAATGTGTGAAGACTGCAGAAAGTTTTCAAATCTGACACTGTGTTTATGTTTAACATATAATGCTTGGCAATGAAGAATCTGTCTATCTGATCTATCGGTACATGCAATGATTTACCTTTGGTCTTCAATAAAAAGATTGGAATAAAAAAAGACCAAGTGTGACCATATAGGCCCCAACCGCACCTTAAAAACATTAAAAGACCAACTGTGACCATATAGGCCCCAACCGCACCTTAAAAACCTTAAAAGACCAAGTGTGACCATATAGGCCCCAACCGCACCTAAAAAACCTTAAAAGACCAAGTGTGACCATATAGGCCCCAACCGCACCTTAAAAACCTTAAAAGACCAAGGGCCTCATTCAATTGCAATTTTGCCAATTGAATAGGGCTCTAAATAAGCACAGAGCATATTTTTTTTAAAGGAGTTTTTAGTTAGTGAATATATATCCAAAAGCAAGGTCTTCACTAACTAAAAACTTCTGTAAAAAAAATATGCTCTGTGCTTATTTAGAGCCCTATTCAAGCCTGCCGGAGTCCCCGGCCAGAGGGGAATAGAATAGCCGGAAAGCTTGCGGCCGGTCCTTGCGGCCCCGCAGCGGCTGCAGCCGATAATAGAATGAGGCCCATAGTGTTGTGTGTTTCTTCCAAACAACTCAACTTTAGTTTCATCTGTCCACAGAATATTTTTCCAGTACTGCTGTGGAACATCCAGGTGCTCTTATGCAAACTGTAAACGTGCAGCAATGTTTTGCTTGGATAGCAGTGGCTTCCTCTGTGGTATCCTCCCATGAAATCCATTCTTGTTTAGTGTTTTACATATCGTAGATTCGCTAACAGGGATGTTAGCATATGCCAAAGACTTTTGTAAGTCTTTAGCTGACACTCTAGGATTCTTCTTCACCTCATTGAGCAGTCTGCGCTGTGCTCTTGCAGTCATCTTTACAGGACGGCCACTCCTAGGGAGAGTAGCAGCAGTGCTGAACTTTCTCTATTTATAGACAATTTGTCTTACCGTGGACTGATGAACAGCAAGGCTTTTGGAGATACTTTTATAACCCTTTCCAGCTTTATGCAAGTCAACAATTCTTAATCGTAGGTCTTCTGAGAGCTCTTTTGTGTGAGGCATCATTTACATCAGGCAATGCTTCTTGTGAAAAGCAAACCTAGAACTGGTGTGTGTTTTTTATAGGACAGGGCAGCTGTAACAAAAACATCCAATCTCATCTCATTAATTGGACTCCAGTTGGCTGACACCTCACTCCAATTAGCTTTTGGAGATGTCATTAGTCTAGGGGTTCACATACTTTTTCCACCTGCACTGTGAATGTTTACATGGTGTGTTCAATAACAACATGGTAACATTTAATTATTTGTGTGTTATTAGTTTAAGCAGAGTGTGATTGTCTATTGTTGTGACTTAGATGAAGATCAGATCACATTTTATGACCAATTTTTGCAGAAATCCATATTTTGCTTGCAACTGTATCTATCAATCAATATATCTATCAATCAATATATAAATCAATCATATATATATATATATATATATATATATATATATATATATATAAATATATACACACACACACACATAAAGCAATATATATAAAACAAAAAAATATATTAATTGATATTTATTAATTGAATAATTGATGTACTTCATTAATTATTTGATTATTGCTCATGTATTTGTATTAGACATTATTTATTATACATATTACAGTGCTATTTATTTGCTATACATGTTACAGGATATTATCCTGTAACATGTATATTGCATAAATAGCCCTGTAATATGTATAATACATACAGGGTCACACAAGTTCACACTAACCTTTTTTGCCATTACAAGCTTCCATACCTGCTTTGCTAATTTTTTAAAGACTCTGATTGGTTGAAATCAATGTCAATCAAAAAATCTCACACAATCAGATTCCTTCAAAAATAGTATAAAAGGCGGAGTATGGGAAAAAATCAATTAGTCGCGGGGGGAGCTCCTTGTAGTAGGAGCTCCGTTAGATTGTTGTGTTTTTTTTTAGAGCGTCGTTTTTTTTTAGGTGGAGGCCTCTTGCAATGGGCCAGAATGGATGGACAATGGCTTCAATCAAGATGAGGACAAGGGCTTCTATCAAGATGGAAGGACATGGGCTTCAATCAAAATTGATTGGAATGCCCGACTATCCAGGGCAGAAGGCCACCGCTGGAGGGGTCAATTTGACAGGTAAGTATGTGCTGTTGTTGTTTACTTTATTATTGTTTTTTTTTCCCCTTCCCTTATTTTTATTTTATCTTTAAATGTGACAGGCAATTTATTATTTTTATTTTAACTGCAATGTTAAAGATACATTGCCTGTTACTTCTAAAAATGGAATAAAAATACGGGGGAGGGTTGTATTGTGTGTTTAACTGTTAGCATAGGCAGGTGGGTTTGTTAGTTAGGTCAGGGCGGGGTCAGGTGTGGTCACTGGGTCAGGGGGGTAGGTAGTTGGGTCAGGGTGGGGTCAGGTGTGGTCACTGGGTCAGGGGGGTAGGTAGGTGGGTTGGTAGTTAGGTAGGTTGGGTGGGGGTTGGCCAGGCCTTGATGGGCCTACAGGGGGGGTGATCGGGGGTTGGCATAGGCCCCATGGGGGTGATCGGGGGTGGCACAGGCCCAATGGGGGTGATCGGGGTAATCGGGAGGTGGCATAGGCCACATGGGGGTGATCGGGGTGATCATGGGGTGGCACAGGCCCCATGGGGGTGATCGGGGGTGGCACAGGTCTTTTGGGCCTAGGTAGGTAAGTTGGTGGGTGGGTGGGTGGCAGGCAGGCATAGTGGGGTAACTGGGGGACCCTTCGTTTTATTAGGGGGACTAGGGGTTTGGCCAGGGCAGTTAGGACTTACTGTTAGGTTGGGTCAGTCTGAGTGAGTAGTTTCAACCAGGGAGGTCTCAGTCTCAGCGGGAGCAGGAAACGAAAATAGGGATGGGACTGGCTTATGGTGGTTTTATTAACAGGGGCTGTCAATCAAAAATTAAACTCGAGGCTCTATTAGCTGGCGGGCGCTCTGAGATAACGGTCTGGGTGGGTTTAGGTGGTTCTCCTGACAACTGTACAGCCGTCCATCATTGATTGGTAAATGATGGAAGACTGTCAGTCATTGAAATGGATACATTATCACTGCCCATGCATAGCGTCATTGTGCTTGGTGGGCGGAATGCATTAACGGTCATGAGTCATTCATAGAGTCTAAAAGGGTACTAGTGTAGTGTAATATGATCACACAGCGATGCAGGGAAAGCTACAATGGATACGGATACACAGCAGTTAATGTATATATACACACAAGGGGTTATCTTAAAGTGACAGTGTCCCAGGGAATAGTTTGCTTCATTTATTACTGTAATAACACTGAATGCTGATGTACACATTATATTTAATTGTTTTTTGTTTATTACTAATAAATTATTGTGTTTTTTTATTGCAGGGTCACGAAAAGATTTTGGGGGGCGCTTGCCCCGACGCCCCTATGGACGGGCCGCCACTGGGCCTAGGACTGAATCTTGCGGTACACCAACAGAAAGAGGATGAGGAGAAGAAGAGGTGCCTGAGAAGAAGACAGGAGCAGTATCTTGGATTCCAAGGGAGTGGATAATTTGGATTAGTAGAGGGCGGTCAACTGTATCAAAGGCTGCAGAGCGATCCAGAAGAATTAGAATATAGAAGTGGCCCTTTGACTTGGCGGTGAGCAAATCATTAGTGACTTTTATGAGAGCTGCAACAGTGCAGTGTTGGGGCCGGAAGCCGGATTGGAAAGCGTCAAGAAGCAAGTTGGAGGAGATAAACTGGGTAAGGCGATTGTAGACATTAAACATACACAGACTTATTTAAAAAAAAGGGCTCTAATTAAGCACAGAGCATATTTTTTTACAGAAGTTTTTAGTTAGTGAACTTCTATCCAAAAGCAAGGTCTTCAATAACTAAAAACTTCTGCAAATAAAATAAGCTGTGTGCTTATATAGAACACTTTTAAATTTACTGAATGGCAATTTAATAAGGCTGTTAACTTGTAAGTAAAACAAGCTTTTAATCTAAACTTATTTATTTTTATATCTGCCATTCTGTCTAGTATAACTTGAGTGGTATTTTTCAGACTGGTTTGTTATTTTTTTTTCTATCAGTTACCAAAAATGTAAAATGAGATAATGATGACATACTAATCGAAAACCATAGCCCAGATTTATAAAATGATGGTCTCCCTCAGTGACAGAGGAAATAAAACTCCCCCTCCCCCCCCAAGTTATTTTTCTGTTGAGCTCCCTCCATCCCTGGGTCTTCCTTCGGTGCCAACCCAAAGCTCATCATAAAAATCATGAACATGTTTGTCCAATAAAAAAAAGTATCACTATATACTGCAATACTCTGATTGACTATTTATATATATGTACACATATATATATATATATATATATATATATTTATATACAGTATCTCACAAAAGTGAGTACATACCTCACATTTTTGTAAATATTTTATTACATATTTTCATGTGACAACACTGAAGAAATTACACTGTGCTACAATGTAAAGTAGTAAGTGTACAGCCTTTATAAATTTGCTGTCCCCTCAAAATAACTCAACACACAGCCATTAATGTCTAAACCATTGGCAACAAATGTGAGTACACCCTGAGTGGAAATGTCCAAATTGGGCCCAAAGTGTCAATATTTTGGATGGCCACCATTATTTTCCAGCACTGTCTTAACCCTCATGGGCATGGAGTTCACCAGAGCTTCACAGGTTGCCACTGGAGTCCTCTTCCACTCCTCCATAATGACATCACGGAGCTGGTGGATGTTAGAGACCTTGCACTCCCCCACCTTCTGTTTGAGGATGCCACACAGATGCTCAATAGGGTTTAGGTCCGGTGACATGCTTGGCCAGTGCATTACCGTTACCTTCAGCTTCTTTAGCAAGGCAGTGGTCGTCTTGGAGGTGTATTTGGGGTGGTTATCATGTTGGAATACTGCCCTGTGGCCCAGTCCCTAAAGGGAGGGGATGCTCTGCTTCAGTATGTCACAGTCCATGTTGGCATTCATGGTTCCCTCAATGAACTGTAACTCCCTAGTGCCGGCAGCAGTGATGTTAGGTCTTAGAATTAATAGCACACCATTCTCAAGCTCGCAAATCTGAACTTTCATGTTTAATTTCCATGTTATATCGATCCTGGCAATCAATGTGTTAATACATATCATGGAACTTGCATGTAATAGAATATTTTTATGGCTTTATCAATATTGCACTATATCTGGAATGTGGGTCCGATCGTAACTCATTATTGAAGCCCGTAGGACTTCAATGAAAAATGGTGGTTGGATTTCAAAGTCCTACGGGCTTGAACCACGAGTCACGATCGGACCAAGATTCCATTGGCTGTTTCTAACCAGGAGCTATGGACTTGCGCTAGAGATCATGTTCAAGCCCGCAAATGCTACTTTCAATAGCATTGTTTGCAATGTGTGCTATCGGGCCGGGACTTGCGGGCCCAGCCAATTAAATAGCACCATAAGTTGCGGCCGCAGTGGGCTCGCAGCAGGCCCACAGACATACGGCCTACTCCGATCAAGTTGCAGCCTTGAAATTGAATCGGGCTCATAGTATTTATTTTTTATGCATGTACAGTCCCATACATTTCACTGTAATTAAAGTATTCAATTATTTCTGGCTCAACTTTTTGAACAGTTTGATACTTGGGTAATTTATACCCGATTTACAGAAATACTATTACAGTTCTGTAACAGGAATTAATCAATTTAAGTATGAAGTGTAAGTTGAAACAGTATAAGTAGGGGATTATTGTGTGTTTTTAATCTTTGCAGCAATAGTTTTTCAATTTAAAAACATATTTTTAATGTTTATAGCATTCTCTCTGTTAAATCACATATATAGTTGTGAGCATGCAGGTCGTTGCTAACTCTGCGGGCTCACATAGCGAGCCTGCGGCTCTCGCAAAGCGAGGGCCTCAGTTGCTGGCATGGAACGCCGAAGGCACTCCTTGTCAGCAACTGCGGACCTCGCAAAATTTACGAACTTACGAGAAACAAAGACAAGATGCGGGACTTAGAAAAAAAAACATTACGACCTTGCAAAAATACGACCTTACCGCCCGAAACCCGCGCACATGAAAACATTAAAAACACAATAAATACACACAAGAAATACATAAAAATCTTACCCACAGCAAGGGGGGGCACCCAGGACCTCGGAAACTGAAGTTACACCTCAATTTAAGTCCGAAATACAAGAGTTTAGACACCTGAAAATCACCTAAGCAAGAGAAAAACAAAAACGAGGCTACAGGACCCTAAAGACGCAAAACACCACCAAACACATACGGATCTTCCGAAAAAGACGGACGCGATACAAGAACAAGGACGCAAAATCAGCCACAGCCGTGTACCACACATTAGGCGCCATTTTACAACACTAACTTATACAATCCAGAAGTACACAGCTACCCTAACGGATCGCGTACGCACACTATTACACTACACACTGCACACATTGCTGACACTTACACAGCCGCTCCACAGCACTTATGCTGCAGCAACATCAAAACAGATTGCCAGCTCTTCTGCACAATGCTTCCTGCATATATTACTTCAAAATAGGTAAAGTATATTCATTTATTATTTTATTAATTATTTCATTAGCATCCCAAAAAATGCTCAGAGCACACAAACAACCAACAGCCTCGCAATGAGCGCCGAAGGCGCTCAGCGCCAGGCTCGCAATGAGCACCGAAGCATCTCGGAACACCAACAAAATTAATGTCTGAACCAAACACCATTACCTGCCTTACAATCTTATTGCCATAATTTTTTGACGGGCAAGTCGCTAGTTCATAATAAACATGATAAACCATTAAAGGAAGGATTTAATGGAGAGCTCAAAGGATTCCCCCTTGATATCGTATATCACTGGCATAGGTGGCAGTTCTTCAATTAATGGGAGGGTATTGAGTTATCGTTATGTATGCTAGCTAGTGCATTTTATTGAGTGTTATCAGATACATTTATATAGCATGGGTTTGTCTGTTTTGCATTTTAGTGAGGCCTGCTTCAGTTTGAATGCTAAAAAACTCATTAAGCATTAGTAAATGTTAAGGTTTATTGTTTTTTTTTTCAGTTTATCAGGACACAGCCTCAAATTACAGATGCAATATATAATCGCATATATATGCTACCAGCAGCTGTATAAAACATTACAGTTTCACAATACCTTATTACTTTTTATAAATATTTCAAAATAATCAAGACATTTTGATAGCTATGATTTCTATTTTAGTTTCTAGTATAGCCTAAAATTACATATGTTTCAGAATATTGTTATATACACCTAAACTGAGGGGTCTTAAAAAAATATGATCACAGTGGTCTTTTAAAGAAAATGTTCTTTTTATATACTACCTACAGATTGTGTTTTTCATGTGCTCCACATTGTAAGTGTTTATAAGGCTCATAATAATGACATGGCCCTAACAAAGCCATGACAAGGCTACATTCTATCTCAGTTGGCAAAGTAACACACCCACATATGTTTGTATTACAAAAGCTCCTATTCTGGATCAGGAACATCAAATAAACTTCCCTTTTTTCACAGGAAAGGTTCATTATTTTAATAAATATGCTATATTTAACAGATTCAGCTGTTAATGACCATATGCTGTATTGCCCAGCAAGGCCAGGAGTGTGGAGCACCAGGGGTTTAAGACACCGTCTCATAGTTCATAGTGCAGACAGATGGCTGCACACTGCATTTGGATTTAGCACTTAATAGCAGCTTTAAGTATCGGTCACATATTCAGTTGCTGGATATTTACCAAATGCATGATTAAATGGACAGTATCATTAAATAAAATGTATAGCCAATTAATTACACTGAATATAAATATCTCTTCTGTGACAATTCTAGGACGTGCTGCACTGGATCCAAAATGTATCCAAGGCTTTATTTTTAGCAAACATTGTAAACTTTAAATGTATGCAAAAATAGCTATTTTGCAGATCTTGGTAATTGGTCATCTCTGGCTTCATGCTGTTCCACTAATAATTATAACGTCAGAAAAGGGGACAAATTGCGAATTGATGTCATGGTATACAACTCTATTAAGAAGGTATGCTCAATGTGGACTATGCTCAATCATATCTCAGCAACGTTGATGGGTAGAGATGTCGCGAATAGTTCACCGGCGGACTGTTCCCAGCGAACATAGCATGTTCGCGTTCGCGGCGAACTGAGAACATATGCGATATTCGACCCGCCCCCTATACTTTATCATTGAGCAAACTTTGACCCTTCAACTCACAGTCAGCAGACACATTCCAGCCAATCAGCATCATACCCTGGCTTCCAGACCCTTCTAACTCATGGACAGCAGCCATTTTGGAATCATAACTAACTTGCAGTCTTACTGAGAGGAGGCTGAGTGTAGGTGATACTGCATCAATAGGGAAAACCATAGCTAGGCTACTGTACACAGTGTGCAATACAGTCCTGAAGGACTCTTTTGATCTCTGCTGCAAGGACACCCCTGTGTCTCTTCCCCCCTTATCATCATCCTCCCCTCACCTTAGCACCCAACCCTAACACCCATCACACTTATCCCTAACACCCATCAACCTAACACCAAACCCTAACACCCCTCACCATTATCCCTAAGACCTAACACCCCTCGCACTTATTCCTAACATGCCTCACCCTAACACCCCTTACACTTATCCTTAACACCCCTCACCCTAACACCTAACCCTAACACCCCTCACACTTATCCCTAACACCTAACCCTAACATCCCTCACCCTAAAACTTAACCCTAACACCCCTCACACTTATCCCTATCACCCCTCACCCTAACACCCCTCACACTTATCCCTAACACCTAACCCTAACATCCCTCACCCTAACACCTAACCCTAACACCCCTTACACTTATCCCTAACACCCCTCACCCTAACACTTAACCCTAACACCCCTCACACTTATCCCTAACACCCCTCACCCTAACCCTAACACCCCTCACACTTATCCCTAACCCCTAACCCTAACATCCCTCACCCTAACACCTAACCCTAACACCCCTTACACTTATCCCTAACACCCCTCACCCTAACACCTAACCCTAACACCCCTCACACTTATCCCTAACACCCCTCACCCTAACCCTAACACCCCTCACACTTATCCCTAACACCCCTTACCCTAACCCTAACACCCCTTACACTTATCCCTAACACCTAACCCTAACATCCCTCACCCTAACACCTAACCCTAACACCCCTTACACTTATCCCTAACAACCCTCACCCTAACACCTAACCCTAACACCCCTCACACTTATCCCTAACACCTAACCCTAACATCCCTCACCCTACCACCTAACCCTAACACCCCTTACACTTATCCCTAACACCCCTCACCCTAACACCTAACCCTAACACCCCTCACACTTATCCCTAACACCCCTTACCCTAACATCTAACCCTAACACCCCTCACACTTATCCCTAACACCCCTTACCCTAACCCTAACACCAATCACACTTATCCCTAACACCTAACCCTAACATCCCTCACCCTAACACCTAACCCTAACACCCCTCACACTTATCCCTAACACCCTTCACCCTAACCCTAACACCCCTCACACTTATCCCTAACACCTAACCCTAACATCCCTCACCCTAACACCTAACCCTAACACCCCTTACATGTATCCCTAACACCCCTCACCCTAACACCTAACCCTAACACCCCTCACACTTATCCCTAACACCCCTCACCCTAACCCTAACACCCCTCACACTTATCCCTAACACCTATCTCTAACATCCCTCACCCTAACACCTAACCCTAACACCCCTTACACTTATCCCTAACACCCCTCACCCTAACACCTAACCGTAACACCCCTCACACTTATCCCTAACACCCCTCACCCTAACCCTAACACCCCTCACACTTATCCCTAACACCCCTTACCCTAACCCTAACACCCCTCACACTTATCCCTAACACCTAACCCTAACATCCCTCACCCTAACACCTAACCCTAACACCCCTTACACTTATCCCTAACACCCCTCACCCTGACCCTAACACCCCTCACACTTATCCCTAACACCCCTCACCCTAACACCTAACCCTAACACCCCTCACACTTATCCCTAACACACCTTACACTAACACCCCTCACACTTATCCCTAACACCCCTCACCCTAACACCTAACCCTAATACCCCCTTACACTTATCCTTAACAGCCCTTACCCTAACACCTAACCCTAACACCCCTCAACCTATTACCTAACCCTAATACCCCCTTACACTTATCCCTAACAGCCCTTACCCTAACATCCCTTACCCTAACACCCATCACACTTATGCCTAACACCTTTTACCCTAACCCTAACACCCCTCACACTTATCCATAACACCCATCAACCTAACACCTAACCCTAACATTCTCACACTTATCCCTAAGACCTAACACCCCTCACACTTATTCCTAACATGCCTCACCCTAACACCCCTTACACTTATCCCTAACACCCCTCACCCTTACACCCCTCACACTTAGCCCTAACACCCCTCACCCTAACACCTAACCCCCTCACCCTTATCCCTAACACCCCTTACCCTAACACCCCTCACACATCCCTGTGTCTCTTCCTCCCCTTATCCCTAAGACCTAACACCCCTCACACTTAGCCCTAACACCCTTCACCCTAACACCTAACCCCTTCACCCTTATCCCTTACACCCCTTACCCTAACACCACTCACACATCCCTGTGTCTTTCCCCCCCCCCTTATCATCACAGGAGGGGGGAGGATGATGAGGGAGGGGGGAAGAGACAAAGGGGAGGATGATGAGGGAGAGGGGAAACAGACACAGGGGAGGATGATGAGGGAGGGGGTAAAAAGATACAGGGGAGGATGATGAGGGAGGGGGTAAAGAGACACAGGGGAGGATGATGAGGGAGGGGGTAAAAAGATACAGGGGAGGGTGATGAGGAAGGGGGGAAAGAGACATAGGGGAGGACGATGAGCGAGGGGGGGAAGAGACACAGGGGAAGATGATGAGGGAGGGAGAAAAGAGACACAGGGGAGGATGATGAGGGAGGGGGAAAGAGACACAGGGGAGGATGATGAGGGAGGTGGGAGGATGATGAGGGAGGGGGGATGAGACACAGGGGAGGGTGATGAGGAAGGGGGGAAAGAGACACAGGGGAGGATGATGAGGGGGGGGAAGAGACACAGGGGAAGATGATGAGGGAGGGGGAAAAGAGACACAGGGGAGGATGATGAGGGAGGGGGGAAAGAGACACAGGGGAGGATGATGATGGAGGGGGGAAGAGACACAGGGGAGGATGATGAGGGAGGGGGTAAAGAGATACAGGGGAGGATGATGAGGGTGGTGGGAGGATGATGAGGGAGGGGGGATGAGACACAGGGGAGGGTGATGAGGAAGGGAAGAAAGAGACAAAGGGGAGGATGATGAGGGAGGGGGTAAAGAGATACAGGGGAGGATGATGATGGAGGGGGATGTTAGGTTATTTATGCCCTTTATGGATTAAAACCAGACTCTGCATCAACTGTGCAATTTTCCATGGGAGTTTTGCTATGGATCCCCCTCCGGCATGCCACAGTGCAGGTGTTAGTCCCATTGAAACAACTTTCCCATCACTATTAAGGCCAGAAAGAGTCCCTGTGGGTTTTAAAATCCGCCTGCCCATTGAAGTCTATGGCGGATCGCCGGTTCGCGAACATTTGCAGAGGTTCGCGAACCGAAAATGTTATGTTCGCGACATCACTATTGATGGGTGACATGCTACTGTTTGTGACAGGAAAGAGCCTTATGTAGTATGCAAGTACTGAACAGTTATATGTTACTTTCTCTCATAAAACATGGTATTAAATGTCAGGGAAAAAATAATGATTGGTAAGACAGAATTACGTGTTTGTAGGGCAGGCGGGTAGGTATTAACCTCTTAAGCAAGTAAGGGAAATGAGGGGTGGGGTGAAAAAGATAGATAATGAGGAGAGACCAAAAATGTAAACCTGTTCTGTTAAAATTTTTTGCATAACAAAGATGGTGCAAACAAAATTTGAATAGTTACCCACTGGTTTCTGGTTCCATAAAAGTTCAGAAGGCAGTACCAATGGAAATTTGACTTGTTTTTACATCTATCTGTATTTCTATACTATGGCCCCCATTCAATTTGCCAAATTGTAATTACTGGAGCCCGTAATGTACCCCATAAAATGTATTGATATTCAATTGACCTCCTACTCCTATCTACTCCTTTGATGTTTCAAACCGTACAAGTTACCAGTACTAAAAATGCAAAATCCATATTCTATTGCAACAATTCAACAAGCCCGCAATTGCCTTCATACCCGTAAATGGCAAATGCATCAAAAATGTCTACTAATACTAGATAGGACTCGCAGCAAATATAAACACACTACTGTGCTTTAAAATACTGGGAAAGCAATGAAAGGCAATATAATTAATTGCACAATAGTCTGAAGCTCACAAATCTGCAATATATATAATAATATTTTTTTTACGTTTATTGATTGATTTTTATTGATTTCTACATTTTTAGATTGCGAGTTTGATTACAGATCGGACTTCTGAACACTAATTGATTGTAGTTTAAACTCCATGTTTTACTAACGTCATAATGATGGTCTCATTTACTATTAGCTCTGTCTAAAATGTAACTTACGGGCTTGCTTAATTGATCCTGATCATGCTGTGAATTGCTACATATGGGTTCATGGTTTACGGTTTTAGGCTTTAGCCCTGTAATTATGGCTTCAGTCAATTGAATACAGCAAACAACAAATTTCTAAGCCACAGACATGTGACATGTATGAAGGTAGTTACGGACTTGCAATTGGATGGAGGCCTATGTCTAATAAGAATATATTTCTACAATATACTCAGTATATAATGTATATACTATTTTATCTTTATATGTTTATTAATATTATTTTTCAGTGCAATCAGTTTAATTATTTTAAAAAAAAAATTTCAGTGTTGAAATTTGTGGCAATATTTGCTTAAAGGTATATAGAAGTTTCCTGGGTTTTAAATGTTCCCTAATAAACAGCCACAGATTAGCAGAAATATATGTATTGCATTTAAAAGTTCAGTCTACTTACAGATTTATGTGCAGCCAACTGAAATCCTGATTTCCACACCTCTAGAGCTGATTACTTCACCAAAACGTACAAGCCTATAGGAGCACAGCATTAAAGTAAGGATTTTAACCTATTAATTACTCACCAAACAGATGTGCCTTCATTATCCATTTACATGCTTGGGCGGCATCATAGCACAAACGAGAGAGAGATATGAAAATATATAGCACCTTCTAACATGGATATGTGGCAGACCACAAATCCGATGCACCTTTGCAGTTTAGACAGGATCCCCATACTTTGCTACAAATGTTGCAGTTACCTATGCTTGATCTGATTGGCCAAAACAAATTATGAATTGTATGCTAATTTAGACAGGGTTTTTGGGGGTGGGGCGTTACTTTGAATTTCAACTAGCACAAAATAGAAGACATTTTGCAAACCTCAAGGTAATTTTTAAATGCTTATTTTGGTATTTTTGCATGCAAAAAATGCTTTTATACACTGCTGATTCTCTTCCATTAGATGCATTCAAAATCCAGGAAACTTAGATATGCCTTTAAAATGGATGCTGTCATGGATGCTTGTTATGAGGCAGGTGTTGGAAAATGTGATATGAACTGTGATGTTTCTTAACAAACCCTAAGAAGATAATACATTGTTATCTATGCCATTTCCAATACTTACTGATTTACACCTGCCCCAGAAAAAGTATCCAAATGAATCCTCACAGACTTTGGCTCCTAAAATGTTTTCAGAAGGCCTAAAATGTCTTCCTAATGATAAAAAACACAGGCAGTGACTCCACATTCTAAATATAATTATGGGTTTCACAGATCAATTTGGGAGACACAAGTTCTTTTTTAAGATCCATATCTAAAAAGTACAAATTAGTACAAAATCATTCTATCGGGCAACAATGTTAAATATTGTATTACATATTATATTAAATAAATCTCAAAAATGCAAAAAATGGATATATTATGCATATTATAACTTGTATTTTCCTTTACAGACAATGGAAAAATCTTCTACCAAAAATATAGCAGTAACAGTAATACAGTACATCCATTTAGTGTTAATGGAGAACACAACTAATTTAAATGAGGCCAGGAGATAAACATAATTTAGCTTATGTGGATATAAATTTAAATATTCAGACATTACTATCACTATTAATTTGCCCAGTAGATGAATGTTTCCACCAGGCCCTGTAGCCAGAATAGTATGCTGCACTTCAGGTTCACATTAAAACATAACAGTTAAAATACTGAGAATAGCAGGACTTTATGACATTAAGATTTATAGCTAACAGTAAGTGGGAAGGCTAATGCACAGACAGCTTGTTTCATAGCAAAAAATTTACTACAGTATACTATATACTACATTTTAAGAACATAGTACAATGTACTAAAATAATCTACAGTTTACAAACACACTCCTGACTGTTCCATGATTAACAACATATGCCGACACCATGCAGTGAAGGCTTCATGATGAGAAAAATGTATGGTTTTCCCTGAACTTTAGGAATGCAGCAGGACATGTTAACCCCCAATTGTGGTATTTAGTTGATCTCAGCATCTGCACATATGAATTTGGGAAGGGTTAACTCTATATCTGCTTATGCTCACTATATGGAGCTGTTGCCACGGGTCTGTCTGAGGCACTGTCAGTGCCACATGTAAACAGAGATTTCATATATTAATATCTCTGTGAAAAATGAACATATTTCAAAAATCAAAAAGTATTTCAAAATAGTTTTAAGAGATTTTTACTGTGGTCCAAACTGTGCTGAATGAAGTTGCCCTTTAATGACTACTTGTTATTAAGTAAAGCCTGGAGCTACTGAATAGTAACATTTCTATAAGCAAATCTAACTATGGAGTACTAAATAGTTTTTTGAATATTGGATATTCCAATACCAATATGGAACCACATTAAATTTTACGCCCGCAACTCGATCGATGTAGGCCGTATGACTGCGGGTGTGATATGGGCTCCCATTCATCTCTGATTGCGATGCTATTTAATTGAGCAAGGGTGCAAGTTACCGGACAAAGGCTCAAGCCTGTAAATCCCTCCCACGGCTGCAAGCTGTTAAGGGGCTAGCAGAGATGCGATCGGTCGTTATTTCAGAGCAGTGATTTGTGGTTTTGTTCATTTATCTTCTACTATTTAATATTTTACACTTAATCCTTGATTACACATATTTACAGATTACACATATTTGCAATACACATAATTTAGAAAACACACATAGAGACATAGAGAGCTAGGTGACTCCATACACCCCCCATCCCATCCATCCCCCAACAGTTTTTAATTACACATAATACACACATTTTCATATATTAACAGTTACACTCATTTTTATTTATCTTTTATTATTTTCGGGATTGAGATGGAGGAGAGAGGAGGGGAGAGGAGTGGAGAGGTGGGGAGGAGGAGAAGAGAAGAGGCAAGGAGGAGAGAGAGGAAAGAAAGGTGGCCATAAGGAGTAGTGGTGGGGAGGAGGAGAGGAGTGGTTGTGAGGAGGAGGCGGAGAGGAGTGGTGGGGAGGAGGAGGAGGCAGAGAGGAATGATGGAGAGGAGGAGGAGGTAGTGGAGCAGGAGGAGGTGGCGGTGGAGCAGGTGGAGAATGGGGAGTGTAGAGGCGGAGGTGGGTTGTGGCAGGGTGGCCAGAGCACCAGGCACATAGGGGAAGGGGGCCATAGGGTAAGGGGCCTGATCCCAAGGGGGGTGGTAGTTCGGGGAAGGGACAGGCCTCAGGGACTGGTCAGAGATGCAAAGGTCCCCATCCACAGTTGGGAGGCCAAGAGGCTAAGAGCCAGCACAGGGCCCACAATTACTTGCACTGGGAGAATGTGGTCCTCCTCTGTGCTATGCGTGGCCGACCCATGATTTTTGATTAGTGGAGGGAAGTTGGAAGGAGGCAGTGGCTGAACAGTGGTAGGCACAGCACCAAGGGATGTGAGGTCTCTCAAGCACCGGTTTGATGACATCAGGGTCAAGGTGTGGAGGATGATGGCTAACCAGATTGTGACCTATAATGAGTGGGAGAGGATCACCAGGGACTTTCTGAGACAGGTGCCCGCCGCTGGAGCTTCAGGCCTGGTTGCCCAGCAGGACCCAGTCTCCATGTCAGGTGAATATCATATACACCAACATGCCACCACATGAACATCACACACACTACACATGTACATGATGACCAACAAGGAAACTGACATGTCAGCTCCATGGAATTAACAAGGGATAGATGGATGCATCATTAAATCCATGTAGCAGACAGATCACTGTCAGTCCTGGGCTCAACAACAATAAACAACCAATAGATAGTCCATGTATTGGTGTGTCCACTGCAGCGTATGCGGTTACAGACCGCAGCCGAAATCAAGATAGAGTTAGGAGACAAAAATGATCAAGACCAAGAGCCACAGAATAGATCACATTTAGCAAATGATAGCTAATTTGAGTTGCAAATAGGAGTATCATCCAGGTTCAAGCCTAGATTTCAGTTAGGAATGCACACAAAACAATATACTATTTATCATATTAATGACATATACCTTTCTTTTCTCTCTTTCAGCATCAAGGAGGTTTGGGTCCAGTGGCAAGCCAGAGGAGGGGACGTCCGCTCCATCGGAGAAGGAAGTGGAGGAGCAAGCCTCCGCCCAGCAGCAACCGGCGCAGGGGGAGGAGGAAGGAAGAGGACCCAAGGGCCATGGCTCGCATATGGCTAGTGGGGTCACCATCAGTGACCCCACTATCCCACTCCTCCAAAGACTAAGCATATCTCCAGAACCCTCCAACTGGAGCTATGATGATGCCAGCAACCACCTCCTCCCCCACACAGCAGTGCGCTGGACTGTCCACCCCACCACCACCAGTCCCAACCATACCACCACGACACTGCCCCAGACCCTCCCCACCACCACCTCCTCACCACGCCACTCCCCTTGGACCTCCATCCCCAACATCATCCAGCCAGCATCTCCGCCAATCATTTGGCGGTTATGCGCAGCCTGGCAAGGTGCAATAGGGAGGAGAGGAGGCATCATCTGATGACCGAATCCTATTTTGCCAGGCTGCATAGGATTAAGGCTGACCAGAGCGCATTCCTGGGAGTGACCGCAGAGGCCATACAACGAGCTCTGGTCCCCAGCCTGCCCCCACCCCCACCATGAGAAGGGAGATGACAGCCAGCCACGGGGGATTGGGGCCCTGTGCACAGGAGGACATACAGTCTGCACATATGTTTGTGCCATTTCCACAGCACTCCTGGTCACAATGTTAATCTAATCTAGCCTGCCTACAGAGTCTTGGATCTTGGCCTATGTGATGGTGATTATTCTATATGCAGATGGCTAGCTCCATCATATGGTCCATGATCCTCTACGCTGTGGACACGTAGGGTTCTGTTGAACATGTCACCAATTGATGGTCACTGAGGAATGCTGTTGAGAAGAGATGCTGCAGTCCCTATGATTTTTAAGGCCTTATTTTGTAGGTTTTGTCTTTTTGTTTGTTTTCGGTACAATTCAGGTCCATGAAAGCATTTCCTGCATCTGCAAGCATTGTGAAGTGTATGAGGGGTAAGTTTTTCCCAGTGCCTCTCAGGTAGACATTCCTCAATGACAGACCGCCCCCCCCCCCCCTTAACATGTAGCTCCCGAAATCTTAAAGCTCTCATATAGCCAGATATCTAAAACATGATTGTTGTTAGCTTAAATGTAGACTAATATTGCTATGGTGGTGGACTTGCAAAGTCTCACAATGGCATGTTAATGACAGCCAGCATTAATGTATGCTCTAGGGAAGCATGTGATCCTGACCTCAATAGCAGTCTGAGAACAGATCCTTGGGTCTGATGTAAGTAACATTGAATCTGGCTGCTGACCTTTGTGTCCTCTCCTTATTAATGTATATTTTTCCCATATTGCTGATTATCCATAGACCTAGATAATAGATAGTAATGCCAGCAGATGGGAATCAGGTGAGTTGGTATATTGTTACAGTATTTAGCACTGTACTGTACATCCATGTTGATTTTTTTTTTATCCTCCTCTGCTTTTTTTTAGTTGACCAATTTTTTTCAGAGTTTTGTTTTGTCACCACACTATATGTGTGAAACTGGATTGGATTACACAGTCCAGAGGTTGAATCATCTGTTTCATTGAGCAGATCTAGACAAGTTGTAAGCGCTATGCACATTAATGGTATCTTCAATTAAATGGAGTTATTTGTGTTGATCCTTTTTTCATCAGATTCCCTTTGCAGTGGGTTAGTGACCACATGTGACCCTGGTATGTGCTATGCGTCATCTAGACTATCACACAACCCTTTAGGTATCCCCTTTTTCCCACAATCATCTTGCTCACCCGGGATCCGCCCACACCACACCCATAATATTAATGCACAGTCTTGTCCATTTCTGATTGCGCTCTGTGTATGAAATATAGCTATGTTATACTGTTCTCACTGTGTCAGTGTGTTTTCAGTGGTTGGAGTTATGGGACATCCACATGCATCACATATGTGTCACATTCCTATATATGTAAACTAATGAGCTCTAGTTACTATGCAATAGATCAATACATATAACAATAATAATAGTCATAATAGCATTAGATATCAAATAATAATATATACCATATATAACTAACATAAAGGGTTAATACACATGCAAATATCCAATTAGTGATATTGTGTAGTATCAACATTTCCCTGAGGGCCTGATAGGAATATGACAGGTGATACTGGAGTGGGTTGCCGGTTCTTTCTCTAGTGGACTTTTCTAGTGGATTTTTCTGACCTCTCTGCTATGACATTCCCACCTACAGTGGCCCTACATGGTATAACTCACAGCTTCATTCAGGTACACAAGCCCCTTCACTGCCACCACTAGCAATCCAGAAGGGGACCAGGGGAACATCACACTAATGTAAATTGATGAATAGTAAAATATATTGGGATGATAGCAGAGAGGTCAGACAAATCACAGTCCACTAGGGAATAAACTGGCAACCCACTCCAGTATCTTTGGCATACAAACCTTGTGGATACACACAGACAGATACATTAGTAGGTGTGCTGCAGTACATAGGGTCACAGAGAGTCGGACACAACTGAGGGACTGAACAACCATATGTGGAATGTTCCCCTGGTATTTGATATATATGATGTGGCTGTGTATTTTGCCCACTATTTGTTGTCCCAATATAGATGTGATGAGTGGTATATATATAAGATGATCTTTATATTTTTAGGGTCCACATTAGAGCCTCTGTGAGTGTGAAAGGGTTAATATGTCAGCCGTTTCCATGTATTTGTGATGCAATTTAATGGGGTAGTGTGTCTATAATAGCTTTCAGCATGTTGCAGCTTGGCTTTTTATATTGGAATATGCATGACCATTACAATCTAAGGGAAAAATTAATAACATTTTATTTTTTGCAATAATTGATATTTGGGAGTTGTTGTGCATGTAATTGTTAGGCCTTCCATTGCTTTCCCCATATTTTAAAGTGCATTGGTGTCTTTATATTGTCATTTGCAGTGTTACAAACTAGTCTGTAAACCCTTTGCCGGTCCTATTTGGAACCCATAAGCATTGGGCTGCTATTTGGTGTTTGAGGGTTTGATTGCGGCTGCTGCGTTGAGCCATTTTTGCAATTGAATATCGACTAGCAATTTTCGCGATCAGAAACATCAAAGGCTTTGGGAGGCTGTAAGTTACCGGTTTAACCAGCGCCATAAGCTGCTTGGAGCCCACAAAAAGACACTGATTGAATAGCAAATTAACTTGTGACCTCACTTACAGGCTACCGGATCGCCCGAAACCTCAATTGAATGGGGACCATGATTTGGTACATCTTAAGAAAGTTCTAATAATAATCTTTGGCTTGTTGTACATGGAGGAGTTTAGTTACAATATTTGGTGGTTCAATATATTTAGGGATGAGAACATCTCTTTCTTCCACTGAAAATGCATGTTTTGGTATTTTCTATCTACATCTAAAAAAGTAAATATAACAATACGTGTATTGAATATATACTTACTATGTGAAAGTGACTATTTCAACCAAAAAATATATGTTTATTGAAGCATATTTAGTGAAAAATATGAAAAAATTACTAACTTATGGCAAATATAAAGAGCTAAACACCAAAACAGCATATCTGTTTTTGATTGAAAAATAACACAAAGCTCCTGTCAGAATGTTGGACTTTTACGTGCAGTATTATTTTCCTTGAGCATATGGTGTTTATGTTTAGTTAAGGCATGTCTTAAACAATATCCACTTTAGAGTATTTATAAATCACAGTCACAGATTTGAGTTTTATTTTCATTGTTATTGTTGTACATTTAAAGATAGCAGCACACCATATGCTCACTTTACCGATATGAGAATGACAGCCAGGTTGATTATATCACGTTATACTTCAAAAATTATTTAAAAAAATACAGGAGAAAACCTTGCATACAATTATTGAATATTCTAACTAATACATACCAATTTAATGCATCCATCCTACTTCTATAGAATAGTTGAGTTAAGGGACATAATACCTTTTCAAATATAGTTTAATTTCAAACAATTATCAAGCACAAGTATTTGACCAGTTTAATGCTACTTCAAATTAAACATTGATGTATACATGTTTTGTCTATCATTTAGGCTTTTTTGCCCTAGCATTTATCTTTGTTTTGGTGAATAATCATTACTATTGACTGTGAATGACTCTCAGGGAATGATTTCACTCTAGCACAGAGATAAAAGGAAGGGAGAATCAGAAAGGCTGATCGAAAAACAGAAATTGCAAACTTCAGTGTAAGTTTACTGTAAGACAATGCATTTTTTAAAATAAATATTAGCTGATAGTTGATTAGTTGATTTGTAACTTTCTTTGAGGGCTTCTATCATGGATACAATATGGCGAGGTTATGTATTAAAAACTGTTTTGTTTCAGATAAGCAATTTGTTTAATACTTTTATGGACCACTGTAATGCATTTAAAAATAAAGCTCAAGTGTTTTTTTTTGTTGGGCATAAATTATAGTAAGTAAAGTTAAATATTTTGTTACTTTTTAAGTTGTCTATTATCTTCTCAAGCAGAGCTGCTTATTTCTTCCTCCCTGTGCCTTGTCAGGGAGCATGGAGAGTTCTGTCTGAGGGCTGGACCATCGTGGAGATTGGAAAAAACAAATACTTACTTTCGGTTCATTGGAAACTGTCATGGACCCCTTTTCCAGTTCCTGGATCTTAGCCCATTAAACCACCATAAAAGAAAGACTGCTAGGCTCCAGCCACTGGACTGTGTGCATGAACCCCTCCACTATATTGTAATCTGTATTGCTCCATAGTTTGCCAGAAAGTTAATGTACTCGATCTGGACCACTAGACATGGAGACAGCATTATGTGTATTTGGAGTTTGGCCTATTCTTCACAGGTGCCAGACCGGATGCCAGGATGCCAGACTGCTAGACCCCATGTGCAGTCAATCTCCTTTGTGATTTCCAAGAACCAAACGGTCCATGCGGGTAGTTAACTTATAGTCTATAGCAGATGGTCTCTTGGCAGTAATAGTCGCTACCCCTGGATAGTAACAACTGGTTGGCAGTGGTGGCATCTCAGTGCTGTAACCAGGAGCTGAAGGATGGCATATGGTGACCTATGCAAGACTGAAGTCCATTTTTTTTGGCAGTTTGGCGTGATTGAAGAAACCTAGCAGCAATTTATCCAGACTTACAAACCCAAGGGAGACTGTTACTAGTTTGATGACATGTTTGGCTACACAGATACCTGCAGTTTGGAGATGATCCAGGAGAAAAGGAGGCTGATCACCAGTATGAGGAAGCGTTGATGGCAATGGCTTGCCACAGAATGGGATCGGGGAAAAGCTCTTCTGTATCAGCGGATGGCTTCCCTGGGGCTTCAACAAGGTGAGGAGCTAGCAGAGGAGCTTGAGGACCTGTGAATGGAGATTGACTTTGAAGGTCAGTAGGAGGACCTGATGCTTCCGGCTAGTGTATCACAATGGCTCTCCTACTACAGGCATGGATTCTTGGAAGGGCTCCCGAATGTGCTGCAGGGATATCCAAAGTGTGGCCTTGGAACCACAGAGCGCTGGGATATCCTGTTGGCATGGCTCCAAAAGGACATGAAAAAAGACACAGGGACAAAAAAGAAATGTTGCTCAAACAGTTGGTTCATAAAGAAATGGATTTGGAAAAAGACTATGAGGAACTGCTTGAGGAGATGGGACCAGGTGGGACCTGGCTCAAGTACTTGGAGTTACCCCATGCTTCCCCAACTGAGCTAGCTGGGGATCCACTGCCAGATAAAATGGACTGTTGGCTACACCCCTATAAGGTGGAGGAAGGAAATAAGATGTTACTTGGAGATCTGAATCGCTACAGAACATGTGAGATCAGAGGCACTGCTGGGAACTCACCAGGATAGGGAGGTCAGGAGAACGTCCAGACCCTGGTAGATGCAAGACCAGGGAGCAGTGTTAAGCAACACCAGCCACTGGGAGATGGCCAACAACCAGAGAAGTTCCAGCTGCTAACCAAGGACGAGGAGCTGGCAACGGAGCAGTTGGCAGAGGAGGGTGCAAGCCCTGAGAGACTTCCCAACTACCCATAGACTGTTTCCTGTCCTGAACCACAGACTGCTGATATCCAGGCGGTCAGGAAACAGGTGAAGATGCCAAGGCTGACAGTCATGGAGAGTGTGATGCCAGATTGGGGCATGAGATTATCAGGAGACCCTGAATCTCTTCCCCAGCATGGATCAGGTATATCCAGATAAGTTTGGGAGTTCAGGTGAGGGCACTGAGTGTAGGAGTCAAAGAAAATCTGGGGGAATACTGTGTATAGTATAAAAATACCACTCAACTGCTTCTCTACAGATAAACACACACATTGAAAAATCTGGGGGGTATTTGTCCCCCTCTTCTCCCCCAGTTCCTACTCTTTTTTCCCCAACCCTGCCTTGACAACTGACCCTAAGGAGATTGTGCCTGCAGGGGCAGGGAAGTGCTTTTTACCCCCGCCTGAGCTGCTCCTTCGATGGGATACCCCAGAGCATGCAAATTGGGCTGGGTTATTGAAGGAAAAGGACCTGGGGTTGGGCTGTATTGCATTCTTAGACCCTGAGGATTGGTATCCCAGATGTTATGAAGACAAAAGGAGAGGGTGGCTGAGGAGTGGCTGCTAGCTCACATATTTCCTGGAATGACTGAACAAATTGACTGTGTTCCCAAGACCCTACATAAATTGGGGTTAGAGACTGTGGACACTTTCCTGAAAGATGGGCAACTACCCCAAGACTGGGCCAACCTACTACCCCCTGCAGGAGGAGGATAGGCAATGGAACTTTTGCAATGGCCACTTGGGTCAACATGTTTGTTTCCCTTTGGATGGGGACTTGGACTTGGGCTATGGGCTGCAGTTCAAGACTATCATCTATTAAGGATCATAGCCCCAGAACTGCTGTCTGGAAGGTGGGAGTAATGTCACAGACCCCATTTCCAGTTCCTGTATCGTAGTCAATTGAGCCACCATAAAAGGCAGACTGCTTGGCTCCAGCCACTGGACTATGTGCATGAACACCTACGTTGTATTGCAATCTGTTTTGTCCCATTGTTTGCCAGATAGAGTTAATGTACTCTGTACTAGACAAGAAGACATCATTATGTGTATTTGGAGGATGGCCTAATGTTCCCAGGTGCCAGACAGGATGTCAGGATGCCAGACTATTAGACCCAATGTGGAGTCAATCTCCTGTGTTTGTCTGCCACTCCCTGTCATTGTTGTTTTGTATAAACCCCCTCTGTATCTAACCCCTATAAATATTGTTGACTTTCCAAAAATAAAACAGTTCACTGCTGAGACATATAGAAATAGTATGTTCTCTTATTTGCTCCTGGTGGCTGCCATACTGATCCTATCTTCACCCTGCAAGTAATTTGTCCTTGTCACTACCACAGGAAGGTTACTGAGACTCCTGTAAGTGCTGATGCCTGATGGAGAGACCCTGACTGATACAGAAGCCAGATATCAGGGTGCTGGTGCCCAGATTTCCAAGAACCGTTACAGTCCTTGTGGGTAGTTAACCTGTATTCTATAGTAGGTGGCCCTGGCCCGTAATAGCCCCTACCCCCGGATCGTCACAGAAACACACTGTATATGAGCACTGTGATTGAAAAAATCATGAGGTAGAAATAGATTGGATGAAGTGAATTCCTGCAGTGCCAACAATATAATTTGGCTGGCACAACTTGAAATGTCCAAATATGGAACATCAAGAAAGTTTATGAAATAATGTTTGTTATACCAATTCGTTTTAAAATGAATTATCAGTCATTGCTGATTCAAGCACTATCTTGTAGAGAGTAAATGTTCCTGCAGTATTCATTGAAGAAATGCATAAATCTGGTACTATTCTCCTTTCTACTTTTTAAGAAGCCGACAAAATCTGGCTTAAAACTAGAGAAATTATATGGGCAGGGTTCCAACTGTTGCCCAATTTTAGTAAAAGAAGTGAGAGTGCAATTCAAAATGAAGAGTATACAGTATATCCAAAATCTTACTTTATCTACACACCACAGACATATTTAGGCCTGCCACTGTAATTTAAGAAATTCCCTTGCTTGTCAAGTATTTACTAAACTAACATTAGCTGCTTACACTACCATGGAGATGAAATGTTTTTGGGAACATCTGCATTTTTAAAGACACCCCAGAAATGTAAGTGCTCCTCTTATACAGTGGTGCTTTAAAACCTGCTTTTTAAAATATATATAGGATACCTATGTTAGTTCCTTTAATCATTACAGGATTAATTTTGCATAACTATAGTCAGATAATAAAGTTTTATTAAAATGGTATCAGTGTTGTATGAAGCTCATTGGAAAACTAATTAGAAAAGCATCATAATGTTTCAACCTACTTAGAACATTTTTAGCAGTTATGATTACCATAACACTTACAAAACTGTGTAATTGGTGCCCTATGATTCTGTTTGTTCACAAAACACAGTGAGGTCTCACTTTTCCTAGTGAGTATATACATGAAAACTCTCTATGTATAAATACACAACCACAATTGCCTTTTCTTAAACAAAAATACGTGAGAAATCAGACCATGTGGCACTTAGGGGTGATGTGTACCCCATTGTGAATCGTGTTTAATCCTAATATCCACTAAAGGTGGGATGGTGGGGAGGTGGGGACAGGGGTGGCCCATAAGGCCCCACAAGTTACTAAGGTGGTCTAGTAGACCCACATTTATTATGATAATTTAAGTCCACGACATGGCAAAGGGATCTAGCCCTTAAAGGGATTAAATCCCTTTCTGCTGCAATTGTGATGGTGAGGGGCAATTAGTTGTGAGTATCCCACTTGCTAATACAGAAGGTGGGAATATAAAGGGAGACCCCTCTTATTGTTTATTTATTTGTATTACTTTTTATCCCTTCCCTGCTGCAATTTCAACAGTGTAGAGATATAACATTCTCATAAGATACCAACATGCATACAGGAATGGAGCTACCACCATTGCAGGTGGTGAAAGGCACTGAGGTACTCCTCTGGCAATTGAAATAGGTTTTCCATTAGTGTAGGGTCCCCCACCATGGTCCATCCACCCGGCCTCCCCTTGGATCCTGTCTGCCTCACCTGCTCCTTCTAATGTGTGTGACATAATTTGGGATTTAAAGAAGAACCACCAATGAACTTTCCTGGATCCCCCTAAGAAGCCCACATCAGGGATAAGTTATGGGGGCCTTGGGCCAGGGAAGCATTATATAGCACTAGAGGGGGCCTCAGGGGGAACAACACAAAATATATTGTTTTTTGCACTGGGGCCCTCCATTTACTAACTCCACCACTGCATGCATACACATATTTATGTCCCTTTACTGCTCAGTAGGGGGAAATGGGTGGGAGTGTTTTTAGGTGGTAACTACCCCACAGCACATTTCAGACCTAGTTATAATAATATTATTTTAGTAAATTGCCCAAAGCATTGGCCTTAAGTTTAGTTGGCCCACACGTCTCTCATGAGTTACGGGAATGAATGGGTAAATACAGTAACTCATTATGGGCATATATTGTGTGCTGATAATAACTGAATATTCATGTTGTTATTGGTATTAAGCAACACACAAAATAATCACTGAACATAAGTTTAACAGTTCTGAAATACTCTATATTGCTTTATAACAAATATACATAATACATTTTAATATGACATCTGATTAATTTACTAGCCAAAAAAACAAAATGTTTGGTTGTTTATACACAGTGTGCCATTAAATTAAAAGCTGGGACATTACGTACTATTCTCTTTCTATTGATTTCTGTAATTGTAATTTAAGATTTAAAGCAAACCCTTAAAATATTAAATAACCCAAAATGGTGGGATTATACATAATACCATTGATACTGTTGAGCAGGGGAATCACGTTAGGGGAGTGGAGCAGGAAGGTGAGAGAAGTAGTGGAGCACGAAGGAATGGAGTAAAGTAAGTATATTAGCTACCAGGGCTTCTGAAAACTAAAAAAAAACAGGCAAGCATAAAATAAAGTCACATGGGGTTGTTGGCAGTACTTGAGGCAAATTGAGCAAAACTCCTTGGCTAATGAAAAAATAAGAGAGGAGCTAAAATAATGAGGAAATAAAATAGAGGAGCTGTTAGGGGAGACAACATGGTGGTAGTGGGAAATTAAAATTAAATGGGGTGAGGTGTATTTATGAAAGGGAAAGGGGGTAATAAAAAATGGTGGAGAAGAGTGTACATTTAATGGGTGCAACATAAATTGGTGGAAGCGGGGAATACTTTAAAATTGGCAGAGAAGGAAGTGACATAGGGAATCAAAAAAGGGAAAATGATACAGGGAGCAAAATAAATAGGTGAAGGGGGTAATTTAAACAGTGGCAACTGGAGGTTTATCATGTGGGTAATAGGACTGATATTTACAAATGCATACCTATAATTATGCATGACTACAAATAATGGGTGTTTAATAAACATGCCTTTAATTCACTTGTAAATGCTTTTTTTGTACTATATACATGAATAATTTCCTTCAGCAGTATCTCATCATCACTTTAATATTATGATAATAAACTGAAAGTGAAACAGCCGCTCCAAGATTCAGCCTACCTAGGAGTGAGTCAGTTACAGATTAATAACTCTATTAAATTCCAGCCACGTAGATACAAGGTTTGAACCTAAGCCCTACTTGCTTCAAATTTGACAAAGTTACAGCGGTATTAAATTAGATCTGCTGCGAGCATCATATGAGCTACCCAGCATGGCCATCCATCATGGCACGTGAAAGCCTGCGAGATGATCTTGTAGGCGCCCCACATCATCACTTGCCACGGGGGGGCCCCTGAACGGGACCTCCGCGGCAGTTTTAAACAGAAGCCCTGCCGTGGGGGGTAGTCCAAGTACCCTCCTCGGCACCTAAAATTATTCCCCCCCAATCGGGACCCCCTAAGTGTCCCCGTATCAATCCATGCAGCGGGGGGTCCAGATCGAACCCCCGCTGCATTCAAAAATTAAAACTTTCTGACTGTAAAGGGATTTTATCCACGTATATCAAGCTCTGCATAGCTAAAAATACTATTTTTGGCTTCAGCAGCGCTTGCTGAATAAAATGATACCCTATAGCAGTGGGACACATAAAAAATCCACTGCGACTGGGCCAGGAGCAGAGAGGCAGAATTGACAGACAGGGACACCTGACAGAAGCAGCAGTGGCTTGAGTCAAAGGGAGCTGCGGAGGAGAAAGGTCGAAAAGAGAAGGAGGGCTACGAGGTGAGGTACCTGATGATAGCCAAAACCAGATCAGATAAGAGGTTACCTCACCCTGGCAAAGAACTCAGTAGCAGAGCTCAAGGAGCAAGCGTTATACACACTTAAAACTCAATGCAGGATTTTTGTGACAAGGGGCTTCAGAGCAGTGCCTGCATAATTTTGGTCAGAGACTGTGTATATATACAAGTTAAACTGTAATGGTACTGTCGCAGCATATGCAATATCAATAATCTGTTTGAGACAACACTACCTACATTAAGAAATGACGGGGCAATAAAAAAGTGTTGAAATGCAGTTTGTCACACAATGGAAGACTACTGCGTGCCTCAACTGCTCGCCTTGCTTCGCGCGGCTCTAAATGCCCTGCGTGTCGCCTTGCTTCGGCTCACCTCGCTTTGAGAGGCTTGCAGTTGCTCATTGCCTAAGTGCTGCAAGTCTCAATGCCTCAACTGTGCGCCTCGCTACGCGAGGCTCACAGGCAATGAGCTCCTTTGGCGCACGTCGTGCGAGGTCGGAAGACTTCTGTGCCTCAACAGATCACCTCACTACGCGAGGCTTGCAAACGTGATTACGAATCGCAGTTTGACAACTATTATATGTGGTACATCCCTACATGAAGGGAACCAGGATAAGCTGAACATTCAAAAAATGCTTAGGATAGCTAGAGAGTCATTCCAGCATATAATAAAGCTGATACACCACCCCAACAGAGTAAAATACAAGCTACTAAGACTAAATCTGCTACAACTTGAGCTGGTAAAGGAACATATCCTATTAACAAATTTATGGTAAGGAGCATTATAGGGCATTATAGGGTTAATGTGTGCACTTACAGGGGTCCCGATAGGACCCCTGCATTATAGGGTTAATGTATGCACCCTGCAGGAGTCCCGTTCAGACCCCTGCATTATAGGGTTATTGTGTGCACCTATGCAGGGGTCTCTATCGGACCCCTGCATTATAGGGGTGATGTGGGGACACTGTGGGGACACTGCAGGGGTCATGATCGGGTCCCCTGCAGCCAGAGGGGGACTTAATGGAAGCAGCCCCAAGGGCTTCACAGCCCTTGCGGCTGCTCCAGGGTAAAAGTAAGCTGTGGGCTTGGTGGAGGGCCCTGCAGCCAGAGGGGGACTTAATGGAAGCAGCCCCAAGGGCTTTACACCCATGTGATCGTTTTACGGGAGACTCATTTTTCACATAATGGGATTCCCAAGTTTCTACATAAGGCTTACCCGATTTTTTTTGCTACAACGCGTCCAGATAAGAAAGCTGGAGTGGCAATTTTATTACATAAAGATTTTCCATTTAATATTAAACATAAGAAAATAGATTCCAATGGAAACTTTGTGATCCTGACGGGAACACTCCTGGGTGAGAGGGTATGATTAATTTATTTTTATTCCCTGGCCAATATCCCACATAACTCATTTATTAGCTTACTCAAATATCTGAGGTCAGCTGACTTGGGCCGGATTATACTAGGAGGGGACCATAATCTTGCTCTAGATCTTAATGTAGACAGGTCGGTGAAGGACCGGGGCGGCAGATTTTCAGATTGATACCCTTCTCAAGTAACTTCAATTGCTTGAATTATGGAGGCAGATGCACCAAGGTGAGAGGAGATACACCTTTTATTGCTCGGTTCATGGATCCTATTCTAGGATTGATATTATTCTAATTCATTCTGCCATATCAGATAGTGTACAAAGAGGTGGATATCCGTCCGTGCTCGTGGTCTGACCACTTCCAGGTCTATCTCTCTTTGAAGTTAGGCCAGAACAGTAAACCACCATGGAGGCTGAATGAGAGAATTCTATCCAATCCACTGATCGGGGAGCATATATCAGACCAATACCATATCAAGCTACTGTATATTTCTCCATTAATAATAACCACAAATCGGACGTTGGTTGGACTTGGGTGGCCGATAAGGCCTTCATCATGGGCTCTCTAATAAAGTTAGCTTCTGGACATAAAAAGCAAATGCGGCTTAGATAGGAATCTTTAGGGAAAAATATACTAGAACTTGAGAGACTTAATCACCAAAACCCCTGCAAACAACTGGGTAAGCATATTGATAAAATTAGGCTAGAATTGGATCTAATATTATCAGATAGCACAGAAAACGCGCTGAAATGGACAGGTTGACTAGTTCTAAGCTAAAGCTAATAAACCTGATACATTATTGGCTAGAAAACTCAAAAATACAATATCTCAGTCAAAAATATTTCGCATTAGCACTCCTGCCGGAGATATCACAGTCAGCCCAAAAATATATCTATCCAATACACAGAATCAGGATCGGCAAAGGCTGGCTTTTCTGGACTCTTGTGACCTGCCCAAGATTACGGCCCAAGAGTTCGATATATAAAATTCCAAAGTAACCGAAGCTAAAGTTAAAACAATTATGAAGGGCCTTGGTGGGGGGCAGGCACCGGGTCCGGACGGTTTTACTAATCTTTATTATAAAAAATATGCCGACTTCCTCATCTGACAAACCTCTTTAAAGAACATTTTGGAGGGGCATCAGATGCCTCAGGAATTGAATCAGGCGAATATTGTATTCTTTCCAAAAGGAGGTTGGGGTTCTTAATTATCGTCCCATTTCACTGCTGAATGAAGATATAAAAATCCTAGCAAAATGAATGGCGAACAGGATATCTAATTTTCTTCCCAGAGTTATCCTCAAAGACCAAACAGGGTTTATCCCCCATAGGCAGACAGGGGATAATATCCAATGAATATTGAATTCCATTTCTTGGGCTACTCGTAATAAAACCCCTATGTGTTAATTAGCACTTGACATAGAAAAAGCCTCTCCTTTCCCACTCATCAATGCATCAACCCCTTTGGGTATTTACTGAAAATGTTGCAATATCTCTGTACTCGTGGGACACAGTAATCTGGCTCCCTAAACCAAGGTTAGCGCTTGGGTCAATACCTAACCCTATTATCAAACACTCACTTAAGATTTGGTCTTGGGCTACCCAGAAAAATGGGCTATCACCAAAATTATCTACTCTCACCCCGGTCATACCCAATCCTCATTTTCCCATTCAACTCACTTCTAACTCAACTGGTGGAAATCCAATAAGTTACTAAGATTTGGGGATTGGTTCACAAATAATATAAGTACAACTTTCGAATATGTGACAGATAACATTAATTTACCTTTGGCGGAACATTACAATTTTTTTTTTTGAATGAAGCACAAGTTGGACACGTTGAACATTTGGAAACCTGATTGATAACTGGTTTACTAAGCACTGTAGGGATCATCCACTGTCGAGCAAAACCATTAGCTTGTTGTATAATTATTTCAGTTAAGTACAGTAGCTCTAACATTAAAGCCAAAGTATATGCATTTGTGGGAGGAGGATTTGGGAGAATCTTTGAGTGCTTTGAGTGATGAAGTCTGGGAGAAATCCTGGCGAACTCTCACAAAGGGATCCTTGAATTATAGAATTCTTGAAACGGAAATAAAAGTTCTGCATCGAACATATCATAAATGGGGCCTTGTCCAAACTGATCCAAACTGGCATTCATACATATCTGGTGGACATGTCCAATGGTTAAAGATCTATGGGAAAAAGTTCTTACATTAGCCTCTACGGTGTTTAGCTCCTGAATTGACGCAAATATTGGAGTATGCCTTCTGGGTCTCCCAGTCCCCAATCTATCATTCCATCACAACTCTTCCGATTTTTTATGTTAGCCACAAAAAGCCATATTGCTCGACAGTGGAGATCATCAGCACTTAGCCTACAGGCAATTTTAAATAAAATACATTTTATTCTCATCAACGAGAGATTGGCTTACTTTTTAGAAGACACTATCTCAAAATGTATGGAGATATGGTTACCTTGGATTGCCCAGACAGATAGCATATTGGTGGGATAAAATAGGATTTAATATGATACATATTGGATAACCTTGACACTCAATCTGTTAAAACACATAATTAAACTCCTAGCTGGGAGGGTCCAGATATGTGGGAGATCCCTGGAGATGGTGGATGGAGGTGAAAAGGAACTGCAGGTGGAGGCTTGAGATGTACCTGAAAATGAACAGTTTGTATTTGTATTGTTTTAATTTTATTGTTTATCTCTCCCCCCCCCACATTACGATAAACCTTTTTGGTTGTAATGTTACAAAACTAGGTTTTGGTGGCTGAAATCCATGGGTTGATATTATCCATTATTGCTTCATGATGATGCGACATACATGGAATTCTGTGCATAACACATGTCATACTGTCTCACATGTAACCCGGAAAATATTACCTGCATAAGTGTGATATATATCTATGCATACTGGATTAGGATGTACCAATGCCCAATAAAATTCTATGGTAAAAAAAAATTACATTTCCCGCCACAAGTCTTTAAAGTGCCCGCAGCACACTATTGGCCAATCCCGGTTGCAGGGGTACTGTAAGTACCCCCGCGGCACCTAACATTAACCCACCTCTATGCTGGGGGTCCCCATCTAGGGCCCCGCAGTGTCCCTACTTTAACCCTTGCAGCGGGGGTCATGATAGGTAACGATCGGTCTCCCCGCTGCATTTAAAAATTCAAATTTCCCGCCTCGCAGGTCCTTAAAGGACTGTAAAGGTCCTGCAAGGACCCACGCTAAATAAAATATTAACCCCTGCCATGGGAGTACTATATGTACCCCCGCAGGCACCTAAAATTAACCCCATCACTCATAGGCCTCAATACAGGGGTATAGACCCCCATAAGTGATGGGGTTAAATAGAGGCTTATGGAGTCTTTATAGACCCCAATAAGTGATGTGGTTAATGTGATGTTCATGGGGCTCTGTATTGAGCACCATGAGTGATATGGTTAATTAAGGGCAAATATGGCAAATATGGTCCTTTAAGGACCCGCAAGGCAGGAAATTAGATTTTTTAAATGCAGCGGGGAGACCGATCAGGACCCTTGCTGCAAGGGTTAATATAGGGAGGCTGTGGGGCCCCGATATCGACCCCTGCAGCATGAGAATGTCTTTAGAGAGCAGGGGGAAGCATTTGATGCCGGAGTCAAGCTGCTCCGAGGCAGCACGTATGGGCTTTAGTAGCCCTTGTGGGCACTTTTTTGTGCCCGTAGGGATTCTTACGAAGTCCGAGCTTCACACCATAGATTTATGGGTGTGTGTTACTATGTTGCTCTCTCTGATCCTATTTTCGACTGTTTTGGATTTCATCTTGCAATAGCTGCTGTGAGGAACATATTGAGGAATCGGTCCTCTCAAACAGCACTAAGATGACTTTTGCAGGCAACGAAGGAACAACGAATTCTAATTTAATGAGGCCCTAAGATGAGCTAGTGGCTGAAGTAAGCATGGCTTGGGGGATGGGAGTTGCTTTGGGAAGAGGTTTTGGGAGTTGTATTACCAATATTTTTTTGTGAGTTGGCACTTGTGGGGAGCAATTCTTCAATTATTTTTTTATTTGCACTGGGGTCCTCCATCCACTACCTCTGCCAAGGATTATCTGTAGATTATTATTCTCTGTTTTTTTATGCTTTTTAAACTCAGAATCCAAAATAGCTGTCTTGAAGGTTAAGGCATGATTTAAAAACTTTCTCTTTTACAACCGCTCATTGTCCTTTTGCAATGACCTTTTACACATTTTTGGTATAAATGATGATTTAGAGTCAAAAATATTTTAAATAGCAGTGGTACAGAGCAGGAAATATATATATATATCACATATATATTTGTGGATCTGCGGGACGGTTCGGAGTTCTTAAAATGTTGGTAATGCACTTGCGAGCCTCGCAAAGCGAGGCTAGCCGTTGAGGCGGGACTTAGGCTGCAATGAGCGCCAAAGGCGCTCATTGCCCTGTTAGCCACGCGAAGCATGGCGAGCAGTTGAAGCATGCAGGAATTAGGCTGCTAGGTATATGAACAAAATGTGATTTTTAACCTCTTTACATTATCCAAAAGGACCAAAAGACCCTCATGTGCATCATTTCATTTCATTGATTCCTTTATTATTATTATTATTATTATTATCTTTATTTATATCGCGCCAACACATTCAGTAGCGCTGTACAGGGGTTGAGTACATAGCAGAAAACAAATTAAACACCTTGTAAAGAATGGAGAGCCCTGTTTTTGAGCATAAAATCAAATGTACATAGAGCTTGTTTCCAAGGCACTGACACAAGATTGAAAACTCGCAAACTTACAATCTAAGGGTTTAGGTGTGATACAAGAGGGTGACAAATACAATTGAAAGCAATTGGTTCAGTAAAGTGGAGGGGTCTGTGTGTTGTACTGTAGATTGTGGGTGTGAGTGTTATTAAGCTGTGGAATGTTCAGTTGTACATGTTAAGGCTGAAGATGATAAGATTTTTTAAACAGGTGTGTTTTTAATAATTTCTTAAAGGTTTTGAGGCAGGAAGATAATCTAATGGAGCGGGGCAAGGAGTTCCAAATAGATGGGGAAGCACGAGAAAAGTCTTGAAGACGGGAGTGAGAGGAGGTGATGAGAGAGGAGGAAAGAAGAAGGTCGTTAGCAGAACGAAGGGGCCGGTTGGGAGAGTATTTTGAAACAAGAGCAGAGATATAAGGGGATGCACTGTTGTTGAGGGCTTTATGTGTTAGGGTCATGATTTTAAATTTGATTCGGGAAGCTATGGGAAGCCAGTGGAGTGATTGACAGAGAGGAGCTGCAGACACTGATCGTTTGGTATTGAAGATGAGTCTAGCAGAGGCGTTCATTATGGATTGGAGGGGAGACAGACGAGAGATGGCGAGGCCAGCAAGGAGGGAATTGCAGTAGTCGAGTCGAGAGATGATGAGAGAGTGAATTAGAATTTTAAAAAATTCCTTTAAAACTACTGGAATTTATCCTTACCAGAAATTACTTTTATTTTGATGGTAAATGGTATAAAAAACTAAATGGAACGGCCATGGGAACACCTTGCCCTAAGTCATCAAGTATAGTTAACTAGGCTGTCTGACAGCACTTGGAACATTTTGTTTCAGTAGATATAGGCCCAGTGCTGTCAAGTGCTTTGCAAGTGATAACCCGTTAATCCATTGTCTTTCGGTTAACCCTTCTTGGTAAATACTTGGTCTTAGCCATTGCTCCTAACCCCCATATAATCTAATAAAAGAAATATTATGGAAGTCCTGGTCGGCCTAGAAGGCGAATACACCCCGGAGCCACCTCAGCTGCATTAGCCGACTCCTCTCAGATGGAATAAAGGTATCTCTACCCGAGAGGAGTTTGGCTAGGGAACGGTTATTATAAACCACCTTCCCCCCTACAAACACTGGGCCATAGGAAAAACCCCTCCCTGCTTACAGGGCGCCATGGGCCTGCTAACCAACACAATACCCTTCTCTAGGTTCCCCCTGCTGTGTCCAGACACATGGTGCAATTAAACACCAACTTGGCATGAGATTCAGCCACTTGTTCTAGAATCCTGCTAAACCGTCCTGTGTGGGAATACAGAACTGAGTCAACCTGCAGGTAGGATGGGTCTAGCAACTTTTTCAACCCAACAAAGAGTGAGTTGTGACAGACTCATATGGGGAGCTAGTGTGGAAGCTCCCCTATGCTTGTGATGGATGATGGAAGGGGCACCAGGTCCAGACTGTTGAGGAGGCTGCCCAGGTTGTTGTGCTGGAGCAATTTTTCCAGCTTTCCCCACCATCCATGAGTGTCTGTGTCCAAAACTGATGACCTATGACTGCAGAAGAGGCTAGTCACCTGGTGGTCCAGTACAGGGTGACCTGGGAAGAAGTTAGAGTGCCTCCCCTGTCTAGTGGTCTCCACCTGGCTAGGCCACCTAGACTAGCACTTCTTAGTCCAATAGCCCAGTCTGGACCACAGATCTGACCAGAAGGGTGACCTCTGACACAGTCCTCTATGGCCCCCTGACCCACCACTACTGCCCCATCAGCCCTAGGAATGGCGGAGCTTGGCAGGAGGTGGAGTACTTACTCCTGACAGTTCGCCTTCTTATAGGGTCACCAAGGGATCTGGATGAGATGTTAGAGCTAGGGGTTATCGAGCCATCCAATAGTCCTTATTTGTCACCTGTGGTTTTGGTCCCTAATAAGAACAATAGGAGACTAAATGACAAGATGACTACTGGCGCTTACCCTATGCCTAGAATAGATGAACTGGTAGATAGGCTAGGACGGCAACCTATGTGCCCACTATGGATTTGTTTAAGGGCTTTCGGCATATATAACTTGCCTAAACCGATAGAGAGAGAGAGGTTGGCATTTACAACCCCATTTGAGTTTAACCACTTTAATGCAATGACTTTTGGGAAGAAGAATGCTCCTTCCACTTTTCAACAGCTTGTTGATACCTACTACATGCAAGGAGTTCACTCATGTATAACTGGATGAAATTGCCATATTGAGCCATACTTGGCATGAACATGTGGACCACCTAGACACGGTCCTGGGTCACATTCAGCAAGCAGGGTTGACCTATTGCCCTGACAAGTTTACTTGGAGGGAGGTGCATTACGTAGGGGACAGAGTATGGAGTGGGAGGGTCTGGCGAGAGCCATCCAAGCTAGCCACAACAGAGCAATGGCCCACCCAGTGAGCAAGAGGCAGGTGTTGACATTTCTGTGTATCACAGTTTTTACAGCTGGTTATTTCCCCATTACAGTAACCTGGCAAAGCCACTGTTGGACCTCACCAAGAAGAGGGTGCCCCTGCTGGTTTAGTGGACCCCTAAATGTGAGAAAGCCTTCCGGGACCTGCAGGCTGCCCTAAAGTCCCACCTCGTCCTTGTTGCCATGGATGACTCTGTGTCTTTCATTTTCCTGGTGGATGCTGCCATTATGGCATTGAGGCTGGTTTGAGTCAGGTGGATGCCCTGGATGAGGCGCAGCCCATTGCATACCTGAGCCATAAGCTGTTGCCGCTGTATGCTGCTATTGAAAAGAAATGCGGCAGTTGTCTGGGCCCTAAAGAAAAAAGAGTCCTACATTTTTTGGGCAAGAGTTTGTGGTTCTCACAGACCCAACCCATTGTGCTGGCTCAGAAGTGTGACCAGAAACAAATCTGATACAGCGTAGAGAACATCTGAACGCTGATGGTCTCTCCAGGCATTTGAGCACCTAAGATTTCCAGTAACCAATGACCCGTTTAGAGTCTTGAAACACCTGGTCACCAGCGGGGCAGGGGGGGGGGGAGGTTAATGAATGTGAGGACAGGCTTGAAAGGAGAGAATCTTGAGGTGAGGGGCTGGGGTGTTGCAGGTTATAATGGCAGCAGTGAAAGTTGTAAAGGGAACTTTAGCTGTCATTTTGAGACTAAGTGTTGTTTCAGCTCAGAGAAATGGAAATCCCTAACACCTATACAGAAACACCCGCAGAGGTGAGGACCTAACCAATTGGATCCTGTGACAATCCAAGTGTAGGGGTTATTACTGCCCAGGGCCACCTGCTATAGACTACAGGATAATTAACCACAAGGAGAGTTTCGGTTCTTGGAAATCTCGGCACCAGCACCCTGATATTTAGCTTCTGTATCAGTCAGGGTCTCTCCATCAGGAATCAGCACTTCCAGGAGTCTCAGTAACCTTCCTGTGGTATTGACCAGGACAAGTTACTTGCAGGGTGGAGATATGATCAGTACCACAGCCACCAGGAGCAAATAAGAGAACATACCATTTCTATATGTCTCAGCAGTGAACTGTTTTATTTTTGGAAAGTCAAATAATATTTATAGGGGATAGATACAGAGGGGGGTGTATACAACACAATAATGACAGGGAGCGGCAGACAAACACAGGATATTGACTCCACATGGGGTCTAATAGTCTGGCATCTGGCATCCTGTCTGGCCCCTGTAAACAATAGGCCAACCTGTAATACACACATGTCATCTCTAGCTATCTAGCGCATCAGATATGTAATTAGCTTATCTGGCAAACAATGGGACAAAACAGATTACAATACAATCACTGGTTCGTGTCTGTCTACAATGTTTTGTTTAACTGTTTCATGACCATTCAGTTACAGTTTAAACATAACACACAACACAGTAATATAACATGGGAAATTACAGACCATAAGACCATATTGAGCATGGTACACTATGGCCCTATGTTTTGAGGCTATTCACCCCACCACCCCCCTGCCCACATTTCCCATGTGGCAATGTAATTAACCTACCCGTTTTACAATGGGAAGGTATGTCCTCTATGGTGGCTCAATGCACCAGGATCCAGGCCCTGGAAAGGGGTATGTGACAGATCTTTTCAACAGCCATTCCACTAATCCCTCCTCTTTACATTCTCTATACAAGGTTTGTGCCAAAATATATGTAGGTGATCAGATTACCATTTTATAAAAAAAATGACCTAAACCTCTCCTCTAACAAATTAAGGGTCTCCCTTTACTCCAGGCTTCTGCCAGTAGCAAATGGCCTATAACCTGTTGCTTTGCATGAACAGTTGTTCTGACAGTGTTTCTGATATATGTTGGCCTTACCAGGTACATTCTGTGAATGTCTTAATACAACTGAGGGCTCTCATAAGCTGGTGAAACAAGATAGGTTGGAAAATAAGTTGATTATAGGGAAGCTGAAAATATATAACGATATTCTACAAAAAGGCATGGTCAGGAAACCCTTATACAAAGAAGAAAGCAAAAATGCATGGAAGACTATGGGTGGAACAAGTTTTGCACATAAGATGTTACAACAGAAGATGTCTTTAGAACAGTTATTTTTACCTTGCTTGGATTGGATGATGGCAGAACCAAAGCGTATGGCCAATACAATATACCACTTCCTCCCTAGAATTATTCATGAAGACCAGGTGGGTTTCATTCCATATAGGCAAACAGGGGATAATATTAGACACATTTTAAATTCCATAGCTTGGGCATCCCAAAAACAAACATGTATATTGGATCTAGTGATAGAAAATGCCTTTGACACCTTAGAATGGCCCTACCTCAAAACAGTTTTAACTAAATTTGGTTTCACTGGAAAATGTATGAACCTGATCGAAACGTATTACAGATCCCCAAAAGCTATCTTAAAATTACCAGGGGATTTTAACAGTGCAGATTAAGATCTAATGAGGTACCAGACAGGGGTATCACCTCTCGCCTCTGCTATTCACCTTAGCCATAGAACCATTGGTTCAATCTATATTATCCAATTAAAATATACATGGAATTGAAATTGGTCACCATCATTTTAAATGTTTTTCTATTTGCGGATGATTTTCTTTCCTCTCTTACAAGACCTGCTACCTCGGGTTCAATACTATTTCCAAGATTCTACATCTGTTCTTGGGACATTTAGAAATTTACAGAAATTTACATTTTTGTCTGTATGTATATATGTTCGTGTACAACAGAATGCGTAAGAGGAGAGAGAGGGCACTAACCCCATTTTTTAAGTCAACAAAATTAGCATTTCATTTGTTTTTCAGAATATACAAGGCTTAAATTCAAGATTTAAGAGACAAATCGCATTGGATTACTTTCATAAAGTAAGGGTGGATGTAGTGTTTGTTCAAGAAACACACTGGCAAACTGACAAGATTCCAAATGTAGATGAAAGAAATTTTAATACTAGAATTAATTTAACATTTAAAAAGAAAACCAGAGAAGTATCTATATTTTTCAATAAAAAAAGTACAGCTGATTGAAAGTTATAGAGAGGTGGATACAGAGGGCAGATACCTAATATGGATTGGGAAAATAAATTAAGTAAAATATACTTTGGTGAATATATATGCTCCCAACCAGAGACTAAACAGCTTGTTGAGAACTATAATAAACTCAGTGAGTAAAATTAAGGTGGGAATATTTATACTTGGAGGAGATTTTAATATGATAATTGATCCTATGTATGATAGGAAATCTGATAAAGGCTTAAATACAGATCCACAATTGAAAAGAAATGCTATACAATTTGAAAAAAAAACATTTTGAAAGCAGAATTTTATGATGCGTGGAGATTACTACATGAGAGAGAGAAAGATTTTACATTTTTTTTCCTATAGCTACTGCTCTTTTTCTACGACAGACAATTTCTTCATAGATGTAGAAAAATTTAAATTAGTTCAATCAACTAAAATTTATATAATAAAATAGTCAGACAACGCTATGATCTCCTTTGTACTAAAAGGTTAACATAAAAAAATACCATCAAATAAGGAAGATTTATATTTCCTTAGTTGAGGATAGTGAAAAACAATCTTCTACGAAGTTAAATAGTAAAATGTTTTAAATTAAATGAAGAATCAGTGGGGAAAAGTATGAGTGTATGGAATACCCATAAAGCCGTATACTTCAAACATGGATGATCTACAATAAAAAACTAAGTGGAAGCTCTCCCCAAGAATTATATGTTAAAATGGGTAAACTAAAAGAAAATAAAAAGTACATTTCTAGGGAAATTTGGTTGAATTAACTAAAATTAAGGGTTTTTTACAATCTCAGATGGATCATCGCCTATGGAAGCTCCAACAGAAGCAGTACCACTATAACAATAAAGCAGGGAAATGTTTGTCTGATACACTTAAAGCGAAACACTCAGCTAAACATTTATTAGAAATATTAGTAGAAGATAAAAAGAATGGTACAAGAACATTGACTAAGCCTTTTGACATTGAAAAATATTTTTTCTATACTATAAAGATCTTTATAATTTAGAAAATTAACCTTTTTTAAAACAAATCTAGTATATAATTAATTGTAACATTCTTAAATAAATTGAAATAACCTTAAATTAACTTCTTGAAAATCTTGAAAATCTTAATAAAGAGATTACTAGAAGTGAAATAGAACAGGTAATTATGGATTTATAAATAAACTCAGCACCAGGCCCGGACGGGTTTGTTAACGCTTATTATAGGATCTTTAAAGAAATCCTTTCAAAATATCTAGTTAAGGTTTTCAATTAAATTAAATCAGAAGGTACAGCCCCGGCGGAAATGCTACAGGCCGTTATAATAAACATTCCCAAACAAGATAAAGACATTAGGTTTTGCAAGGACTACAGACCGATTTCTTTAATAAACTCAGATGTTAAAATGTATTCAAAAATCTTGGCAAAAAGACTGAATGTAATATTACCCAGCCCAGTCAATTTGGATCAAATGGGATTTGTACCCAATCACCAGGGTACTGACGATACTAGAAGACATATAGATCTTTTAGCAATTTGTAAATTTCTAGTACTTTTATTACCTTGGATTCTGAAAAAGCTTTTGACAGGCTTATTTGGGATTATATGACAATGGTCTTACAAAAATTTGGCTCAAATAAGTTTGCCACGAATGCGATTGGAGCTTTATACTCATCCCCATCTGCCCATGTATCAGGTGTTGGTTTAAAAACTGATCAGTTTATTATTACTAATGGAACTCAGCAAGGTTGCCCTCTCTCTCCTCTTATATTTGTTTTGATGATGGAACCTTTAGCTTATGTCGTAAGGTGCTCTCAAAATATTAGCGGTATAATTATTGATGGAATGTTCCATAAGATCATGTTGTTCGCGGATGACGTGATCTTGACTGTAACCGATCCAATTAATTCTTTCAAATATATTCAGCAATTGATTTTGGATTACAGGGTAATTTCATATTTCAAAATCAATATGGCAAAAACTGAAGCTCTAAATTTGTATTTAGAGAGGGCCGTTATTATTCAACTAAATGAGATTTTTTAAATTAAGTAGAAATCTGACTCTATAACATTTGTGGGATTGAAATTCACTCCCAAAATTGAAGAATTAACACAACAAAACCTCACAAGAGTATATGACAAAATAAAACTTTTAATAACAAAATGGGAAAACTACCTTTGACCTGGTCAGGGAGAATCTCGGACATAAAAATGACAATATTGCCAAAAATGAATTATGTTTTTAGAGCATTACCCCTCAAAGTACCTAACATAGCTATCAAAAAAATTCAGCAACTTTGAAAAATGTATTTACCAGTGGAAGAGACCAAGAATAAAGATAGAAACAGTAAAGAAAAGTTTATCTAGAGGGGGTCTGTCTGTGCCTTATATTAAAGACTATTAAAATGCAGTAATGATTTCTAACTGCATGAAATGGTCTTCGTCTACTGTTGATTCAAAGTGGTTCCAAATTGAAAAATCCTTGGCCTGGAATTGGGAAATTGACTCATTAAGAGGGAATGTATTACCAAAACTGATACCAACAGCGGATATATGTCTAAAAACGTGGTCTAGATGCAATAAGAAATACAAGTTAATTGAGTTTCCTTCACCTGCAATGCCAATAAGGTGGGTGATGGGCGACTTGTTTCACACAGAAGGATTTAAACTCTTTTCCCAGTTAAAGGAAGAATTTAAACTATTAGAACGTAAATTGCTTGAATATTAGATTCTAAAAAAAAGATTATCAATTCTAAATATAACATGGGTAGGTTACGAGTCTTGTCCCCCTTTGAAAAATTGGAAAAAGAAAATGACATGGATAAAACACCTGGAATGCAAAGGTGGGAACTAGAGGGCAAAATAAAATATACAAAAGAAAATTGGTATAAGGCTTTAGAATGAACGCAAAGGGTAATTCAATTCCAACCATATAGAATTTTTTGTTTTTTAAATAGTCAATAGATGGCACTGGGTAATAATAATAGCAATCTTGGTAAATGTTGGAGATTATGTGGCCAGGAGGGTTCATATTTGCATATTTTTGGGGACTGCCCTCAAGCCTAATATTTGTGGAAAGAATGCTTCGATTTTATATCAAAAGCATGTAATAAAAATATTCTACCTAATTTTGAAATTGCAATATTTCATAAATTTGAGAATAAGGTTACTTATAATGAGAAAGCTTTGATTATACATGTTGTTTCGGTGATGAAATGGTTACTTGCAAAGAAAAGGAAAGAAATGCAGGTTCCAATATTTAAGGGGATATTGGAAATAGGGAAAATGAATAGAGACACAGAAAGAGACAAAATAAATGTAGGTTTGGGGACAGCCCTGACAAGAAACTGGACTATTTGGTATAGTTTAAGGCCCCTCTCTAGTTACAAATTAATAAAAATAAATAAATAATACATTTTGGTAGATCCTGATTGTATCACTCATGTTGTGTTTGTGAAATGTATGTGGATTATGTACATTTATTTTAATGTATTGTATTTTGTATGTTTAGAAAAAAAAACTAATTTAAACTTTGGAACATTTTGGAAGTCTCTCAGGGCTAAACATAAATATTACCAAAACAGAAGCTTTAAGTGTTTCTATGTCCCACTCTGAGATTCATTCCCTTTGCCAGAAGTTAACATTTTCTTGGCCAAAAATCACACATTAAGTATTTAAGAGTCAATATCACCAGGTGTGTGTTAGACCTTTACAAAGCTAACTATGCAGCTCTATACACAGACTTGGGTCTGGATATACAGAGGTGGTCGAAGGGACAAATTTCATGGTTAGGTAGAATCAATGGCGTAAAAATGAATGTACTGCCCCACCTTTTATATTTATTTGATACACTTCCGATAGCAATAAATTATAAAGATATAGAGAGATTCCAAAATCTAGTTTTCAAATGTATGTGGAATTATAGAACCCATGAGGATTTCAAGATCCATTATTTATAAACATAAAGCAAAATGGGGGCTCTCATGCCCGAACTTCAAATTGTATTACAAGGCGGCTCAGCTTTCCTTCATACCACTAGCACATTCTGCCCTACATCAACCCATTTGGGTAATTATAGAAAATGTATTATTTTCCCATACTCATGGGACACCATCATTTGGCTTTCTAAACCAGGTAATACTCTTGGGAGGCAAATCAACCCGTTTATAAAGCAGTCTCTTGCTATCTGGGTCTGAGCAATGCAGAAAACTCAGCTTGCTCTGAAACACTCCAAGCATACTCCCATCATACCTAATCCCCAATTGTTGATGCACTTACCTTTAAAATCTTTGGAATGGTGGGGCTCCAAGAATCTTTTAAGATTTGGGACATGGTACCAGAATGATTTGGTTCTTACTTTTGAATTTCTAAAAGATAATTATGACTTATCTCTTGCAGAACACTATAATTATTGTAGAATTTAGACATTTTATAAATGCTACTTCACAGAGTCAGGGGCACCCAGAAGCGAACTGGTTTACTAAGATATGTAGGGATCTAAAATCATAAGCCTTTTATAAGATTTGTTTAATACGGCTACCAAAACACACAGCAATGTGGGAGGGAGAATTAGGTCAACACTTTAGATCCAGAAACTTGGGAAAATATTTGGCGGAGCCTCACAAGAGGATCTTTAAATTATAGTATACTTGAAACATCCATTAAAGTTTTGCACAGAACTTACCTTACCCCTGATAAGCTTTGTAAAAACTAACTCAGAATGATAACTGCTTTAGGGACTGTGTCTTCTCTATAGCCACAAACTTTTTAACTCTCAAATTCCTGCAACTATCGAGGTGAGCCTCTTAGGTCTCCCAACCTTACAAATATCTTCGCTTCATAATCAACTTCTACAATTTTTTAATGATGGGCACTAAAAGCCACATTGCAAGACAATGGAAGTCCAACTCCCTGAGCTTACAAGCAGTCAAAAAAAATAACATTTTATTCTAATTAATGAGCGATTAACCCATCTATTGAAAGACACAATGCCAAAATTCTTAAATATTTGGCCCCCTTAGCTTGCTATTCGTGGACTTTTTGGTGATGAGACATTCCTAGTTTCTCTCCCCCCCCCCCCCCCCACCGGAAAAAAAAAATCCTTCTTTTACATTGTTGTATATTATGAAGAATATGAATAATACTGGCATTGGTCCACAGGCTATTCAGGTGATAAAACTATCTGCATTGAGCTAAAATTCGTATACTGGTGTTTATGAATTCTGACACAGATAGTTGCATATTGTATTACGGTAGATATTTTCCTCATATCCCTGGTTGTATATGATGATATGTAATCTAAAATGTGGTTACCTGAAGCTTTAAATGCACTTGTGAAACATTAAAAGAAAGAACTTGAATCTGAAGAAATACTTGTAGTAAAAATGTTCGGATTATAAAAAAAAAATCTCATAATGAATCAAGTATACAAATTGTTAGAGCCATAATATTTCCAATTGTAAAACCAATAATCCAAAATTGCCCTCAGAATTCCAGTTATCTGTTATAGCTGTCAATAGAGAAAGTGTCACAGAGTCTGTGTGTGAAGAGGATATTACTGACCATTTTGGAAACAACCATAAAGATATGTTCTAACTTTTCATAAATAACTTGTTAGATTATAACACCCAGTAAACATATACGTTCCAAAATCCCTTAACATAATTTGGCCTTCTTTGTTAAGTTATACAATTGTTTAGAAATTATATACATATGCCTGTTACGAGAGAATAGTTCAGTCAACTGTAATATCAGATTTTATGTTTTTTTTTATTTATGATCATTGAACATTTGTGTGTATTTGTATACAGAGGATTGTTTTATTTTACATTCTTATGTGATGTCTCATAAAATTTACTAATACTGTGGTAAACTGTCATGCAGTTTTGTACTTTGTATACCTTTACTCTATTGCACTCACAATGGGTATTTTAAGCAACCCATTTTGAAGTATTTACAACCCCACTACACACATTTTCAGTCTAAATCGAGTTAAAAATCTCAGGGTCTTGTTATTTTACAACAGTTTAGGTATGTGTTCATCAGTGTTTTTGGGAACATGGGATTTGTTATATTATTATTATATCTTATATTTTGTAATATTTTTGCTGTATTCTGTTTTATACTTTTTATACCTTTACTCTTTATCTTTTACAATGGTTATTTTGGGGTGAGCCTTTTATACTATTTACAACCACACTACAGCATTGTGTTTTACCCAAATTTAGTTAAAAATCCCAGTGTTATTTTACAAAGGTTTAGGTGTTTCCTTTCTCATTGTATTGTGCTCTGTCACAAACAATCCAAATAACTTTCAAATTCACTCATATGTTTTGGTTTGTGAATAAAATTGCTTTGAAATAACTTACAGTGAAAAGTTGACTTTGCTGTTGTCTAATGAATATTATTGTTGCAGATTTTGGTTGCATGTTTTTTTATATACATCCCAAGCTTAGAGAATCATGCACACATTAGTAATACTGTGTCAAGTGCACAGTCATATTAAGGTACCTGCAGTATTGTCATATAATGATTAAATATAAATAAACTGATTAATTCATAGTAGTGATGTTTTTCAATTTGTACACCTTTGTATTGTCTGCGTATATGGATGAAGTACATGTGATTGCATTTCATTTTTCTAAGGGTTTAGAAAAAGTCTAACAGATGCCTATGTCACAGATAAGCTTAGCTATTCAAACTAAAATTACATTGCTCTGGATACATTTTCAGCAACTATACAAAAAAGTAGTGGACGTGACGTTTCAGTCAAAATTGCAAAAAAAACATTTTTGAAACTTTGTCTAAGAGCATAATTAATCAGATAAAAAATGTTGAACTGTTAGTTTTTAATTAGAAAAAGAAAACATTGATAAATAGCTGCATTGAATGCTGCAAGCGGTCTGCTTTTGGGCCAGTGAGAGGGAAGGGATGTGAAGTCAATTGTAATCTTATTCTATTATCAAACTTATGCCTGTTCTTTCCGCCTCACCCCCACAATCTATTGATAGTTACAACCACACGCATATCAGCTAGCTGTGAGGATATGATGTCACAAACACAAAATGGATTCCTTTATTTGTAAAAAGAGCCTTCAAAAATTAAGATTTTTCCAAAATATGTTTTATGACCCTGACTAAGATAACTGTTGATATTGTTAGGCCCCTATTCAATTGAGCAATTGTTAGTTACTGGAGCCCTTGATGTAGCCTGTAAACTAATTTGCTATTCAATCGGCGTCTTTTAGCTAAACAACACCAGTGTTGTAAATATACTTCAGTATAAATGATAACAGTAAAAAAAACATAATTCAATTTTTATAACATAATATTTTCCTAATATCATATCTATTTACTGTAATTCTTTTCTCCTGGTTTCTTTTTTTACCCTTTCCTAATGCTAACAATAACAAATCTATGATTATAAACATTTTATATAGTAAATTAATAATATTTCTCAAAAACGTATTTATCTTTTTCTTCTGCTTTTCATGTCAGATACTTTACGTGGCCAAACAACATATTAGTCTAATACTGTACAGATTTTATATAGTAAGCAAATAACATATTGCTCATAAACCTTATTTATTTCTCTTTTTACTTAACTACTTATGTTTATAACCAGATTAACAGCTTAATAATATCTATATCTTGCGAGAGTTATTAAACTCTCTGATTTACTTTAGCATAGTATTAAATATTAAAATAATAACATCAGTTGAGAGGAGAGCAATCGCTGTCCTCTTTTTTGATGGTGAACCGGATTGTATCCTAAAATTGGATACAGATGCGGTTCACCCGAGCAATTGGTGCTTAGAAAAAATTCTGGGGGGAGTAAAACATGAAACAGAATGTTTGCAACAATTTTACAGAGCGGGCACATGGTTCAGCTTCTCACTTATAAGAGTCTGTGAGGATTTCTGCTCTATTTCAATAATTGTGTGGATCTTTCTTCTTCTTGGTCTGCTTTGTATTGGGGAATTTTAATTTTGTCCCAGGTTGTTTGGAGTTGGTAAGTTCCACAAATGGATCATCACTTCACCTTCCTCGGGAGTATGGATTGTGTGATGTCTCCCTTCTTTTGATATGTTCAGACTAAAAGGATAACCCCAAGTATACTTGTATCCATGCTATGTAATCACCGCTAAAAAGGGTTTCAGGAGTTACCTTTTGTATAAGGTAGTAGGTGACAAGTCCAAGAAGATAGCTGGTTCACCTTCTTCAATTTCAGGATCACCATATCTAGCTGCTTTCATAAATAAGACTTTTGTGGAAAAATAATGGAATCTGACGATCACATCTTTTGGTTTCTCATTGGATAGTGGAGCTCTTAGGTCTTTATGAATCCTGTCCATTTTAAGTTCTTTATTTAGACCTGGTAAGAGATTGGCGCATAAATCTTTCATGTACAGAGGTAGGTCTTGTACTGACTCGAGTAAATTATGTATGCAAAAGTTTGGTATACGAGATCCATTTTCTAGATCCTCCTGTATGATTTTAAGTTGTTTTTGTTCCTCTTTAAGCCCAATCAGATCCTTTTCCATTTCTTTGTGTGACTTAAGAAGGTTATTATATTTGCCCTCCAATTAAAAAACTGCTGCAATTTCTGATCTAAAAAGAGGAGATTAATACTCTCAAATCATGAATATCAGCTTTAGTGCTGGGCGCAGAAGTCTTTCCATTGTTCGGTAATTATTTATCTGGGGTTGCGAGGTGTTGGGAAGAATGCACATTTTGTTTTATAGAGGCATGATGCTTTTTTGAGGAATGTCTTGCAGCTGTCTTTTTTTTTTTTTTCGTTTATTGTGGTGGCTTTTCAATAAGAAAAAGTTGTTTCAGTTCCAAATTAATTGTGTAGTTATAGCCTTATAAAGAAGTGTAGTCTGTATAAATTTTTCACAGTCTCCTACATACAAGGCATATATTATATCTTTGAGAGATAAGATGCTGGGTCTTCTCTTTAAAAAATCCACAAGTAATACAGCTTATTGTGTTCTATATCTTCAAATTATTACACACACTAGATCTCCAGTAGTGTAAGGCATTTAGATTAGAACTGTATAGGTTTGAAACAGACAGGCAATATGAGTCTTTACCAACCTTAAGTATGGATGGTGTTTCTCAGTGTTTCAAAGTCTCCTTTGTTCTGGTTCAGCAGCAAATCTCAGGAGAAAAGGTTGCCAAACTTAATTTTTAAAGCCAACTGGGTCCTCCTTTGTGCAATCCTGGTCATATATGTCGATTTGGTAAAAGATAAGTCACTTTATATATGATTTTATATGGTTTTTCAGCAGAGCTCATAGATCCCACTCCCCTCTCCTTGAATGTTAGCTCCTCCCTCGTAACCCATCTAAGCCCGTAAATGTTACAATCGCAAATCGCTATTCAATTGCTACAACTTCTCAAGCCCACAATTGTTTTCACACCCGTAGATAGGACTCACAAGGGGGTTAAACACCTGTTCGTTGCACTGTAAATGCAAATAAAAAATCAATATTACACTTTAAAAGACAGGGAATTAATTACACAACAGCCTCAAGCTTGCAATAAAAGAATATTTTTTTATGTTTAATTTCCGTGTTATATCTATCTCGGTAATCAAGGAGTTAATACATACATTTGTTTCTGAGGATTTTAACATCTATATTAATCCAGAAATAGATAGGAAATCCACAAAATGTCCTAACCCAGATGCACGTATGCGAAGGAATTCAAACATGTTTAATGATGCTATAATTAGGGCCGGCCTGTAGGATGTTTGGAGAATATATGATGTTTGGAGGGATGGTTAGGAACTATTCTTTTTTTTCGTATACGCATCAATCCTATGTCAGGTTAGACTACTTCATGGTAGATTCAAACCCTTTAAAGAATGTGTCAGAAGTTGAAATAGATCTGATTGTATGGTCGGACCATGCAATTGTTAAGATGACAATAAAAGAGGGATCAGTAGATTCTTCCAGATCAAGATGGAAATTAAACAGCTCATTGTTAGAAGATGCAACCTTTAAAAAACAAATAGAAAATGAAATTAGACGTTTTTTAAAAATGAATAATAACTCTGTAACTTCTAAAATTACTACATGGAATGCCCATAAAGTAGTTATGAGAGGGATTTTTATTGAAATGAAATCAAGAAGAAGAAAAATGAGAGGGTTATCTATACATTGAAATGTAAATGAATCAAAGGCAAAACAAGCTTAATCCATGTGAGGAACTTAGTCTAAAAATCATCACCCTTATTAAATTGTGATTCTTCCAATTGAATAGAGATCTATATAAGCACAGAGCATATTTTTTACAGAAGTTTTTAGTTAGTGAACTTCTATCCAAAAGCAAGGACTTCACTAACTAAAAACTTCTGTAAAAAAAAATATGCTATGTGCTTATATAGAGCCCTTTTCAATTGGCCAAATTGCAATTTAATAAGGCAGTAGGAGTCTACAGGCTCAAATTAAATATATTGTTCAATCAATAACGGACTAAGGGCCTCATTCAATTGCGATGTGGCCAATTGAATAGGGCCCTAAAGAAGCACATAGCATATTTTTATTAAAGACGTTTTTAGTTAGTGAAAACCTTTCTTTTGGATAGATGCTTGCTAACTTAAAAACTTCTTTAAAAAATGTGCTTCTTTAGGGCCCTATTCAATTGGCCAAATTGCAATTGAATGAGGGCCAAAGCATGTTGGGCATATCAGCAGAGATACTATCACTGTGGAAACAAAGCAGCGAGATTATTGGCCAACAAGATGAAACAAAGAATAGCAAATAAAAGAATAGAGTTAATTAAAAGTTACAATGGCTTTTTATGAAACCACAAGAAATAGCAAAAGCTTTTTATGACTTTTATAAGGGCCTTTATAATCTGAGTAAAGAGAGAGATTACTTAAAACCAACAAGAGAAGAAATTTGCAGTTTCCTCAAAGGGATAAACTTACCTAATATTACTGATCAAGATTTGATTTTGCTTAATGCAGAGATTGTAGAGGAGGAGCTGGATTTAGCAATAAGAGATTTAAAAAATCACCAGGTGCAGATGGGATGATAAATCAAGATTACAAAATATATAAATCAATATTGATCAGACCATTGCTGGAAGCCACCAATGAGATTAAAGGAGAGGGTAGAATGCCAAGAGAGATGTTAGAGGCAATAATAATAAATATTCCTAAAAAGCATAAGGATTTAACAAAATGTGAAAATTACAGGCCAATCTCCCTCTTAAACTCAGATATTAAGTTGTATAAAGTGATAGGAAAGCTTATTGCAATGGATCAAACAGGATTTATTCAAGGTAGGAAAGGGGTGGATAACACCATAAAACGTTTGAATCTGATAAAATACTCGGCAGCAAGTAAAACCCCAGCAACTTTCCTATCGCTAGATACAGAAAAAGCCTTTGACAGGGTCGGATGGGACTATATGGAACTGACGTTACAAAAATTTGGCTTTGGAGAATTTGGGTCACGGCTATCAGAGCTCTATATACGGTCCCTCTGTCAAAGGACAAGACTTTAAATCTGAGCAATTTTCTATCTCAAACGGTACGAGACAGGGCTGTCCCCTATCTCCTATACGTTGTGCGGATAATATAGAGGGTACTACAATAGGAAAGCATGTACATAAAATAACATTATTTGCCAATGACGTGGTTATCTCTTTGACTAATCCTGTTAAATCTCTTAAAGGACTGCATGATCTGAGAGATACAGTAAAATCTCAAATTATAAATTAAATATTACTAAATCAGAAATATTGACAGTAAATATGCACAGTGAAGAACAGGTAATTTTAATAGCACCCTACGCATATAGCTGGCATTCAAATACCATAACTCATTTAGATATCACTTTTGATAGTGATATTAAATTGATGATACAAAAATATTATAACGATGTATTAATAAAAATGACAGAGAAGGTGACATCATGGAAGAACACACATCTTTCTTGGTCAGGCAGGATTATTGCTGCAAAAATGTTTCTTCTCCCACAGTTTAACTATTTGATCCGTTGTATTCCACTTTTAATTCCAAGCTATATACAGTATTAAAACAATTTCAGCGGTTAATACATAATTACATCCAAAACTAAAAAAAACAGAGAGTTCAAAAGGAAAATTATGGCCAGGAGCTTTGAAAAAAGGGGAATTTCCTATCCAATGCTTAAGACATATTATGAAGCTACTATGCTTTTGCACATTTTCAAATGGATTGGGAAAACAGATATGTCGCAATGGATAGAGGATAGAATCAAAAATTATGTTCAACGGTGATTTGGATTCAATAATTTCTTTAGAGAAATTCAATGAGAAATTCATCTTATATAAACTAAATTATTAACAGCTGTTGGAAAATGTGGGAAAAGTTAAATCTGAATAATGTGTTGATTCCCTTTCCGAGCTTACTGACTCTCTTGAGTAGACTAGCTGTACTCTCTAATATCCCAAGATTAAAATCCTGGTGCATTATGGGCCCAAATATATTGAAAGATTTATATGTGGATGTAAGAATAATGACTTGGGAAGAAATAAATAGGAAATATGAGATTAAAAATTAAGATTGGCTTCATTATAAAAGATTGAGGTCCTGCTTGGAAAAGTATAAAACAATAAGCAGTAGACTTAAAACATTGAAAATCTGATTATATCCAATAATAATTCACATTTGATATTGAAATTTTTTGGAATTTTGAAAATGTGGTACGATGAAGGAAAAACTATTAAAATGCAGTCGTGGGAAAGGGACTTAAAACTAGTATGGAAGAATAAAGTATAGTTCAAAGCAACATCATTTGCGAAGAGGTTTATAAAGCATGAAGCATTTATAGAGGTGCAGTTTAAACTACTTAACAAGTGGTATATTGTACCAACAAAATTGTATAAAATTACAAATGATAATAATCAGAAATTTTGTTGGAGAGATGGTGGATATATAGGAGCACATTTTCACATCTGGTGGGAATGTGAGATAATACAAAAATTCTGGCAGGACTGCTTCATACAGATCTCAAAATAACTAAAAATCCAAACACCCTTAGATCCCGCGATTAATTCACTCTGGAAATGAAGGCTTTGATAACTCAGATTTGCGCAGTGATAAAATGGCTCATAGCCTCATATTGGAAGCAAGCCAAGGTTCCAAATTGGTCGGAAGTTAAAATGGTGGTTAATAGGAATAGAGAATTTGAAAATTATTTTATTTCAACCAATCAAATAAAAGTTCAACTAAACTGGAAGCTATGGGATAAACATTTTCAGTAAGTCCTTTTTTGGACAATTAATGGCGAAATTAAATATTTTCCTTGGATCACCCTTTGAAGCCACTTGGTTTATATGTATTGTTTAATAGAAAAAAACTGGGGAATTTGTGCAATAGAAGTAATGTATGGGTTTATAAACTCACATGCTTGATAAGAGTATGTATTTCGCCTTTTGAAGGAAATAATAACAAAATGAGGTACCAGAAGAAAGGAGAAGTAGATATAAAATGTTAAAAATGAATTATGCTACATTGTATGCTCTTCATTATGTAATCAAGATGTTTTGTGATATTGTTGTGAATTTTGCTCAAATAATTGTTACGTAACAGGCCACTATACTAGAACAGTATCGTTATTTTTTTTAAATTTGGTACATTGTCGGATTGTGAGTCTGATCGTATATCGAGCCTCTAAATGCTAATTGATTGTGGTTTAACCTCCATGTTTTACTGACGTCATGATGACAGTCTCATTTACTATTGGCTGTTTCTAAATGCAATAAAAGCAGTGTAGTTACAGCCTTGCTTAAATGATCATGACCATGCTCTGAAATGCTACTTACGGGTGAATGGTTTACTGTTTAGGCTTTCGGCCAGGTAGCTGCAGGCTTGTTCAATTGAATTGCTCTATAACTATTGCAAATTTCAAGCCCACAGTTTACATTTTACAGGCTGTAAATCTGCGGGCTTGAAATTGGCAACAGTTACATGGCAATTGAATAGGGGCATTAGTCTGGTAATTATTGGGAAAAAAGTATCTTTTTATTGAAATGTAACAGTCCTTTAAACAGTATGACTTGACTAGGATCAGATAGATATATGAGCAAGAAAAACACCTTAAAACTCTCTTTAAGCTTTTATTTGTTTTATATGAATATTGTAACAGTTATTTATTTTTAATGTACAATTTACAATTCACTTCACCAGTATAACTGAATCTTACCCCCCTTTCTTCCACATGGGTGGTCCTTCATACTACCAGTGTCTCATGCTGCTCATATACACAGTTTGTCATAAAGTGTCCCATTAGAAATCAAGAATACTGAATGTTTTTTTCTTGGAGACCATGTTTTACATTCTACTAAATCATATTTATTCCATTCACAAATAGGTATGTTTGAGGGCACTTGTCTCAGCCTCAAAGAACCAGCTCACAGTCTCCTGTGATGTTTACTGAAAGTTGCCTGAGCTAAAAATTAAAATAGAAGAAGAAATATTGCATCGGATAGCAAGACTTTGTTAAATTAGACACAAAACATTGGCTACAATGTATATATTTTTCCATTAAACATATATAATATTGTGCCCAGATGAAAAAAATCCAAGAAATATAAAATAATTTTAAATGAAATGCAGATATAACATAGGATTATAATACATGCTCGTTGGCAGATATGACACAAAATTGTTAAGGTTGACATTCAGTTGTATGGTCTATTTTATAGAAAATTGTAGCTTTGCAATGTTTTGGGAAAATATTAGCAAAGGCAAGCAGTTTTTTTTTTGATAGAGAAATTCTACAAACCATTGTGATTATTTAAAAAAATCATATTTCATTTTAAATTTGCAGTAGCACCCCAGAATATATTTAAAGATAATAAAAAGCAAACTATCGGAGTCTGAAATACATTTGCAAAGTTCAAGAGTTCAGTCTTCAGAGCGCATCAAGGAGTACAGTGTAAAGTCCAAGTAACTGGTTTAATCAGAATTTGCAGAAAACTCAACGTTTACTTTAACCTAATGCATTATTGCATTCATTTCTATGTTGCTACACAGAGATATTGAAATACATGGGGGCTTATTGAAATTGGATTTGCACTTTATGAATTATAGAATAAAAGTAAAATACATACCTAGAGGTCAGACTGAGTCCATGTATTTCTTCTTTGTAGCAAATCTCACAAAACCTTGATAATTTCCCAGCGAATTGAAAACTGCTACTAGAATATCAAATACAGTCAAAAAGTACTGGATAAGGGAAATAATGCAATCTCTTACCCTGGCTCTCCAAGGTGAGCATGCTCCAAATAATCTGGCCGGCATAATTAGTACAAAAACAATAGTGTCCATGACACAGAGAGAGGTGGGAGGAGTGCAAAAGCAGTGAGCACAAGGAAATGTGTTATTAAGTTATATTTTTCTCTACGGCAAGCTCTTAACCTTGGCTCTCCAAAGTGAGCATGCTCCAAGTAATATGGCCTGCATAATTAATACAAACACACTAGTTACAAAATTACATAGTTACATAGTAATTGAAGTTGAAAAGAGACTATTAGTCCATCAAGTTCAACCTGTTTAGTTCTCCTCTGATCTATATTATGCAGATTAATTAATTGATCCAGAGGAAGGCAAAACAGAAAAAAAAAACAGTGAAACTTTGGCAATTGTCTCAAAAGGGAAAAAAATTAAAATCCTTCCTGACCCCAGATATTGGCGATTCAATTCCTCACTGGATCAATACTCCCTCTCTAATTAACCAGGATAACCCTGAATGTGCTTTTTATTTTATAGATATAGCCAATCCCTTTTTAAAGTTATCTATCCAATTCGCTGTCACTACCTCCTTTGGTAGATAATCCCACAGTGTAACCACCTTTACTGTGAAGAACCCTTTTCTCTTTTTAAGGTGTAATCTTTTTACTTCTAACTTCAAAGGATGCACTCTTGTCAGTTGAAAACCTCTTGGCACAAAAATGTTTACTTGACAAAGCCTTGTATTGACCCTGGATATATTTATGTAATCATATCCCCTATGAAGAAAGCAACGGAAGACATTAGATTTCATTGCACAACAAATCCCACGAAACAACTAGGCCTTGAAAAAATATTTTCTTTTCTCATATGTTGAAATGTCCATGCATATGCCAATATGAAAAGTGTTGCTGCAAGATGCATTAAGCAAATCAAGACACACTGCTTGATTAAATTGCAATACAAAAACATGAAACTGCCTTACATACATCTCATTAATCACATCTAGATTGAGAAAAAAAGTCCAAATTACACTGCCACAATACATATATCAAGTACCAGGGGAACATACTCTACACTACTCTACTCCAACCCATCAGGAGGGTCCGCAAACACACATGGAGGCTGTGCAGGAGCAACAGCCAACTCACCTCTACCAGGGACAATCTCCGCTATGCCCATTTTGAAAAGTCGCACCCCATTGATGGTGGCCTGGTGCCAAGATGTATACCCATTATCATTTGGGGAAATTACATAAAGTGTTTTGGTATCAATCAATTCACATTATCACCTGTCATATTGTTATCAGGCCTTCAGGGGAATGTGGATACTCCAAAGTATCACAAATTAGACCTCTCATATATTAACCCTATATTAGTATTATTATTATATGTATTATCTATTGCACAGTAACTAGGGCTCATTAGTTTACTGATATAGGAATGTGATACAAATGTGATTTATGTGGATGTCCCAAAACCCAAACCATTAAAAACACACTGACACAGTGTAACAAAGCTTTATTTCATACACAGAGCACACTAAGAAATGTACAAGACATGTCATGGGTGTGGGGTGGGCAGATCCCGGAAGGGCAAGAGACTTTTTGGGGGAAATAGGGGATTCCTAAAGGGTGTAATGTCATAGTCTAGAATAAACATGACGCATAGCACTTACCAGGGTCACATGTGGCTACTACACCACTGCAACCGGAATCTGATGAAAAAAGGATTATCAGAAATCACTCCATTTAATAGAAGTAACCAGTAATGGTCATCATCTGCTCAATTAAACAGATGTAAAAAATCACAGATAATGTCATAGAATTAAATTCCACACACAGTGTGTTTTCATATATTAAGGAATAACCCCAAATAGATAATCAGAATCTGGAAAACAGAAAGAATAGGCTGAGGAGCAAGCAAAAGCTGTTATTGCTCGGAACACAATAATAAACCAATTAACATGAACGTCATCTACGAACAGTGATAACCATACTAAATCTGTCCTGGACAATCATCGTCCCCAAAATATATTGAGGCTGGGTAATTACACAATGAATGCTTCACTGTGACCACAATCTGTTAGCAAAGAGTACTATCACTATCTACATGGAACTGTTGTGCCACACTGATATCACATCTCATTGGTATACAAGTAGTACCATGGCCAAACAGATTACACTGATCACATTACCCATAAACACATCCCCATTGATCCTGATGTAAAACAAAGGCCATCATCCATAGTGTTAGTGAAGTAAATCACGCACATGAATCTGCTTTCAGAATGTTAATGGGATGACATGCAACAAAAACACATGTATAACTACTGGTTTGGATTAGCAGATCCTAATGGGACTGTGCAAGCCTACAGCCAGAACTGTATTAATTGTAACTGAAAATAGCACAAGTCATGTTTATCAGTGATGAGATATGGAATCATATATGGCATCGCAGATCTATCTGCTCGGGAGAATGTCACTGATCTAATGATTGATAGGCACTGGGTTGCGAGTTTACTTACATGATAGGATTGCACTGCTCGAAGATGACTAACATGATTTCATGGTTGTGCGATTGGGCTATTAAGATCTACACATTCGTCACTGGACATGCCAGGACTTTTGATGGGCTGTGGTGATGCCAGAGGTGCTGGTGTTGATGGTCATGCCAGAAGTGCAGATGTCGATGGTGATGCCAGAGGGGCCAGTGGTGAAGGCAAAGTTGGGGGAACCCATGCTGGCAGAGACCATTTTGGGAGAGCCCATGTTGGAATTGGAGGAGTGTTGGTGAACTGCCAAGGCTTTCATGGTATTGGAGCCGGTGGCAGTGGTGGGCCTGCTGATGGCTGTCTCTAGGACCACGGCATCTGTGTAGGTGGCGGTGGTTGCTGGCTCCATGACATGTGTGGTTGAGGCAGAGATGGCTAAAAAAGCTGCAAACGTGCCCAAGATGCATGTGAGGGCCCATGGGGGGATTCCCACACTGGTGACATGAGTGGCCGTCTTGCTACTGATGGGCCAGCTTCCTGCAGTGACGGTCCCGGGCCCTCTGGAATGTTTTCACCTTCCTCAACCACCACTTCCAGGGGTGGATGTCGTTGCTCCTCCAGTGGAGCCATTGCCTGTGTCTCTGTGTCAGGGCTTGACCTCCTGGGTACTGAAATTAAAGAACAATAGTGTTTAAGTTGGGATTCTCTACACAAGAGAAACATTGCCCTGCATCATGAGCATTGTGAATCATGGCTCATATCAATATATGAAATGCTGATGCGGTGTGCCATCTGCATGTCATTAAGACACTTGCTCTGCTGAATCTGCTGTGCAGTGTGTGGGGGGTGTAGATGTGCTGAGGCCTAACGCTATGTATATCTATGTGTAGGTATTAATCTATATCTATAAACTAGCGACTTGACTCATTTTTGACGGGGCAATAAAAAAGTGTTGAAATGCTGTTTGTCACACAATCAGAGTGTACTGGGTGCCTCAACTATATACACCCCTATAGGACACTAATGAACGCATGTAATAACACTATAAGTGCAATGAGGGTCAACCAGTACCCTCATGACACAAAGTGTAAGCACTACACCATTTTAACCCGGTCTCTTATGGGGGTCTATACAGACCCTCATAAGCCTCTATTTAACCCCTTTAGTCCCATAAGGGTGTTTAAAGACCCTCATGGGACATATTCTTGTATACTATACCTTTTTAACCCTTCTTAAAGCTTTCTCATTACAGAAGTGAGGCTAACAGGTCTATAATTTCCTGGATTTGTTCTTGCTCCCTTGTTAAATATATGTATCACCCCTGCTTTTCTCCAGTCATCTGGTAGAGACCCTGTGTTGAGTGAATCTTGAAAAATTAGATATAATGGTTTAACAATTACAGAGCCCAGTTCCCTCAGTACCCTTGGATGTATTTCATCGGAATCTGGGGCTTTATTAACATTTATTTTTTCCAACCTCTTCTGGATTTCATCCTGCGTTAACCAATTATCTGGTGAAGGTAATGCAGCCCCATTTTGTTGCAGTGTCCCAACCACTGGTACCTCCCTTGTATATACTGAAGAAAATAACCTTTTTAGATTTAGCTCATCTGCCTTTTCCTGGTCACATTGTAATGTAATGTAGCTTTCTTCCTGGCCTTCTTCCCATTAATATATATTTAAAAATATTTTAGGGTTAGTCGTACTCTCCTTTGCAACTAACTTTTCATTTTCTATTTTAGCCAGTTTAATAGCCCTTTTGCAAGCCTTGTTGATTTCCTTGTACTCACGTAAAGCAATCTCTGTCCCCTCTTGTTTGTATAATTTAAATGCTTTTTTTTTTTACTTCGTATCTTGATCTTTAAATCATTGTTAAGCCATATGGGATGTGATTTACTCCTTTTAATTTTATTCCCACATGGTATATGGTGATAAGTATGTATATTTAGTAAGGATTTGAACGTTGTCCATTTATGTTCAGTGTTTTACCTGTCAGTTCTCTGTCCCAGTCTATACATTGTATTGCTGCCCTTAGACTGTTAAAATCTGCCCCTTTAAAATGAAGAGTTTTTGTTGGCCCCTTACAGTTCTGTTTTTTTTACTTCAATCTCAAATGAGACTGTGTTTTGATCACTGTTTCCCGAAGGTTGCCCTATTTCAACATACTATACGATACTATATCAATATTATTTGTTATAACTAAATCCAAGATAGCCTCATTTCTAGTAGGCTCTTGTATAACCTGGGCCAGATAATGATCCCTGAGTGTACTCAAGAACCTGCTCCCCTTAGCGGAACTGCTGGTCTCATTTATCCAGTTTATTTCAGGGTAGTTAAAATCTCCCATTAATAAAACTTGACCATGTTTAGCCGCATTTCCAATCTGTAACAATAATTGCAGTTCCTCAATTGTAATTATATTTGGGGGTTTATAGCATACTCCTACCAATATTCTTTTAGAATCTGCTCCTCCGCTATTTAACTCTACCCACAAACATTCAACATTACCGCTAGTTCCAGCATAAATATCTTATCTGACTATAGGCTTAACAAACAGACAAATCCCCTCCTCTTTTACCATTGCCCCTATATTTCCTAAATAGGTTATAACCATCTAGATTAACAGTCCAGTCATGAGAGTCATCCCACCATGCTTCAGTAATGCCTATTAAATCCCATTTCTCATTATCTGCTAATAATTCTAACACTCCCATTTTTCCTGGCAAGCTTCTGGCATTAGCAAGCATACACTTTATGTTACTAGTCTGTAGTTCTGAAGAACCTGCCTCTGTATTTGAGTTACTTAGCAATACCTCCCTATTGACTATACTAACACTCCCCCCATCTCCTCGCCCATGACTAGTTAATTCATCCCTTAAACCCTCTACATTTTCTACCCGATTACTTCTATCTAGTCTCTCCCCCACCAACCACGACATGGAGAGAGGTGGGGAGGAGTGAAAAAAAATGTGTTTTTAAATTATATTTTTATAGCTAGAGACTGTCTTTGTTGCTGTTTACACATGTATTTTTAGCGTTAATGGTAAACAAAAAAAAAGAGATTCAAATTGCCCTTTAATGCTTCGTATACAAGTATTTTTTAATAGTTTTAATATTGCAATTGTCATTTCTCATTTAGACAATGAAATCTGATTTAACCTCTATATTTAGAGCTACATAAAATGTAGGTGCATTGCAAATGAAGAGTAATATATATCACATATAATAGTTGTCATTATGCTTGCAAGTCTTGTAAAGCAAGGTGAGCCGTTGAGGCACGAGCTTGCAACATATATGACTTTAAAGGCCAAACCACCTAACTGGAAAAGACAACGAAAACACACAAATATGCCTCAAATTTACTTACACGCAGCACAGGGGGAGAGCCAGGGAGCCTGTGAGTGAGGTTGCAAGTTAATTTGAGGCATATTTCGTCTTTTTTAACAATGGAAAAATGCTGAAGTGGGAAAAAAATGGCCAAAAGAAGGTAAAAATTCTTGTGCACGCAGGATACACAACGGCAAAGACAGTAACACACCAACAACGCCAGGCACGGGGGACACAGACAAACAACGCCAGGCACGAGGTGCACAGAGGGGGAGAACATTGCATTGTGTGGCAAACAGCATTGCCAGGCTTCAAATTTTATTGCCGTCAAGTCGCTAGTAATAGTAATATTCATCAACTCCTTATGGTTCTCATATCGTTGGATAGTACCATTTCTACTCCAACTGACTTGTTGTTGATGTTGTTGCTTAATCGTTAGGTCATATCATACATCTTGTGTCTGGTTGTGTCTATCCATAAGGCTTCTTGGCAAAGATACTGGAGTGAGTTGCCAGTTAATTCTCCAGTGGACCGCAATTTGTCTGACCTCTCTGCTATGACATGACCATCTTGGGTGACCCCACATGGTATAGTTCACAGCTTCATTGAAGTACACAAGACCTTTCACAACGAAAAGGTTGCGATCCAGAAGGCCATCTATCTATTATAATACCCAAAAAATCAGTGCAAGTGCCTGTATAGAATGCATTTATGTAGTCAAAAAGAGAAAGGAGATACTTGGTTAAATAAAAGACTGAGACAAAGATGCACATCTCAGATACTAAGCATCTCAAGTATCTGTGATTTGCATCCATTTGCACATCATTTTGGCCACTTTAGATTAGTAAATCAGTCAGTAATAGAAATACTTTAAATATATACTATTTACAGCACAGTAGGGTATTACATCATTCTCCAAGTTAACCCTTTAGCTGCAAAAAATAGTCTGAAAGTAAAAAGAGGAGCTGTGTTTACATTCTGAGCATAGAGATTTAAAGTCAGATCTTACAGCTAAGAATTAACTGCTTTTAAATAACACATTTGTTTCACTGATTACTTGTATTATGTGAATCTAATAGTAAAGTTTAGATATAAATGTTGTTTTGAAAATGTTAAATATTATAGATTTATTTTGAAGCAATGAAAAATGTACAATGATTGAATAAAATTAATAAAGGCTATGCCCATTTCTGTTTGAGTATGGGGGTCAACAGTTTATATTTAATATTATTTTCATAGTAAGCTAGTTTGCTGAGAATTGCAAATTTACTATTTCTGAAAATGATATTCTATATATATATATATATATATATATATATATATATATATATATATACTGTATATATTTAATTATTTATTTATTTTTAAATGTGGAATGTATGATTAGGTGTTTATACCTAATAATTGTCTGCATAAAATGCACCAAAAAAGAACACACATCTTGTTAAATTGTATTTGAAAATGTGTGTGTGTATAATACTGTTTATTTGAATTGTGAATTAATTCTTAAAGTAAAACTTAGATTTTATATTGATACAAATTATTTTATAACTTTAGTTTATACATTAGTATGGTATTTCATACTGATAACCGTCTCAAGTGACATAAATGAAGAGGATATAGCAAGTTGTTTACTTAACACAGTGGATTTAAATATCTCCATGTCATGGGTTTTCTGTGGAACTTATTTATCAGACAGATGGGGTAAAGCTTCCCCAATACAAAACATAGTAAATTGTGTTATTGACCCCCCACTTGTTTATTCCCTGTTTTATCTGCATTTAATAAATAGCTCAGATCAAAAACATAGGAAGTGGTGATATTTTATATTTTAACTCCACGTATTGCCATTTTAACTCTCTCTGATAAATAAGGTAAAATACAAGATATTATTTACTAAATACAGTGGTCCTCATTCAATTAGAATTTTGGCAATTGAATAGGCAATTGAATAGGGCTCTATATAAGCACATAACATATTTTTTGACAGAAGTTTTTAGTTAGTGAAAACCTTGCTTTTGGATAGAAGTTCAGTAACAAAAAAAGTTCAGTCAAAATTTTTGGTATGTGCTTATACAGAGCACTATTCAATTGGGCAACTCGGAATTGAATGAGGCTCAGTGTGTATTAGGCATTGAAAGTGTTAAATAAGAAATTATTCTTTGACAGTTTATAATAGTTTCTTCATGTAAAATTGCATAGGCAAACTGCATAATGTGTGCATGCTTTAGAAAAATAGATGGATTGTTATTTATAATGCATTAAAAAAAATTTTCCTTTATAATGAATTTGCTTTTTTTTATAAATATTTAATTTAAATTTGTATCAAAATTTTACAAAACAGATACCATCTCAGTCACATTTAACACATCATTTTTATCGTAGCCCCCATGCATATTCCATCATAATAAATGTTAAAATCCTATCTTCCAAGAGGTTATAGATCTGATAGATGATGAAAATAGCAAAAACACATAAAAACAAAAGAGTGGAAAAAAATAATAATACATTTACTCATCTAGATTTTTTTTATTAATGCTCATTATTTTAAAATATAAACAATTATATTGACTTAAATTAAGGTTTCTAAATATATTCCCACAGATAAGGTTAAAAAAAGATGCAAAGCAGATCGATAAAGGCTGTAATGTATATTTACAATATAGAAGATTATCATTGCAAGCAAGTTTAGTGGATCCACAAGATTGGGTAAGGCAAAAAGTTACAAGTTGTGTTATTTTATGTTGTTGTTCTTCAGTCATTCAGTCATTTCCGACTCTCTGTGACCCTATGGACTGCAGCACGCCAGGCTCATCTTGTGTCTGGGTGTGCTAATCCATACGTTTCTGATGGCAAAGGTACTGGAGTGGATTGCCAGTTCCTTCTCCAGTGGACTGTGATTTGTCTGACCTCTCTGCTATGACCTGCCCATATTGGGTGGCCCTACATAGTATAGCTTTCAGCTTCATTGAAGTACACAAGTCCATTAACCACAGCAAGGTAGCAATCTAGAAGGGTATCCGTTCATATTATTATGTAATAGAAAAGATATAGAAATGATGGGCTTGTGTTGAGAATTGTTCTGCATCTTTGATTTTATATGTTATATGTATAACAATAGGCATCAGTATATATAATCTTGTATATCATAGTATACAAGATTATTTAAAAAATAATTAAATATCCAGGAAAGGATGGAATGACACACAGTGACCCTTGCTCATTAAAACCTTTAAACAAAGCTGAATTAAATGGATGGGAATGCTGACATCACAGAATTCATTAAATAAACCTAGATTATGAAGAAGGATTATCATTTCATCTGGACAGAAAACAGAAGATTTACAGGTGCACTGGCAATAACTGTATATTTGGGAAATAAAATGTTTCTTATCTCTAGCAGTAAATAAAAATATCAAACAAAATACATTTCAGACTAATTAATATACCGGAGCGGAGCTACCAATGGTGCATGTGGTGCAGGACACCAGGGTTCTCCTCTGAAGAAGCCCAGTGTGGTGTAATAAAAATATATTCTGTTGTGTAGGGACCTCCTGGGGCTTCTCAGATCCCAGCACAACCCACCTTGTCCCCATGGCCCCCTTTGTGGCCCCCCTGGGCCTCCTTTGCTGTACACTACCTCTTTAAAAAAAAGAACATTTCTCCTGAAGCTCAAAGAGGTGGCAGTGTGGAGCAATTAAGCACACTGAGGATGTGTATCAGGGAAGAGGTGAGAGAGCAAGGGCTGGATGACAGTACAGAGGGGATGGGTTCTGTGAGGGGGGAGCAAAGGAGATAGGGATGGATGCTATGTGAGTGCTATGAGCATAGGCTGCTGATAAGGACTGGGTGCTATGTAGGGATAAATGATAAGAGCGGTGGGTGCTGTATTTGCGGATGATGTTGAGCAGCTATGGAAAGGGTCTTGGGGGGAAGGGGGATGCTGGAATGGGAAGGAGTCTTAGGGAAGGAGCACTAAGCGAATTGGTACCGGGGGACCGCACAAACATATTCCTACAACACCCCCATCCCCCAATTAATTTACTTTGTTAAGTTTTTATACAATTGTAGAACTTTTTTTATTGGTGTTCATACATCAAGCATTGTGGTGTTTATATTTGTTTTGTGAATTATAAGCATTCTTATGCTTTTCTGCAACATGCTAGTAGGTAAATAAAAATATGGCACATTTTGCAATGGAATGTATCCACTTGTGTCACAACATAAGTCTAAAATGAAGAACAAAATCAGGGCAAATCTTCATTGACTAATTCTACGAGATGTTGTCTTAAACTGGCCTTCATCAACTTAGGTTAATAGGCAAACAAGAATCTCCAAGGAAGAGATATTTCCCTGTATATTTCATACCACACACCTGGATAATTGCTGTAAATAATACTTCCACTTTACAATAATACTGCACTATCCATTTATGTATGTTCATAGTAGATCTGTGTATTTAGCTGTCTTCATTTTTGATGAGCAAAGCACTAGAGATTTTGACAGCTACATCAACTGCTGTAAAGTGCTTGTGAGTAATTGTAAAGTGATTATACCAAGTGCCGCCTGCAATTGACTTATTCTCTATTCTGCTAAATGACCATAAACATGGCGCAGTACATACAAAATTACTCTTGACCTGGTTATTGACGTAACTCATACCATAAATAACATAAATCAATTCTTCATTCCAAATCATGCATGAGTTGGATATATAGTCTTTTAAATTGGAAAACAGGTATTTTATTTAATAGATTGAATTGCAAACTATTTACAGCAAACTGAAATTCATTTGAAAGCAATCTCTGCTTTTCAAGCGGACATAATATAAACTATGATACTAAATATACTATTTATTATATATAATGAATGTTGATGAAGTGTTCAATATCAATTAGAGACTAATTCATCTGATGTTTACAGTTTTTAATTTCCAATAAAAATTAAAGTATTTCCTATCTGTTTGTAATATGTTTAACATTACAGGCCTGCTAAAATCTGCAGCTCAAATGAAACTGAGAGACTGCACAACAAATACACTTAAAAACATTTGATTGTATTATTTCCATGTTAGCATACTGTTTTATGTGAAGGTCCATACCTAGGGCCTCATTCTATTACCGGCCGTAAAACGGCCGCAAGGCTGCAAGGATCTCCCCTTATGGCCGGCCGTATATCTTGCAACCGGCTGTAAGCTCAGAAATCTTTAAAGTCAAAAATAAATTCAAGACAGCACTGTAAAGCTCTGTAAATGCTAGGGATCATATTGGGGGACATGATGATTAATAGTAACCCACTCTCAAGCTTGCACATCAGCCCAAATCCGAGATTTCATTAACTGTTTATTTTCCGGCCGCAGCGTGGGCGGGTCTGAGGTGCTCCAAGCACTCTGGACTTTTTACATGTATATTTGACATATATAAAAAAAAAAAATTTTGACGGATTTGAGTATAGGGGAATGTAGTGCTATTTTTGCTAACACCTACAATCACTTTATAGTCTCCTCAGAGTGCAGGATGCCTTTATTTCGGCTTTATTATGTGCTTAATTGGTGCTAGCGGGACCTTTTTCCTGCAAGTAAGCTGCGGCTCGGTTTTAGCCTTGCAGAGAGGGTTCCCGGAGCAATAGAATCGCAACCAGGCTTTTCTTGCGGCCGAAACTCTTGCGGCCGTTTTAGATCAAAGGCTTTCCTCCGGCGCGTGCGGCCGCAAGAGATAGCAAGGCGCCGGCCGCAAGCCTGACGGAATCCCGGCCGGAGGGGAATAGAATAGCCGAATAGCTTGCGGCCGGTCCTTGCGGCCCCACAGCGCCTACGGCCGCTAATAGAATGAGGCCCCTAGGCAGCACATTTTTAAAGAAAAGGTCTTTTGTGTCTTAAAGCTATTAAAACCTGGATGGTCTACCATTATCTTAGACTTAACATGAATGGAACTCATAATATGTCCTTCCATATCTGGTCCTATTGTCTCCTTTCCTATCAAGGTCAGTGGCACAATCATCCATCCAGTGCATAAATAATTCTGCTTAGGTGTCATTCTTGAATTGTCCCAATTACTTGATTCCGTAATGCAGCCCGTACATTTTATGGATATTCAATTGACTACATTTAGCTACTAGCATTCCAGTTGCAAGTTACAGGCTCAAAAGCACTGGTGTTGTCAAAAACGTAACTCTGTCCTATCTCCTCCATTGATTTTTCAAGCCCGTAAAAGTTACCAGTGCTAAAGACGCAAAATCAATATTCAATTACAAATATTCAGCAATATGCTTTCTATCCCGTAAATGGTAAATGTATCAAAAAAGTGCTAGATAGTAAAACACCTGTTCATATAAATGCAGCAGCAAATAAACACACAATACTGTACTTTAAAATACTGGGAAAGCAATGAAAGGCATTAGATTTAATTGCACAAAAGTCTCAAGCTTGCAATATAATAATTTGTAACTTTTATTTCTGTGTTACATCGAACCTGGGGATCAAGGAGTTAATACATATGACGGAACCCACATGGACTGGAAAAGTTGCTTTAATGATTTTTATTGATTTCTATATTGCTGGATTGAGAGTCTGATTTCAAATTTTACTTCTAAACATTAATTAATTGTAGTATAAACTCCATGTTTTACTGACATCATGATGACTTATCATTTGCTATTGGCTGTGTCTAGGAAGTATTGCAAGTGTTTAAAAAGTTAATTACGGACTTGCGTAAATATTGTTAGATCATATGATCATGCCCTCTAAAATCCTACTTACGAGTGCATGGTTTGTGTGTGGAGGCTGTTTTGAGGGCAGCTGTGAGTTAGAGACAATTGAAAACATCTTAATGTCTCAAAATAATGGAACCTGCAGCCAAAATTTCTGGCTACAGGTAATTAAGGGCTTGCAATTGAATGAGGCGCACGGTCGTTCATAATACAGTATTTGCTACTATTCTATTAGAATGACTGTCAACTACAACAGCTATAGCAACATTTCTTATTAAGCTACTTGTATCTCCCTTTACACAACAATCAAAATTCAAGTCAATGGATGTTTTAATTACTTTATGATATATTAAATCAGAAAGTCCAGGAATAGGCACGGAAGCAAATTTTCAGTGACATAGAAGTTCTTTGTATGATAATAATGATACATTTCTCCATTTGATTGTATCGTATAAAGTTTTACCTGCATTTCCCTTGCATTTTCAAAAAGGTGCCTTTCCTTTCTGACTATGTAAACTGATGTGTGATTGGAGGGTTTCTGAGTACATGCCAGGAGGGTACATATTCTGTTGGACCACAGGGCAGGCCGGGGGGGCATCCATAGATGGATTTGTGAATCCTCATCCTCTTGTAATACACATACTGGGTTGGCAACAAGCTAGTACTAGTGGGTCCTTCCTTGTCACTGTGATGTGGAGGTTCCAGTAGGCCTGCTTCTACTGTTTGTTTGGTGCTTTACTCCATGTTTCATATATCCACCATTTATTAACTACAGGACATGGGATAAGCCAACCCAATAGTCCCACTACCCTTATATTCTGGCTCAGTCCATTGCATCACATGTAGAACAGCGTGCCTTTGGTCTAGAAAGCCTCCACATCATCCTTCTTAAGGCCTGCTGTCACTATGACTGTTAGTTGTCTGACCTTCAGTAGTTATTCTAGTATAGCTACAGGTTGTAGTCCACACCAAGTCTCTTTCATTCTTAAGTCTCTATTCTTGTCAGAGCTTCCCAAGCCGATATTCCAGTTTACTGTCTTCACCAGTTTGTACATCTGACATGCTTTCCTCCAGTTACTCTGCAGAGGCTTTGGCCCTTAACATCTATATCATATATCAGCCTCCCCTAGCAATTATAACATGTCCATAGATCTGAGTGAAGTCTCTTCAACACAGTCACACCAGAAATCCCACCTTGGTTCTCTGACAGTCACCTTGCAGCTATGGATCAAAAACAAGGAGGGCAGGAGAATAGACTGCTGCAAATGGACGACCTTTAGTGGCAACTTTACTTCTCGAGAACAAGCCACCTGGTCCTTCTGAAATCGAATGGTGCATCCATCCAGTATTCCATGTATTGCTCCTCGAGCCATGGGTCCAAAATCAGTACTCCACCCCATCCTACATTCCGTGTTCCCATGTGGTGGACGATCACAAGGAGTTTGAGAAGATCCTTGTGTTTTGGTTCTTAAGGGCCTTTATATTCTAGCACAGTCAATTGTACAGTGACTGTTGAAGGACATTGCCCCTTAGTCGTGGCTCTGACTGTTAGTTATCTGACTAACAGTCAACTGACTATCAATAGTAAACTCAGTCTAACTGCAGGTCTTTATTCTTCTCAAGTAAATATTCTACTTTACTATCTTTTCCAGTTTATATGCCTTTTTTACTACTCTGCCGAGGCTTTGCCCCTCAAAATCAGACACCAGCTGTTCCTAATAATATGGTTGCATATGATGTCATATCCAATGTAAGGACTTTTAACCTGTACTGTAATTTTGAGCAAATGATTGAATGTACTGTAACACTAGCTTGGCATATCTGCATTGAGACAATGAGGTTGAGACTATTCCTAGTGGTAATGAGTCTCTGAACTAGAGATGCTGTGATTATGTGAAGATTTCTGGCAAATAAATTATGATTTCCTGATGCTTGGAATACTGAAAACTAAAAAATATGCAGTATGCACGGTAAGTGATGATGAAAATAGTCTGAACTTGAATGTAATTTTCAGCTTTATTGATAGATAATTGTTAGGAGAAAAATTCCATGGATAATCAGTGAAGACTTATGAAGTGATTTTTTAAAATTATTATTATAATATATTATGAAAATTAACTGAACTAAAGGTGTATTGCTGAGTAAAAATTATGCATACTCAATGCTCTCTAGTGAAGAGGTTTGTTTTTATTTTGCATGAAATTGAAATGAACTAAAATGTGTAGTGTGAATGGTAATTAGCAAATTGAGATAATCGATGGTCTCTGGCAAAGAGAGAACTAGTGAAACTAAATGTGCTCAAAGGCATCTAATTCAGGCGTGTGGCCTAAATTAGTGTAGATTGATTGATTATTGGACAGGTAACATTAAAGTCTTTAATAAAGAGACTGGTGGAATGCTTGAGGTGATGAAGTGTCTCTATCGAAAATAATGCTAATCATCAATGATGGAAGTTGAATGCAATTATAGTTGATTGATTATAGGACAGGTAAAATGATACGTCCTGATAAAAAGACTGGTGGAATAATTATTATAGAGGGATTCAAATGAACAGGTCCATATTTATCAATTAATTTTTTATACATTTTATTTATTTTAGTTAAAATACAAAAACAAAAAATAGGAAGATCATAAAATGTAATATTTAATTAAGTTTGGTGAAATGAGATATAGAAGGATGAATTAGAAGATATTTTATTAAGTATTATTGTTAAATATACCTTCATCTTATATATTTAAAGATGTGGGGGGGGGGGGATTTGAAATAAAAAAGAAGATTGAAATGTATGAATTGATTAATGAAGGGAATAATGAAGGGTACTAGTTACTTGGTATGAAAAGATGTGGAAAATGTGTATAAAATAAATTGATCAAAATTCTAAGGAATAAGAATTATTCTGGGTGAAAAAAAAATAATTATTCACAGGAAATTAAATTATGAGGATATTAAAGCTGAGATTAGTTTGAAGTAATAATTAACATAAGTGAAAAAATTTAATAAAGAAATGTTAATGAAATGTGTATTATATATGTAAATATTATGAATGCTTTTGGAAACATTATATTAAGGAAAGTAGATGGAAGTACTGGAGAATATTATTAGGTTAACATTTATTAAAGAATACAGTGAATATGTAATCTGCTGGGAGCATGAGATGTCATCGGTAAATATGTTGAAGTGGAAGAATAACTAAATGATTCTGGTAAACAAAATCATTAGTTTAAAAAGGAAAATGACGTGACACTTAAAGGCATATTTAAGTTTCCCGGATTATGAATGTATCTGATAGAGGAGAATCAGTAGTGCATGAAAAAATACCAAAATAAACAATAACAAACTCACCCTGATGTTTGTTAAATATCTTGAGTTTGCAAGCAGTTGCTTTTGTTAGTTAACACCCCTGCATATCCATGCTAAAACAAGCATTAAATGCAAAAGTCATTTGAGCCAATCACAGGCAGCTAATACAATGTAATACATTGTAACAATCAATGATGGCAGTTTGTGCAGGAAGGAATCATTGGATGTTTAGTCTCCCTGTATAGAGAAGCAGGAGAAGACAGCCACTGATCTGTAGATGTCTGTATTGTGTTGCTGGTGGCTTGAAGGTTAGTAAAGGGTTAAAACCTTTACCCAAATCCAGTGTTTCTACTCAAAGGTTCACTGTGTCTATTTAATCAGCTCTGGGTGTGGCAGATAAGTATGATTTTTAAACAAAATTAATCTGTGTGTGTATAAAATGTTTCAATGTAATGTTTGTTTCTGATATAAGCAACATGTGTTAGATTAGATAAAGGGAAAAACATGGAAACTTAGATATGCCTTTAAAATAAAACTATAGCATAATAGAGCATTAGAAATTAGTAATAAAATCAGGTAAATACTACTAGAGTGGCCAGGTGTGGAAAACTGAAATTTTAAGGTAATAGATTAGGTAGGACCTTTTCAACAGTGCAAGTGCATTTAAATGACAGCAGGGAGGAGAAACAATTAGTTATTAAAAAGATAAATATGCATAAATAATTATGGTAATCACATATAATAGTTATCAAACTGCGATTCGTCATCACGCTTGCGACAAATCGCAGTTTGACAAATACGACTGCTGCAAATTGGGCACGCGTGCGGATTGCGCAACGGGCCGCACATGCGCATTGCGAAGCATAAGCAACAGGCCACGCATGAGCATTGCGCAACAAGACGCGAATGCTCATTGCGCGAGCACCTTGTGCGCCGGCGGCCTTTGCAGGTGCACTGCGTGGTGGTGTCCCGCTCAGGCGCATTGCGTGGTGGAGAGAGAGAGAGGAGGAGGAGGGGAGACACACAGGGAAGGAGGGGGAAGACACAGAGGAGAGGGGAGAGAGACACAGGGCAGGGAGAGGAGTGGGGAGAGACACAGGGCAGGGAGAGGAGGGGGGAAGAGACACAGGGGAGGGGGGAGACACAGAGGAGGGGGGGAGAGACACAGGGGAATGAGAGGGGGGAAAGACACCGAGGAGGGGGGGAAACACAGGGGAGTGAGAGGAGGGGGGAGGAGAGAAACAAAGGAGTGAGAGGAGGGGGGAGACACAGGGGAGTGAGAGGAGGGGGACAGACACAGGGAAGGGAGAGAAGCGGGAGGAGACACAGGGGAGGGGAGACACACAGGGGTGGGAGAGGAGGGGGTAGACACACAGGGGAGGGGGGGAAGAGACACCGAGGAGGGGGAGAGACACAGTGGAATGAAAGGGGGGAGAGACACAGAGGAGGGGGGAGAGACACAGAAGAGGGGGAGAGACACAGGGGAGTGAGAGTAGTGGGGAGAGACACATGGGAGTGAGTGGGGGAAGAGACACAGGGGAGTGAGTGGGGGGAGAGACAAAACGGAGTGAGAGGAGGGGGAAGAGACACAGAGGAGGAGGGGGAGACACACAGGGGAGGGAGAGAAGCAAGGCGAGCAGTTGAGGCACATGGGACTTAGGCTGCAATGAGCACTGAAGGTGCTCATTGCACTGCAAATCTCGCAAACTGAGGCGAGCAGTTGAGGCACACAGGACTTATTACCCTTACGACTTAGGACTGAAATCCAAACATGCACTGTGTGCATCACAAAATTACGATTTTAACGGCCGAACCACAAAACTGAAAAGGCATTAAAAAAACAACAAATATGCCTCAAATTAACACACACACCACAGTGGCAGAGGCAGGAAGCCTGCGAGTCAGGTTGCAAGTTTATTTGATGCATATTTGCCGCTTTTTCACGATCGCAAAAATTGCCTAAACGAGAAAAAAAGTGGCTGCCGAAAACGACAAAACCAAGGCCCAAGGACGTAAAACTAGCCTGAAGGATGTAAAAGTAGCCCGAAGGACGTAAAAAATAGCCCTAAGCAGTAACACTTACCGAAAGCCAGTAACACTGAATCCAAGCCATTAACATTTAACATAAGGCAGTCAGACTCAAGCGCCAGGCCTATAAACTACACATTGCCAGCCTTAACATTTTATTCCTGTCATTTTTGACGGGCAAGTAGCTAGTAAGTTTATAAGAACCTGAAAGGGGATTAGATATATTTTTTTCTGTTTTAAATAACGGCAGGAAGTAGGAATGGATATGTAGCCAATGAGTTATTATCTGATGGACCTGATTTGAAATGAATAGGAGATGATAGCGTGTATGTGGAAGACGTTTTTAGGGTTGAATATAAAACCATTAAAAACAAATAATAATGCAAAATGAAGTGCTGCTAGTAATGATAAATAAGGTTATACATGATTAGAGTGATGAAGTGTTTTCTCTTTATTTTATTTATTTGTATTGTTTGTTGTGTGTGAAACTTGCTTGCAGTGCAGTCCATGTTTGATTCTGGCAATGTGTGTAGTTCAAGAGTGACAGCCATATTTGTCACTGGCAGAGTCATTACTTAGCTGCAGCATGAAAGAGCTTTTTGTGTTTTTATATGTTGACATCATATTATGGACATGTTTAAATTCATGAGTTTGAAATCAACATGACTTGCTTGAAAAGATAATGAGGTGGATTAGAGATGATTGTTAGCGTCTGGATCTGAGTCAGAAGTGAATACTAAATAAGGGAGTGTGTAGCACTAACTAAGTTATACTATTGAGGGAGTGATGTGAGTTGATATGCTGAATCACTTCCCTCACAGACACACTGCCACAGACGCACTCACATATTGTTAAACAAGAACATAGCCACTTAGTCATGCACACACAATATATGTCATGGAGTTATAGTCCGAACTCAGAGCCACAGTTGCACTCACAGACACGCACTCATTTTGTCTTTAATCCTTCCTGTGCTATCCTGCTAGTTTTCGTGCAACTTTGCCTCCTTTACTCAGCATCAAATAGGTGATTTTCATTTTTAAAAAGTACTTACCATATATACTCGAGTATAAGCTGACCCGAGTATAAGCCGAGGCACCTATTTTACCACAAAATACTGTGAAAACGTAGTGACTCGAGTATAAGCCGAGGGCTAAATGTGCTGCCCCCTGTGTCCCTCTTGTGCCCCCTGTGTCCCCCTCTTGTGTGCCCTCTGTGCCCCTTTCTTGTGTCCCCCCTCTCCCTCCCCTGTGTCTCTTCCCCTCCTCTCCCTTCCGAGTGTCTATTCCCCCACTCCCTTCCCTGTGTCTCTTCCCCCCACTTATCGCTCCTCAACAACTCTTCAAGCTCTCTCCTCAACCCCCCTCCTCAACCTCTCTCCTCAACCCCCCTCCTCATCCTCAACCCCCCTTCTCAACCCCCCTCCTCATCCTCAACCTCCCTCCTCAACCCCCTCCTTAAACCCCCTCCTTAACCTCAACCCCCTCCTCAACCTCAACCCCCCTCCTCATCCGCAACCCCCCATCCTCATCCGCAACCCCCCATCCTCAACCCCCCTCCTCAACCCCCCTCAACCTCAACCCCCCTATCCTCAAACCACCCTCCTCATCCTCAACCTCCCTCCTCAACCCCCTCCTTAAACCCCCTCCTTAACCTCAACCCCCTCCTCAACCTCAACCCCCCATCCTCATCCTAAACCCCCCATCCTCAACCCCCCTCCTCATCCGCAACCCCCCCTCCTCATCCTTAACCCCCCCATCCTCAACCCCCCTCAACCTCAACCCCCCTATCCTCAAACCCCCCTGCTCATCCTAAACCCCTCTAATTACCTTCACCACTCCCTTTCTTCTCACTTACATTCCATCTGCAACTGCTCCTCCGCTCCTCCGCGCTCCTTCCGGCTGCGTGTTGACCAGGCCAATGCTAATGACGTTACACGCATGTGATGTCACGTCATTAGCATATGCCGGGTCCTGACGCAGACGGAAGGAGCGAGGAGGAGCGGAGGAGCAGCTGCAGATGGAAGGTAAATAAGGGGAAAGGGGGAGGTAATTAGAGGGGTAAAGTGAGGAGGGGGGTTTAGGATGAGGATGGGGGATTGAGGATGGGGGGGTTGAGGATGGGAGGGTTGAGGGTGGGGGGGTTGAGGATGAGGATGGGGGGTTGAGGATGATAAGGGAGGGGGTGGAGAAAGAGCCACGGGGGGAAAGAGAGCCACGGGGGGGAAGAGAGACACGGGAGGGAAAGAGAGACACGGGGTGGTGACTCGAGTATTAGCCGAGTGGGCCATTTTCAGCCTTAAAAAAATGGCTGAAAAACTCGGCTTATACTCGAGTATATATGGTAAATACTGACACTTTTTCTATAACAAAATTATACATTTTACAGCATATAGAGCGAATGAATGTCGCCAAATACAACTAGTCTTAAACAGATATGTCAATTAGTTACGTTCTATCTATCTTTAAAATCTTAAGTGGTGTTTCCGTTTTTTCAGGTTTTGCATATATTGATTAAATTAACTTTCTCAATGTTTTAACTTCCTGCTTCATGACTTGTGAAGGGGAAGAGGTGTGGTGTCAATTTCAGTCGTACCCCTCTATCCGTCGTACCCCTCCATCCACACAAAAACACTTCCATGATTCAGATCTTAGGAAGTGATGTAACAAACATAAAAGGGATCCCTGCACTCATAAATACAATATTTAAAACATCTGACTTACTCTAAAAATGTATTTTTTTGTCCATGACTTGACTTTAATTATTGGTCCTTTAACAAGCATAACTAAAAAGACCCAAACTAATAAATGTCTATATAGTTACAGTATATTTAAAGGTGGACTATCCGTCTGGATTGCTACCTTGACATGATGAAAGGGCTTGCGTACCTCAATTAACCCATGAGCTATACCATGTCAAGTCACCTAAAATGGGGACGTCATAGCAGAGGAGTCAGACAAATCGTGATCCACTGGAGAAGGAACTGGCAACCCACTCTAGTATCTTTGCCATGTACAGTATCTCACATTTTTGTAAACATTTTATGACAGTATATCTTTTCATGTGACAACAGTGAAGAAATGACACTCTGCTACAATGTAAAGTAGTAAGTGCACAGCCTGTATAACAGTGTACATTTGCTGTCCCCTCAAAATAACTCAACACACAGCCAGCAAAAGTGAGTACACCCCTAAGTGGAAATGTCCGAATTGGGCCCAAAGTGTCAATATTTTGCATGGCCGCCATTATTTTCCAGCACTGCCTTAACCCTCATGGGCATGGAGTTCACCAAAGTTACACAGGTTGCCACTGGAGTCCTCTTCCACTCCTCCATGATGACATCACAGAGCGGGTGGATGTTAGAGACCTTGCACTCCCCCACCTTCCGTTTGAGGATGCCCCACAGATGCTCAATAGGGTTTAGGTCTGGTGACATGCTTGGCACCTTTACCTTTAGCTTCTTTAGCAAGGCAGTGGTCGTCTTGGAGGATGTGTTTGGTGTTGTTATCATGTTGGAACACTGCTAGCTCCCCAATGCCGGCAGCATTAATGGCAGTGTGTTGAGTTATTTTGAGGGACAGCAAATTTACACTGTTATACAGGCTGTACACTTACTACTTTACATTGTAGCAGAATGTCATTTCTTCAGCGTTGTCACATGAAAAGATATAATAAAATATTTACAAAAATGTGAGGGGTGTACTCACTTTTGTGAGATACTGTATATATTATGGCTTGGCACAACCGGACGCAAGATGTGCCTGGTGTACTGAGGTCTCTAGGGTCACGGAGAGTCAGACTTGACTTAACGAAACATAGCACAAACCTATTTTCCTAAATAAAATAACTCTTCGGATATATATAACTGTCTCTGCATAATGTAGTATGCTAACGTGAAGCTCAATATGGCACTGTTTCCTTGGATATTATAAAGGGGCAGAGCTTATTGTATGATAACAAAGGGATAAGTAATTTTTACCAATATGGAAACAAATTATCACATTGCCACACAGATCCATGAATAGGAATACTGTTTATCCCGAGTGATTTAATTTAGAAAATGACATGTAATAACTATTGTAGCTTAGTATATGCCAAATCATATAGTGAAGTTCTAGAGCGTGTATAGTATATTAAATGCAACTGTAACTGCAAATACCTTAGAGTATAAATTGGTGGATCAAAAGAAAAACGTAACTTTTATTAGTAGTATAAAATGCGCAGGATTCAAATAAAACTTACCAGTAAAACAAACTTTTTTTTACCCCTACATGTTATTCTACAATATTCTACAATCTGTGCATTATTTCAGTTGACATAAAACGCATTCAAGGGCTATTATTAATTAGAATAAAATTCTGTATTATCATAAAAAAATGTTTTTAGAAACATGGGCCTCAATGCTAATCCCTACATCATTACACCATGTTTAAGAGCAAAGTAAATCTCCCTGGCTACAGTATGTTAATCACTGATCCCGGAAACATTGCGAGAGAACTGCAATATATATACATATATAAATATAATGGTTTCTTTTCCGCAGTTACGGAGCTTGTTCTTATTATATGGTGCCCTACAAGCTGGCTAGTTACCCTGCAATACAGGAGTATGGACTGGATATAATAAATCACATAAAATATAATTATATATACAGAGTAAGTCTATACAAAGCAATCCCTGTGTCTCATTACAGAGGCCTCCTATCTAGGGGCTATGGTTTGCCCCACAAGCTGGCTAATTGCCCTGCAATACAGTGTATAGATTAGATATAAAGATCACATACCAAACCAGAAGGGTGAAAGTAAAAAAAAACATACATACTAATAAAAACAACTACTTCAGCCTATTGTAATCCACATTGAGACAGAACCAAAATCTATCAGTGCAATGTGGGTATAACACAAACACCCATCATATAACTTCCCAATTGAGTAAAGAAACTGCTGAGTATATCAACACTGATAGAAAGAAATAGCCATCTGACGGGTTACTCCCCCGTTTCGCAAAATTGGCTTTTTCAAAGGCTATAAAGTGCAAAAACAGCAGGCACAACTATATGAGGGGTTTAAATACCTTGAGGGAGTGTGCAACACATACTTCTAAACCGAAATATCTTGCAGATAACATAGGATTTACAAATGTGGGCTGAGTGCTGTAATATTGCGAAAAGATTAATGTAACGTAGGGAAAGAAAGCCCCTGCAGCCGTTTTTAAATTATACAGCAATTACACCGCTTGATTAGCGTGGGGACCATGATTTGTTATGACATTATATTTACTTAAATTCATTTTGCATACTATAGTGTAAAGTTGTTTTAGTAAGTGTATAAAATTACAGATTGATTTATATTTTATGTACATGTATGAAGGCTTCATAGCTTCTTTGAGAGTCAAAAAAAACTTCCTAGGCTGTTATGTCAACAATTGTATGCTTCAATGTCAATATAATAAAAGAGACTGTCAGCTACAGAGACACATATCATTGTTACTCCTCTCTTGTGAACATTTTGGAAAGAAGCGGTCATATCTGATAGAAGCAGATGAAACGTTGCTGAGAAATAGCTTTTGCCAGTTCTATTTAATCTGTAACAGCAAAATAAAATTCAAGATTAAAGACACTGTACATAGAGTATACATGGACCATACATACCCTTAAAAAAATATACTCCATAGATATGGACCCCAAATTATTTGTTTTTACATATGATACTGTGGTGAGAAATGAATCTGTGAACATTTAACAGCTAGGCTTCGTATGGCCAAATCCCTTAAATATTGTAGCTCTTTTTAATTATGTCATAATTTCACGAATCATATCACATTTAATATAAGTATAATAAACTTTCTGGTGTTTTCTTTTAATTATTGTTAAGCAGCAATAAAACAAAGAGAAAGTCGCAAAATCTAGGGTAGTTAGCCTGACCAATGACAATATGTTTTCTGATACGTGACAATGCCTTACAGATTACAAATCATATTGTCACTGGTCAGGCTAATTACCCAATGCTTTGCAATTTTCTCTAATTTGTCATAACTCAAAACATTGGTATATTCAGCTATGGGTAACACCTGATTTACGTCTCTGGAAAACCTAGGCAGAAAATCCAAAGCCACCTCTATAACATTTGTAACATCTGCATGCAGCCCCCTCTCCTAAATTATGGCGACCCCCAAGCTTCATATAAATTTGACAACTGTTGCAGTATATATATATATACAGGAATAGCACGTTTAGCACAGCGCTATTTAAAACAGGGGCGCGCGAGTGCACATTGCTCAGCGTCAGCCGCGCTGCACAAAGCAAAAGGTGGCATTAGTCGTGCATGCAATGCGCAGCATAAGCAGAGGGGGAAGAGACACAGAGGAGGGAGAGGGGGGAAAGAGACTCAGGGGATGGGGAAAGAGACACAGGGGAGGGGGAAAGAGGCGCATGGGAGGGGGAGGAAAGAGACACGGGGAAGAGACACAGGGAGGTGGAAAGAGACACAGGGGAGGGGAAAGAGACACAAGGGAGGGGGAAAGAGACACAGGGGAGAAAGAGGTGGGGAAAGAGATACATGGGAGGAAGAGACACAGGGGAGGGAGAAGAGGGGGGGAGACACTGTGGAGTGAGAGGAGGGGGAAGAGACAGGAGAGTGAGAGGAGGGGGAAAAGACACAGGGGAGGGAGAGGATGGGGGAATATACACAGGGGAGGGAAATGGGGGGAAGAGACATGAGGGAGGGGGAACAGACACAGGGGGAGGGATACGGGGGGGAGAGACACAGGGGAGGGGGAAAGAGACACAGGGGAGGGTTAAAGAGATGCATGGGAGGGAGAGATGGGAAAGAGACACAGGAGGGAAAGAGACACAGGGGAGGGGCTTAGAGACATGGGAGGGAGAGGGGGATAAAAACAAAGGGGGCAGGAAGGAGACACAAGGGAGGTAGAGGAGGGGGGAAATGAGATACAAGGGAGGAAGTAAACAGGGGAGAGACTCGCAATGAGCTCCAAAGGTGCTTATTGCGAGGCCAGTAAAGTAGACAGTGGGATAGGTAGAGGGAGGGGCTCGCAATGAGAGCCGAAGGCGAAGCCCTAGCAAAGTGAAGCCTGGCAAACAGCATTCACTTTTTATTGCTGTCATTTTTGACGGGCAAGTCGCTAGTTTCATATAAATTACATATAAATGGGGCATTTTAACGCCATAGTGCTCAGACAGTGGTGAGCGCTTAACAGGGATTTAAAGGGCCGAACAAGATTTGCCACACAAAAAACGCGATATTGCAGGGTTTAGCTGTGAACGGAGAATTAGAGGAGAAAAGAGTGCTCATTGGGGTAGTGTTTTGCTGTAAGTTAAACCATGTAGGGTCACCCAAGATGCACAAGTCATAGCAGAGAGATCAGACAAATCGCAGACTAATGGAAAAGTAACTGGCAACCCACGCCAGTATTTTTGCCAAGATAACCTTATGGACAAGCACAACCAGAGACACAATGATTGTGCCTAGTGTGCTGTGGTACGTAGGGTCACGGAGAGTTGTACACGACTGAATAACTAAACAACTATATATATATATTTATATATATATATATATATATATATATACATATATAATAAATAAATAAATAAATAGTACATCTGTTCACATTTGCTGCCTGTCTCTCTCTGCTGTCTGTCTCTCTCTCTCTGTGCTCTCTGTCCGTGTGCTGTCTGTCTCTCTGTGCTATGTCTCTCTGTGCTGTCACTCGCTGTGCTGTCTCTCTTTCCCAGGTTTGTAATGGTGGTTGTTATGCCCCATGCTATATTGTGTGGCGGGTTCGCTCACACTTTTTGCTGCCTGTCTCTCTCTGCTGTCTTTCTCTCCCCCTCTGTGCTCTCTGTCCGTGTGCTGTCTGTCTCTGTGATGTCACTCCCTGTGCTGTCTCTCTTTCCCAGGTGTGTAATGGCGGTGGTTATTCTGCATGCAGTGTTATGGGGCATGTTCTCACTCTTTCATGTCTGCTTCTCTCCCTGCTGTCTGTCTCTCACTCTCTGCGCTCTCTGTCCGTGTGTTGTCTGTCTCTGTGCTTTGTCTCTCTGTGCTGTCACTCCCTGGGCTGTCTCTCTTTCCAAATGTGTAATGGCGGTGGTTATTCTGCATGCTGTGTTATGTGGCATGTTCTCTCTCACTCTTTGCTGTCTGCTTCTCTCCCTTTGCTGTCTGTCTCTCTCCCCTGTGCTGCCTGCCTGTGTGCTACCTGTACCTGTGCTGTGTCTCTCTGTGCTGTCTCTCTCTCTCAGGTGTTATTCCACATTCTGTGTTGTGTGGCAGGTTCTCTCTCACTCTTTAGTGTCTGCTTCTCTCCCTTTGCTGTCTCTCTCTCTCTCTCAGGTTGGTAATTGCAGTGGTTATTCCACATTCTGTGTTGTGCGGCAGGTTCTCTCTCACTCTTTAGTGTCTGCTTCTCTCCCTTTGCTGTCTCTCTCTCTCAGGTTGGTAATTGCAGTGGTTATTCCACTTTCTGTGTTGTGTGGCAGGTTCTCTCTCACTCTTTGCTGTCTGTCTCTATCTCTGTTCTGTGCTGTCTGCATGTTGTGTCTCTCTGTGCTGTGTTTATCTGTGTGGTGTCAATTTCTGTGCTTTCTAACTCTCTCTCTCTGAGATGTGTAATGGCAACTGTTATGCCCCACCTCTCGATGATTTCATGGACCCTCCCTTGATGACATCACATCCCCACCAAGATTGACAGACAAACTGCTCTTTATATTTATATATATATATATATATATATATATATATATATATATATATATATATATATATATATATATACTACTTGTCCATCAAAAACTTACGGTCAATAACATTTAAAGCTGGAAATGCTGTTTGTGACACAATGCTATTCTCTGAGACTGTTAACTTTTTTGTTATCTACAAAAAAGTACAAAATTGTAAAATAAAGTTTTTTATTTTTGTAACAATGAACTGTTAAACCATATTAAACTTTTTAATTGTCATGTATGCAGTAATAATATAATATAACAATGCATGAAGTTTGTATGAATATGTATTATGAACCATTACATAAAGGTTTCTAACATGCAACTTGTAAACAGTGTTGAATTAATTATTTTTAACAAGTATCATTTGAGATTGAATTAAAAAAACAAAATTTTAAGGGGCCAACGAAAACTCTTAATTTTAAAAGGGCAGATTTTAACGGGCAGCAATACTGTAAATATATTAAGTTGTAATTTGGATCCAATGACAGATCCCATTTTCTTTCCAAAAGGGCAGCAATACAAAGTATAGACTGGGACAGAGAACTGACAGGTAAAAATACTGAACATAAATTGACAACATTTAAATCCTTACTAAGTATACATACACATCGGCCTATGTGGCTTAACAATGATTTAAAGATCAAGATACGGAGTAAAAAACATGCATTTAAATTATACAAACAAGAGGGGACAGAGACTGCTTTATGGAAGTACAAGGAAATCAACAAGGCTTGCAAAAGGGCTATTAGACTGGCTAAAATAGAAAATGAAAAATTAATTGCAAAAGAGAGTAAGACTAACCCTAAAATATTTTTTAAGTATATTAATGGGAAGAAGGCCAGGAAGGAAGCTATAGGAACATTACAATGTGACACAGGCCGTCTAATAATTAGTGACCAGGAAAAGGCAGATGAGCTAAATAGGTTATTTTCTTTGGTATACACAAGGGAGGTACCAGTGGTTGGGACACGGCAACATAATGGGGCTACACTACCTTTGCCAAATAATTGGTTAACACAGGAAGTAATCCAAAAGAGGTTGGAAAAAATAAATGGTAATAAAGCCCCAGGTCCTGATGGAATACATCCAAGGGTACTAAGGGAACTGGGTTCTCTAATAGCCAAACCATTATATTTAATTTTTCAAGATTCACTCAACACAGGGTCTCTATCAGATGACTGGAGAAAAGCTGATGTGATACCTATATTTAAAAAGGGAGCAAGAGCAAATCCGGGGAATTATAGACCAGTGAGCCTCACCTCTGTAGTGGGGAAGCTTTTAGATGGGTTAATAAGGGATAATATACAAGCATATGTCTATTTGAACAGGATTATAAGTAGGAGTCAACAGGGATTTATGAGGGATAGGTCATGTCAAACAAATCTAATTAGTTTAGTAGGAACCTGGATCAAGGCAACTCAGTGGATGTAGTCTTTTTGGATTTTGCAAAGGCTTTTGATGCAGTGCCACATGGGAGACTATTGTGCAAACTAAGAGATACAAGAGTTGCAGTAAATATCTGCTCATGGATTGAGAGCTGGCTAAAAGACAGGAAGCAAAGGCTTGTTGTAAATGGAACATACTCCGATTGGACTAATGTGGTAAGTGGGGTTCCTCAGGGTTCAGTATTAGGTCCTCTCCTTTTTAACATATTTATTAATGACACAAAGATGTGCAAGGTAATTAAATCAGATAGTGATGTACTTTCCCTCCAAAGGGATTTACATAAAATTGAGGAATGGGCATCTAAATGGCAGATGAGATTTAATACGAATAAATGTAAAGTTATGCATCTGGGAAGGAAAAATAGCCATGTAATTTATAATCTTAATGGAGCATTAAGCTTAATCTAGGTGTATCAGATATTGAAAGGGATTAATGGGAGTGCTTGTGGACAACCACCTAGGTAACAGTGCTCAAAGCCAAGCAGCAGCTGCAAAGGCAAATAAAATATTAGCATGTATTAAGAAGGGTATAGAAGCCAGTGAAGGAAATATAATTCTGCTACTATACAAATCTCTAGTACGCCCTCATTTGGAATATGGAGTACAATTTTGTGCACCACTTCATAAAAAGGACATTTTAGAGCTGGAAAAGGTACAGAGGAGGCAACAAAATAATAAGGGGAATGGAGGGGCTAAATTATGAAGAAACACTAACCAAATTAAACGTATTTTCTCTAGAAAAAAGGCATCTAAGAGGAGATATGATTACCTTATATAAATACATCCAGGGTCAGTATAAAGATTTGTCAGGGGAGCTTTTTGTGCCAAGAGGTTTTCAACTGACAAAAGGACATCCCTTGAGGTTAGAAGTAAAAAGATTCCACCTTAAAGGAAGAAGAGGGTTCTTCACAGTAAGGGTGGTTAATCTGTAGAATTTTCTACCAGAGGAGGTGGTGGCAGCGGATTCGATAGATAACTTTAAAAGGGGACTGGATTTATTTCTAATTAAAAAGGGAATTCAGGGTTATCATGGATAATTAGAGAGGCCGTATTGATCTAGGGAGAAGTCCGATCGCTGGTGTCTGGGATCAACTAATTAATTAATAGTTAATCCGCATATTGCAGATCAGAGGAGATCTTAAAAGGTTGAACTTGATGAACTGAAAGTCTTTTTTTCAACCTTAAATATTATGTAACTATGTAACTATGTAACTAACAACAAATAGCTCAACTTTGTATAAATGAGTATTTTAAACCATTACAGAATGCTTCTTAACGTGCAACTTGTATTTGAACTCCTGGTAAAGCACATAGGTATTGAATCCAGAGGAAGGCATACAGTAAAAAAAACCCATTGCAGCTTAGCCAATTGTATCAAAGGGGGGGGAATTAATTCCTTCCTGACCCCATTAAATGGTGATCGGATTACTCCCTGGATGAATCCTGTCTATTTAATTATACATTTAAATTTGTAAGAAATGATTATGTTGCTACTGACATAAATCCTTACTAACATTCAATAAATCAACTTTTCAAACCTTGTAAAATACAATGTTAACAATGCAAACATTAATGTAAGGTAAAAACATTTAAAATGAAATTAGTTAAAAATATAGTGATCTTGAATATTGAATCCAGTGGAAGGCAAACCAAAAACAAAAACAGTGAAATTTGGTTAATTGTTTCAAAGTGGGCAAAACAATTAATTCCTTCCTGACCCCATTAACTGGCGATCAAATTACTTCCTGGATCAATACTCTCTATACCATGAAACATTTACATTTTGCTACAAATTATGATCCTGCTACTAACATTAAGCCTTAATTACAACAACTTTGCAGTTCTTTGAAAACAAAATTCTTACATTACAAACATGAACTTAAAGTATTAAAATGGAAACAGTAAAGGTAATAAAATGCAAGCTAACTGTTTTGTGGGGCCAATCCTGGCAAAAGTCACTTCCAAGACAATCCATTTTTTTTTTTTGTCTGTCAAAGTGTTTCCCTTTAAAAGAGCCCAGCAGACTTGTAATTGTGTCTATGGGATCTAACCACTGTTTATTGTTTTGTTTTTTCCCATTTTTTTTAAATAGTGGTCCTCTAAGAAGAGGCCAAGTGACATTAAATTTCGTCCTGGAAATGAAACCACTTTTCTCTATGTTTACAAAAGCTCATAGTATACAATGTTTTTTGTAAAAATGCGTCCATTGTGTAATAGATCACTCTGACTTGGGTTGTCTTCAATTGAAACTTTAATATCATCTGGATTTATGCACCTTGAAAAAGCAACATAGAGTTGTCCATGTGTAAAAACCAGTTCCTGTAAAAAAATACCCACAGAATTAAAAGTTTGTCCTTGGGATTTATTGATGGCCATGGCAAATGCCATGATAACTGGAAATTGTCTCCTTTGAAGGACAAAAGGCAAAGCACTCTCACTTGGAGCCAAATCAATTCTTGGTATAAAAACTTGTTCACATTTATGGGTACCAGTCATAATTTCTGCATGTATGAAATGATCTTTTAAATCGCACACAATTAATCTGGTCCCATTACAAAGTCCTTTTTTTTTGGATTTATATTTCTAATAGCATGACAATTCCCCCTTTTTTCAATTGCAAAACATGTGGTGGCATTCCAGAGGGTGTTAAAGAATTAATAAATTCTATACTAAAATTCGATTCACTGTCTTTATCGTCAGCCAGTACAGAATCGGCACTGTAATAATTATTTTGGGGTGCGTTGATGAATTTTAGAATTTTGTTATTTAGATTCAAGGCATCTATATTTTTGGATGTTAATATCACTTTGTTTGCAATGTCTGCGTAATCGTCATTATTGAGAGTGTTTAGATAGATTGCTGATATGAGTGATTCCTTGCAAACCATTTGTGATGGAATTTCAATGGTATCATTGGGTAAATCATTTATTTGTGCATGTTTTCCTTCTCCAATTTGAATGAGCCAATCATTGAATTCGTTTTGGCCTTCAGATCTCATATTTAATTCTAATTTGAGGTGTGTAAATATTTTCCACAGTTTACTTGTCTTGATACATGTTTCAATGATGTCAGTCCTATTTTCATGTGGCACAACAGGTATTGTTTACCTAAAATTTCCTCCTAACAACATCACATTTCCACTAAATGGCAAATTATTATCCATCACTTCCTTTAATAATCTATCAATACATTGCAAGGCATGACATAACATCATTGTTGCCTCATCTATGATAATTCATTTACTTTTTTTTAATGTTTTTGGCTTGTAAAGAATACAGTCGAAAATCTGACACTGATGTTTCTAAAATGGGAACTATGCACAGTTCTGCCACCTTCTAACAAAAGTGTGCCAATTCCCCTTGTTGCAAATGGCATTGCTATTTGACCCTGTGCTCGAATGTAACTCATCAAACAATTGTACAGATACATATTTTCTGATCCACCAGGGTCATCTAGATAGAAATAATGGTCTTTGACCATTTCATCATATGTAGCATTTGTGATGCATTAAATGCTTGCAATTGTAAAGTGTTTAAAGTTGCCAGTTTTTCTTGTGTTTTTTGTTGTTGAAGCTCAGTGTCATAATCATCAACGTTGATATTATCTAAAAAACCTGGATCTGGCAAATTAAAACTTGCACAATTTAATCCATGAGCAAGAAATATTTCTTGAATTTCCATTAACGCTTTTAAGAGTGCAATGGGCTCATTGTAACGTTTCAATAAGTCTTCAGACATATTTAATTTAAGTGATTCCCATAATGTAAATGCATCAGGTACATTGCAAAGGATGCAAATGAATGCAAATTGTTCTCTCATTTGCTTTGGCAATTGACATAGTGCTGCTTCTTCCAGACACCTCTCCCATTCTGTATCATCTGCTATGAAGTTTTGATGTCTTGCAGCTAATAGCCAATTCAGTGACATAATCCATCAATCAACAATATTGTTCTACTCAAAGCTTGTTTTGTTGAAATTTTATAAAATTTAGATTATTTGCTTCGACGTGTAGTTATGAATCAATAATCCATTGTTGTGTGAGTTTGCCCCCACATAAAATAGGATTAAAATGATCGCGAATAGCAGTTTGTGCCACTTTATATTCCAGCATAGAAATATTGCATCTAACACAAACTTTACTGTTGGGATAACTTTGCAATTGTAATTTCGGTTCCCATCCAGGTTCATCATTTGGAAAGAAAATGGGATCTGTCATTGGATCCAAATTACAACTTAATATATTTACAGTATGTTTATAAAAGGTTGGCCTTCATTGTGTGGATATATTCTAATATCCCACTGAAAAGGTGGTTCACCATCCTCATTTTTAAAGACCATTCATTGCAGCGTCATTTAATGTTGGTAAATTATACCTTCTTTGATCAGTGTTGCGATCTCTTTTTAAAGCCATATTTACTCTTGGCATTGTCAATTTATGTCTTTGAGCATGTTGGTGTTGTTCTTTTTCAACCTGTGCTAATTGTTTGTATGCTTGACTGTATGGGTTATTGGCCATAATTATATCCAGCTGTTCAAAGACTATGCGCAAACACTGGTCATTTTCCCGGAAGCGTCATCCTTTGTTCAACAGCTTCCATTGTATCTAAGACATATAACTGTGCAAATTTCCTTTGCTTTCCTTCTTGTGGTTGTAAATGTGAAGTGCGGTGGTAAATTTGTCCTTGAACTCTAAAACAATAAAGACCATGTCCTGGAACATTTTTGAAGCAAATGAAATTGCAATGACCTGATGTTTTTTTGTTTTTTTTAAATCTGTATAATTTGGAAATGTTGGATCGCTCATGATACTTTGTAAGTAGTCTGGAAATGTGTGTCTTTGTGGAAGTCTTACCTTTCCTTTCTGACAGCAACTAATGAAGTGTCCGTCAGTTGGTCTTTCCTTGAGAAAATGATAGGCCCCACAAAACTGCCAAACCACATTGAGTAATCCACAATAATGAGTGTCTACTGTTAGTGCTGTAATTAAAGCAGTATCCTGAGCTTCCTCAACATAGATATCACTACAAATTTCTATATCTACATTGGTGTCAATGGGCAATTTTGGATCATTAGGCAATATTTCACAGACATGTTTTTGTTTACCTATTATTTTCTTTGAAGCTCCAGCACACTCACTTTGTGCTTTCCTGCTCATTTTTCTTTTAAAGTCTCTGTCAGTCTTCTTCTCTTAAGCGTTAGGAAGTTTCGGGGGACTGTGCATCTCTCCACCTTTGCTTCCTTTCCCTTGCCGCTCTTCTTTTGTGTTCAATCGTGTCTTCTCCGTTGTCCGCCATTGTAATCTGTAACTGTAAATACAGGTGTAAGATGTAATGTTTTTTATATTGTACATATTGTTTGTAGCTGCTCTCAATCCAAAGCTAAATAGCATTAATGAAAGAATGCAATGATTTGAAAAGCATTTTGAATTTTTCCATGAACTAAATTAATCCATTAACTTTTTATTGGCATACATTAAAAAGGAAAGCACTGCACATATATATATATATTGCTAACAATTTTTTTTTTGTAATAATTAATTATTAAGTCATTAATAAATGAATATACATTAATTAATTAATCAATAACTTACATCAATGGTAAACCTAAAGAGGTAGTTATGCTTTCCTAAAGAAGGGCAAACAGAAAGAGCTATGAGCAAAGTATAGATCGGGCTTAAAATAATGTGCAATTTTGTAATTTTCATTATGATGAAATCAAATGACTTATGATGAATAATTTACGTTCTTTAAAAGTTAATTAGGTAAGCGTATATGTATGCAAAAATGTTTTTGAGGGGTTATTATGAATGGATATTTAAATACTAAGGGCCTCATTCATTTGCAAGTTGTGCAATGCAATAGGGCACTATATAAGCATATAGCATATTTATTTTGAAATTGTTTATTTGGTGAAAACCTTAGTTTTAGATAGATGTTCATTGACTAGAAATGTATGTAAAAATAACATGCTATGTCCTTATATAGAACCCTATACAATTTAGCAAATTGCAATTGAATGAGGCCCTAAATAAATACAGGTTAATTAATTAATAATTAACTATAACCAATTCAAAACAATCAGGGCATCATGAAATCATATACCTGTGAAATTGTTATTTCAGAAAAAATCCTGCAGAATTCACTCTCTGTCTTCAGTCAGGTGCAGAGATGAGTAATCTGTGAAATTATATGAAAATAATATTTATTGTTTGTTTTCAATTAATTCAATTAATTTGTGAGTCAATAACTGTCATCAAATCAAAATAAAAAGACTTAATCCTTTTTTGTTTCATAAGAACATAAAGGTGATCTTTATGCTGTTCAAAGGCTGCAAACGTCACTCTCTGTGTTCAGTCAGCTGCAGAGATGATGAAACTGTCAAATAAGATAGAAAGCATTTGTAATATTTGGATTCATCCCTATCAGGCAATCAGCAGCAACACAGATATATTGGCATAGATGCAAAACATAAAGGCATAATCATCAACATATTCATAAATAAAAGCATTATTTTTGTAATGATTACTAATTATTAATTAATTAATAGATTAATATACGTTAATTAATCAATAAGTGTCATCAATTTTAAAATAAAAAGACTTAATCCTTTTTTGTTCCATAAGAACATAATTAAAATTAAAATTAAAATGATATACCTGTAAATGTGATCTTTATTCTGTTCAAATGGTGCAAACATCACTCTCTGTGTTCTGTCAGCTGCAGAAACTGTCAAATAAGCATTTGTAATATTTGGATTCATCCCTATCAGGCAATCATCAGCAACATGGATATATCAGTGCTTAGTAAAATATACATAATGTTTGTGGTCCTTTTTTTTTTGTTGATAATATTACTATTTAATATTTAATAAATTAATGTACATTAATAATCAATTAACCAATGACTAAATGTATTCTTAATATATTAATAAACTAAACATATTGTAAAATATAGAATATTTGTTGTTCATAATAATATATAATAAAATAACGTACATTGATAATTAATGAATCAATGTCTAAATATATTAGAAAGAGGTAAGCATTAATGTATTAATAAACTTTAGGCAGTTTAAAATGTTATACATTTTTTTTCATAATGATTACTAATTAAAAAATTAATGTACATTACTAATTAATTATTCAATTAATTAATATATTACAAATAGCTAAGCATGAAAGTATTACTAAACTAAAGCCAGCGTAAATTATACGTTTGTTGCTCAATTTTTGTAACTAATAATATATACCTTTTTTAAGAATAATTAATTTATTAACTATTTATTAATGATTATTAATATACTTTACCTATTTGCATTTAATATTCAGCAGTATCCTGAAGAGCTAACAATCTCTTTGGATTTTCCGGCAGCAGAAAATGTCCACTCAGACTGTCATCACCTGACGGGAAATTGTCAGTTCTGTGGCAAGAGTCTCCTATATATAGGCTGCGTGCGCAAGACAAAACCTTTGGTTTAGGCGGGAAATCCGCCATTTTCAGAATCTTAATGTGTAAAAGTTAGTGTTGTTATATGGCGGCGTAAGTCTATGTTTTACGCGTTTCGCAAGCATTTGGGGTCTATCCTATTAGTATTTTTCTACTGCATACGAAGTTGCCTGTGTTTTGCGCAGTTCGGGGTCATGTAGCCTCGTTTTAATTTTTTTTCAGCCACCATTTTTATTCTCGCTTAGCTGTTTTTCAGGTGTTGAAACTGCTTAAATTTGACATAAATTTGCGTTTCACCTCACTTCCAGACGTCCTGGCTGTTCTTCCGTGCTATGTGTGATGTTTTGTTGTGTTTGTTTTTGTATTTTTTGTGTTTTTCTTTCTTTTTTGGTTTGCGCGGTTCGGCCATTAACTTCGTATTTTTCCTATGTCGTATTTTTTTTTCTAAGTCCCGCATCCCGTAAATCTTTTTCCTAAGTCCCGCGTGCGCCAACTGCTTGCAGCCGAAGGCGATCCCGTGTTTTGTAAGTGTTTCATTGGCTCGCAGGCCTGTGCGCATTTTAGTGGTTTAACGGCTCGCCTTGCTTCACCTAAGTGCTCTGAGCTACGCAAGGCTTGCGCTCATTGCCTAAATGCGCCAAATTAATGGCTATATGCTCCGAGATAACGGCCCGCTTCGTGAGGGTCGCCGGCTAAGTCATACGCACAACACAAAGCGTGACGGCGTCTCGTAGTTCGACAATTATAATGTGATAAATATATAGTTTTTTACAAAAGGGAGTACGCCCTCATATTTTTGTAAATATTTTATTATATCTTTTCATATAACATAACTGAAGAAATGGCACTTTGCTACAATGTAAAGAAGTAAGTGTACAGCCTGTATCACAGTGTAAATTTGCTGTCCCCTCAAAATAATTCAACACACAGCCATTAATGTCTAAATCGTTGGCAACAAAAGTGAGTACACCCCTAATTGGAAATGTCCAAATTGGGCCCAAAGTGTCAATATTTTGTGTGGCCACCATTATTTTCCAGAACTGCCTTAACTCTCATGGGCATGAAGATCACCAGAGCTTCACAGGTTGCCACTGGAGTCCTCTTCCACTCCTCCATTAAGACATTACGGAGCTGGTGGATGTTAGAGACCTTGCACACCCCCACCTTCCATTTGAGGATGCCCCACAGATGCTCAATAGGGTTTAGGTCTGAAGACATACTTGTCCAGTCCATCACCTTTACCTTCAGCTTCTTTAGCAAGGCAGTGGTCGCCTTGGAGGTGTGTTTGGGGTCATTATCATGTTGGAATACTGTCCTGTGGCTTCAGTATTTCACAGTACATGTTGGCATTCATGGTTCCCTCAATGAACTGTAGCTCCCCGGTCCCGGCAGCACTCATGCAGTAGGCCCGAGGTTAGGTCAGGTAAGATTAGAGAGGACATATTAAGCAGGAGAGATCAGATTAGGGTCAGAGGAAGAAAAGGAAGTCAGAGGAAGGCGTGGCAGAGTTGGACATGTTATGGTAGACAATGGGAAGGCAGATTAAGGCAGAGGACAGTAGACAGCAGTTTAGGACTGTAAAGAAAAAGATTAGGACAAGGTGGCGATTTTGTCATAAGAGACAAATCAGACCAAAACCGTAGTGAGTTCTATGGGCAGAATGGGGTGTTTAAGGGTCATTGGGCAAGGGGTAAATCTGCAAATTATGGACAGTGAAGGGTAAAACGGGTAGGGAACAACATTTAAAAGAAAGGTGTGTAAAAAAGGGGAAGAGTAGGGTAGAGGTGCCCCAGAAATTGGCACAACATAGAAAGTAGAGTACATAATTCTAGAGGGTAAAAGGAAATCACAGTGGGCAGGATACCTGCAGAGAGATTAGATGAGAATCGAGGCAACAGTAGAGGGCAGGATAGACATAGGGTGTTAAATAAGAAAAGAGGAAACGTAGAGGACAAGATAGACAAAGGTGTTAAAAGAAAACAGAGGGCACTGGATAGACGGAGGGGTTAAATAAGAATAGAAGAGGATAGGATAGATCAAGAGTGAAATAAGAATAAAAAGGGACAGAGGACGTCAGGATACGCTAGAGATACAGCGACAACAGAGATACATACTTCAAGAAGCTGAAGCATACCGTTAAGGGAACACCCATGAGAACAAGGCACAGTCTTCAGGGTACTACCAACACCAACATTTATATGATTATCACTGAGGAAGCCATAAGTAAAACGGAGAAATGCGTTTGATGAAGTGTATTTACACATTAACATCATCTCCAACACCTCAAAGAAAATGGAGACAGCATTTTTGTGCACCAACCTATAAAAGTTTTTAGAGGTTTTAAATCTTTTTGAGTTTGTTTTTACTTTGTATTTTTTCTTTGTTTTATCCGTTGTATATGACATACACCAAAGACGGACTACTGTGTATATTTTATCTGCGGCATTCTATGAATAAAATCTGTTTATCAACCCTGGTTTCCATCTCATTGATTTGGGGTGCATTTGAAGGATCCATGGCTGTTTAGACACTATCAATACAGCAAAACCACAACATCAACAGGTGGCCATATCCACAGTACTAGTCTACCTCAGTGCCACCAGGATTTTTGCACTGTGAGAACAGATCCAAATGGCAACCAGCCAATTGATAGATACATAGCATCTAGCTATCTGTCCGCCATCAGTACAGTGTATATATAAAACATTTCTACATAAGAGAGACCAACATTGAGAGCTTCAGACCAAACATTACCCCATAACATTGGGACTACTGAAGGGATTGTGTACTTTTTCCACTCCACCTTTGCATACTTCAAGAAGCTGCTTGATGTGCCTTAGTTATTTCACATGAATGATATCACTGGTACTCCAGGCCTACAGTAATAGTTAATGACTACTTTAGGGTATGGGAGGAAATGGGAGGGTGTGATGGTGAAGAGGTGGTGAATGTGCAGGTGTTGGATATATTTCACAAAGGAATGCAAGGGGAATAGAAGGGATTGCTCCCTGTCAGCTACAGATAGGGCAACCTTTATCCATAATATGTTACTGTTTCACAAAGTTTCATACTGTTAGGATTAACTTTTCCTTTTCATGTTGCCATTGAATGAAAAAATGTTTGTAATTTTTGAAGTGCAATTACATAGCATCAACACATCCATAAACTTTAATGACTGTGATTTTTTTGTTTACAGTCCTTCACAGTCCCTACAATACCTTATAATTCTAGGTCATTGTGTAATTAGAAACTCACGGGCACATATGTTTTTGCTCTTTATATATTTTTTGGAAAGAAAAACACCTTTCTGCAAAAAGGTATCTGCAAATGTGCAGCACTGCAATCACTTGCGGAAAAGTAGAGGAAATAATAAATTTTACATAGAAAACCACAATCTTCAGTAGAAGATATAGGTCAAATACATTTAGATGCACTGGGCATGTTGACATTTTCAAAAAATGTACATTAAAATCACATCTTAGGGATAGAGATTCAATTCAAACAACCACTGAGGCGTGAAAGCAGGATGATCTTTTGACTGTCAAAACATATTCTTTACATTTTTACTCTGCTTTCTGATTTGCAGAGCAGTGACCTATAGGTAAAACAGAACACAATAATACTGAAAATAGAAAACTGCCAAAAACCACAGTACAATGGTATTAAAGTCCTCCCTCCCTTGTTCTGACCTGGGCCCTCATTCAATTGCAATTTGGCCAATTGAACAGGGGTCTAAATAAGCACATAACATCTTTTTTTTAAAGAAGTTTTTAGTTAGTAAACATCTATCCAAAAACAAGGTTTTCACTAGCTAAAAACTTATTTAAAAAAAATATGTTATGTGCTTATTTAGAGCACTATTCAATTGGCCAAATCGCAATTGAATGAGTGCCCTGATCAGCTTACTTTCTGGTTTCATGAAAACATAGTTCAATGGATTGTCCATATGTAGAACAGATACATAACTGCCCATTCATAACAAACATAGCAATAATTAAAATCCACTTTTCAACACAACCTGTTACACCATATAGCTGCTGAGACCATAAGAGACAATCACTGCATAAATAAAATGGTTAATATAGGAGGGAAAGAACCAAAGGTATAACTGTTTAAATAATAGTGTTTTAGTGAAATTAAAATGTGAAACGTTAAAAAAAATATATTTATTTAAATATATTTGTCTGTAGAAAATGATAATATTGCACATCAATAAAGTGAAAATAAAGAAGATAAAAATGAAAGCGCAAATCAATCAACTGTAATAAATTGATGTACAACTTACAAAATGCACAAACAATATTGTATATTAGTAAATCTATTGTATCTGCTCTGTTTAAGTATTATACAAATATACTATCAAATTAGACTAGAGTCACTAAGCATTGTTGTGGAGGGCAGTGAGGGAGCCAGTGAATGGAGGGTCCCAGTGCAAACAAAAATTGCTCCCCACCAGCATGCAAGGGAAGGGCGAAAGATAGGGGCAGAGAAGAGAGGTAGAGAGAAAAAAAGTGTGTGTGTGGGGGGGATTCAGGAGTGAGAAAGTAAAGGGATAGGAGAATAGGGCAAGAGAGAGAAGAGGACAGGAGATAGAGAAGAGGGAAAATATAAGAGAGGGGGTTAAGGAGAAGAAAGAAAAGGGGGAGAGAGGAAGAGAGAGAAATTAAAGTGATACCAAGGAGAAAGTGAAAGGGAGCGAGAAGGGGAGTATAGACAAGTACGGTTATGGAGAAAGGAGGGTGAAGAGAGAGGTTGGGAAAAGGTAGAAAGAAAAATGAGAGTTGGGTGAGATGGGAAAGAGAGAAGGGTGTAAGGGAAAAGGGAGTGACAAGTATGGGAGAGACAAAGAGAGGGAAGAAAACTGATTTAAGTCTACTCCTGGAGTATGGCAGTGCTGCTATGGACTGCCTGTTAAGATAGTGATCCTTTGGAAGCTAGACCTATTATTTTCTTTAATTTGTCTTGGTTCATTATTATTTTGCAAGCTAAAATTTTAGTAAAACTTGGAGAAGTATTACATCCTCTTGTATTGTCAGAAACACAAGCACAAACCTATAGGAGACTGTTAACTTGTCATACAAGGTATAGGCAGAGGGGTCATTGAAATTTTCAGAGGCACACCATTTATTTAACTTTATATATATTCCATAGATCCAAGAGCTGGTTTCATATGACATAAAATAAGACACAAAATAAGATTTAATTTGTATTTAGAATTGAAATCTCAGTTCAAAATAATGATAATATAAGAATGGATAATATATGTCATGACCCAGGACCAGCTGGACCTGCTTGCATCAGGAAGTCCCATCGGCTAGGTCCTCGGATCAAAGCGGTTCTTGTGACCCCAAAACTCGGGAGACTGGAACAGGATGGCAAACTCCACCAACTTTTGTCATATGTGTCCCCAACAGAGCATAATCCTTCATTTGGTTTAAACCATAATTATATAACAAATAGCAACACAATGCAGGGATCTACAGAGCAGTGTCTGACCCCACCTTGCTTCCTTGTACAGTGAGACAACACATCTCATGATTCCTTCCTGCACAGACTGCCATCATTGATTGATACATGTCATGGGATTTGTGGGTAAAAAGACCATATACGTATCTTGTCTACCATATACATATATTATCTACATTATATGGGTGTCTTTTGGTTTTGCTGTTACCATGGTAAACACATACACATACTTATAGTGTACTCTTTTAACAGGTGAAGGGTTAACCATTTGGTTAGGTTAGAATATATCATTGTATCTAATCTAAGAAATATTTGGCAGAATTAATTGGATCAAAGGTCACATATATTCCATAATAAATTAATTGTAATACATGTAACCAGACTGCTTTCCAGCAGGCAGAAACAGATTTACCCAACATGTTTATTTGCACATTAAAATTATGCATATAGGTACAAACAAGACATAAGCCATTTTAATTGGTGGGAACTAACCTTGTGATTATGATGATGAAATATTTATTTAGTAGGCAGAGAGAGGTATCGGGGGCTTTTCTGGTTTCCTAGCTCTGGGCTAATTTCTATCTATCACTCTCTGGCATAAACGTATGCCCCTGTTAGTTTTTATTTTACTATATCTGTCTATATACAATTCCTATCCTATCTTTCCTACACTGAAAATAACCAAAAAGAAGGGGTCCTAAAATGAGACAGGGGGTTACCCTGAAATCCTATATTTGGTAATGTATACAATTGTTTAACTTAGGGTTAAAATAGTCCAATCTCCGCAATCATTCTGTTACATTTCTGGAATGGTTACAGAACAAAGACTAATTAGCATTCTGGACTGTAGGCGTTAGTCAATATATTTCAATCTGTGACCATATTCCCTACAATAGTCTGATTGAATTTATTCAAAAAGAGAACCATTTAACTCTGTTACAAAACCAATTATTAAAGACACCTATACACATACCTACTTAGCATTACTCAACACATATATGCTTATATAACACAATCAACAAAACTGTGTTATCTCATTATTGATTGAATTGAGTGCATATATAGAAACACGCTATATCACTAATTAAATACCCAAATAAACAAATGTTAGTTAGCCAGCTAAAGATACCTTATAATCTAAGTAGTTTTATATTGTTTCTGGCTACCATATAGGGTGTTATAAATGATTTTGATATTTACTGCTTTCAAAGAGTAAAGAGCTATATCATTGAATATTAATACCACATATATTGTAGGCATCTGATTGTTTATCCAAGTGTGATAAAACTTTATACTCTGCTTATCTTTTCAGTATTGAACTAACGAAATATAGACTGTATTGTGAAAAATTGTGAATCCAAAATTAATAGGATTTAATCTGATTCCTATTGTTTTCAAATAAGTTGTTTATACCAAACTTTATACGATTACATACTCAGTTTATTGATCCATATATTGAACTAACAAAACTTTTTATTGACCTTAGTTAAAAACATAACATTATTAGTCTTACCTTCTTAGATAATATCAATCATCTTCTTTATTCTTTGATTCATCAATAAGAATCCGTTCATCATCACAATCATTTGAAAAGCCTCTTCGTCAGAGAGTTTCATGTTACCTCTCCAAAAATCAGGATGTGCATTGCCTCTCAGCAACTAAAAAGTGAGAAAAAGCCTTATCGTTGTTACATTTATATACAGTATCTCACAAAAGTGAGTACACCCCTCACATTTTTGTAAATATTTTATTATATCTATTCATGTGACAATACTGAAGGAATGACACTCTGCTACAATGTAAAGTAGTAGGTGTACAGCCTGTACATTTGTAAATTTGCTGTCCCCTCAAAATAACTCAACACATAGCCATTAATGTCTAAACAGTTGGCAACAAAAGTGAGTACACCCCCAATTAGCCATTTTTCCTCCCTGGTGTCATGTGACTCGTTAGTGTTACAAGGTCTCAGGTGTGAAAGGGGAGCAGGTGGGTTAAATGGGGTGTTATTGCTCACACACTCTCTCATACTGGTCACTGGAAGTTCAACATAGCACCTAATGGCAAAGAACACTCTGAGGTTCTGAAAAAAAAGAATTGTTGCTCTACATAAAGATGGCCTAGGCTAAAAAAAGATTGCCAAGATGCTGAAACTGAGTTGAAGCATGGTGGGCAAGACCATATAGTGGTTTCACAGGAAAGGTTCCACTCAGAACAGACCTTGCCATGGTCGATCAAAGAAGTAGAGTGCATGTGCCCAGCATCATATCCAGAGGTTGTCTTTGGGAAATAGACATTTGAGTGCTGCCAGCATTGCTGCAGAGGTTGAAAGGGTGGGGGGTAAACCTGCATAAAATTGGTCTGCATGGCTGTTGTCCCAGAAGGAAGCCTCTTCTAAAGATGATGCACAAGAAAGCCCGCAAACAGTTTGCTGAAGACAAGCAGACAAAGGACATGGATTACTGGTACCATGTAATGTGGTTCGATGAGACCAATATAAACTTATTTGGTTCAGATGGTGTCAAGCGTGGGTGGCGGCAACCTGGTGAGTAGTACAAAGACAATAGTGTCTTGCCTATAGACAAGCATGGTGGTGGGAGTGTCATGGTCTTGGCCTGCATGAGTGCTGCTGCCACTGGGAAGCTACAGTTCATTGAGGGAACCATGAATGCCAACATGTACTGTGACATACTGAAGCAGAGCATGATCCCCTCCCTTCGGAGACTGGGCCGCAGGGCAGTATTCCAACATGATAACAAACCCAAACACACCTCCAAGACGACCACTGCCTTGCTAAAGAAGCTGAAGGTAAAGGTAATGCACTGGTCAAGCATTTCACCAAACCTAAACCCTATTGAGCATCTGTGGGGCATCCTCAAACACAGTGGCGGCTGGTGAACTTTCAAGTTGGAGGGGCGCCAGGGCGAAACGTAGCCCCTCACCCTTTTCAAACCACACCCATTTTTATAACTCCTCCCCCTGGCGTCATAATGACCTTTATAAGCCCCGCCCAATGACCTTATACTTGTAAAGCCCATTGAAATACATGATCAGCAATGCAGCAATGTCAAAAAGTAAAGTAACAATGTGTTAAATTCATTGGTATACAATATAGATTGAAAAAACTCATGTGACAAGACTACAGCAATATCATAAATGATAAAAAAAAAAAACACACCTCCAAGACGACCACTGCCTTGCTAAAGAAGCTGAAGGTAAAGGTGATGGACTGGCCAAGCATGTCTCCAGACCTAAACCCTATTGAGCATCTGTGGGGCATCCTCAAACAGAAGGTGGGTGAGTGCAAGGTTTCTAACATCCACCAGCTCCGTAATGTCATCATGGAGGAGTGGAAGAGGACTTCAGTGGCAACCTGTGAAGCTCTGGTGAACTCCATGCCGATGAGGGTAAGGCAGTGCTGGAAAATAATGGTGGCCACACAAAATATTGACACTTTGGGCCCAATTTGGACATTTCCACTTAAGGGTGTACTCACTTGTTGCCAACGGTTTAGACATTAATGGCTGTGTATTTAGTTATTTTGAGGGAACAGCAAATGTTCACTGTTATACACCAGGCTGTACACTTACTACTTTACATTGTAGCAGCATGTAATTTCTTCAGTGTTGTTACATGAAAAGATACAATAAAATATTTACAAAAATGTGACGGATGTACTCACTTTTGTGAGACACTGTATATATATATATATATATATATATATATATATATATATATACATATATACTGTATGTATATATATATATATATATATATATATTGTTGTTGTTTAGTCGTTCAGTCGGATTCGACTCTCTGTCACTATACGGACCGCAGCACACCAGGTACATCTCTCAGTCACTGCCCCTCTTAACTCCATCAAGTTCATTGCTTCAGTGACTTCATCTATCCATCTCTGCCTCTGCTATCCCCTTTTTCTTGTGCCTTCAATCTTTCCTAGCATCAGAGTCTTCTCTAGGGAATCCTGCCGTCTCATGATATGGCCAAAATATTTAGCTTCAAATTTAGCTTCAGTCTAATGATCATACCTTCTAGTGAACAGTTTGTCTTGATTTCCTGGAGTACTGATTTATTGGATCTTCTTGCAGTCCAAGGGACTCTAAACAGTCTTCTCCAACACCACAATTCAAAGGCGTTAATTCTACAGTGTCAGAGCTATCCTTTTCTTGATAATGAAACTACATACAAACATATATGAGGGTAAGAAAAAGTTAAAAATAGTGAAAACTAAAGGAAATTAAATTGTCTAATGGTAATAACTAATATGATTTAACATATAACTACTGATCTCTGCTGGACACTACAGGGAGCAAAAAAAAATGTAAAGCATCTTGCACTAGTTTGGACTCCACAAAAATAATATATGTTGTATGATGTTGAGCATCCACAGAAATAATATGTACAAATATGCTTACTGATATTGTAATTTATGTAAATATAGAAGTTAGAAAGACAGATGGATTGATGGATAAATAGACTGACAAATATGAACACACATACACAATTTCTGACAATTCTGGTCAGTGAAAGAACCCTAATTCTAAAGTTTTTATTTGTACTGTATATTTTCATTAAGTGGAGAGAGATAAATTATAACTTTTTCCATTCTACAAGGTGGAATATTTGTCCACTTCAGCATTTTAGTGTTTGTTACATTTGTAAACAAAAGTGGTAACAATAACATATTATTACTAAAGATCATCAAGAGGCAATTATGCAATAGGCTCCACACTTTTGTTCTTTGTTCTACGCTTATTTCTCTGGATAATTTCATATATCCCACGTTAAGTCAAAATATTTTATTTTAACCCAACTTGACCTCCACAAACCCTTGTATATGACATGGAGGGTTTCAAATAAAAGACCCTAAACATAGCTCATTAACACTTTGGAGCATAGCTAGCTAGTCACTTGGCTGAAGCCCTTGAGTAACACTTTCAGTTCATTCGCTCCCCAGTCTGACTCAAGAAGCCCATGATGACATATAGCACCAACTTGAGAGCATCAACAAAATATCAAGAATCAGAGAATGATTTCATGCATTCCATGAGATGACTTTTGCTGTTTGGTGACAAATATGGGTGGAAGAAGTACACTGTGTCCTCTGGGCCACCACTTGCCCAAACATGCATAGTTCAGGATTAGCACTATCACTAGCTAAAGGTGAAGAAAATCCATTTACACTAGGCTTTCTAGCACCCGGAGACTGCCCAAACATGCACTGTGCAGGATTAGCACTATCACTAGCTAAAGGTGAAGGCAACCCATTTACACTAGGCTTTCTAGCACCCAGAGACTGCCCAAACATGCAGTGTGCAGGATTAGCACTATCACTAGATAAAGGTGAAGGCAACCCATTTACACTAGGCTTTCTAGCACCCGGAGACTGCCCAAACATGCAGTGTGCAGGATTAGCACTATCACTAGCTAAAGGTGAAGGCAACCCATTTACACTAGGCCTTCTAACACCAGGAGCCTGCCTAAACCTGCAGTGTGCAGAATTAGCACTATCACCAGCTAAAGGTGAAGACTAGACCTTCTAGCACCAGGAGACTGCCCAGTGAGCAAATGATCACTGCAATAGCTAATATGGAAACTGCAAAAAGAGCTGGTTTCAAAAACTTCTCAGGTCTCAATATATCTTGTACAATTCTACCTCCAAGTTACCATTGCATATCACTTATCAGTACTCATGTATACCCTAGCAAAGAGCTGTAGGTGATTCCTACTGGAAGGCTAACCTCATAACATTTGCAAGACAGCTTGGACATTCAGTTTATTCAAATGTGGACTTTGCTATATGAAATAACACCTGTGCCTTCATTGAATCACACAATATACCATACTACTACCAAAGCAACCCAAACTATGGAGAAGTACTTTCCTTCACATGTACTGGCATGGATAAACCAAACATGGCCATGCACAGAACACTGAAGAGTAACACAACCTTCACATATGGAACTGACTTTTGAGGAAGTTGATGACCTACTCCATTATAGCCTCATGCATATTACTATAATATCAGAAGCCATTAAATAAATATCTAGGAAGTTACTTTTATACCCCAATTAAACCTTCCCTGCACTTCATAAGACATCTAGGTATCTATTGAATTGATATGCACATATACTGAATCAAAATAACATTACAATAATTTCAATATGTTATTTACTTACATAATGTGAAAAATTCTAAATACATGCAATATATATACAACAACTATCTCCGTCTACTGGATTACATAATATAAATTATTGTATGGTAGTTACAGTGTGTACATGTGCCTATCCTCTCTTCCATCCCATTTACCCCTTGCTACATAGTCTCTCCCCAACTTTATTACTGTCTTATCCTCTCCTCCACCTCTTTTTATAACCTCTTTCCATTTTCTTGCCCTGCTTCACCTTCCCTTTTGTTTCTTTTACAGCAATACTTGTATTGCATTAATCACAATAACATACACAAATTGATACACTTTACTTTATTATATCCCTCTCCGGAAAAGTGTTTGAGATTGTACTGGAGTCCTCAGTTCCATAAGTCATTTTCCATCAATTCCTTTTTGTTAGATACTGATAGATAAATCTGTAGTAGTCATAAACCTAAGAATGAGTGATATTAATAAAATCCAGATCCTATTATCACACCACAATACTAGAATTGCTGCACATGGTAACTGCTACATCACATGTGCCTAAGCTGACGTTGAGTGAGGAATGGCCTGGAAAGATACCATAAGTTATAACACATCGGTATAAAAGCACTTATTAGTCAGGCAACAAGCACCCAAAACAATGTGGTACGTTATATTTTCTTTTTAATAATGCAATGCATTTTACAAATTACAGCATATACCTTCAATCACCTCAGTATAATGCTGACCCAGATAAAACTGCTCTGGTGAAGCATTCTCTACATTCTGTAACATTATTGCTTGTGACAGATGTGTTTTAGAGCTTTTCATTTCTAAGGGAGGTCAGGTATGAATGCAACCTTATAAAAATATCCTATCAGGAGGTGTTTGCTAGTATTACAGCACCAAGTTTACAGGTGATATTCTACATCCATCTGTGCAATGAGTTTACAGTGCTGTACACAGGAGAAATGTGGCATCATTTAATATTTGGATTAAACATATCAGGCTTCTTTCTATTGTATTACTTATTTTCTTTTAAGGTTCTTGTTGTCAATTTAGAAATTAGCTATACAATGTGCCATAAATCTATTATTTGATTGATCCATAAGATAACACAATCACATATCAATGAAAGTGACTTATATCTTCTTAAAATCAGCTTCAGATCATGTGTAGATGTATCTTGTAAATGCAGTTGTTAGTATTAGTATTGAATTGTATTGGTCTTGGAGTTAAGGATGACTTTAAATCCCCTGACAATAGTCTACAAAAACCCTATTGTACATATGAATTATATAAATTTCATACTATGATATAGGAATCACATCACATAAAAAATGTCCACCATTGACAAGGGATCTTATCTATTGTAGCTATCACTGTGGGCCTTGTTTTTGATTGTGTTACATTATGAATAATATGTTACAGGCCAGTGACATGTTTGTTTCTTGTAGTATGATAGAACATAGAACACACCAGTCACCACCCAGAGACAAGTGGCCTTGTGCAACCCAAGATTATCCTGCTTTCTGTTACAGCATTTCCTCACTTGTGAATTTAGGGTTCAATCTCTCAGTGTTCAGCAGTTCAATACAAATCAGGACATCATTTATGGAGAAGCAGGAAAAATCTGAATATTAGCTAGCTGAATAAAATAATAAAAGGTCTTTTTATTTGGAGGCCAGAATGAAATATACACTGTGTTTATGTGTATACAAACAGACAACCCTTTATTTTTTCAAAGACACATCTTTTAAAACCAAACCATAAACCCCACAAGGCGGCCTCTTAGACCATTAGCAATAGCTCCTTTGATCCTAACCCACCTTGATGGAACTGAACTATTCCAGAAGGTGACTAATGAGCCTTGCATTCTGTTTTACAATCTGTGCTTATCAGGACAGATGTAAATGACCATGGTATACACATCAAAGAAGCCACATATCCTAGTATATTCAACACAGGGTTAAGGACTAAAGCTATCCTTTCCCCTATCATCTCTAGGTCCTGTTGTCCCCCCTGTCAACTCCATCATCTGCCTAAGAGGGTAGACAATTAGCAAGCCATTGTTAGTTAATTCTTAAGACACTGTTGAAATATGTTGCATTACTTATAAAAGCTGCTAGCTCGTTCATGAAATACATCCCTTCAACCAGTAATATTAAGCACTAGCACAGAGCACATTCTGAACACACATCATTTATTTAAACATTACCCATACAAACAACATGTCACAGTCCATAACCAGTCCCATGTCCATGCCCAACTATTATTTATTCTGTTAATTTTATCACAGATAAAGACCTTTACAGGTCAAAACGTGGTTGATAAGTTTGTTTTATTTTTGTTTTATCCTTTACATTTGCATTTTGATCTATTTATTGGATCACTTAACCCAACAAGGGAGCTGCATTATGCACATTGCAGCTCTCTATTATTGTGTGGGATACTTTAAAGCAATTGTCCTAGCTTTTTTGGCTTTATATTGCTGTTATTACAAAGGCACTAGTGGTTAATACAAGTACTAAATATACTTGTTGCTTCATTCGACTGTCTCTCTAAGCCCCACATTATTAGAGCCTGACAGTCATTTAAGTATAGGAGGCATATACGAGAGGGGATCCTTCCCAGGACCCTAATTACTTGGGGATGAATTCATACATTACGATATCAGATCCTTACCGCATAGTAGTATCAGCGCTATTGGCTACTACCTGCTACTCACACTCTGTTTCACCAACACAGATTTCAATCAATGCTGTATACATATTTCATTATGTTTGAGGGCGTGAAATGTGAGTTTGACACCTTATTCTATTGCTGATTGTATTGTTTTATTAATACCAATAAATATTTATTGGTCTGTGCTATTGGAAATTTTGTAACCCCCTAGTACATAGGTGAAAAAGTATAATAATAAGAAACTTCTGTTTACACTTTTAAGCTTCCCTTTTTTAGTCTCTGCGAGTAATGTATTCTTATATACCTGCTATCCTTTCTTGTGAATATGATAAAGAGAGAAAATGGAGAAAAACTGAGAGAGAAAGTGAGGTCAACATGTTTTACTTGTAAAGTAAAATTCCTATTCCAAGCAGAAGGGAACCTAATGTTCTTCAATTGCTAAATAATGAATATTGAGTAATCCCAGCCAATTCACAGTGCAACAAAAGCTTTTTCAAATTGAAATAAACTGCAATTTATTTGAAGATTCATTTTATATATGGCTTTTATTATAAACGGCAAGGTTTCTGCAAATTGGAAAACATTCTTTGTACTTCCTTATATTGAAATTTAGATTAGAGACAGTAAAGAGTAATTATCGACCCAATGCTGCTTTGGCTAGAATTCAACAACAGCAAATACTTTAGCCTAATAAATACATCAATAAAGAAAACATTTTCTCCAGGAAGTACTGTATAAAGGGAAAACAACAATTTGCTATACATAAATATCAGTTCAAATGAATGGGATGTTCCCAGTTCATCTTTATGCTTATTCATAAATAGAAATAAGTCATCATATAATGCTCAATAACAGGATGATTGATAAGTAAATGTTATGCATAACTTCTATAGAGAGCAGCCTGTTGTTACACTACAGAAATGTTTCTTTCCTCTAGCGAACCTTTTTCCATGCAACACAGATCAAATGAAGATAACGGATTTTCTATTTTGCTGATTTTCTGTTTTTTTATTTTAGTAATCGTGGTTGATCTCATGGACTACTCTAGTGCATTTACAGCTAAAAATCATATGTTTGTTGGATATAGACTATTAAAACAGTATGTAGTTTAAAATAAATAATAGTTAATATTTGTCTTACTTTTGACTGTCAGTTTTCGCATCAAGCAGAACTGCCCTCCTACCTATCAGGGGGCATGGCCAGCTCTGCTTAGAAGCTGGACAAATAAAAAAAATTCTGACAAGTCAGACTCTTGTTCACTGGGTGGGGCCTATGAGGGAGCTGGAAGCAGGTTGCAATACAGTTCTTAACTTTGTTTAGGTCATGGGGTGGAGCTAATTATCAGGGGAGTCAGTGACATTATAGCCTAGCCTGCTTTTAAGCTCCATGATGATCGAGTGTCCAGGCAGAGCTGGTCATGCCTCTAGGAAGGTGGAGAAGGGCAGCTATGCTTGAGGAGAAAACAGACAATTTAAAAAATAAGTTTTATTTATTTTAAACTGTATACTATTTATAATAGCCTTTGCCCATCAAACATATATGATCTTTATTTGTAAATGCACCACAAAGGTCCTTTAAGTAGAATGTTGATGTGTAAGTGTAAGTAATTTCGATTATTCCATTCTTGCTGCTGGTGCATGTAGACAACCCCCAAACCTTAAACAACAATGGTTAGTATTCAAGATAATCTGGTTATATATTTTTGGGGGATCAGCATGGAATTTTAGAAAACTGACAATGTTTTAATTTGTGTTTGTCTTCCTCTGGATCAGTTCTCAATTCACATAATACAAGGAATAGATAAGATCTCTAACATTATAACATACAAATCTAAAAAGGTTAAACTTGAAGGACTAAATTATTTTTTTAGCCTTACTTGCTATGTTACTGTGTTCATATAATATTGATTTCTAGCTACAAGGGAAAGAGAAGGTTGTGGGGTGAATTACTACTATTCATTCTCCATTCCTAGTTGATATGAGCAGAAAAAGGGAATCACTACTAACGAATATTATTAATATGAAGAACAGGTTAATTAAACATGTGTGTCTAAAATGTGAAACACTGGCTTTCAGATATTAAACAACTAGCGACTTGCCTGTCAAAAAATGAAAGCAATAATATTGTAAGGCAGGCAATGGTGTTTGGTTGAGACATTCATTTTGTTGGTGTTCCGAGATCCTTCGCCGCTCATTGCGAGCCTCGCGCTGAGCGCCTTCGGCGCTCATTGCAAGGCTGTTGGTTGTTTGTGTGCTATGAGTAGCGTTGGCAGACGTTTTTTGTATGCTAATGAAATAATTAATAAATGAATATACTTTACCTACTTTGAAGTAATATATGCAGGAAGCATTGCGTTGAAGAGCTGACAATCTGTTTTGATGTTCCTGCAACATACAATGTCGGTTTCACTGTTGTGGAGCTGATGTGTAAGTGTCAGCAATGTGTGCAGTGTGTAGTGTAAATAGGCTGTGTGCGCGTGGCAAATCCGTTAGGGTAGCTGTGTACTTCCACATTGTGTAATTTACTGTTGTAAAATGGCGGCTAATGTGTATGTGGTACGCGGCTGTGGATGATTTAGCGTCCTTGTTATTAGTGTATCTTGGACCTCGTACGGCGTTTTCGGAAAATCTGTATGTGCTTGGTGGTGTTTTGGGTGCTTAGGGTCCTGTAGCCTCGTTTTTTTTTTTCCGGCAGACATTTTTTCTCTCGCTTAGGGGATTTTCGCGTGTCTAAACTCTTGAATTTGGACTTAAATTGTGGTGTAACTTCAGTTGCAGAGGTTCTTGGTGCCCCCCTTGGTGTGAGTAAGGTTTTTATGTATTTCTTGTATGTATTTATTGTGTTTGTATTGTTTCATGTGTGCGCGGGTCGGGCGTTAAGGTCGTATTTTTGCGTCCTTGTTAATAGTGTTTCGTGGTGTTTTGCGTGTTTAGGGTCCTGTAGCCTCATTTTCTTTTTTTGGGGGGCAGCCATTTTTTCTTTTTCTTAGGGGATTTTTATGTGTCTAAACTCTTGAATTTGGACTTATATTGAGGTGTAACTTCACTTGCAGAGGTCCAGGGTGGTTATGTGTGTATTGTGTGTATTTATTGTGTTTTTAATGTTTTCATGTGCGCGGGGTTCGGGAGCTAAGGTCGTAAAATCCTGCGGCTCGTATTTGTGGATGCTAAGTCCATAAATTTTGCGGTCAACGTGAGTGCCTCCACCTTTGGTGCTCCTTGCCAGCAACTGCAGCCCTCGCTGTGCCAGGGACGCAGTGGCTGCGGGCTCGCTAAGCGAGCCTGCAGCGTTACCAACAACCCACTTGCTCACAACTATATATGTGATACTTCCCACTAAAATGCTGGATGCAGACATACAGCCTTATTAAATTGAGATTCAGTATATTTAAAACGGCTCTATTTAAAAGAATAGACGGAGGCAAAATCATATTAGGAGGAGATCTAAAGCTTATTTTGAACCCAGCAGTGGATAGGTCGAGGGCACAAACGGACAATCGGTTTGCAAAGAAGCTTAGACAAATTAGACACCTCCTAGCTGCCCTAAACATGGCACACGCATGGAGGAAACAACATCAGAGGGAAAGACAATACACCTTCTTTTCTTACCCACATGGGACATACTCCCGCTTAGACCACCTGCTGATAGATGTAGAGCTGTTAACAAAAACAAAACGGTCAGACATTATACATTGTCCCTGGTCGGACCATGCTATGGTTAAAATGGAAATAGACTTTCAATTAGATAATAGGCCCCCATATACGTGGAGGATCAACGACATGCAATTAGCCATTCCCCAAATTCAGGAGCAGATAGCACAAGAGTTAGACCTTCGCGGCTAATAAATCAAGGGACTCAGGTATAGGGTGGGTTTGGTTTGCCCATAAGGCGTTCATAAGAGGTACATGCCTTAGAATAGCAGCTAAAAGAATAAAACAACAAAGGGAAGTAGAACAACAGCTATACAGGGACCTGCAAAGACTGGAATCCATAAACCAAAGTAATACCACATCCCAAATTAGGGACCAAATAGAGTAAGTGAGAAGGAAGCTAGACATGCTATTATCTGAGCGAACTGAAAAAGCATTAAGAATTACACAACATAGATACTACACCCGGGTTAACAAACTGGACACCTGGCTAGCCAGGAAGCTGAAAGCCAAACAAACACAATCAAAAATATTTCAGATTAGAACCCCAGAAGGGACAATCACAGCCAACCCCAAGAGAATCCAAGAGACCTTTGAGGGATTCTATAGTAACCTTTATAAGTCATCCCCTAATGTTAACAAACATGAGATTCAAGCTTTTCTGCAAGCATTGGACCTCCCCACTCTTACGGAAGATAACTTGACTTCACTGAATGCTAAGATCAAGGTAGATGAGGTGAGACGAGCCATACAAGTCACTAAAAAAGGGAAGGCCACGGGCCCAGACGGGTTCTCAAACCATTACTATAAAACATTCATTGATAGGTTGGCCCCACACCTAGCAGAATTATTTAACGAAATATTAGAGGGAGGGAAAATGCCACAGGAATTGAACTCAGCGGAGATAGTATTATTCCCCAAAGAGGGCAAAGACCCAATTCAACCAAAAAATGACAGGCCCATCTCACTACTAAACTGTGATATCAAGTTACTGGCTAAAATATTGGCAGACAGGATCTCGGCATTCCTACCGAAACTGATCCACAAGGATCAAGTAGGATTTGTCCAGATAAGACAGGCCAGGGATAACATTAGGAAAATCATGCAATTGATCCACCACACCAAAACTAACAAAATCCCAGCATGCCTACTGGCCTTAGACGTGGAAAAGGCCTTTGATTACCTAGAATGGTCGTTCCTAAAAGCTGTGCTGGCAAAATTTGGCTTTAAGGGGGAATTTATGAAGGTAATAAAAACATATTATAACACTCCCACAGCAACCCTGAAACTCCCCCTGTCACCGCTCCTATTTGCACTGGCCATGGAGCCCTTGGCACAGGCCATCAGAGTAAACTCAGCCATCAAAGGGGTGGCCATAGGACTACATCAGTTCAAAGTATCTCTGTTCGCTGATGACCTACTGTGCTCCCTAACTGACCCTAAGTCATCAATCCCCCCTCTATTGCTAATATTAGGGAATTTTGGCCAGATCTCAGGTCTGAGGGTAAATATGGACAAAACGGAGGTCCTAGCGTTAGGGTTATCCGCACAAGACAAGATACTGATAGCGGACAAATACAAATTTAAATGGGCCCCCACGTATATAAAATATTTAGGAATCAACCTGACCCCCAACTTACGCGACATGTACAAAGTTAATTACAAACCGCTTTATAACACATTCAAGACCAACTTGAACACCTGGCACGCATATAAGATTTCCTGGCTTGGGATGATTAATGCTTTAAAAATGAATCTACTACCAAGATTGATGTATCTCTTTAGAACCCTCCCTATAGCAATTAATATGAAAGATTTGGCCGACCTGCAGAGATTAATAATTAAATTTGTATGGCAACACAAGACTGCCAGAATCTCCAAAAATATACTAGATAATTCAAAAAAACAATGGGGACTAGCCCTACCAAACTTGAAACTATACTACAGGGCGGCCCAACTAGCCTTCATTCCCTTAGCCCACTCCCCAGAGCACCACCCACCTTGGTTATTTCTTGAACACCACGCAATGCACCCTTACACCTGGGATACATTAATATGGCTGGAGAATACTCCACACAAAGTTGCCCAATGTATACATCCAATTATCCAGAACACTATTGGTAGTTGGAAATGGGCCCAGAGGTATACATCCCTATTCACACAAGCAAATTGTATGACACCAGTCCATAATCACCCCCAGGCTCCCAAGGAACTGGTGGCCACCTCAAGACACCGGTGGGCTTCACATAAGTTAGATAGGCTGGGGAACTGGATGAAGGGGGATAAATTAATTACATTTGAGGATATAAGGGGCACTATAGCCCCCCCTGGTAGGGAATACTTTAATGGGTACAGACTGAGTCAATTCGTCAGATCACTAGTGCGAGCCAAAGGCAGACCTAGACATAACTGGCTATCTAGGGTATGCCAAAACGCCCCGCTCAGGGATAGCATGTATGAATTGTTCAACTCAAAAATAGAATTCCCCAGAGAGAAATACATGCTAGCATGGGAAAAGGACCTTAATGCTAGGTGGGAACAGAAGGTTTGGGAGAAGGTTTGGGGAAACATCTTTCGAGGGTCACTAAACTATAGCATTTTGGAAACATCGGTCAAAGTGCTATATAGGGCTTATGCAACGCCTGAACGGATGGCTAAATGGTGTAGCGCCGAAAGCCCAGAGTGTTTCAGAGGATGTAAAAGCATGGGTTCCTTCATCCACATATGGTGGGATTGTCCGAAAGTGCAGAGACTATGGGCACAGGTGCAAGAGTTAGTGGCGTTACTATTTAAATGCAACATAAAGTTAACAATTGAATTGTGCCTGCTGGGGAGGCCCCTCCAGACATTATCCAACTCACAAAACAGATTACTTTTCTTTATTACGCTCGCAACTAAAAGCCTTATCGCAAAACAGTGGAAATCAGAAGGGCTAGACTTCCCCGCTGTGAAGTCCAAAATTAATTACCGTATTTTTCGCCCTATAAGACGCACCGGCAGATAAGACGCACCTAATTTTTAAAGGAGGAAAACAAGAAAAAAAAAATCTGAATCAAACACACCTACATTACACACAAATATATATATATATATATATATATATATATATATATATATATATATATATAGATACACATACATACCGTACATATACACATAAATATATATATATATATATATATAGATACACATACATACATATACATACATACATACACACATAAATATACATATATATATATATATATATATATATATATAGATACACATACATACATACATATACATACACACATAAATATACATACACATACATACACATACATGCACACATACACACACATACATACACATACATACATACATATACTGCAGCATTTGGGAGCCCTTGACCCTCCCTGACCCTCCCTGACCCTCCTGATCCTCCTGATACTTACCTTTATTCTGATCTCTGCCATCTTGATCTCACCCCAGCGCTTCCTACCAGCACTCCTCGTGTACTGCAGCGTTGCGTGTGTGACGTCACTAGGACGCACCGGCCGACGCGATGCTGGTAGGAAGCAATGGGGTGGGATCAAGAGGACAGAGGCAGTGTTAAAAGGTATATTCGCCGTATAAGACGCACCAACTTTCCTCCCCCAGTTTTGGGGAAGAAAAAGTGCGTCTTATACGGCGAAAAATACGGTACATCGCAATAAATGAGCATATGACGCACTCCCTGGCAGATACAATGGCCAAATACATTGAGATATGGGGCCCATGGGTGGAATACACAGGCGTTACATTGGTACACTAATCAGTTAGGCCTGAGGAACGGAGGGATATATGAAGACTGGACTCCAGCAGCCGGGGGGGGAGAATACCCGGAGACGCGGAGGAGGATAGAGAAAATAGGTTAGTAGTTAGTATAAAAATCAATATACAAGAGGGACGAGATAAGAAAGAAAATAATAAGGATTATGATTCTTTGCACAACTAGCTATGGTATATAAGTTAGAGCGTTATAAGGTACAATAGGAGGAAAATAGCAGAAAATGGAGATGGCGGATGGAAGATAGGCAGTATTTTTCTTTCTACTTTGCTAATACACTGATGTAATGGATTGAGTGAAAAATGCCACAAAATGCATATAACCATGGTTTTATGATACTTGAAGTAAGCCTATGTATGTATTATGTTATCCGCATTGAATAAAGACGAATAAAAAAAAGAAAAAAAAAGGACTCTGTTAAAGCATAGAGCATATTTTTTTACAGAAATTTTTAGTTAGTGAACTTCTATCTAAAAGCAAGGTCTTCAACAACTAAAAACTTCTGTAAAAAAAATATGATATGTGCTTATATAGAGCCCTTTTCAATTTGCAGAATCACAATTTAATAAGGCTGCAAAAGTATACTTAATTTTCAGTTAATTTAAAATAATGGCACAAAAAGTGTTTTCTTTTTTTAAACAGTTTATTTTAAAAAAAAATTATTTCAATGTCTTTATTGAGGACATATAAATAGAAATTCACAACAATAAATATAATAATCAATAGATAACATTCTGTATAAATAACAAAGAAAATAAGTGAGATTTATAGTTATTATATGATGGGGAAAAAGGGAGGGGAACAGAAACAAAAACAGAATTGTGTGAATTAAGTTTTAATTTAGTGTTTAAATGTATTTCTCAAATATCTTATAATTTCTTTTGTGAAAATGTATACCCTTAAGCAGCATATGATTAAAGTCTCATATTCCGCAGTAGGATGTAGCTATTTGCTTAAGTTATGTAATATCTAGATATAAATTCTTATAAATTAAAGGTGTTCTGGAGTGTCCAAATCAGGTGATCCAAAGAAAAAAGATAATATAATAGAAATTAATAGATCAAGAAATAAAGGGGGGATAAGGTGGGGAAGGTCCATGGTAGCCCATGCTCCTCCTGATACAACCTTTTAGTTGATCCCCTATAAGTAGAGAAAAATTGATGTTTATCCAAGTATATCGTCTCCATCTCCAGGTCCATCCATTTCAATTCTCTCCTAGCCTCATTCTCCATCATAACTGGGTAGAAAGCAATTAGAGGTTCCCTAGTCTTAATGACCTTCAGAAACACATTCCGGGGATGATATCCAGGGTCCCATAAACTTAGAAAAGTAGGGTATTTATCTAATAATATGTGGGCTATCCTCTGATTTATAAATATGTCATTAATTTTGTTGATTATATCTCTGAATCCAATAAAACTATCTTTCAGTTGCTAAAAAGATCAATTGGGCTAATTTATTACCTTGTATATCTAAATTAGTAAAGTGTATGCCTACCAAGCAAGTATCTATAGTAGGTTTTAAAGTAATTTTGAGTAATTTTGCTATTAATTTAGTAGTTTTAGACTAGACTTCTTGGACTATGGGACATTGCCACCACGCGTGTATAAAATCGCCTTGCATTTGATATCCTCTAAAGCATTTATCATTGCCTTTTGAATACATTTTATGTATCCGTAAAGGGGTCAGATATGCCCTATGTAAGATATTTATGGAGGTTTCAAGTAAGCTATAGCTATATGGACCCTTGGGAAGGTTTAAATAAGCTTCAGTCTATTTATTATTGTCCCATATTTGATTTAGGTCTAACTCCCATTTTAATACGAAGGAAGGTTTTTGTTTGTTAGATGGAGTATTAAAAGTGTCATACAGGGAGCCTATAATTCCTTTAGACAGGGGTAAAGTCTTACAGATTGTCGAAAACCAAGAAGCTTTGGGTGCTCCATATTTATTATACATTGTATGCACTGCAGTGTCTGAATTTAGTATAGTTTAATAATTCTCGTCTGGGAATATTAAAATGTTGTCTTAATTGATCTGAGGGAATAATGTGGTCATTAAAAAAACAAGGTCCTACCCTATCCAATTTGAGCAAAGTCAAAAAAGATTTTATTTCTGTTGAGAAGGTAGTTTGCATGGTAGAGGATGAAAAAAGTGTGAGGAGAAAAAGGTAGAGCTAATTGATGTTTAAGCTTGGCCCATCTCCATGTTTTTAGAGTAAGGTTAATAATGGGGTTTTGGGAATTGGATTTGTGTGAATTAGGATAAGGGGACCACGATATTGTCTCCCAAGGTAGAGGGGTCAGTTGGAAACTCTTTAGGAATATCCAGTTAAGTTGATGTTGAGTAGAGTGAGCTTGGGGAATGAATGCTAGCTGTGCTGCTTTAAAATAATTTGAAGAGTTGGGGCATGACAAACCTCCCTTTGATTCATATCTATACATGATGTATTTTGCTCTTCTGGGAGGCCTATTTCTCTAGATAAATTTAAATACTTTATTTTGAAAACAAATAAGTTCTTTATTGTTTATTTGAATTGGCAAGGTCCTAAATAAATAAAGCAATCTAGGTAAGACATTCATTTTAATAGAGGCTATATGACCCGTCCAAGAGATATTTGTTTAAATTTTTGTAAAGTGAAGGGTAGATTGCTTTATAAAGGTCAGATATTGTGTTAGTTAAGTGAATACCTAGATATTTTATATGTGTAGTAGGTAGGCCGAATGAAGTTATAGTTTTTTTTAGGTGGTTGAGGGTGTCCTGGGAAAGACCTAAACTGAGAGCTTCAGTTTTATCACGGTTCAGTCGTAGCCCAGAAAGGGCACTATATTGGTCAATAGTAGACATTAACGCCTCGATTCAAGACTCAGGACTTCAGCAAATAGAGAACATTTGATGTGGTGATGTCCTACTTTAAAGCCTTTGATTGCTGCATTGGCTCTAATGGCTTGTGGTAGTGGTTCAATTGCCAAGGCAAAGAGTAGGGGGGATAAAGGGCAACCTTGCCCGATGCCCTTTTGTTTGTTAATGGATGCTCTTTGAGATCCAGGGAGTTTTAAATTAGCCTTAGGGGAGTTATAATATGTATGAAGAATGTTTATAAATTGTCCCTTTAACACAAATTGAGTCAAGGTGGCAAATAAGAAAGGCCATTCAAGTGTATCAAACACCTTCTCTATACCTAATGCAAGAAGGCATATAGGGGAATTAGATGTTCTGGAAAGATGTATGATATTTAGGGTTCTTCTAATATTATCCCCTGCTTGTCTATGTGGAGTATAACCCGATTGGTCCTTATGTATCAGATTCGGCAAAAAAAATGAGTTTCTTCTAGCAAAGTAACCTGACATCTCCATTTAAAAGTGAGATTGGTAGATCATCTTTGGTCTCCATATGATCTCTCCCATCCTTGTGAAAGAGTGTCAAGTCTGCATAATTAAATTCTAGGGGCATTGCCTCACCTCTAAGAATTGAGTTAAATAGATTGCACAAGAAAGAAGTAAGAATATCTGAGAATGTTTATAGTATAAATTAGTAAGCCCATCAGGACCAGGTGATTTCCCAGATTTCAAATCCTTAATTACGTCTTGAACCTCTTCACAAGAAACTTTTTTGTCTAAATGTTGTAGGTCAAGAGGAGATATTGAAGGAAGGTCTAATGAATTTAGGTAGGATGTAATTGTATTATTAGGGTCATAAGTTTGGGTTGAATAGATATTTTGGAAATCTTTAAAAAAAAAATCAATTTAATTTTGGCTTATGGTGGGAGAACCGGCCGCAGTTCGCATTTGAGAGATTCTAGATTGGGAAAATTTTGTTTGCAGATTTCTGGCCAAGTGCTTTTTCCATTTTAGAAGAGAGAATATTATCAAGTTACAATCTGTTTTTTTCAATTTGGCGTCTGAAGGAGGAGGAGGGCAAAATTTGTTTTTGTTTCTCTAAAGTATCTAGATGTTTCATTAAATCCTGCTCTTTCTGATGGTATTTTTTTTATGACTTGAGGCTATTTTTATGCAGGTACCTCGGATGAATGCCTAATGGGTTACCCGCAGCCAACCTGTTGAAGTTTCTTCATTTGAATTAGTATTAAAACAAAATGTAAGTCACAGGAGATCTGATCCAGATATGAGGGGAAAGACAGTAGATATTCATTAAGTTTCCAAGAGTAGGGTAAATTAAACTGCGTTCCACAATGTATATTTAATGAAATTGCTGCATGATAAGGCCAGGTGCAGGAGTTTATATTTGCTTTAAAGGAGTTATCAAAACGGAGGAGCTAATGAGGATGGAGTCAAAGTGTGAATAGGAGTTATGAACCAGGGAAAAGAAAGGAAATTCTTTATCCCGTGAATGATACCCCCTCAAATCATCTACAAGCTCTAGTGAGTGTAAAAATATTTTAATTTGTCTACGTTTATTGGAAAAGCAGCTATCTGTTGGGGTTTCAGATCTATCTGTGGTAGGGCCAAGGGCTAGGTTGAGGTCAACTCCTATGACCAGCTTCCCCAAATCTTCACCTTCAAGAGTCCTAAGAAATTTGATCAAAGCCATGTGTGGTGCAATGGTGGGGGCATAAAATGAGGCTAGAGAGGTTTGAACTCCTAGTATAGTGCCTCTCAGGATCAAGAAATAACCTTCTCTGTCTATTACCTTAGACTCTAATTGGAACAGGTTTTTTTATGTAATAATATAGCTACTCCTTCTTTCTTTGAAGTGTGGGTAGTGTTGTAAAATTGTGGATAGTCTTTGCTAACATATGTTGGGAATTTATTTTTACAGAAATGTGTTTCTTGAAGAAAAATGATAGAGGGTTTGAAGTTTTTTTAATAGAGAAAGGCCTTTTTCCGTTTGAAAGGGGAGTTGAATCCTTTTACATTATGGGTAACTAAGGTTAAATCAGTCATAACTTTTGATAAAAAAATATGAGCTTAGAGAATATATATCCCAATTTACCTTTTAAAGAAGATGGAGGAGAGGGAGAAGGAATCGATCGTCCCTACAGGAGACCAGAGTCATGTAGAGCCGAAGAAATGTAGTATCAGGAGAAGAAGTCCCCATGGAGGAAGTAGAAAACCTCCCATATCAGAATAAGCATAACTCAAAAACATTAAAAACACATTCATATAAAAGTATTGCCATTTGGTTAGCAGATATAGATTAAAGTGGCCATAAGGAATATTATATTTACTAGCGACTTGCCCATCAAAAATTGACGGCAATGAGATGTGTATGTTTGGAAAGTTGTTTAGTTATTAATATATATATGTGACAGTTGTATTGTGATATTAAAACATGTTTAGTTTTGTAAAATGTTCTCTTGGTGAACAATAATTCTTAAAGCATTTTGTATTAACATTTGAATGTACGAATAGTGGAACTTGAAATTAATAATTATTGTAAAGTTTAGGCAATGGTTTCATAACATGCAAATTGTATGTGAAGAATTGTTAACTTCAATATACATGAAATCCTGAGGAAAGCAAACAGTAAAAAGGCTTGTTGAAACGTACACAATTTTAACCTGAACTGTGTAATATATGTAAGAAAGAAACTTGAAAGTATATTTTTTGAAACTTTAACTTTATTATTTTTGTAACTTTGGAACTTGACAAAACATTTGTATAACTTTGAACATTATAAACAGTAACATAGTGAATACATTTTTTAACATAATTTTGTATTAAAAGTAATAACATTTGAATGTAAAAACAGTTTAACTTTAAACTAATCAGTATTGTAAACTTGAGGTAATGGTTTTTTAACATGCAATTTCTATCTGAAGAATTGTTAACTTCAATATTATACATTTAATCCCGAGGAAAACAAACAGTAAAAAACCCTCCTTGAAACGTACCCAATTTTAACATTAACTTTGTAATATATTATTAATATGTTTTTAAACTTCAAGTTTCTTATATGTGTAACTTTTGAACTGTAAAAAACATTTTTACAACTTGAAACATTATAAACAGTAACATAGTGAATTAATATTTTAACATAATTTTGTATTAAAAGTATTAACTTTGAATGTAAAAACAGTTAAAACTTTAAAGTAATAAATATTGTAAACTTGAGGCAATGTTTTTTTAACATGCAATTTCTATCTGAATAATTGTTAACTTCAATATACATTGAATGCGGAGGAAGGAAAACAGTAAAAACGCTCTTTAAAATGTACCCAATGAAATAAATTCCTTCCTGACCACATGAACTGTCGATAAACCTTAATACAGGGAGTAATCTTAACATAACAGACAATATTTTCATGTTGTCTTAAAACGTGGTTGATCTCTTAGCATAAACTTTGTAATATGTTGAAGTAAAGAACTTTAAAATATTGTTTTCCAACTTGTAACATTAGAAACAGTAACATAGTTAATTAACATTTTAACATAATTTGTATAAATAATGCAAGGCAAGTGTTTTTTGAGGCAAATCATCCATAAAGAGTCCTTCCATAAATTATGACTAAAATTGTTTATTGTTTAGTATTTTTGAATGCTTTTAAATTTGTTTTGCTTGTGTTTTATTTCTTTACTGAAAAGTTATAGTACTTCATAGTAGACAATGTTTTTAGTAAAAATACATCCATCTTCTAATAAATCACCTTGACTTTCATTCTTTTCAATGTAAACTTTAATAGCCTGTGGATTTTTGCACCATGACAATGCAACGTACAATTGACCATGTGCAAATACTGGTTCTTCCAAGAAAATACCCACAGATTTGAACGTTTGACCTTGTGATTTATTAATGGTCATGGCAAATGCCATAATAATGGGAAATTGTCTTCTTTGAAGTATAAAAGGGAGACAACTTTCACTTGGTGCTAAATCTATTCTTGGTATGAAAACTCTCTCTCCTTTATGGGTGCCAGTTAAAATTTCAGCATCTATAAAATAGTCCTTTAATTGTTGAACAATTAATCTTGTCCCATTGCATAGGCCTTTTTTGGGGTTCATATTTCGCAGTAACATGATAATTGCACCTTTTTTAGCTGCAAAATATGTGGTGGCATTCCAGAAGGAGTTAGTGAGTTTATGAATTCAGTAGAAAAGTTAGCCTGACTTTCATTGTCATCAGCAAGTACAGAATCAGCACTGTGATAATTTCTTTGTGGTGCATTAATTTTTTTAAAGATTTCATTATTGAGGATTAATGCATCCTTATTTTTACACGTTAGTATGACTTGGTTGGCAAGCTCGGAATATTCTTCGTTATTTAGGCTCCCTTCAAATATAGCCGATATAATATCTTGTTGACAAATCATATGAGGTGGGATCTCTACAGTGTCGTCAGCTAAATGTAGTATTTTTTCTGTTCTGCCTTCTCCAATTTTAATAAGCCAATCATTGAAATCAGTTTGGCCTTCTGATCTCATATTTTGTTGCAGTTGAAGATGGGTAAAATGTTTCCATACTGTGCTTGACTTTATACAGGTTTCGATAATGTCAGTTCGATTTCCATGTACAACGACAGGTAATGTTTGTCTAAAATCGCCACCTAACAACATTACCTTTCCACCAAATGGAAAAGTATTATCCATGACTTCACGAAGCAAACGGTCAATACATTGGAGGGCATACCATGACATCATTGTGGCCTCATCTATTATAATTAATTTACATTTCTTCAATTTCTTTGCTTGTAATGATGTCATGCGAATATCTGACACAGAAGTTTCTAAAATAGGCACTGGCAGTTTAAATCCACTATGAACAGTTCTTCCACCTTCTAACAAAAGTGCAGCAATTCCAGTAGTGGCAAACGCCATTGCTATTTGACCTTGTGCTCGTACTGAACTCATTAATAAATTATACAGATAGGTTTTTCCTGATCCGCAAGGTCCATCAAGATAGAAATAACGCTCTGTCACCATGTCATCATCTATTGCATTTTTAGTGGCATGAAATGCTTGCAATTGTAATGTATTTAAAGTTGCAAGTCTTTCTTCTGTTCTTTCTGCTTGTAGTTGAATGTCATAGTCTTCAAAGTTTATGTCATCTATAAGACCTGGATCAGGCAAATTAAAACTTGCACAACTTAATCCAAAATACTTCTTGGATTTCCATTAACGCTTTTAAGTGTGCAATGGGTTCATTGTATCGTCGCATAAAGTCTTCAGCCATATTACTTTTAAAAGTCTCCCACAAAGCTAATGCATTTGGAGCATTTGAGAAGATACAAATAAAAGCAAATTGTTCTCTCATCTGTCGTGGCATTTGACATTGTGCTGCTTCTTCTAAACATCTTTCCCATTCTGTATCATCAGATAGTAAGTTTCTATGTCTTGCAGCTAAATGGAAGGATTGATATGCAATGTCATTAACAGTTCTTAAGTGTTCAAAACTTTGTGCTCCAGGAACATTTAAAAGTAATATCCGTAAGCAAAAACGTTCAACATCTCTTGGACTGACTGTGTAAATTCTTGGAATTATTTTATTGCTTCTGCTTTTTCTTGGTCTCCATAATCCATTCACAAAAACATAGTGATATGGAATTTTAATATATAAGTATTGTGTTGCTTCAGGATCAGTGGAATTTAATTCAAACCATGCAGTTAGTGTAGTGTGACGATCTTCACTTTGGGCCAATGTATTCATTTCATTTCCAGCATGGAAATAGACTAAATGTCGTTGTGGCAAATGTACTGCTAATCTATATACTGCATGTGATCTATCATGCATTTCAAATTTTAAAAGCCGCCACATAGCTTCTGGTGCACTGACATAGCGAGCATCTACATGAGATGCAAGTTCATCATGTACTGACTCACTACATTCAGGGTTGTCTGCACTTTTGATGACTACAGTAGCTGCATCGTAGCCTTTGTAAATATATTTGTAGACATATTTAATGGATTTGATGGAAGTGAAGGCTTCTACGTTGATGTGGGCGTTGTACTTCATGAGTAAATGTGGATTGTAGGGTACTACATATCTATTGTCCACTTTTTTTTCACGAATAATGGCACTATCTCCTTCTCTTCTTTTATAAAGTGGATATCCATCACAATTGGCATAGGTTTTGTCTCTATAATCTTTAGGAAATTCTTTGGAACATTTATTATTTTCCATACATGGTGATTGTGGATTATGGTCACCACAGGGTCCATGAATCATGCGATGAGTAACAATCTCATATAGTCTACAATATAGTTCTGGATCTGGTAGTTCAGCAACAATGACTGCATCCACTTTGTCCGAAGTATCTAATTTATCTTTCTCTTGAAGTATTATGAGAAGATGTGCATGTGGAAGGCCTCTTTTTTTAAATTCAATGGTATATACATAAGCAAGACATTTGCCAAATAACTGATTTATAGTGAAGTCACGTATTAATTCATTTAATTTAATCTTAAAAACTCTGGCTACTGAAGTAGATTTTGTGTAATTTCTGGCCATTGTGGATTACATGTAAATGTCAGAAATAAATCGAGTTTGCCAAATTTGGTGACAATAGCCATAGCATCATTGTATCTTTCTCTCATATTTCGAGGAGATCCTTGAAAGGAAGATGGTAAAATGATGGCTTTGCCAGCTGTCATGTCTCTGCTTGTAGCCACGTCAGCAACATAGTCCATTAGTCCAGAATATTGTTCTACACGTAGTTTATCTTGTTAATATTTTATAAAGTTTAAATTATTTGCCTCAACTTCCAAATAGGAATCAATAATCCATTGTTGTGTTAGTTTTCCACCACATAAAATTGGATTAAATCCATTTCGATTGGCAATTTGAGCTACTTTAAATTCAAGCATAGAAACATTATTTCGGATTCTGGCTTTAGCATTTGGGTAACTGGGAAGTGTTAATTTTGGTTGCCAACCTGCTCCTCCGTGTGGGAAAAAGATGGGATATGTCACTAGATCTAAATTGGGACTTAAGATACTCATATTAATAAATGGTTGCTCTTCATTTCTGGGATATATTCTAATGTCTCTTTGAAATGGTGGTTCTCCTTCATCATTTTGAAACACCATTGCAACCTCATTTCATGTTGGCAAGTTATAACAACGTTTATCAGTATGTCTGTCTCTTTTAAGCACCATATTAACCTTTGGCATTGGTAATTGATGTCTTTGTGCATGAAGTAGTTGTTCATTTTCTACTTCTGCCAATTTTTTATAAGCTTAACTGTAGGGATTATTGTCCATAATGTTATTTAGCTCTATAAAAACACTGAGTAAGCATTTTTTATTTTCTTCCATCTGCATATGTTGGTCAACCGCTTCCATTGTATCTAGGACATATAGTTGAGCGAATTTTCTTTGCTCTCCTTCATCTGGATGTAAATGGGAAGTACGATGATAAATTTGGCCTTGGACTTTAAAACAGTAAGGACCATGTCCTGGTACATTAGCAGCTAATGTTGCCCTCATAGATGCAAAGGATATGTCACTATTGTAGGATCTTATGTTTGTCTTAAAATTTTTGTAGTTTGGAAAAGTAGGTTCAGTCATAATATTTTGTAAATTGATAGGAAATTCTTTCCTTTCTGGAAGTTTGAACTTGCCTTTTTGACAGCAACTAATAAATTGGCCCTCTCTGGGTCTCTCCTGTTTAAAATAATAAGCCTCACAAAAATGACATTGAGTAGTCATGTCCCCACAACTATGAACCTCTACTGTTAAAGACTTGAGTAAAGGACAATTTGCAAAGCATATAGGAGTTTGACTTTCATATTCATCAGGTGAAATGTCATGGAATGTTTGAACAACAGGTTCTAAATGCTTAGTTTTTTTCGTGGCTTTTCTTGGTATATGTTGTCCTGGTTTTGTTGAAATGCCTTGTAAGGTTTCAGGAACAGGTTGTAAATGCTTTGTTTTTTTAGTAGCCTTTTTTGGTATGTCTTTAATTTTATCTTGTAAAATGTCATCTGATGTTTGAGGAACAGGTTGTAAATGCTTTATTTGCTTGGTAGTTTTTTTTTTGGTGTATCTTTTATTTTTGCAGCTGATAGTCTTTTGCTTGCAAGTCTTTTGCGTTCTTTTTCTCGTCTAATTTCTTTCTCCTCTGGTGTCTGGTGGCCGGCCCATCTCTCTTGTCTTTCTCTAGTTTGACGTCTTTTCTTCTCTTGTTTGCTCTCGTTAGTAGCCATGTTAATCTGTAAAGGCAAAAAAAGAAATTTAGTTGGGTATATTGAAATCTGTAATTACTGTTACACATTATTGTCCATAATAGACAAATAAGAGGTAAATCATTAATGTATCAGTTATATTTTGTTAAAAGTTATAGGGCCTGGCCTCATTGAATAACAATTTTGCCAATTCAATACTGCTGTAAATAAGCAGGTAACATCTTTTTTTGAAATAAGTTTTTAGTTATTGAAAACCTTGTTTGTGGATAGATGTTTACCAAGTAAAAACTTCTTTGCAAAAAAACAGTGATGTGGTTATTTACACATGTATTGCATAGTGCAAATTGAAATTGAATAAGGGACATAGTTATTTTTTTTCTTTTTTTTTTCTGTTGACACGGATGCAGATGAAACATGTTTCTTTAGTTTTCTCCTTTTGTACTTATTATACTGTACCTTGGTTGAAGTGTGATTTGAATCCGAATGTTTGTTGGTCCTCGGTTGAAAATCTTTGTCCAATGGTCTGGTCCTCTGTTGGAAGTCCTTGTCCGATGGTGTAGTCCCCTGTTGAAAATCCTCGTTCTATGGTCTGGTCCTCTGTTGAAAGTCCTGGTCCGATGGTGTGGTCCTCTGTTGATAGCCCTCGTCCGATGTTGTGGTCCTCTGGTGAAAGTCCTCGTCCGATGGTCTGGTCCTGTGTTGAAAGTCCTCGTCCGATTGTCTTCACGCAGTATCTGTTGTAAAATAAAAATAAAAATGTTGTTTGAGTTAAATGTCTTTGAAATAAAGCAAAAATGTCTTAATTTGTTATGTATCTGTTATGGTGAATTTTTTCTATGTGTTTGTCTGACTTTATCTACAATCCTATTTGGTGCGCACCACTTTTGTTATGCGTATTTATGCTTCTTTGTAAGGCTTCTAGGTTGTTAAACATTAAAGAAGAATATTAATTCAGTTTGCTATGTGTTTGTGTGATTTTTTCTACAATCCTGTTTTGTGCGCACCACTTGTGGTATACTTATTTAGGCTTCATTGTAATGGTTATAGGTTGTTAAACATTAAAGAAAAATATTAATTTAGTTTGCTATGTGTTTGTGTGACTTTTTCTACAATCCTGTTTTGTGCGCACCACTTGTGGTATACTTATTTAGGCTTCTTTGTAATGGTTATAGGTTGTTAAACATTAAAGAAGAATTTTAATGTAGTTTGCTATGTGTTAGTGTGAGTTTTTCGACAATCCTGTTTTGTGTGCACCACTTGTGGTATACTTATTTAGGCTTCTTTGTAAGGCTTATAGGTTGTTAAACATTAACTAAGAATATGAATTTAGTTTGCTATGTGTTTGTGTGAGTTTTTCTACAATCCTGTTTTGTGCTCACCACTTGTGGTATACTGATTTAGCCTTCTTTGTAAGGCTTATAGGTTGTTAAACATTAACTAAGAATATGAATTTAGTGTGCTATGTGTTTGTGTGACTTTTTCTACAATCCTGTTTTGTGCGCACCACTTGTGGTATACTTATTTAGCCTTCTTTGTAAGGCTTATAGGTTGTTAAACATTAACTAAGAATAGTAATGTAGTTTGCTATGTGTTTGTGTGAGTTTTTGTACAATCCTGTTTTGTGCGCTCTACTTGTGGTATACTTATTTTGGCTTCTTTGTAAGGCTTATAGGTTGTTAAACATTAAAGAAGAATTTTAATGTAGTTTGCTATGTGTTAGTGTGAGTTTTTCGACAATCCTGTTTTGTGCGCACCACTTGTGGTATACTTATTTAGGCTTCATTGTAATGGTTATAGGTTGTAAAAAATTAACTAAGAATATGAATTTAGTGTGCTATGTGTTTGTGTGACTTTTTCTACAATCCTGTTTTGTGCGCACCACTTTTGGTATGCTTATTCAGACTTCATTGTAATGGTTATAGTTTGTTAAACATTAAAGAAGAATATTAATGTAGTTTGCTATGTGTTTGTGTGAGTTTCTGTACAATCCTGTTTTGTGCGCTCTACTTGTGGTATACTTATTTCGGCTTCATTGTAAGGCTTATAGGTTGTTAAACATTAACTAAGAATATGAATTTAGTTTGCTATGTGTTTGTGTGACGTTTTCTACAATCCTGTTTTGTGCGCACCACTTGTGGTATACTTATTTAGGCTTCATTGTAATGGTTATAGGTTGTTAAACATTAAAGAAGAATTTTAATGTAGTTTGCTATGTGTTAGTGTGAGTTTTTCGACAATCCTGTTTTGTGCGCACCACTTGTGGTATACTTATTTAGGCTTCTGTGTAAGGCTTATAGGTTGTTAAACATTAACTAAGAATATGAATTTAGTTTGCTATGTGTTTGTGTGAGTTTTTCTACAATCCTGTTTTGTGCGCACCACTTTTGGTATGCTTATTCAGACTTCATTGTAATGGTTATAGTTTGTTAAACATTAAAGAAGAATATTAATGTAGTTTGCTATGTGTTTGTGTGAGTTTTTCTACAATCCTATTTTGTGCGCACCACTTGTGGTATACTTATTTAGGCTTCTTTGTAAGGCTTATAGGTTGTTAAACATTAACGAAGAATATTAATTTAGTTTGCTATGGCCCTCATTCAATTGCGATTTGGCCAATTGAATAGGGCTCGAAATAAGCACATAACATATATTCTTTGAAAAAAAATGTAGTTAGTAAACATCTATCCAAAAGCAAGGTTTTCACTAACTAAAAACTCTTAAAAAATATATATGTTATGTGCTTATTTTGAGCCCTATTCAATTGGCAAAATCGCAATTGAATGAGGCCCTATGTGTTTGTGTGATTTTGGTACAATCCTGTTTTGTGTGTACCACTTTTGGTATCGTTATTTAGGCTTGTTTGTAAGGATTATAGGTTGTTAAACATTAAAGAAGAATATGAATTTAGTTTGCTATTTGTTATTGTTTTTTGTGTCCAATCCTATTTTGTGTGTACCATATGGTGAATAGTTGGGGCCTCATTCAATTGCAATTTGCCCAATTGAATCGGACCCTAAATAAGCACATAACATATATTTTTTAAAGAAGTTTTTAGTTAGTGAAAACCTTTCTTTTGGATAGATGCTTGCTAACAAAAAACTTCTTTCAAAAATATATGTAATGTGGTTATTTAGTGCCCTATTCAATTAAGCAATTTGCAATTGAATGAGGGCCTTGATTTACTTAATTAGGCAATCATTCAATTGCAATTTGGCCAATTGAATAGTGCTCTAAATAAGCACATAACATATATTTTTTAAAGAAGTTTTTAGTTAGTAAACATCTATCCAAAAGCAAGGCTTTCACTAACTAAAAACTTCTTTAAAAAAATATGTTATGTGCTTATTTAGACCCCTATTCAATTGTCCAAAATAGCAATTGAATGAGGGCCTTTGGTTGCTGCATTTGTTATATTGGCGGCCATTAAACATATATAGGTCCTCATTCAATTTGAATTTTGTCAATTGAATAGGGCTCTATATAAGCACATGACATATTTTTTTGACAGAAGTTTTTAGTTATTGAAAACTTTGCTTTTGGATAGAGGTTCAGTAACTAAAAAGTTCTGTGAAAAAATGTTCTATGTGCTTATATAGAGCCCTATTCAATTAGGCGGCTCGGAATTGAATGAGGCTCATAGTTGTTTTCTTTTTTGTACTTTATACTTTACCTTGATTGAAGTGTCGAATGACAGAGGGTCCCCTCCTGCCAATCTTAATCCGCCAGTCTTCTTGTAGTGTCTGTTTGAAAAAGAAAGTAAAATGGTTAATTGTATATTTCTTCTTTTTGATTTAGCAAAGCATGGTCTTTTTCAGCATGTAATGTATTTTTCTATCTTACCTCTTGTTCTTTCTTGGAGTTGTTTAAAAGGGATTGTGGGTCACAGTGCACGGTGCAAATTCTTGAGTGACGCTGTTGATGCAGAGTCTGTTTCAATAGTAAAAAAAAGGAGAAAGATTGATGTTTAGGTTATAACATGAATTCCAATAAATTAATGTCATGTAAATATATACTTCTGTAATTACTTTCAATTAACATGACTTAGTTTTTGGGGCTACACAATAAATGTGCGTGTGACATGTGACTATACATGATACACATATATGTGCGTGTCACATATCACTATACGTGATACACATATATATGAGTGTGACATATCAGTATACAAAATTTTTTTTTTACTGTCATTAAAATATAGTTGTTTAATTAGTTTTGATTAGTTGTTTAATGAGTTTGGATTAATATTAGTTATTTGCAGGGACTATACACAGAAATGTGCGTGTGACATGTCACTATACATGAAGCACATTTTCATAGTTAAATGTATTTATCTTTTGTGCGTGTCACATATCACTATACAGGAATCATATTTTAATAGTTAAATGAACATAATGTTTTTTTTTGGGCCTACACACATAAATGTGTGTGTGACATGTGACTATACATGATACACATATGTGCGTGTCACATATCACTATACATAAATCCTATTTTAATATTCAATTATTAATTTTTGGTAATGTCATTTAAAGATTAGTTTGTTGCAGGGGCTATACACATAAATGTGCATGCCACATGTCACTATACATAAATCACATTTTCATACTTAAATTTTTTTTTTTTGTCCTGTCTTGATAATAAAATGTAATATATTATAGCTTACCTCTCAGTTGTAATTTGCACAATGTAAAGTTGTAAATTAGGAAAGAATTCTCTTCTCAAGTAACAGCAGCAGTTAACTATGAAGTCACTCCGTTCATCACCTAAATAGAAATGTAGATTTTTGTGGAAAGTAGGCAGTATTTATAAACTTGTAGAAATTTCTGGAAACTCAGACCGTTAGAACGCAATACGCATGCGCTATTTGCGTTCCAGCTTACAATTTGCGTTCCATCCGCCATTTTGTGCGTAGTAGTAGTCAAAATGGTGTTTAATATCAGTGTGGTACGTTCCGCATAGTATGTGTTTCATTCTTGCGAGTCAGTGTAGTATAGTTCCGTCTTAAGCCTCGTTTTCGTTTTGTTCAGCGGCCATTTTTTCTTTCGCTTAGGAGATTTTCGCGACTTTAAACTCTTTTTTTGGGACTTAAATGGACGTGTAAGTTAACTTTTGGATGTGCCGGGTGCCCCCCCTTGCTGTCAGTAAGGTTTTTATGTGTTCGTTGTGTTTATTTCTTGTGTTTGTGATGTTTTGATGCGCGGCGTTTGGAATGGGTCAATTCGCGGCCGTACTTTGTTGCGATGCGGCCGTATTTTTTTGCGATGCGGCCTTTTTTTTTTGCGAGAGACGCATTTGGATTTTACATGTACGACGCGGTGTTTTTTTTTCGAAGTCGTGCGTATGTGTGTTAACGGCGTGTGAGGCGCCTTTGAGTTTTGTTTTTTTTTTAAATCTTGCGTGTGTGTGTGTGTGTAAGCGGGTGTGAGGCGCCTAAGTTTTTTTTTTGTTAAAAAGTCTTGTGTGTGTATGTTTGTGTTAACACAGCCGACGTTGAGCCTCCACCTCCGCAAATGCGGACCCTCCCTTCGGGGACGTTGGGATGCTCCACCACCGCAAATGCGGCCCCTCACTGCGCGAGCCCGCAAGCGTTAGCAACAACCCGCATGCTCACAACAACCCGCATGCTCACAACTATATATGTGATTCCTCTTTGTAAACATTCTTTATTCAAAGAATAGGAAAAATATTATTTTAGTCTAAACCTGTAATAACTTAACTTGGGTAAATTTAAAAAATCAAGAGGTTGCCAGATGGCAAGGATACATTAGCAAATGAGTAAATTTCTATGATTCAAAAACTTGAGGAGTTAGTAGGAGTAAAAATATAACCTATAGTATTAAAAAGATGCCTTGAAAAAGGAGGAAATATAAAACTCCATTGGTAGGTTTGGTTAATTTGAGTTCTTATACCATCACGGGTGTGAAATAACAATAAGAAATGATGATCGTTTAGAAGGCTTAGATCTAACCTCTATTTGGTCAGTATGTAATGCTTATTTCATCTACTTTGTGCCTGCATGGAGTATAATTAAAGTGTAGATTGACTGCAAAAATATACTCCATGGGCCTCATTCTATTATCGGAAGTAAAACGGCCGCAAGGATCTCCTCTTACGGCCGGCCGTATATCTTGCAACCGGCCGTAAGCTCAGAAATCTTTAAAGTCAAAAATAAATTCAAGACAGCACTGTAAAGCTCTGTAAATGCTAGGGATCATAATGGGGGACATGAGGATTAATAGTAACCCACTCTCAAGCTTGCACATCAGCCCAAATCCGAGTTTACATTAACTGTTTATTTTCAGGCCGCAGCGTGGGCGGGTCTGAGGTGCTCCAAGCACTCTGGACTTTTTACATGGATATTTGACATAAATCAAAAAAAATTTTTTTTACGGATTTGAGTATAGGGGAATGTTGTGCTATTCTTGCCAACACCTACAATCACTTTATAGTCTCCTCAGAGTGCAGGATGGCTTTATTTCTGCTTTATAATGTGCTTAATTGGTGCTAGCGGGACCTTTTTCCTGCAAGTAAGCTACGGTTCGCTTTTAGCCTTGCAGAGAGGGTTCCCGGAGCAATAGAATAGCAACCGGGATTTTCTTGCGGCCGAAACTCTTGCGGCCGTTTTAGATCAAAGGCTTTCCTCCGGCGCAAGCGGCCGCAAGGGATTGCAAGGCGCCGGCAGCAAGCCTGCCGGAATCCCCGCCCGGAGGGGAATAGAATAGCCGAATAGCCTGCGGCCGGTCCTTGCGGCCCCGCATCTCCTACGGCCGTTAATATAATGAGGCCCCAGGATTTTACTATATTAGCTGAATAGAGACTCTGGTCCTCATTCAATTGCAATTTGGCCAATTGAATAGGGCTCTATATAAGCACATAACATATTTTTTGACAGAAGTTTTTAGTTAGTGGAGACCTTGATTTTGGATAGAAGTTCAATAACTAAAAATGTCTGTATAAAAAATATGTTATGTGCTTATATAGAGCCCTATTCAATTGGCCAACTCGGAATTGAATGAGGCTCTCTGTCTTTATAGCTAGAATATTAACTATCAGTTTTCATAGTAGCAGCTATGTGCCTATTAACTGGGGAGAACCTACAAATTAGGGATAAGAGAGACATAGTTAGTGAACTATCATGTTAATTAAAAAGGCACTCATTGTGAGCCACGAGATGAGCACCGAAGTCGCTTATTACAGGGCTCACAATGAGCACTGCAAGCGGGAGAAGCTTGCAATGAGCATTGAAGTACACGGGGAAGGTTGAAGTACCCGGGGGAGAGGCTTGCGATGAGCGCCAAATGTGCTCAGAGGAGCAAAAACTTCACATTGTATGGCAAACAGAGTTGCCAGACTTAAAATTTGAATCCCGTCATTTTTGACGGCAAGTTCCTAGTATTAAATATACTTACTGTCAGGAGCGGCCCGTCCATTGGGGCGTCAGGGCAAACGCCCCCCCAAATATTTTCGTCACCCTGCAATAAAAAAAGACAACAATGTATTAGTAATAACCCAAAAACAATTAAATATAAGGTGTACATCATCATTCAAGTCTTAATACATTAATAAAATGAGAAGTAAAGTTAGTAAAATATTCCCAGGGACACTGTCACTTTAAGATAACCCTTGCGCTACATTAACTAATGCTGCTGTGTATCTATTGTAGCCCCCTGCACCCTGTGTGATCATATTACACTAATACACTAACCTTTAGACTCTTCTCTCTTCTCTTCAATGAGTCCTGGCCTGGCCCCCTGACCGTTAATGCATGCCGCCCACCATCACAGTGACGATATGCATGGGCGGTCATAAATGTATCAATTAATGACTGACAGTCTTCCATCATTGACCAATCAATGATGGAAGGTTGTACAGTTGCTAAGAGAACAATCTAAACCCACCCAGACCGTTAGCCCTGAGCGCCCGCCAGCTAATAGGGCCTCGAGTTTACATTTTGATTGACTGATACAGTGAATAAAACCACCAGTTGCCTGTCCCTTCCCCCTTTCTGTTTCCTGACCCTGCTCACGCTGAGACTGAGAGAGACCTCCCTGGCTGAAACTACTCACATCACATCTGCCCAACCTAACATAGTAAGTCTACCTGGCACCTGCCCTGCCCCTGGCCAAACCAAACCCCTAGTAGCCCCTAATAAAAGGTAGGGGTGACCAGTTACCCCACTATGCCTGCCTGGCCTGCCACCTACCCAGCCACCCACCAACTTACCTACCACCGACAACCCTAGGCCTGCAATGCCTGGTGCCACCCCCAGCCATCACCCCTATGTGGCCTGTGCCACCCCCGTTTAGGCCTGCCCTATGCGATGCCACCCACCGCCCGATTACCCCGATCACGGGATCGGGGTAGTCGGGTGGTGAGCGGGGTGGCACAGGCCCACATGGGGGTGATCGGATCACCCCTTGATGAGGCCTGTGCCACCCCTGATCACCTCCATGTCGCCGCCCTGTGCCACCCCCGAGGCCCGATCACCACCACCTCGATGTGGCCTATGCTATGACACCGCCCGATTACCCCGATCACGGTGATCGGGGTATTCGGGCGGTGAGCGGGGTTGCACAGGCCACATGGGGATGGATGTTCACCCCCATGAGGCCTGTGCCACCCCTGATCGTGGCCTACGCGGTCCCCGACCGACCGATGGGCGCCTGGCCTGAGTGTGACCGACCCCACCCTGACCTGATCCAACTACCTAGCACCCCCCCCCCCCCCCCCCGATTTTTATTCCATTTTTAGAAGTAACTGGCATGTACATGTGCCTGTCACTTTTAAAGATAAAATAAAAATAAGGTAAGGGAAAAACAATACAGTAAACACATTATTACATATACAAATAAAGTAAACAGCTTTAAACAAACAATAATAAAAATAAAATAAACAACAGCACATACTTACCTGTCAAATTGACCCCTCCAGCGTTGGCCTTCTGTCCTCTATGACCTGGATATAGTCATGAAAATAATCCAATGTTGATTGAAGCCCATGTCAAATAATCCAATGTTGATTGAAGCCCATGTCAAATAATCCAATGTTGATTGAAGCCCATGTCAAATAACCCAATGTTGATTGAAGCCACTGGTCAAATAAATAATCCAATGTTGATTGAAGCCACTGGTCAAATAAATAATCCAATGTTGATTGAAGCCACTGGTCAAATAATCCAATGTTGATTGAAGCCACTGGTCAAATAAATAATCCAATCTTGATTGAAGCCATTGTCCAAAAATAATCCAATCTTGATTGAAGCCATTGTCCATCCATCCATTCTGGCCCATTGAAAGAGGCCTCCACCAAAAAAAAAAACGACGCTCTAAAAAAAACAACAAACTAACAGAGCTCCTCCTAGAAGGAGCCCCACCCGCGATTAATTGATTTTTCCCCACGGTCTGCTTTATATACTAATTTTTGAAGGACTCTGATTGGCTGAAATTTTTGATTGACTTCGATTTCAACCAATGAGAGTCTTTAAAAAATTAGCAAATCAGCAAGCAGGTATGGAAGCCTGTAAGTGTAAAAAAGGTTAGTGTGAACTTGTTTGACCCTGTATGTATTATACATATTACAGGGCTATTTTATGTGATATACATGTTACAGGATAATATCCTGTAACATGTATAGCCAAAAAATAGCACTGTAATATGTATAAAAAATAATGTGTAATAGAAATACATGAACAATATAATATAACTAGCGACTTGCCCGTCAAAAAATGACGGCAAGATCAAGTTTTTTCCCAAACATTTCTCCCTCCCATGTCTCTTTCCCTCCCCCCTCCTGTTTCTCTTTGCCCTCTCTCTCCCTCACTTGTCTCTCTTTGCCCCCTCTCTCCCTCACTTGTCTCTCTTTGCCCCCTCTCTCCCTACCCTGTTTCTCTTTGCCCCCTCTCTCCCTCCCCTGTCTCTCTTTGCCCCCTCTCTCCCTCCCCTGTCTCTCTTTGTCCCCTCTCTCCCTCCCCTGTCTCTCTTTGCCCCCTCTCTCCCTCCCCTGTCTCTCTTTGCCCCCTCTTTCCCTCCCCTGTCTCTCTTTGCCCCCTCTATCCCTCCCCTGTCTCTCTTTGCCCCCTATATCCATCCCCTGTCTCTGTTTGCCCAATCTATCCCTCCCCTGTCTCTCTTTGCCCAATCTATCCCTCCCCTGTCTCTATTTGCCCAATCTATCCCTCCCCTGTCTCTATTTGCCCCTACTATCCCTCCCCTGTCTCTCTTTGCCTCCACTCTCCCTCCCCTGTCTCCCATTCTCCCCATCGCCCTCCCCTGTGTCTCTTCCCCCTCTACCTCCCCTGTGTCTCTTTCCCCACTCCCTCCCCTGTACCCCCTCCCTCCTCTGTGTCTCTTTGCCCCCTTCTCCCTTCCCTGTGTCTCACCTACCTCTCCTGGCTCCCTTCCCCCATCCTGTCTCCCTTCTCCCTGCTTGTGACCCCCACTTCATTACCTCCTGGGTTCTTCTCCCACTGGGTGTCTGCAGATGGCTTTCTGTGTGGGGAGCAGCGGTGGGCTCAATCCTCATCTCTGTCCTGTCTGCTTGTTGAGGCAGAGATGTGAAGCAGCTGCGTGGAGCTGCCGAGGAGGGAGCCCTGGGGGAGAAGCCAGCAGCAGGCCAACCAGCACAGGCCCAGATCGGAGCCCCGCGGCTCCCTCTCCAGGAAAGGCTCCTCCTTGTACACCCAACGGGGGTAAGTCCTCTCCCCCCTCTACATTGCAGCCTTAGGCCTGTGGCTCATTTATCAGATCCCCGCCCCCTGCGGCCTGTCCTCGGAGCCCAGCGCAAGGAAGTAGCTGCGGAAGAACCCAGCTGCAGGCCAGACAGCACAGGCCGGGATCGGAGGCTCCTCCTTGTACCCCCAACTGTCCTGCCTCCCTGGAGCTGCCTCCTGCAGCACTGATACCTGGAAGTGCTGGCTGGGTGTCTGAGCTTCCTGTGCAGGCGCCTGGGGTGATGTGGGCCGCTGGGGAGCATGGCAGCATCAGTGGCAGGGTCCTGGCAGTGCTGGCTGGGTGTCTGAGCTTCCCTGCAGCCTGGGGTGATGTGGGCCGCTGGGGAGCATCAGTGGCAGGGTCCTGGCAGTGCTGGCTGGGTGTCTGAGCCTCCCTGCAGCCTGGGGTGATGTGTGCCGCTGGGGAGCATCAGTGGCAGGGTCTTGGCAGTGCTGGCTGGCTGTCTGAGCTTCCCTGCAGCCTGGGGTGATGTGGGCAGGGGGTGCCGTGCAGGCGCCTCGGGTGATGTGGGCCACTGGGGAGCGTTGCCAGCAACTGCGGCGCTCGCTTCGCGAGGGCCGCAGCGTTAGCAACAACCCGCATGCTCACAACTATATATGTGATAAGTAATAAAGTACATCAATTAATCAAATAATAAATATCAATTAATATATATTGTTTTATGTATATTTATGTGTATTTTTTATGCGTGATATATATATATATATATATATATATATATATTTATATATATTTATATATATATATATATATATATATATATATATTGATTGATAGATATATTGATTGATATATATATATATATTTATATATATATATTTATATATATATATATATATATATATATATATTTTTATATTGATTGATAGATATATTGATTGATATATATATATATATTTATTTATTGTGATATATTGATATCAATTCATATATATATATATAATATATATATATATATATATATCAATTGATATCAATATATCACAATAAATAAATATATATATATATATATATATATATATATCAATCAATATATCTATCAATCAATATATATATATATATATAAATATATATATAAATATATATATATATCAATCAATATATCTATCAATCAATATATATAAATATATATATATAAATATATATAAATATATATATATATATATATATATATATATATATATATATATATATATATATATTTTTACAATTTGGGCCTATATGGTCCCAATTTGTTATTTAGGGTTTTTAAGGTGCGGTTGGGGGGGGCCTATATGGTCCCAATTTGTTATTTAGGGTTTTTAAGGTGCGGTTGGGGCCTATATGATCCCAATTTGTTATTTAAGGTTTTTAAGGTGCGGTTGGGGCCTATATGGTCCCAATTTGTTATTTAGGGTTTTTAAGGTGCGGTTGGGGCCTATATGGTCCCAATTTGTTATTTAGGGTTTTTAAGGTGCGGTTGGGGCCTATATGGTCCCAATTTGTTATTTAAGGTTTTTAAGGTGCGGTTGGGGCCTATATGGTCCCAATTTGTTATTTAGGGTTTTTAAGGTGCAGTTGGGGCCTATATGGTCCCAATTTGTTATTTAAGGTTTTTAAGGTGCGGTTGGGGCCTATATGGTGCCAATTTGTTATTTAAGGTTTTTAAGGTGCGGTTGGGGCCTGTATGGTCCCAATTTGTTATTTAGGGTTTTTAAGGTGCGGTTGGGGCCAAATGGTCCCAATTTGTTATTTAGGGTTTTTAAGGTGCGGTTGGGGCCTATATGGTCCCAATTTGTTATTTAAGGTTTTTAAGGTGCGGTTGGGGCCTATATGGTCCCAATTTGTTATTTAGGGTTTTTAAGGTGCGGTTGGGGCCTATAAGGTCCCAATTTGTTATTTAGGGTTTTTAAGGTGCGGTTGGGGCCTATAAGGTCCCAATTTGTTATTTAGGGTTTTTAAGGTGTGGTTGGGGCATATATGATCCCAATTTGTTATTTAGGGTTTTTAAGGTGCGGTTGGGGCCTATATGGTCCCACTTGGTCTTTCAAGGTTTTAAAAGTTAAGGTTTGGGTCTTGAACGTTCTAATGTTTTTTTTGTTGTTTTCTATCACTTCCCAGGTGCAAACTATCTGTGGAAGCAGATTTGTTTGGACTCGTTGGTTGACTTACTGGACGTGAATACCCCGAGAAGGAGAGTCAACTGTAGGTGAGTATATGGTCACACTTGGAATTTGAAGGTTTTTAAGGTGCGGTTGGGGCCTATATGGTCACACTTGGTGTTTCAAGGTTTTAAAAGTTACGGTTTGGGGCTTAAACGCTCTAATGTTTTTTTTGTTGTTTTCTATCACCCCCCAGGTGCAAACTATCTGTGGAAGCAGATTTGTTTGGACTCGTTGGTTGACTTACTGGACGTGAATACCCCGAGAAGGAGAGTCAACTGTAGGTGAGTATCATTGCCTTTAATTTTCTGTCCATGCGTATAGGTGCAAATTTGATGTTGATGTAGTCTTGTCACATGAGGGTTTGCAATCTGTAATGTATACCAATGAATTCAACACACTGTTATTTTAAAGTAATTCTGTGACATAATATAAATTAATATACCGTGATCTCTTTCTTCTATTGGTATCAGAAATGAATACTATTGACTCTCTACTTGTGAAGCCTTTCGGCACCCTAACCTATGAGGAGAAGGTGGAAGTAAAACGGTTAGGAGCTGACCAACCAGAGATAAATCTGCAGCAAATCGCAAGAGATAGAGGGAAGCAATATATCCGTACTTTCAATACTGAATGGTACAAGAAGAACGACTGGCTTTCTGGAAGCGTTTCTAGGAAGTCCTTATATTGTTTCCCATGCATCCTATTTGGTGGTGACGCTGCTTGGACCAAAACTGGAGTGACTGACGTCAAACATCTAGCTGATAAATTGGCCAAACACAAAAGTTCTAAAGCTCACTTGGATAACAGGATCAAGTTTGAGATGCTTGGACAGGCGAACATTGCTGTTCAACTGGACCAAGGATACCAAGTCAGCATTCAAAAACACAACGAAGAAGTGGCTAAGAACCGGTACATCCTTTCCAAGATAATTGATTGTGTTCGCTTTTGTGACGCTTTGGAACTGGCATTAAGATGACACGACGAGAGTGAAACATCGCTAAATCCAGGAGTGTTTAGAGGCCTGGTGGATTTGGTTGGCAGTATCGATAGTGCAATGCAACAGCATTTGAAAACTGCAACTGTGTTTAAGGGCACGTCCAAAACCGTGCAGAATGAGCTACTGGACTGCATGCATGAAGTTATAAAGGAAGTGAGCTTAAGGAAGCCCAGTTTGTGGCAATCCAAGCGGATGAAACAACCGATATTTCCGCTAGGACACAGTGCGTTGTAGTCTATCGCTACATTGACAAGAAGCATCAAGTGGTGGAAAGATTTGATGGCTTCACGGAAATGAAATCAACGGATGCAGACTCGATTGCTGCTGTTGTGCTGGAAACACTGAATACTGTTCTCCCAGAGCCAGATGACAAGAAGAAACTCATAGCACAAAGCTACGATGGTGCCAGTGTGATGCGTGGAGATCAAGGAGGAGTTCAAAGAAAAATAAAAGACGTGTACCCGAAAGCACACTACGTCCATTGCTATGCTCACCAACTGAACGTAATAATGGAGAAAGCAGTTTCAAGGATTGGAAGAGTTCGAGGTTTTTTTTCCAACATAGGCGGCATACCATCTTTTTTTTCACGCTCTCCAAAAAGGACTGGAGTTCTGGATGAGGTAGTTGGTTGAAGACTTCCAAGAGGTGCACCGACACGATGGAACTTCAACGTTAGGACCGTGAACGTGATCTACGAGAACAGAGATGCGCTACTTGAGTGTTTCCAGACAATTGAAGCATGTCTAAACTTTGATCCAACATCTATACGTGAAGCCGCAGGTTTCATTGGAATGCTGGAAGACAGGGAGTTCCTTTACTTCCTTAAATTATTTCATTTAATAATGCCACATGTTGACATCCTCTATAGTCAGCTTCAGAAGCGAGACACAGATACTGTTTATATCAAAAAAGTCACAGAAGACTTTGTCGCCAGCATCCAGAAAATCCGTAATTCTGTTGAAGAGATAGAAGCAAGTTTGCCGAGCGATGTAACAGTCAACAGACGGAGTGCGGAGATCTCAACCTTGAGACAACTTTCAAGAGAGGTATGTGACATAGTGGTGGTTCATGCAAAAGAACGTTTTTCATTTTCAAATCACCTAGTCAGTGCCAAACTTGTTCAAAGTGACTTGTATAAAACCCATGACACTTGCTTTCCAACCCAAGCTCTGGAAGACACCGTGCAAGCATATCCAATACTGAAGAAGGAACAATTACGCACTGAGCTGTCACTTCTGTATGGGAAGACAGATTTTCATGCTTGTACAAGTGCTGTTGCTCTGCACAAACTTTTACATCAATTTAATCTGCAGAATGATTTCACAGAGACAGTGAAATTATTAAGAATCCTGATTACAACACCAATGACCACTGCAGAATCAGAAAGATGCTTCTCCACATTGAAGAGGATCAAAACCTTTTTAAGAAGCACCATGTCCCTGGAGCGGTTGAATGCATTGGCGATGCTCTCAATGGAAAAGCAACTGATTTCCGAGATCCCAGACTTCAATGAAAAGACCATTGAGAAGTTTTGTTCTTTGAAAGATCGCCGTGCAAAATTTAAATACAAGTGATTGAAGCAAAGAAGAATGCATACCCCCAGGGTGTGCAAAGATAAACTGCGTTAAGCAGCACCACCTCACTACCAAACATAACTAGTGGTAAGTAAAGTATGAACGGTGTGTGGGTGTGCATATGGAAGGAGCTATGAAAGGTGTGTGCATGGTCAGTAACAAGCCTTGGCGTGGTTTGAAGGAATTGGAGGCACTTCCAAGGGTTGCTGTCACTTGTTTAAGGGAAGCAAGAATTCCATGTCTGTACAAGTGCTGTTGCTCTGCAGCAACTTTAGCATCAATTTAATCTACATAATTTAACAGAGTGAGTGAAGCTATAAGGAATCCTGCTTACAACAACGAAGACTACTAAAGAACCAGAAAGATGCTTCTCCACATTGAAGAGGATCAAAAAAGTAATTAAAAAGCACCATGGCCCTGTAGCGGTTGAATGCATTGGTTTGAAGGAATTAGAGGCACCTTCAAGGGTACGTAAAGTTCTCAGAAATGGCACCACCTCACTACCAAAAATAACTAGTGGTAAGTAAAGTATGAATGGTGTGTGGGTGTGCATATTGAAGGAGCTATGAAAGGTGTGTGAATGGTCAGTAACAATTGTTGAAGCCTTGGCGTGGCGTTACTGCTCATATGGTTATCCATATGCTAATTCAACGTGTTTGTTTGACATTGATTATTGTGTTGTCTAAACAGAAGTTAAATGTTGTTGTTTTCTTGAATCCCAAGATCCACTGGTTTGGGCCTATGCAGTGCTGATTGGTCTTCTAAGGTATGTTTGAGGCCTATATGGTCACACTTGGTCTTCTAAGGTATGTTTGGGGCCTATATGGTTCCACTTGGTCTTCTAAGGTATGTTTGGGGCCTATGGTCACACTTGGTCTTCTAAGGTATGTTTGGGGCCTATATGGTTCCACTTGGTCTTCTAAGGTATGTTTGGGGCCTATATAGTTCCACTTAGTCTTCTAAGGTATGTTTGGGGCCTATGGTCACACTTGGTCTTCTAAGGTATGTTTGAGGCCTATATGGTTCCATTTGGTCTTCTAAGGTATGTTTGGGGCCTATATAGTTCCACTTGGTCTTCTAAGGTATGTTTGGGGCCTATGGTCACACTTGGTCTTCTAAGGTATGTTTGGGGCCTATGGTCACACTTGGTCTAATAAGGTATATTTGAGGCCTATATGGTCACACTTGGTCTTCTAAGGTATGTTTGGGGCCTATGGTCACACTTGGTCTTCTAAGGTATGTTTGAGGCCTATATGGTTCCACTTGGTCTTCTAAGGTATGTTTGGGGCCTATATGGTTCCACTTGGTCGTTTAATGTTTTTTAAGTATGGTTTTGTTCTTGAATGGTCTGATTGATTTGCTTGTTTTCTTTCAACCCCAGGTGCAAACCCTATGTGGCTGCAGATTTGTTTCTACTCGTTGGTCAACTTAATGAACGTGAATACCCTGAGAAGAAGACCCGACTAATGGTAGGTGTCACTCCTTTAATTTTTCTGTTAATACGTATAGGTGCAATTATGATATTGCTGTAGTCTTGTCACATGAGTTTTTTCAATCTATATTGTATACCAATGAATTTAACACATTGTTACTTTACTTCTTGACATTTCTGCATTGGTGATCATGTATTTCAATGGGCTTCACAAGTATAAGGTCATTGGGCGGGGCTTATAAAGGTCATCATGATGTCAGGGGAGGAGTTACAAAATGGGTGTGGTTTGAAAAAGGGGGAGTGGCTATGTTTCGCCCTGTCGTCCCTCCAACTTGAATAGTCACCAGCCGCCACTGCTTACCGTAGTTTAGGAAAGTGTCTCACTCTTATTTTAGTACTTCAGTATTTCTTGTGGTCCTTCTCTGAGGCAAATTGTCACCTCAATTTTCTCTGGTTATAAGACTTTTTTTTTTCTCAAGGTTCCTTAATTTATTTTTCTTGAGGGGTGGTTGTAGATAGTTCTGTTACCTCTGTCTTGAGAAAATACAAGTGTCTGAGATGTTATAGTCTCTTAAATCAGTTTTCTAGTCCCTTCACCAGTGCTAGAACGGCCTACTTATTCAATAGAGAGTCACCCCAATATCCAAGTTTGTTTTTTGAGATTGCAGGTTTAAACCATTTTTTAATTGATGAGGTTAGAATAACTTGTTCCAGTATAAACTCAAAAAAGGCCCTCATTCTATTGCGATTTGGCCAATTGAATAGGGCTCTAAATAAGCACATAATATATATTTTTTTAAGAAGTTTTTAGTTAGTAAGCATCTATCCAAAAGCAAAGTTTTCACTAACTAAAAACTTCTATAAAAAAAATATCCTATGTGCTTATTTAGAGCCCTATTCAATTGGCCAAATCGCAATTGAATGAGGCCCTAAGTCTGTTCTATATATAATGATGATGGAACTGGACACGACACTAATTAAAACATATTGCACAGGCTGAGGGCCTCATTCAATTGCGATTCGGACAATTGAATAGGGCTCTTTATAAGCACAGAGCATATTTTTTTACATAAGTTTTTAGTCACCTATACTCTTTTTGCTTTATCAATTGAAAAGTGAAGTTTGAAATTGCAAACTCAGTAATTCTACCAAAATGTAATAGTAACAGCTTGCAGATATAACCACCATGAAGTTCATAATTGGCACCCAGAATGGACCTCTATTAAGATATAAATAAAGCTTGAGTTTGTGTGTAGGTAAAGCAGATTGTACTTTACACTTTTTCACTCCTTTTATTTAATCTATATTTTGCAGAAATTTTGGTAAAGGTCATTACAATTAGTAAGTGGAACTCAAGAAATGATCCTGTCCAACCAAAGTGTGTTAAAAAAAAAGTTAACATATAATGCTCACTTGCTTTTGACTGTCCAGGCCAGAATCTGTCAGATGTTGGCCAGTTTACCATGTCAAGCTTCTTAAGAGGCATGTGCTTGTCTTATTAGGAGATTGGTAGATTGACATTTGTTCCATGATCTTGTCATGGGCACCATGTATTTGCCAAGTATAAATATAGACAGATCTTGGTGTGAGATATGATATGATTTCACTCAGTGTGATTAGTTAAAATAGGTGATTGAATATGAGATAGGGAGCTTACATTATCTGAGTGAACTGTAACATATTTGAGATTACAACCTTGAGAGATTACAACCTCTTAAAATATGCCATGGCAATGTATTCATTTTAAGTATCTCAAGTATTCATTTCAAGTGCTATGAAAAAAAGCATTTTAGTCTTAATTTAGGATACTTCAGGCATGAACTCTATGCTAACTGAGCATACAGTGTTCAAAAAAACCTTGTACACCAATACAAATCCCATTTTGTGCTCTTTGATTGTGTAAAATAGGGGTGTGTATGCATAGAATTAATGGATTTGAAACATGGGGCCTCTAGTTAATTGGTACCATTTATATACGGATTTTCTTAATACTGTTCATAATCTGGTTTAACCTTTTAATATTTACCACCGTATTTAATATTTGTTTTGGAAACATGAACATATTAAACACAAAAATACATTTTCTACCTCCAATTTTTACATCCATATATATATCCAATAGAGTCATATTTGGTAGCCCTTGCAGAAAGTACTGTACTTTTCATACTGTAAGGTTTTGTTTTCTTTCTGCACAAGTGTTTAACTGAGATCAAATGATACCAGTGACAAGTACAAAGAGACACAGACTATACTCAATTTAAAAGCAGCCAACTAAGCAAAAGCAACACTCATCAAACATGCTCTTTTTCAGTGCGTGAATACCAGTTACTGCCATACTTGGGAATTTATTTGGAGACATTGCATAAATGTAAATGACCTGTCAGTGGCATAGGATAAAACAATGGCTCTACAAACAAGCTTGCAAAGGAATCTATTTACTCCGTTAAAGAAAAATAGAGAAATTGTGTTTTTCTGAAATGTTTGTATTGTTTATAAAAATTCATAAATTATTTAACTGTAGTTGGCTGTGATTACAATTATATCCTTCTTTGACTGTATGTTACTTTAGTTTGGATTTTTTATGGTGTGTGATGCTTAGATATTTAGCATATTTCTATGAAACACAATCCTACATACTCAACAATTTTCTTTCATACCCATCTTAAGAATACAGGGAGTGCAGAATTATTAGGCAAATAAGTATTTTGACCACATCATCCTCTTTATGCATGTTGTCTTACTCCAAGCTGTATAGGCTCGAAAGCCTACTACCAATTAAGCATATTAGGTGATGTGCATCTCTGTAATGAGAAGGGGTGTGGTCTAATGACATAAACACCCTATATCAGGTGTGCATAATTATTAGGCAACTTCCTTTCCTTTGGCAAAATGGGTCAAAAGAAGGACTTGACAGGCTCAGAAAAGTCAAAAATAGTGAGATATCTTGCAGAGGGATGCAGAACTCTTAAAATTGCAAAGCTTCTGAAGCGTGATCATCGAACAATCAAGTGTTTCATTCAAAATAGTCAACAGGGTCGCAAGAAGCGTGTGGAAAAACCAAGGCGCAAAATAACTGCCCATGAACTGAGAAAAGGCAAGCGTGCAGCTGCCACGATGCCACTTGCCACCAGTTTGGCCATATTTCAGAGCTGCAACATCACTGGAGTGCCCAAAAGCACAAGGTGTGCAATACTCAGAGACATGGCCAAGGTAAGAAAGGCTGAAAGACGACCACCACTGAACAAGACACACAAGCTGAAACGTCAAGACTGGGCCAAGAAATATCTCAAGACTGATTTTTCTAAGGTTTTATTGACTGATGAAATGAGAGTGAGTCTTGATGAGCCAGATGGATGGGCCCGTGGCTGGATTGGTAAAGGGCAGAGAGCTCCAGTCCGACTCAGACGCCAGCAAGGTGGAGGTGGAGTACTGGTTTGGGCTGGTATCATCAAAGATGAGCTTGTGGGGCCTTTTCGGGTTGAGGATGGAGTCAAGCTCAACTCCCAGTCCTACTGCCAGTTCCTGGAAGACACCTTCTTCAAGCAGTGGTACAGGAAGAAGTCTGCATCCTTCAAGAAAAACATGATTTTCATGCAAGACAATGCTCCATCACACGCGTCCAAGTACTCCACAGCGTGGCTGGCAAGAAAGGGTATAAAAGAAGAAAATCTAATGACATGGCCTCCTTGTTCACCTGATCTGAACCCCATTGAGAACCTGTGGTCCATCATCAAATGTGAGATTTACAAGGATGGAAAACAGTACACCTCTCTGAACAGTGTCTGGGAGGCTGTGGTTGCTGCTGCACGCAATGTTGATGGTGAACAGATCAAAACACTGACAGAATCCATGGATGGCAGGCTTTTGAGTGTCCTTGCAAAGAAAGGTGGCTATATTGGTCACTGATTTGTTTTTGTTTTGTTTTTGAATGTCAGAAATGTATATTTGTGAATGTTGAGATGTTATATTGGTTTCACTGGTAAAAATAAATAATTGAAATGGGTATATATTTGTTTTTTGTTAAGTTGCCTAATAATTATGCACAGTAATAGTCACCTGCACACACAGATATCCCCCTAAAATAGCTAAAACTAAAAACAAACTAAAAACTACTTCCAAAAATATTCAGCTTTGATATTAATGAGTTTTTTGGGTTCATTGAGAACATGGTTGTTGTTCAATAATAAAATTAATCCTCAAAAATACAACTTGCCTAATAATTCTGCACTCCCTGTATGAGAGCACAGGCAGGAATGTGATGTCTGATCAATTAAAATCAGTTGAAATGTATGTTACACCTACAGGACCACCATAGTTTCATGTTTAAAATATATTCTAAATTTTATTATGAACTACACTTGATGATGGGAAAAATGTTTTTAGAAATCAACAAAAAATTAATTATTAATTATGATTCACTATATGCAATTATTCTGTATTGGGAGTTACATTTTTCTTTTTGCTGATCTGATTATTCAAGTGTGATGTGACCATGTTCATTTACAAAATGTAATTAATAATACACATGATAATAAACACATCCAGTTGGTAAATGAAGAAAAAAAGTAAATGCCTTGTAGACTGGAAAGAAAACACTACTGAGATTAAAAATGCCTTGCATAAAATTATATGACATGCAAAAATAAATATTTCCTCATTATATATTTTTCTTGTTAGCTACAAGTTTCTAAGTGGGAAAGTTTTTTTTCTTTCTTTTTTTTTAACAAAGGTGAAGCTTCTGCATCAAGTAAGAGCATCAAATATTGAAAAAAAAATCATCCCGTCATTATTTACAGCAGATCCAGACTGTCTTCTTTTATTCGGCGTCACCTACATACAGTACATTTTAGTTTATGGTCTACAGATTTGCTGCAGTCATTACAATTAGTGAGGAACTATTCCTGCTGTGAATGTTAAGGGTTAGGGGAAAAAAAACACGTTTGTAAAGTATTTAACAAGCAATTAACAGGTATGTGCCATAGGGTTTTCCTTGTGGATATCTGAACACTACCTGTTGACTCGCAGCATCAGGAGATGTTCTCTGCTTTTTATCTATTCAGGAATTGGGGAGGGGGGGGGGGTGGTTGTCTAACTGGATAATTCAGACAAACTTTTAGCATTTCACACCACGCCACTCCTCTGCATATGTAGAAAAGTAGGAAGAACCATTTACAGTAATAAAGGATTACTATAATGTTAATGCACTAGTGGCATCTTCTAAACCAGCGGTACTCAAGGTCGATCATGGAGGGCCACATCTGAGGATATCCTTTCTGTGCACAGGTGAGTCAATCAGTATGACTGAAAAAGCGATTGACTCACCTGCGTGCAGCAGTGATATCATCAAATCCAGGCCTGTGTGTGGCCCTCCAGGATCGAACTTGAGTACCCCTGTTCTAAATCAAACACTTTTTTCTAAAAATTATTTTATGCTCTCTGTTTACACATTTATTGTTAGAAATATTTTTCCCCATCCCACTGTGGTCTTTAAAATATGATTTTGCCAAGAAGTAGGGTCCACTTATAATTTTTAACATGACTGTAATGTTTGTTGTGCAGTAACACCACTTAGTAAATTTGGCCTGGGTGTATGGTCAGTGCAGTGATGCATTGAGGGTCAATACAGTTCCAACATGACATTATGATACAATGACTAGCCACGCTCCAGTTTCATTAAATATATGTTAGCCCGGACCTCTGCGAATAGATCATCTGAGTTTCACTTTAGCCTGTGTAATGATGACAAATGGAGTGTTTCATGAGTGAGGAGCTTTGTGATTTTAGTTCTCTCTCTGTTTTCTTAAATAATCCTCTAAAGGGCACTATGTTCCCTTAACTATGATTTTCTGACTCTTATAATAACCCAGCTGGCAGAAATAGTATCTGTTTAGTTAACTTTTACCCACATACAACTGCAATTAAAATATGTTTTGTTCCTGGTACATTGTGTTTTATAGGCTATATGACAACACTTTGTCTTTGTTACTGGCAATAAGCTTGACTGACATTCTAAAACTTCGGTACACATTCCAGACTGCAATTAATTTATATCTTATTATATAAACCTTCCACTGGCACAACTCTTAGAAAAATGCATGAATATTTTATGTATACCTACACACAAAAAGCACACGTTACTTGAGCACGAAATAAGCTAGAATATTAGAATAATTTTTCCACATAAGCAACATGGAACCCAAAGGAAAGATGCTTTAAGAAATTGACTCATTTGTATTTTATATATCTCATCCCACAAACAAATATGCAAGATGTCTTTTCTGCTATAATTTGTTCTATGGAATACAAGCAGTTAACACATATTTTTAGTGGAAATCTACAGAAAACGGCCTCTTTCAAAGGGACAGTCCCATATACAGTAGACTCTCAGTTATCCGGCACCAATGGGGATTGGTAGATGCCGGATAAATATAGTTTCTGGTTTCTATTAAAAGACGCCTATATTAGCTGCACATAGGATGCTCTGCTACGTATATTTGTCAGTGAGGGCTGTTCTAGCAGCAGCAGCTTTCACTCCTCACTTACACACATATACGTTCGGCTGGAGGGTGCGGTTCTGAACCCGGGGAATGTAACCCCAACACCGGTAGCATTGAATTGCAGAGACGTACAGTGGATGTAATCTTGGTGTCTGTAAGCATTATGTGGCCTGACAACCTGGCTCCTGGCATTTGTTGAGCCCCGCAAATTTTTATTTTTATTTAAAGTACTGTATTCAATTTGTTTTCTTATTGCTTGAGAGTTCTGGTTGCTTGAGTTCTGGTTACATAGTTACATAGTATTTGAGGTTGAATAAAGACAGTTAGTCTATAAAGTTCAACCTTTTTAGATCTCTTATGATCCTTTTAATATGTGGACTATTTGTTATTAATTGTTAATTGATTCAGAGACAAATAGAAAAAAAAACAAAAAAAATGATAGTATACTGTATAAAGTGACACAGTGAAGGTAGAATTTAAAACTATCCACTATAATGGTTTATAAAGTGTGTGTGTGTAAGTCTTGTGTGGTGTGCTCTCTGCAGGCGCACACAACAGGTGTTAAAATTATAATTAAATTGGCAAATCGTTAAAGTCGTGCATGCAGAGTTCAACGATTCAATGAGAGAGAGTGCGCACAGAGGTAGTGAGGGAGAGAGAACGCAAGAGAGAGAGACAGAGAGAGCATGTAGAGTGCAGATAGAGGGCACAGAGAGAGAGGGAGGGGAACGAGCGAGAAAAAGAGGGCGCATAGACAGAGAGAGCATAGACAGAGAGAGGGCGCACACAGAGAGAGCATGCAAGACAGAGAGAGGGTGCACAGATAGATAGAGAGAACACAAACAGAAAGAGGGGATGCAGAGAGAAAGACAGAGGGCACAGAGATAGTGATAAAGAGGGCACAGAGAGAGAGAGCACACAGAGACAGAGAGAGCACATACTCAGAAAGAGGGTACACACACACACACAGCGGGTGCACAGACAGAGGGCACACAGATAGAGAGAACACACAAACAGAGAGAGGGGGTGCAGAGAGAAAGACAGAGGGCACAGACAGAGTGAGATAGAAGGCACAGAGAGAGACAGAACAGACAATTGGAGATAACATGACACTGTCATTTATGATGAGCAAGTCACTAGAAGCTAATAACAAGTAGTTACCTAATGATTATTAAAAATAAAATTTCCTACAGTAAATTTACATTGCCATTTGCAATATTTAGGTATCAGTCATATCCACCCACAAAAGAAGGTTCTATATTTTGGCTTTTGAGATATCATTGTCTTAATTACTTAAGACATTTTGTCCATTGTCTTCTGTGAAGATGCCTGGGTCTGAGCATGCCTAGTCTTCTAAGCAGCTAACTATACAAAAGAGATTTAACAAAATAACTAAGGGGCTAATCAAGTAATTAGATCAATGACATTGCATTACCCAAAGGTTAGAATCTTATTTTGTGGGTGGATCAGAAGGGCTTCAAATATTGCAATGGTCAATGTTTGTTTTTTGTGGGAAAATGTACATTTTAATAGCATGTAATCAATGAAGTACTTGTTATAACCTACTAGCGAACTACCCGTCAAAAAATTACGGCAATAGAATTGTAAGTCAAGGAATGGTGTTTGGCACAGACATTATTTTTTGTGGTGGTCTGAGATCTCTGCGGTGATTGTGAGCCTTGCGCTGAGCGCCTTTGGCGGCCATTGCGAGCCTCTTGGTTGTTGTATTTTTTTTTTATCAGAGGCGCTTTTGCTGTCATTGTAAGGTCAGCGCTGATCTGCTTTTTGCGCTTATTGCAAGGCTGTCCCCTGGTGAAGTTTGTGTGCTATGAGCAGCGTTGGCGCTTGTTGTGAGCCGCGCAGTGAATGTCTTTTGCGTTTATTGCAAAAGTGTTTTTATTTTTTTGTGTATATGTATTATGTGATGCTAATAAAATAAGTAGTACATTTATAACTTAATATACTTTACCTATTTGTAAGTTACACATGCAGGAAGCATTGTGCTGAAGAGCTGACAATATGTTCCTGCAGCATACAATGTAGGTTTGCACTGTTGGAGCTGAAGTGTAAGTGTCAGCAATGTGTGAAATGTGTAGTGTAAACAGGCTGCATGCGCGAGGGGAAGCCGTTAGTGTAGCTGGGTACTTCTGCAGTGTTGTAAAATGGCGGCGAATGTGTATATGGTAGGCGGGTTTGTATGATGAAGCGTCCTTGCTAATGGTGTATGTTGTATCGTGTAGCCTCGTTTTCTTTTTTTGGGGGCGGACATTTTTTTTCTCGCTTAGGGGATTTTCGAGTGTGTAAGCTTTGTAAATTTGCCAGAATCGAGGTTTAAGCAGTGTTGCAGAGGTCCTGGGTGTCCCCCCTTGGTGTGGGTAAGGTTTTCATTTTATTTTTGTGTTTTTTAATGTTTGCTGCTGTGCGCAGGTTGTCCGTTAAGGATGTATTTTTGCTAGTCTGTAATGGATTTTTTCTAAGTCCTGCGTCTTGTATTTTTTTGTGTAAGTCCGTAGTTAGTCATTGCGTGTTTATGCTTTTTTTTTCAATTCACGATTGTGTGGTCGTTTGTAACTGATTGTGATGTGACGTAGAGCCTCCACCTCCGCACGCTTTGCGAGGGTCCGCATTTGCGGTCGTAAAGTCGTAGGGGGTCATAGGGATAAGCGCCTACGGAGCTTATCTCCACCAGTGCGAGTTCGCAAGCGTTAGCAACAACCCGCATGCTGACAACTATATATGTGACTAGAATATTGCCCGTCAAAAAATGACGGCAATCAAATTGTAAGTGAGCTAATGCTGTTTGGTGTATGGTAATGAACTAAATAATAAATTAATAAAGGAATATACTTTACCTATTTTGAAGTAATAAATGCAGGAAGCATTATGCTGAAGAGCTGACAATATGTTTTCATGTTGCTGCTGCATACAATGTGTGATTTGAGTGCTGTGGAGCTGCTGTGTAAGTGTCAGCAATGTGTGCAGTGTGTAGTGTAAATAGTGTGCGTGCGCGAGGAAAATCCGTTAGGGTAGCTGTGTACTTCCGCATTCTGTAAGTTAGTGTTGTAAAATGGCACCTAATGTGTGGTATGCAGGTGTGGGTGATTTAGCGTCCTTGTTCTTGGAGCTCGTCCGGCTTTTTCGGAAAATCTGTATGTGTTTTGTGGTGTATTGCGTGTTTAGGGTCCTGTAGCCTTGTTTTCTTTTTTTTCCGGCGCCCATTTTTTCTCTCGCTTAGATGATTTTCGGGTGTCTAAAAACTTCAATTTGGACTTAAATGGTGTAACTTCACTTGCAGAGGTCCTGGGTGCTCCCTCTTGCTGTGGGTAAGCTTTTTATGTGTTTGTTGTGTGTATTTATTGTGTTTTGAATGTTTTGAGGTTTGCGCGGGTTGGCCATGAGGTTTTTTAGTACTTAGAAGATAAATCCATTTTGCTTCTTTCAGTTTTCCAAGTGATTAAATATTTCACTGAGTAGGTTTGTTTATTATCTAGAGAGGTAAAGGACTTGGCAGGTCTAATGAATTAGCAGGCCTTACAGAATTGACATTTGTCGCATCCCTGTAAATGTGGAATGAGATACGTAGGGTCAGACACAGGAACGTGCACGCATGTTGATGACGTCATTGCTAGTCGTCTAAACGGCGTGGCATGCTAAGATACAGTCTCTTATAGGAGAAGGATATTAGGCAATCGTATAATACTAAGAGCAATATCTTATAACTCAAACTAATAGGAGCATTATAGCTCCATGGAGTAATAAATTCAATAGGGGAATTTAAACCAATAGATAGAAATGTTGACAATATTATAGCAATAACGCTCATTTTATCGCACTGCACTTAGCACTTTGCATTATTATATTAGTTAGAAGTTTAGCTTGGGAAACACTATCATTTATACACTAAAGCACTTTATTGACAGCACTCTGTATATAATATTATTATAGAATCAGCATTCATTCTGGTTATTTTCCTATATATTAAAACACTAGCACATTATATTAGCACTTGTGTGTTTATTCCCTATAACCAAGCAATATTAGTTGATTCCTTAGTTGATAATATTTTAATTTTTATTTCAAGAGATTTAATAAAAGTGAAGTTTTAAAGTTTGTCCCTGAGGAGATTCAATAATAACAGGTGTGCACATATAGGGATTTCTTGTATACATAGGGCCTCATTCTATTACCGTCCGTAAATCGTCCGTAAGGCTGCGATTCCTTGCGGGGGTTCTGTTAACTCGCGATTCTATTATACGGCCCCGCAAGGATCTCCTCTTACGGCCGGCCGCATATCTTGAAACCGGCCGTAAGCTGTGAAATCTAAAAACGCAAAAATAAATTCAAGCCTGCACTGTACAGCTCTGTAAATGCTAGGGATCATATTGGGGGACATGAGGATTAAAAGTAACCCCCTCTCAAGCTTGCACATCAGCCCAAACCCGAGTTCAAATTAACTGTTTATTTTCCGGCTGCGGCGTGGGCGGGTCTGAGGTGCTCCAAGCACTCTGGACTTTTTCCATGGATATTTTACGGATATTAAAAATAAAATATTTTACGGATTTGAGTATAGGATAATTATGTGCTAACACCTAATATCCCTTTATAGTCTTCTCAAAGTGCAGGATGGCTTTATTTGAGCTATTTTATGTGCTTAATTGGTGCTAGCGGGACCTCTTTCCTGCAAGTAAGCAGCGGCTCGTTTTTAGCCTTGCAGAGAGGGTTCCCGGAGCAATTGAATTGCAAATAGAAATTTCTTACGGCCGAAACTCTTGCGGCCGTTTTAGATCAAAGGCTTTCCTCTGGCGCGAGCGGCCGCAAGAGATAGCAAGGCACCGTCCGCAAGCCTGCCGGAGCCCCCGGCCGTAAGGGAATAGAATAGCCGAATAGCTTGCGGCCGGTCCTTGCGGCCCCGCAACGGCTGCGGCCGCTAATAGAATGAGGCCCATAGTGTACATAAGTTTCAAATAATGTTGAAATTTCATAATTTTGTAGTGCTTTTTGTACTATACTGTCACTTTAAAATGCTTCTGGGGGGCTCAGCAAGAGTGTGATAAACCACTTGTGAGTGTTGTTTGGTACCCATAAATATTGTTATTGCTTTTTGCAGTTACAGCAGTGCCGTAATTTGCGAGTGATCAGTAAAATCTTATTAACATAGGGTTTGGGTGTCAAAGTGTAAGGGAGTAACTTGTAATTTATTGCCAGTGCAAGCTCCATGGAGATTTTTGCCTTGCTTTTTGGCTTTGTTGTGAAGTTCACTTGGAGCAGTGACTTGTAGCAGCTCTCTCGCAATGTTTTAGGGATGAGGATTAACATAGCTAGGTAGGATTTACTTGCTGCTACGGCAATTGTCATTGCCTTTTCAGAGATTTACATTGGGCCCATATATTTTTATTTTAGATTATGCTTTTATCAAATATACAAAATAATAGTAAACATCCATTTTTTTGGTCCACTTGAAATATTGTGAGGTATACAGAACAGTTCATTTGTAGGTAAAAACACAGAAAATGTGTAACAATACAAATATGTAGAAAAGGAGAAATTAACATGTGTTGATTCCTTATGTAGAACAATTGCAGTATATATTGATGATGACCCAATTTCACAGTATTTTACCCACCTGATTTAATAGATTTACAATTCACCACAAGAAGTTGAAGCACTCAATCTACTAGTTCAGAAAGTCACTGGAATCCTACTTTGTTGCAGCGGGTGATATATTGCTAATAAACACAATGTTCTGGCACATGATAACCGCTTTCTTCTAGTTCAATCAGTATCCCTATGATTCCTTTATTTTTAAAGCACTTCCACTAATTTGTATTGATTAAGGAGAAATACTGCTTGTTTACTCATGTTTGATGTGAACATTTGTTCCCTTGCTTCGTTTGAAGAAAGTTCTCAGCTTGCTTTATTCAGAATGCAGTTTTCTAAACACCTACAGATACATCAGTGGCTGTCACCATTAGTACAAGCATCTGCTTGAGGCTGGTGCACATGCTGTGGTCTTGTGCAAAGTAATATGCAGGTGCCAGCACACAGCGCTGTTCTGGCAGCAGCGTGAAGGTGCCAGGCTATTTACTTAGATAGACATTTTTCTGAACGTTTGAGATAGCCGTGAAAGGAAACACAATTTATATCCTGCTTGAGAAAGAAGTAGCATTTCTGTTTTTAAAAGAAACTTGGCAATATATAGTATAATTTAAAACTATAGGTAGTAACAGCTACTTTATCAATTAAATATTAAAAGTTTTCTTCAAATAAAATTACATTGTCAATGATATTTTTGTCTTTTGGAGAATACTCCCTAACTCTTCTTATCTTTCTTTTAGAGTCTAATCATTGCTAAGTACTATCTGCGATTTATTCAGAGTAATTGAATACATGTTCTATTGAGATTCTAGATTGTGTACTCAACCTCTATACACGTGTTTCAATCACACTGAACATGTACAAACTACCAGGAATAATGATTCTAAAGCAAAGATAATAAATACAGGGATGTATAAGAAAGGCTGCATGATGGTAAAAGTTACAAACTTCAATGTAATTTTACTTCAAGGAAATACAGTTTTTATCAACATTCAGTTCATAACATATTTGTTACTTGAGTTAACCCGTATATTGTTTTTTTTACCATTTGTATGTATATGTAAGCATTTGACTTATATATTTTTGTTTGATATGTACCTACATTGAGATACAGTTGAGTCACATTATTATGACCACTAGCTAATATACCGAATAACCACTGTGCAGCATAGCCAGCAGCTAGACAACGTGGTACTGAGTCATTAAGATGCTGGAAGATTGGTAAGAGTATCTGGAGCCATGAAGACTGCAGTGCGTCCCACAGCTGCAGTGGATGATCCATACAGCAAACATGTTGATGGAGGTGGTCCACAGGTGCTCAGTGGGGTTCAAGTCCGGGGAATATGGAGGCCACTGAAGTAATTGGGAGTCTTTGTCCTGCTCCTCCAACCATTCACGGACCATTACAGCCATTTCACGTGTTTCCATCTGCCCCAGGGAAACAGTCAACATGTATGGGTATACTTGATCTGCGAGGATGGATAGATAACCCAATTGGTTGACAGTGCCTTCCAGAGGCATGAATGGACACAGATAATGTCAAGAAAGCATTCTCCAGACCATAACCCTGCTTGGGTTCTTTCAATAATGGTTGCAGAGTGTTTCGCGCCTGACATGTCAATGTCTGTCCAGGTGATGGAGCAGAAAATGCGACTCAGAAAAGACAACCTTTTGCCAGTCATAAGAGGTTTAATTTTGGTACTGTCATGCAAATTGAATCGGGTTCTGACGATGAACCCTCGTCAGCATGGGTGCAGTGACCAGCCATTTGCTTCAGAGCTGCACATGCAACAGGTTTCCTGTACTGTTGTTTTAGACACACGTCAGGCACCTGGTGTGTTTGGACGCTGAGTTGCTCTACTGTAGCGTGTCGATTGGCCCTCACACACCTTTGCAGCCGAAGTTCACCTCTGACATCATTGGTACATGGTGCTCCACAGTTTCCACCCTGTTTATTCAAAATGGTGCCGTTTGTCCAGACACGGTACACTTTAACCAAAGCAGCACGCAAACAGTTCACAAACTGCGCTGTTTCACAAAAACTGCAACACTTGGCCCGAAAGCCAATGATCATCCCTTTTTCAAAGTCTCATAAATTGAGTATTTTACCCATGACTGCAATGGTTTATGTTTGCAGAATACCTACATGTCACCTTATATACCCACCAAGCCAGCTCAGGACACGTGATGTATCTCATTGGCTACTCGCTGCTGATGTCAAAAGTAGGTCGACCCTGTAAATAGGAGCAAAGTGTTTACCTATAATATTGTATTATTTTTGAATTTTAAAGGAAGGGTCAAAGTAAGCTTTTTTCCTTCTGCTAGCATAATGTTTACTTTATACCAATGAAAACATAAGTTTTGCCTAATTTGACCCACTGTAATATATTTACTCAGAGTTTGTAGTTTTGCTTAGTTGCAGTGATATAGAACTACATTCCCCACCATGTTTCTTACCAGTAATTGGGAGATTCTATTGAATTATACATTTCCACTGAGTTCCACTTTCTATCAGATATATTAATAACTAAAATATCATAAAAGCAGACATCTCCACCAGATCAGGTGAGCGAAAACTAGATTTTAAATAATCTGTAAGTATAAACTTGCTCAAGGACACATCCTAATGAACAGTTTATTCTTCCATATCATAGGTGTACTTACTATTATATCCTGACTAGTCAAAAATGACGGGACAACATTTTTAAGGCTGGAAATGCTGTCCCTTCGGCGCTTATGGCGAGACACGCTCTGATCGCCTTCAGCGCTTATTGCTTGGCTCACAATTTTTCTTTTTTTTTTATTTAAAGTGCTACGGGTCTCGCATTGTGAATGATGTAATTGAGATTTGTGTTAAAGTGTAGTTCCGCTGGTCATAGGGATGAGCGCCTATGGCGCTCGTCTCCACCAGCGCAGTGAGCACCTTCGGCACTCCCTGCCTAAGTTATATGGGGTCGTAGGGATGAGCGCCTACATGTTATGGGTTGTAATTTTTTTTTTTTTGCAAAGTGCTAATGTACTGTGTAATTGAGATTTGTGTTGATGTGTAGTTCCGCGGGTCGTAGGGATGAGTGCCTATAGTGCTCATCTCCACCAGCACAGTGAGCGCGTTTGGCGCTCACTGCATAAGTTGTGCAGGATGTAAGGATGAGCGCCTACGGCGCTCATCTCCATAAGCGAAGTGAGCGCCTTTCGGCACTCCCTGCCTAAGTCGTACTGGTCGTAGGGATGAGCGCTTGTGGCGCTCATCTCCACCAGCGCAAGGAGCGCCTTTGGCGCTCCTTGCCAACAACTTGGCCCTTACTTCATTAGCAACAACCCGTATTGCGCACAACTATATATGTGATTATGGAATCTCACACCAATTTAAGGAAGATAGTCATGCACAAGGTTCACATTCTTTAGTTTACTTTACAACATTGGCAGAGCATATATATAAAACACTTGTGAAAAGAAAATTATTTAACCATTTATAAACATTCATCAGAGCAGGAACAGGCAAGGGAATTATATTAAGAAAATCATTAATCAAAAATCAATCAATTTACTGCTCCCAATGACAAGACTGAAGGTGCATATTTTTAGTTGTCCATTTAAAAGATGCCATGATCTGATCAGAAAAAAATACATTAAAAGGATAAAGAAAATCTGCATTGGAAGTGTATAAATGATATCAAAGGGAGTGCATTTTGAGCAGCCATCTAAACATGTTTATTTTAATACCCAGTTTGTGCAAACAAATTTATTTAAAAAAGTTAAGCAATAAATAAAGCATAAACTCATAGCAACACAATGCAGTATGCTAGGAAACAATATTTACATCAACCTCTATGGAGATGAGCTTTCCAATATCTATCCAAGAAAAGTATCAGTACAGATGATATGATGATCATAAGTTAAGAGCTGTATCACTGTTGGTGTATGTATTAACATCAATTGTTTGTTGTTTAATCATTCAGTCGTGTCTGACTCTCCTTGACCATAGGATGTGGCTGTGGTTATCCTTAAGGTTATCTTGGCAAAGACACTGGAGTGGGTTGCCAGTTCCTTCTGCAGTGGACTGCGATTTGTCTGACCTTTCTGCTATGACCCGCCCATCCTGGGTGACCCTACATGGTATAGCTCACAGATTCATTGAAGTACACAAGCCCCTTTAACTTATAATTCTGTTACTGAAAGTTTTTTTTAATTGTAGAAATGATCAAACATACCTTAAGAACAAAAACAAAACTAAATTCTAATGTAAATAGTGGCGACTGGTGAGGTAAATTTTTATTTCTGTGTTAGGTCTACAGAACTGTGTGTTGTCATTCATGATGTCATAAGGGATAGAGTATGAAGTCTTCTGTAATGTATGATGTCATATGTAATTATTCATGTAAAGTGACAAGGGGCACTAAAGAGTTGTACAAATGTTCTGTGTTTTTCTTTGTATTGTTTTTTAGATAAACTGTAATCTGTAGTTTTTGTCAGATGAATACGAGTTTTGGACCAAATAGTTCAGGTCCACTACACAAGACCTCTCAAGAAGATCATTAATGCTGTTCAGTCAAATTCGTTAAACATGCTGTATATTCTTCATTTTATCCAGTGCAATTTGTGTGAACTATATCAAAATTCAAGACAGTATTTTAGTTAAAACTATTAAAGGATCATACGTTTAAAATATCCTCTTCTCTGAAAAACAGACATGTTTTTAGAATGTAAACAAATATAACGCAGCCTCTAATGACAATGTGGCAATTACAACAAGCATTAAGAAGCAGCCCAAAATAATAAGTAAAAAATTAAACAGAGACTTTATTTTTGTTTTTACTTTTCTTTTGCACATTATAAAGTTTAGTTATTCATAAGATAATTGACAACAGTGGTTCTTTAATAAACTGTAACATTGCAGGATATGGCTTGTCCAGTGTTATACAGGGTGTATCCAGGCCTCATTTTCAGGATATCTCAAGTTCATGGGGATCAAGTAGTAGTTTAGTCATTTTGATTTACTTACCTGTGCTGACACAAGAATATCCTGAAAATGTGGCATGGATCGCCCCCAGGAACAAACATTGGGCAAGCCTGGTTTTATATCAATAAAAATGATTACACACTACCAAGACATAAATCATGTCAGGAAATAACAACAGGATCTTTTATTATAAAATCAAGAACTAATACAGCTTGCAACGTCTTAAGCAGTCTGCATTAGCTAAAACCGGTATAAAAACTATGTAACCTTTCCAGAGTAGGAAAGGGTTGTTAACACTGAGGAGGGACCTACTAAGTACAACTACTTATTGGGAGACTTACAGCCTTAATAAATTGTAATTTGGCCAATTGAAAAGCTCTATATAAGCACATAGCATATGTTTTTTACAGAAGTTTTAGTTAGTGAAGACCTTGCTTTTGGATAGAAGTTCACTAACTAAAAACTTCTGTAAAAAATAAATGCTATGTGCTTATATAGAGCTCTATTCAATTGGCCGAATCGCAATTTGATAAGGCTGTTGATTTTTAAATGAGATTTGGCAAACAACTTATATTTTTGGACTGCTAACTTTCGGAAAATCAGATTGTATCACGAAGAGAATATATAATTACATACTAGAATGAGTTTTTAAAATCACCATTTCCCATTTATGTTATTTTACCTAAATGTTCTAGCCAACATTATTGTTTTGAGTGCCCACACGTTGGTCCCATTAATTGCACATTGATATACATATGCTGGTTCATTCATTCTAACAGGCATATGGAATAGAAACATTTTGTATATCTAAGATTGCATTTAAACAGATTATTTGGATTGATCCCACTGAGATCAGGGTTGGTAGGTTAGCCTATTTAAAACATAACAGTAGAGGTGAATTGGTGTTCTTCATGGGTTTTCAGTATACAGCATATAAAAGCCAGTCTATAGAATACATTCTATATTCTTACTGGAAATGTAGAGGTAGTACAAAAATAATAATGTTGAAGTAGAGCAGCTTCTTCACTTGTTTGTCATGTTGCATGGTGCTTCGTTTTTCTCCAAACTTCAATTTTCTTTGTAGTAAGAAACTGAGCCAGTCCACTCAGAAACATCAATACGATGGTCATACACATCACTATAACATAGTGGCTGATACTGTAAACAAGAAAGAAAGGCACAGTTTATTAACCATGAAAAGATGGCAGTTTGTCATTATTATCTGGCACATTGCACAGCACGTGTCATTTTTCACATCAGTTCCTAATAATAGAAGAGAAGAAGCTTAAAAGGTGCCTATACTGAGCAAGTCTCAGTCACTTATTGTACAAACTAAACACGTCTGGTATATGGAAGCTTTTTGTTTTTAATATTAATATAAACTAGTGTTTAGTTGCAAACCTAAATATAATTTTATTAACAGGTGCTTAAAAGCTCTGTTTTTACTTACTCAAACCTTCCAAACAGTCCTTGCAAAGGTCTGCCCCATACCTTATGCATACAATGTTTCTGTTGGTACTAGCTAATTACAGATTGTCTCTCAGCAGCATTTGAAAAAGTACATCAAGTATATAACTTTAAATGAAAGTGAACAATATATAGTGTATCTTAAATTCAAGTTTCTGTCATTTTGAATTCCTGTATCTGTGTATATATAATTAATATTTTAATGGTAATTAGTTTTTTTGTTTTCTTTTAGACATTCTTTTTTAGTGAGAGGTATCTCTTTCCCAGGCTCTGATACAATGCCTGGAAACTTTTACCCTGTGTGATTCTGATACTGTTCATTATTATGTGACTGCCTACTTTGTGTTGTGTGTGTTGTTTAGTCGTGTCCAACTCTCTGTGATCTCATGGACTGCAACACACCATGCTGATCCACTTGGTATTCATGGCAGAGATACTGGAGTGGGTTGCTAGTTCCAACTACAGTGGGCCACAGCATAGAGCTCCTGGTATTCCTAGGAGGTCTCCCATCCAAGTACTGACCAGGATCAACCCTGCACGGCTTCAGGTTGGTGTGACCTCTTGGTTCCCTGACTGGAAACAAAAACCCAGGTTGCATTGGTGAAAGCACCAAATCTTAACCACAGGCCCACCAAGGGACCCTCAATCTACTATACAAGTGTACAAAACCTAATATTTTTTATAAACAAGAATGCATACATATAATTGTGAGATGTGTAATTCTAATTGAGTATTTATAGTATACATGTATAAAATGGCATCAAGATATTATGCTGGGTGATAATAGATAAGCATTTTTCTATTGTCAAGTTTCATTTAAGTGAAATTATTTTTAAATGCTCAATAACACTGGAAAACCCTTCTGTAGCCACCATAAGTAAATGTATGTGCATACAATCAGATTTAGTATTTTCTGTCATAACAACTATGGATTATGTGTTCTGTCCATTTCCAAATAAATAAATACACAGGATCAGTAACAGCCACGGCCCATATAACAATTCAGTACATATCTCATGCTATTTCTTGAATCTCGCCAGTCCCTCGTTGTGATACATCAAACAACTCATCTTTAGGCTTTGTATGAATGTCTTTTTATTGTGGAGATCCTTTTAAAGTGTTCAATTCAGAGAAACAATTAAAAGAGCTAAAACAATAACATTTTATTAACAGCAATTCATATACACTCTGTAATTTAATTATTGTTTTTACATTTTTTCATATATATATGGTTTATGACTGTAACAAAAAATACTTTGTATTTTGTTATTGTTTTGAATAATAAGAAAAGTTGTATTTATGTTTTTATACTGTCAGTGCATTTGGCCCATTATCTAGTCAACATATTTAAAAGAGTATAGTACAAATATGACACTTAAAGCCTGACAGTAAAATATTTATATATTAGATGGCAATGTTATCATTTTTAACCCTGCACTGGCTATGACTTAACAGCATATATTGCATTTAAACGTTTGTGCATTTCAAGGAAACCCTGCTTAATGCTACCGCAATGACCACTGATACGCTATTGCGCTAAATCTCTCAGTTTTTACGTGCCAAATATCATCTGGCCATTTCAATCCCTGCTTACCGCTCTCAGTTTCACAATAGAGCTGTCTGAGCACTATGGTGATAAAATGCCCCGTTTCACATAGCGCTCCTGCATGCAGGAAAACAGCGCTAAACGGGGTATTGCTGTGAATAAAGTCAATGTATTCCTTTTCTACTGCATACTCAAACAGCATGTCCACGTTGAAGTTCTGTCTGCTCATCATGAGACAAAGCATTTTATTATTTACACATTGCCTATAACTAGGACTGGGATCCCTGGTGGTCCAGTGGTAAGGATTCGGTGCTTTCATCACTACAATCTGGGTTTGATTCCAGTCAGAGATCTAAGAGATCACACCACCCTGAAGCCAAGCAGGGTTGGGACTGGTCAGTACTTGGATTGGAGACGACCTAGGAATACCAGGACCTGTATGCTGTAGCCCACTGGAGAAGGAATTGGCAACCCACTCCAGTATCTCTGCCATAAATACCAAGTGGATCAGCATGGTGTGTTTTAGTCCATAAGGTCCCAGAGGGTTGGACATGACTGAGCGACACAAACAAAGTAAATAGGACAAAAAAACAATGATAGATAATTATGCAAGCCACTGTATTTCAGATATCATGAACTGCAAATACTATTTTGAGAGGGTAGCATAAAATAAATGTCAGTTAAGATATATTTGTATGTGTACGTTCTATCATATTTGACTATACAGGCAAACAGAATTTGCAGACAATAACCAGTTGTGCCACGTACAAGCATCTACCATTTGTGCTTTGACGCTGTTCAATAAGTACACTCCCACAAGTATGGTTATATCATTTCCTCCACACGGTATCATTACATTTATTTTATTGGTCCAATAGTCGAGCTTCTCAAGCATGCTTAACATTTTCATTGCTAGATCATAAAAGTTACACAGTAACAGTATAAAATGCAACATTATGCTGTACCACACAGTAAGATGCATTTTTTTATTGAAAGTTATTTGTCCAGTGCACTTACAATGAAGTTTATCTTGTGGCATAGTGATATAAAATCCACGGCATCAATCAGATTGTTGAAACTTGGCCTTTATCATTTAGCACTAGTAATAACATTTTTATAAGGAATTTTAAAATAGAGACAAGGCAATCACAAAGTTGCTGATAAAACATTCAGCTTACTCAAAGATTTTATTTTATTAAACAGTTATTTACCTTATTGTAAACCACACCAATACAGTCATCCTTTAAGGATATAAAAATGTATTACTTACTATTTTTTTATTTTCAGTAGCCCAAACATAAGAAATAAAAAGGTAAAAACTGATACTGTAGCAGAATAATCGGGTACAAAAATAAATACAAATATTCACAAAAAAGAAGATACACCTATCAACAATTTAGAAAAATACTTATGTGACTATTTTTGATGAAATTTTTTTTTTTTAATTAATGCATACAGAAGAAAAGGCATCTATGTTTCAAGCTTTCCTCACAGAATCATAATCGGTAGGTGGTATTTCCTTTATATTTCTTTCCACATTAACAGCCTTATTAAATTGTGATTCGGCCAATTGAATATTTTTTTTACAGAAGTTTTTAGTTTGTGAACTTCTATCCAAAAGCAAGGTCTTCACTACCTAAAAACTTCTGTAAAAATATGCTCTGTGCTTATATAGAGCCCTATTCAATTGGCCGAATCACAACTGAATAAGGCAGTAAATCTGTATCTCTTAAATGGTCAATGTCAATGGCAGCAGCTGCTAGAGAGCAATTGCATATTTGTTATAGAACCACTTTAGTGGTTGTCCAATACAGTTTAATTCAGTCACTTAATAAAGAAGTAGCAACAAAAAAACAAAAATTACAACATAAGGATTTTAGACACAAGGGAAATATACTTCTATAAATTCCATAGTAGGAACTGTAGGCAACATGGATGGTCTACTAGAATGTTTAGGACAGAGTCTTGGGCTAATCTTCTCTCACCTCATGAAACCTAAGTGGATAGAAGAGGCTGTGCAGGAGCCTTCAAAAATAAAGAGTAAATGTAAGTTTTAAAAGCTATTTATATTATATTACTTCTCCAGATGCTGGAATTATCATTAATCAGTGATTTTTGAATGACCCCTTCCATTGACCAAAAGATTTTCTCAACTTTTAAAAATGTAACCTGTCAAAACAGATATTCAATTATTTTTGTATCTCTGTATTTAAATATTTAGGGTTCTAAATTCCATGTAATTATTATACAACGTTCCGTTAAACTTCCGAAAATTACTTGAATAGTATACTTGAAATATGGAGATTAATACCGTATATATAGTAGGGGACTGAAGTATATAGTAGCCATATGACAATTGTAAATACAAAACAAGTCCAATCCAAGGTGTGATGTTTGAGGACAGACCACATGCGCCAATTGGGTTCTCAGCCATCACATCCCATATATCTAATCAAAGTTAAATCTGAAGATTATGTTTTAGTTTATCTGATCCTTTTTTCCATTCATTTTAATCTTGTATGCTTTCACTCTCCCTCTTTGTTCACACATAATTCATAAATACAGTAAAATGAATATACGGTAACCTTGTTGTATTCCTTACAATTAGTTTTCCCTCTTCAATGCATTCAACAGAATAATTTTCTTCATGCATTATTAATGCACTTAGTTTAGACATAAAGTACAAAACAATATTTGCCATTTATCAAAAGTGTGAAACACTAAACAATACGGATGTTTCTCAGAAAAAAAATCCCTCACAACAGCAATAAGTTAAATTACAGTTATATTGTAGGTGCAATCTCTCACAGTGAACTTCTGTCCTATTTGGCTGTTGCCTTGAAACATGACTACAGTGCTTTTCAAGTTTAATGGGCTCTATATTCCTGGACTTTTACCTCTAATATTTTATTTGCTAGCAATAAAAGTGTATTTTATGATATTATGAAATGGAATGTATACTCTTTCTAAACCCCAACAGATGATTTTATTTTCTAGGTTTTCTAAAGTTTGCTTGCTCAATTTTACACCTTTAAATGCACTAACACAGTCTTCAAGTCTTGTAATTGGGACCCTCTCTCCTGCTGGCTGGGGTGTGGCCAAAGCTACGTCATCTCGAAATGAGAAGAGGGCCAAGGAGTGAGTAGTGATTGATGAGAAGAGGGGAGAGGTGGGTGGGTTGATGGTAACGGGTGAGTGGGGTTTATAAATGATGGTGCGGGGAGAGGGACCCTCGCACAATTTCAAGTATTCACCCAATATATATAATGATATTCAGCACAGTGGACATGCTGGTGTTACCCTAAAAGGAGTTATTATGCAGAATGCAAGCTCTGGTGATGCATGGGAAATTGAATTTAACTAGATTACACTAAGAAAATGGGATGGCCACGTGTTTATCTTACTGTACACTATATAATGATTTCCAATATTGAAGCACTGCAGTAGCCTTTAACTAATTAAATAATGTGTGAATCTCAGGAAGAATATTAAACAATAGAGTTAACCGATATCATGTTATTGTTATAAAATGGTATTTGGAGTTTAGGTTTACTTGTTCTAGATTTCCTAATATACATAGATTATACAGGGCCGAGTCGCATCATTATGACCACCACCTATTTTTCACGTCAGCAGCGTGTAGCCAATGAAATACGGCACGTATCGTGAGCTGGCTTGTTGGGTATAAAAGATGACATGTAGGCTTTCTTCAAACATATCAGCTATCGCTGCCATGGGTAAAATGTGCAAATAATCTGACTTTGAAAAGTGGATGGTCACTAGCTTTCAGGCCAAGTGTGGCAGTATTTATGAAACAGCGCAGTTTGTGATTAAACTGTGACTGGACAAATGGCACTATTGTGAATAAACAGGGTGGAAACTGCGTATGCACCACGTGCCATTGATGTCAGAAGTGAACTTGGGCTGCAAAGGTGTGTGAGGGCCAATTGACATGCTACAATTAAGCAAATCACCGTCCAAACGAACCAAGCGGCTAAAATGACAGCACAGCAAACACTGTTGTGTTTGGGGGTCAGAAGTATATAGCTGGTCACTGCACGCATTCTGGCAAGGGTTCATTGTCAGAAATAGCTTTAATTTGCACGACAGTACCGAAATTAGACCTCTTCTAATTGGCAAAGGATTGCCATCTCTGATGAGTCACGTTTTCTGCTTTATCAACTGGACAGGCACTGAAATGGAGGTGACGTGTAAGTCAGCTGATTGGGTCAGCTGTGGGCTGGGGAGGAGAACAGGGAGGAGCTGAACTTCACGCCATGCAGGGCGCTGCATTACCAGCGTGCTTGAAGGGAAGCGTGTAGGTTGAGAACCGAGACACAGACACTGTGCCAACCAGAGGCTCCAGTGTGCCGGTTTTACTGACCTTGAGTTTCGATCTATGCCATGCTCCTGGAGGATTGGTGTCTCGGGCCATGGGATGGGTCCTGAGAGGTTATGATGGGCAAACATTGCAAACACGGAGATCAGTAGTGACTGATCATCAATGGTCAGTAGGTAGAATACTTAACCCCTTTCCCTACCATTTGTTCTGCCCTCCTTTGACCAACTGACTTCCTCGACTTTCCTTTTAACGTATGCACCCTTGTGCTACTGTACTATTAATTCCCTTTGGGTCACATATGGCTACTAAAATCTTATATTCTTTTAAAATCAGAGAAACAATACTTGCTTTATTTTCAACTTACATATAAATCCTTTATGCTATCCAACTGTTGTGTCTTGATACCTATAAGTGTGCAGCACTGCTTTGTGATTATATGAAAAGGAGAAGACACATATCGCTTGAAGTGAAAAGTTTCATATAACATAAATGCTGCATTTAATAAGGATTGCATTTAATAAGGATTTATTTGCTACATTTGGACATTGTTCTCTTTCTGAGTTGGAAGCTATTGGGCTTGAATTGAAGAACTTTATTTGCACTCTAACAAATGGCGCTCCTTTACACAAGCCTAAACAGTAGAAGCTAAAAGACACAGATTAAAGAGAGGTTAAAGGAAAATTCTGAGAGGGCAAAGGGGGGAAAGAAGAAGGAAATACATTTATTTGCAAAGTGGACACAGAAGAGATTCAGGCTATACTCTACCTTTGGAAAAAAAAAAAAAAAATTGCAAAGAGGTACCTCTATAGAGGTATAGCATTTGTTGACTTAAAGGTGGCTTGAACAACAAAAGTATATTTTTCCCCTCCGGGAATATACTAGTTAAATAATAGCTACCCATCGTCGGTGGAAGTTAAGAGTAACTGAGGAAGAGCAAGTACACTGTTGAGGTATAGCATCAAATAGAAAGTTGTCACTCAATACACATTTATACCTGCTTTTTTGCTAAGAGTCAGGATTGGCCTATAACTATCTCTGATTCAAAGCCTATAATTCTGGACTGTATGCCCTGTAGGGTATTTTCGAAAAAATAGTTTCTTTTTTTTTGATTGAGCTTGGGACTTAAAACCCATTATATTTCAAAGAATAAAAAAAAGACAATATGCCATCTAAGTCCAAAGCTAAAGAGAAGAAACTGGCTATTAAGAGCTAACAGTCAAATTTTTCTTCCCCCAAAAGCAAAGAAATTGCTATTGAAAATGTCTCATCTGACTCCTCTATAATTGATCCGCTATGAAACCAGAGCAATTCAGATGTTTTTATTCCCGATTTTCCAATTATGGAAAATGTGAACATGGAAGAGACCTTAACTATATCTAAAATAAAGGGATTAATAGATGGGCTCCAACAATCCTTAACTGGTAAATTTAAAGAACAAATTCTTGAGAACACCAAGACAATAAACAAAATGAATGACAGACATGAATGATAGATAATAAATTTGACAAACTGATTCAGGACCATCAGACCATGTTATCATATACTGTTGGTCTAGAAGAAAATGTCAATATCTTGAAAATGAGGATTGACAGTATGGAAGACCACACTCGTAGAAATAACTTGAAGATCAGTGGTTTCCCTGAATCAATTTATACTACTGAACTTGAAAAATATGTCTCTGATTTGCTTTCCTATATTTTGGTGCCCAAGACTTAGGGAGAGAACAGAATATATATCATACATAGATTATCTGTCTCTAAAAATATAATGGGAGTTAAACCTAGAGATGTCATAGTGAAGTTGCATTATCACAAGTGCGCTTTTTAAGAAAATCTTTAGAGCCTCTTTATGGTGAAATTTAGATTTTCTCGGATATCTCCCAGGGTACACTTTCAAGACATAGGGAATTTTTAGGAATAACTAGCGCCCTGAGACGTGAAAATATTCAATATAAATGGGGCTTTCCATTCCGTTTATTAATTTTTAGAGATTCTAATTGAATCACAGTAACCTCTGTGAAGAAGGCGGAAGAGTATCTTGAGAAATGGGGCGTCCACTGTGACATCTCTGTGCGTCCAAGGGGGAAACCGATTTTGCTGTTGAAGAAACAAGAATGGCAAACCATTTCTATACAATGCAGAAGGATGTAGGAATGTTTTGCTATACTGTCCTCCATTTTCTTTTTGCTGACCTTGTGTTCTTTCTAAAAAAAAATTGTGTGCACACATTTTTATTTGTCTCCTATAATACACAGAGAGGCTCCTGGTATATTTAAAGAACTTTAGGTTATTGGCCTGTTTTACAATGAAAATGTTGGAATATGTATAGTCTGCTGACTGTTAGGTGTTGTAATACAGGTTGCTGTATGTAACACTAATGATGATGGAAGCAGGAGTTTCTCACTTAACACTCAAAGTTAATTGTTACTAGCGACTTGCCCGTCAAAAAATGACGGCAATGTTATGTATATGTTTGTCAAGTTGTTTAGTTATTAACAAATATTTTTGACACTTGTAAGTATTTTAATATGAACGTGTATTTTTGTAAAATGTTGATGTAATGGTTTTTTAAAATGTAATTAGTATCTGAAGAATTGTTAACTTGAATATACATTGAATGAATAGGAAAGCCAAAAGTAAAAAGCCTTTTTTAAACGTTGCAAATTTTAACATGAAGTTTAAAATATATGTAAGCAATAACCATCAAAGTATATATTTTTAAACTTGAACTTTATTTTTTATGTAAGTTTAGAAGTTGACAAAACATTGGTATAATTTTGAACATTATAAACAGGAACATAGTGAATACATTTTGTAAAGTAATTTTTTATTAAAAGTATTAACATTTGAATGTAAAAACAATTGACATTTAAATTAATCAGTATTAAAATTCAATTTCTATCACAATAATTGTTAACTTGAATATACATTGAATGTAGAGGAAGGCATACAGTCAAACTCTTCTTAAAACGTACGTAATTAAACTAATTTATTACTGAACACATAAATTGGCGATAAACATTAATGTAGGTAGTAATCTTAAGATAACAGACAATATTTACATTGTGACTTAAAAGGTGCTTGACCTCTTAACATCCACTTTGTAATATGTTGAATGAAATAACTTCAAAATATATTTTTTAAACTTGTAACATTAGAAACATTAACATAGTGACTTAACATTTTAACATAATTTTTACTAACAATGCAAGGCAAGTATTTTGTGAGGCGAATCATTCATAAACATGACTTCCATTAATTATGACTGAATTAAACAACCAATTGTTATGTATTTTGCAATGCTTTTAAAAAATCTTGGCACCTTTAATTAGTATCCTTCAAAGTTATAGTACTTCATAGTAGACAATGTTTTTAGTAAAAATACGTCCATCTTCTAATAAATCACCATGACTTTCATTGTTTTCAATGTAAACTTTAATTGCCTGTGGATTTTTGCACCTTGACAACGCAACGTACAATTGACCATGTGCAAAAACTGGTTCTTCCAAGAAAATACCCACAGATTTGAAAGTTTGACCTTGTGATTTATTAATGGTCATGGCAAATGCCATAATAATGGGAAATTGTCTTCTTTGAAGTATAAAAGGGAGACTACTTTCACTTGGTGCTAAATCTATTCTTGGTATGAAAACTCTCTCTCCTCTATGGGTCCCAGTTAAAATTTCAGCATCTATAAAATGGTCCTTTAATTGTTGAACAATTAATCTTGTGCCATTGCATAGGCCTTTTTTGGGATTCATATTTCGCAGTAACATGATAATTGCACCTTTCTTTAGCTGCAAAATATGTGGTGGCATTCCAGAAGGAGTTAAAGAGTTTATGAATTCAGTGGAAAAGTTAGCCTGACTTTCATTGTCATCAGCAAGTACAGAATCAGCACTGTGATAATTTCTTTGTGGTGCATAAATTTTTTTTAAGATTTTATTATTGAGGATTAATGCATCTTTATTTTTACACGTCAGTATGACTTGGTTGGCAAGCTCGGAATATTCTTCGTTATTTATGCTCCCTTCAAATATAGCCGATATAATATCTTGTTGACAAATCATATGAGGTGGGATCTCTACAGTGTCGTCAGGTAAATTTAGTATTTTTTCTGTTCTGCCTTCTCCAATTTTAATAAGCCAATCATTGAAATCAGTTTGGCCTTCTGATCTCATATTTTGTTGCAGTTGAAGATGGGTAAAATGTTTCCATACTGTACTTGACTTTATACATGTTTCGATAATGTCAGTTCGATTTCCATGTACAACAACAGGTAATGTTTGTCTAAAATCGCCACCCAACAACATTACCTTTCCACCAAATGGAAAAATATTATCCATGACTTCACGAAGCAAACGGTCAATACATTGGAGGGCATAGCATGACATCATTGTGGCCTCATCTATTATAATTAATTTACATTTCTTCAATTTCTTTGCTTGTAAGGATGTCATGCGAATATCTGACACAGAATTTTCTAAAATAGGCACTGGCAGTTTAAATCCACTATGAACAGTTCTTCCACCTTCTAATAAAAGTGCAGCAATTCCAGTAGTGGCAAACGCCATTGCTATTTTTCCTTGTGCTCGTACTGAACTCATTAATAAATTGTACAAATATGTTTTTCCTGATCCGCCAGGTCCATCAAGATAGAAATAACGCTCTGTCACCATGTCATCATCTATAGCATTTTTAATGGCATGAAATGCTTGCAATTGTAGTGTATTTAAAGTTGCAAGTCTTTCTTCTGTTCTTTGTGCTTGTAGTTGAATGTCATAGTCTTCAAAGTTAATGTCATCTATAAGACCTGGATCAGGCAAATTAAAACTTGCACAACTTAATCCATGAGTTAAAAAGACTTCTTGGATTTCCATTAACGCTTTTAAGTGTGCAATGGGTTCATTGTATCGTCGCATAAAGTCTTCAGCCATATTACTTTTAAAAGTCTCCCACAAAGCTAATGCATTTGGAGCATTTGAGAAGATACAAATAAAAGCAAATTGTTCTCTCATCTGTCGTGGCATTTGACATTGTGCTGCTTCTTCTAAGCATCTTTCCCACTCTGTATCATCAGCGAGTAAGTTTCTATGTCTTGCAGCTAAATGGAAGGATTCATATACAATGTCATTAACAGTTCTTAAGTGTTCAAAACTTTGTGCTCCAGGAACATTTAAAAGTAATATCCGTAAGCAAAAACGTTCAACATCTCTTGGACTGACTGTGTAAATTCTTGGAATAATTTTATTGCCTCTGGTTTTTCTTGGTCTCCATAATCCATTCACAAAAACATAGTGATATGGAATTTCAATATATAAGTATTGTGTTGCTTCAGCATCAGTGGAATTTAATGCAAACCATGCAGTTAGTGTAGTGTGACGATCTTCACTTTGGGCCAATGCATTCATTTCATTTCCAGCATGGAAATAGACTAAATGTCGTTGTGGCAAATGTACTGCTAACCTATATACTGCATGTGATCTATCATGCATTTCAAATTTTAAAAGCCGCCACATAGCTTCTGGCGCACTGACATAGCGAGCATCTACATGAGATGCAAGTTCATCATGTACTAACTCACTACTTTCAGGGTTGTCTGCACTTTTGACGACTACAGTAGCTGCATCGTAACCTTTGTAAATATATTTGTAGACATATTTAATGGATTTGATGGAAGTGCAGGCTTCTACGTTGATGTGGGCGTTGTACTTCATGAGTAAATGTGGATTGTAGGGTACTACATATCTATTGTCCACTTTTTTCCCACGAATAATGGCACTATCTCCTTCTCTTCTTTTATAAAGTGGATATCCATCACAATTGGCATAGGTTTTGTCTCTATAATCTTTGGGAAATTCTTTGGAACATTTATTATTTTCCATACATGGTGATTGTGGATTAAGGTCACCACAGGGTCCATGAATCATGCGATGAGTAACAATCTCATATAGTCTACCATATAGTTCTGGATCTGGTAGTTCAGCAACAATGACTGCATCCACTTTGTCTGAAGTATCTAATTTATCTTTTTCTTGAAGTATTATTAGAAGATGTGCATGTGGAAGGCCTCTTTTTTGAAATTCAATGGTATATACATAAGCAAGACATTTGCCAAATAACTGATTTATAGTGAAGTCACGTATTAATTCATTTAATTTAATCTTAAAAACTCTGGCTACTAAATCTGGTCGATCTGAAGCAGTTTGTCCAAGAAGTAGATTTAGTGTAATTTCTGGCCATTGTGGATTACATGTAAATGTCACAAATAAATCGGGTTTGCCAAATTTTGTCACAATAGCCATAGCATCATTGTATCTTTCTCTCATATTCCGAGGAGATCCTTGAAAGGAAGATGGTAAAATGATGGCTTTGCCAGCTGTCATGTCTCTGCTTGTAGCCACGTCAGCAACATAGTCCATGAGTCCAGAATATTGTTCTACACAGAGTTTATCTTGTTGATATTTGATAAAGTTTAAATTATTTGCCTCAACTTGCAAATATGAATCAATAATCCATTGTTGTGTTAGTTTCCCACCACATAAAATTGGATTAAATACATTGCGAATGGCAATTTGAGCTACTTTAAATTCAAGCATAGAAACATTATTTCGGATTCTGGCTTTAGCATTTGGGTAACTGGGAAGAGTTAATTTTGGTTGCCAACCTGCTTCTCCGTGTGGGAAAAAGATGGGATATGTCATTGGATCTAAATTTGGACTTAAGATACTCATATTAATAAACGGTTGGTCCTCATTTCTAGGATATATTCGTATGTCTCTTTGAAATGGTGGTTCTCCTTCATCATTGTGAAACACCATTGCAACCTCATTTGTTGTTGGCAAGTTATAACGACGTTTATCAGTATGTCTGTCTCTTTTAAGCACCATATTAACCTTCGGCATTGGTAATTGATGTGTTTGTGAATGAAGTAGTTGTTCATTTTCTACTTCTGCCAATTTTTTATAAGCTTTACTGTAGGGATTGTTGTCCATAATGTTATTTAGCTCTATGAAAACAGTGGGTAAGCATTTTTTATTTTCTTCCATCTGCATACGTTGGTCAACAGCTTCCATTGTATCTAGGACATATAGTTGAGCGAATTTTCTTTTATTTCCTTCCTCTGGATGTAAATGGGAAGTGCGATGATAAATTTGTCCTTGGACTTTAAAACAGTAAGGACCATGTCCTGGTACATTAGCAGCTAATGTTGCCCCCATGGATGCAAAGGATATGGCACTATTGTAGGATCTTATGTTTGTCTTAAAATTTTTGTAGTTTGGAAAAGTAGGTTCAGTCATAATATTTTGTAAATAAATTGGAAATTCTTTCCTTTCTGGAAGTTTGAACTTGCCTTTTTGACAACAACTAATAAATTGTCCATCTCTGGGTCTCTCCTGTTTAAAATAATAAGCCTCACAAAACTGACATTGAGTAGTCATGTCCCCACAACTATGAACCTCTACTGCTAAAGACTTGAGTAGAGGACAATTTGCAAAGCATATAGGATTTTGCCTTTCATATTCATCAGGTGAAATGTCATATAATGTTTCAACAACAGGTTCTAAATGTTTTGTTTTTTTCGTTGCTTTTCTTGGTATATGTTGTATTGTTTGAGGTAAAATGTCATCTAATGTTTCATGAAACGGTTCTAAATGCTTTGTTTTCTTTGTTGCTTTTTTTGGTATCTCTTGTCTTTTTTCTGGCAAAATGTCATCTGATGTTTGAGCAACAGGTTGTAAATGCTTTATTTTCTTTGTAGTTTTTTTTGACATATCTTTAATTTCTGCAAGTGACAGTCTTTTGCTTGCAATTCTTTTGCGTTCTTTTTCTCGTCGAATTTCCTTCTTCTCCGGTGTCTGCTGGCTGTCTGCTCTCTGTCGTCGTTCTCTAGCTTGGCGTCTTTTCTTTTCTTGTTTACTCTCATTATCAGCCATGTTAATCTGTAAAAATAAAATAATGTACCATTAGTTTATTTTGAGATGTTAAGTTGTTTTTCATGACATATAGTTATCAATAGTGTGTTAACATTTTATAGTTAATCAATTTCAATGCGTTCAATTGAATAAAAGTCTAAATAAGGGCATGAGATAATTATTTAAAGACATTTTTATTTATTAAACATGTATCCAAAAGCAAGTGTTTCAGTAACTAAAAAGGTATTTTAAAAAAGATGTTATGTCCTTATTTACAGCACTATTCAATTTGTCAAATGGCAATTAAATTAGGGTTTAGGACTGGAATGTTACAATGAATGTTACAAATTGCATAGATTCTGTGTTTTTAGACTTTTTTGGACTATGCCAATTTATTTTTTAAGTTTACATTGAAGTTTGTATTTATTGTTAAAGATTATTGGCCCTAAAAGACAAATAAGAGATAGATGATAGATATTACTTTTTATACTGTACCTTGGTTGAAGTTTGATTTCAAGCAAAATTCTTTGTTGGTGCTGTGTTGAAAGCCTTCGTCCGATGGTCTGGTCCTGTGTTGGAAGTCCTCGTCCGATGGTGTAGTCCTCTGTTGAAAGTCCTCGTCCTCTGGTGTGGTCCTCAGTTCCAACTCCTGTTCCGATGTTCTTGATGCAGTATCTGTTATAAAATAAAAATGAAAATGTTATGTTATTTGAATGTCTTTGTATTAAAGAAAAAATTGCATTATTTCTGTGTTTTTCTACAATCCTTTTTGGTGCGCCACAATTTTGGTATGCTTCTGTAGGCTATTTTCTAAGGCTTATAGGTGGTTAAACATTAAAGAAGAATATTAATTAATTTTTCTCTTTTTTTACTTGTTATACTGTACCTTGGTTGAAGTTTGATTTGAAGCAGAATCTTTGTTCGTCCTGTGTTGAAAGCCTTCGTCTGATGGTCTGGTCCTGTGTTGAAAGTCCTCGTCCAATCGTCTGGTCCTCTGTTGAAAGTCCTCGTCCGATGGTGTAGTCCTCTGTTGAAAGTCCTCGTCCAATGGTCTGGTCCTCTGTTGAAAGTCCTCGTCCGCTGGTGTGGTCCTCAGTTGAAACTCCTGTTCCGATGTTCTTGACGCAGTATCTGATATAAAATGAAAATGAAAATGTAATATTATTTTAATGTATTTGTATGAACTAAAAAATGACATTATTTCTTTGTTTTTCTACAATCCCGTTTGGTGTCCACCACTTTTGGTATGCTTATTTAGGCCTTTTTCTAAGGCTTATAGATTGTTAAACATAAAATAAGTATGTAAATGTACTTTGGTATGTGTTTGTGTGAGTTTTCATACTATCCTGTTTGGTGCGCAGCACTGTTGGTATGCTTATTTAGGCTTCTTTCTAAGGCTTATAGGTTGTTAAACATAAAATAAGAATGTAAATGTAGTTTGCTATGTGTTTGTGTGAGTTTTCATACAATCCTGTTTGATGCGCACCACTGTTGGTATGCTTATTTAGGCTTCTTTGTAAGGCTTATAGGTTGTTAAACATAAAATAAGAATGTAAATGTAGTTTGCTATGTGTTTTTGTGAGTTTTCATACAATCCTGTTTGGTGCGCACCACTGTTGGTATGCTTATTTAGGCTTCTTTGTAAGGCTTATAGGTTGTTAAACATTAAATAAGAATCTAAATGTAGTTTGCTATGTGTTTGTGTGAGTTTTCATACAATCCTGTTTGGTGCACACCACTGTTGGTATGCTTATTTAGGCTTCTTTCTAAGGCTTATAGGTTGTTAAACATAAAATAAGAATGTAAATGTAGTTTGCTATGTGTTTGTGTGAGTTTTCATACAATCCTGTTTGGTGCGCACCACTGTTGGTATACTTATTTAGGCTTCTTTCTAAGGCTTATAGGTTGTTAAACATTAAATAAGAATCTAAATGTAGTTTGCTATGTGTTTGTGTGAGTTTTCATACAATCCTGTTTGGTGCGCACCACTGTTGGTATGCTTATTTAGGCTTCTTTCTAAGGCTTATAGGTTGTTAAACATAAAATAAGAATGTAAATGTAGTTTGCTATGTGTTTGTGTGAGTTTTCATACAATCCTGTTTGGCGCGCACCACTGTTGGTATACTTATTTAGGCTTCTTTCTAAGGCTTATAGGTTGTTAAACATTAAATAAGAATCTAAATGTAGTTTGCTATGTGTTTGTGTGAGTTTTCATTCAATCCTGTTTGGTGCGCACCACTGTTGGTATGCTTATTTAGGCTTCTTTCTAAGGCTTATAGGTTGTTAAACATAAAATAAGAATGTAAATGTAGTTTGCTATGTGTTTGTGTGAGTTTTCATACAATCCTGTTTGGTGCGCACCACTGTTGGTATACTTATTTAGGCTTCTTTCTAAGGCTTATAGGTTGTTAAACATAAAATAAGAATGTAAATGTAGTTTGCTATGTGTTTGTGTGAGTTTTCATACAATCCTGTTTGATGCGCACCACTGTTGGTATGCTTATTTAGGCTTCTTTCTAAGGCTTATAGGTTGTTAAACATTAAATAAGAATCTAAATGTAGTTTGCTATGTGTTTGTGTGAGTTTTCATACAATCCTGTTTGGTGGGCATCAATGTTGGTATGCTTATTTAGGCTTCTTTCTAAGGCTTATAGGTTGTTAAACATTAAATAAGAATCTAAATGTAGTTTGCTATGTGTTTGTGTGAGTTTTCATACAATCCTGTTTGATGCGCACCACTGTTGGTATGCTTATTAATGTAGTTTTGTAATGCTAATAGGTTGTTAAACATAAAATAAGAATGTAAATGTAGTTTGTTATGTGTTTGTGTGAGTTTTCATACAATCCTGTTTGGTGGGCACCAATGTTGGTATGCTTATTTAGGCTTCTTTCTAAGGCTTATAGGTTGTTAAACATTAAAATAAGAATGTAAATGTAAATCCTGTTTGATGGGCACCACTTTTGTTATACTTATGTAGTGTTTTTTCTAATGGTTATACATTGTTAAACAATCACATTTGAATGAGGCCCTCAGCCATTAAACATATTTAGGTCCTGAATCAATTGCGTTTTGACCAATTGAATAGGGCTCTATATAAGCACATAAAATATTTTTTGACAGAAGTTTTTAGTTAGTGAAGACCTATTATGTGCTTATATAAAGCCCTATTCAATTAGCCAACTCACAATTGAATAAGGCTCATGGTTCGGTTCTTTTTTATACTTTAATACTTTACCTTGATTGAAGTGTGGAATGACAGAGGGTCCCCTCCTGCCAATCTTAATCCGCCGGTCTTCTTGTAGTGTCTGTTTGAAAAATAAAGTGAAATAGTGAATTATAGAATTTTTTATTTGTATTTAACAAACCATGGCCTTTTCAGCATTTAAAGTATTTTTGTATCTTACCTCTTGTTCTTTGTTGGTGTTCTTTAAAAGGGATTGTGCTTCACAGTGCACAGTGCAAATTGTTGAGAGACGCTGTTGATGCAGAGTCTGTTTGAATATTTAAAAAAGTAGAAAGATTGAGTTTTAGGTGATCTATTAAATTGCAGTAAATTAATTTCATTGAATTATACTTCTGTAATTAATTTGAATTAACATTATTTTTTGGTGGGTGCTACACACATATGTCACATACATGAAGCACATTTCCATAGTTGAAAGTAATTTTTTTGTGTGAGTGTGACATATCAGTATACATGAATCATATTTTAATTGTTAAATTAGCCTTATTTTTATTTTTGGCCAACATACATAAATGTGTGTGTGACATGTGACTATAGATGATACACATATATGTGCGTGTCACATATCAGTATACATGACTCATATTTTAATAGTATTTTAATAGTTCCAACTTATTTTTTTTTAATGTAATTTAAATGTAGTTGTTTAATTAGTTTGTTGCAGGGGCAATACACATAAATGTGCGTGTCACATGTCACTATACATTATACGCATAAATGTGCGTGTCACTTGTCAGTATACATTATACGCATAAATGTGCGTGTCACATGTCAGTATACATTATACGCATAAATGTGCGTGTCACTTGTCAGTATACATTATACACATAAATGTGCGTGTCACTTGTCAGTATACATTATACGCATAAATGTGCGTGTCACTTGTCACTATACATTATACACATAAATGTGCGTGTCACTTGTCAGTATACATTATACGCATAAATGTGCGTGTCACATGTCAGTATACATTATACGCATATATGTGCGTGTCACTTGTCACTATACATTATACACATAAATGTGCGTGTCACTTGTCACTATACATTATACACATAAATGTGCGTGTCACTTGTCACTATACATTATACGCATAAATGTGCGTGTCACTTGTCAGTATACATTATACGCATAAATGTGCGTGTCACTTGTCACTATACATTATACGCATAAATGTGCGTGTCACATGTCAGTATACATTATACGCATAAATGTGCGTGTCACTTGTCACTATACATTATACGCATAAATGTGCGTGTCACATGTCAGTATACATTATACGCATATATGTGCGTGTCACTTGTCAGTATACATAAACCTCTTTGTCTTGTTTAATTTTTTTTTTTGATGTCCTGTCTTGAAAATAAGTAATATATTATAGCTTACCTCTCAGTTGTAATTTGCACAATGTAAAGTAGTAAATTAGGAAAGAATTATCTTCTCAAGTTTTAGCAGCAGTTATCTTCGAAGTCACTCTGTTCATCACCTGAGGAGAAATGTATTTTTCTCTGTCAAATAGACAGTATTTATCAACTTGTAGAACATTCTGGAAAGTTAGACCGTTAGAACGTAATACGCATGCGCTATTTGCGTTCCAGCTTACAATTTGCGTTCCATCCGCCAGTTTGTGCGTAGTAGTGGTTAAAATGGTGTTTAATATGAGTGTGATCCGTTCCGCATAGTATGTGTTTCATTATTGCGAGTAAGTGTAGTGTAGTTACGTCTGGAGCCTCGTTTTCGTTTTGTTCGGCGGCCATTTTTTCTCTCGCTTAGCCGATTTTCGTTCGTTTAAACTCTTTGTTTTGACTTAAATGGACGTGTAAATGAACTTTTGGAGGTGCCGGATGCCCCCCCGTGCTGTAAGTAAGCTTTTTATGTGTTTGTTGTGTTTATTTCTTGTGTTTGTGATGTTTTGATGCGCGGCGGTTGGAATGGGTCTTTCGCGGCCGTATTTTTTTCCGATGCGGCCGTATTTTGTTGCGATGTTGCCGTATTTTTTTGCGATATACGCAGTTAGCTTTTACGTGTACGACGCAGTGTATTTGTTTCTAAGTCGTGCGTATGTGTGTTAAAAGCGTGTGAAGGGCCTTTTTTACTGTTTTTTTGTTAAGTCTTGCGTCTGTGTGTCTGGGTGTAAGCGTGTGAGGCGACTTTGAGTTTTTTTTTGTTATGAAGTTGTGTGTGTGTGTATGTGTGTGTTAACACAGCCGATGTTGGGATGCTCCCACCACCGCAAATGCGGACCCTCGCTTCGCGAGGATCCGCATTTGCGGGGACGTTGTTGGGTTTTTGTTGGCTGGGCGGTTGGGTTTATTCTGTTAAAAAAGTCGTGTGTGTATGTGTGTGTTAACACAGCAGACGTTGAGCCTCCACAACCGCAAATGCGGGCCCTCGCTTCGCGAGGACCCGCATTTGCGGCGAACTGCGTCCCTCGCTTCGCGAGGGACGCAGTTCTTGCGGGCTCGCTACGCGAGCCCGCAAGCGTGAGCAACGACTCGTACGCTCACAACTATATATGTGATAGTAAGTGAATTTCACATGGATTGGTACCACTTTTTGTATATTGTTTGTACGGAATTATGATGCACAGATTACGTAAAAGGGTGGATAATGTAAACTTTGGTCCTAAATTTGACCAGTGTAGTTGTTAGACACAAACACACAAAAACTTATGAATATTTAGTTCTCAGGTTTTGACTTTCACCTATAAGCAAGAATCTTTTGCATATTTATAAATTTAAAGTAGGGATTTATGTAATTGCGTCAGAGCATGCAGTATTAACTAAGACTATGGATAATATTGACACACTATTTTTTTTTTCTTCCTTTTTTTCACATTTATTTAAAAGATTATTTGAGTAAGTAGGGGTTACTTGTTAAGGGCAAGGTAAGCAGTGGAAACGAGTGGAGTATACAGCAGCTCTGTTTAAGTCTCAAGGTCGAAAATTAGAAATGTACTACAATATTGTGATTAACTTTGGAGGTATCTAATATGCTCATGCTCAGGTTATACATTTGACTCCTTAGAGACCCTGAGATAGTTACTTGCAAGTATTATTCCCTGACTGAAAGAAAACTAAAGATAATAAATAGGGGAGGAAAAGGGAAGAAGTTCAAGTTTTAACGTTTAAAAAATATATGGTTGAACAAATTGGCCTGACACTTTTTTTTTCCAGTATTTGTGGAAGTGAGCTGTTAAAACATCTAAATACAGCTACTAGTATGTGTGTATATGTTTTTGAATGTATAGAGGTTTACAAATGATATCTTCAAGGAGATTTACGAAATGGGGAAAGACAAGATACCACCATGAGATTAAATATGGGTATTAAGTTAATATCACAGAATCCTTGAGGCCTTAACACTCCCTTCAAGAGAAAGTTAGCAATGTCAGAATGTATTAAAGAAAAGGCAGACATAGTGTGACACACTGAAAATAGGAAAGGTTCCCAAATTTTCGAACAGGCTTGCGGCTGGCGCCTTGTTATCCCTTGCGGCCGCACGCGCCGGAGGACAGCCTTTGATCTTAAACGGCCGCAAGAGTTTCGCCGTAAGAAAATCCTGGTTGCTATTCAATTGCTCCGGGAACCCTCTCTGCAAGGCTAAAACCGAGCCGCAGCTTACTTGCAGAAAAAAGGTCCCGCAGGCACACAATTAAGCACATTTTAAAGCCATAATAAAGCCATCCTGCACTCTGAGGAGACAATAAAGTGATTGTAGGTGTTAGCATTCATAGCACAACATTCCCCGACACTCAAATCCGTAAATAATTTTTTTTTAAATTTATGTCACATATCCATGTAAAAAGTCCAGAGGGCTTGGAGCACCTCAGACCCGCGCACGCTGCGGCCGGAAAATAAACAGTTAATGTAATCTCGGATTTGGGCTGATGTGCAAGCTTGAGAGGGGGTTGCTATTAATCCTCATGTACCCCATTATGATCCCTAGCATTTACAGAGCTTTACAGTGCCGTCTTGAATTTATTTTTGCATTTAAAGATTTCTGAGCTTACGGCCGGTTGCAAGATATACGGCCGGCCGTAAGGGGATAGCCTTGCGGCGCCGTATAATTGAATTGCAAGGTAACGGGAGCCCCGCAAGGAATCGCAGCTTTGCGGCCGATTTACGGCCGATAATAGAATGAGGCTCATAGTGTACATAAGTTTCAAATAATGTTGAAATTTCATCATTTTGTAGTGCTTTTTGTGCTATACTGTCACTTTAAATGCATCTGGGGGGCTCAGCAAGAGTGTGATAAACCACTTGTAAGTGTTGTTTGGTACCCATAAATATTGTTTTCGCTTTTTGCAGTTACGGCAGTGCCCTAATTTGCAAGTGATCAGTGAAATCTTATTAACATAGGGTTTGGGTGTCAAAGTGTAAGGGAGTATAATTTGAATTGCAAGGTAACGGGAGCCCCGCAAGGAATCGCAGCTTTGCGGCCGATTTACGGCCGATAATAGAATGAGGGCCACAGTGTCTAAGTGGTCTATATGGAGCCGATATAATACCCAATAGAGCATATCTGGAGATCCAATTTATAAATAATCTCTATTTTTGTATTCCTTGATGTTAAGATGGCTTATGGAAAATTACAACTCTATTTTTTAAATATATTTATGTATGATTGTTATTGTGTTTTTTTTTTGTATGTAGTTTGTCTTGTTTTGTACTTAAAAACGTATAATAAACACATTTTTAAAAAAACTGGCCAGGTGTAAAACCTCAGATAACAAATACTCTGCAACCATTGTTGGACTATTATGGTTATTCGGTGGTCATAATAATGTGACTGAACCATATATGCAAAACTAGGACATGGAAGAAACATAGGATATAAAATTGTAAAATGAACAATGAGGGGGATTATTTTATGAATGAATCTGTAACGTATATACAGAGAACAAAACTCAGGTATGCACATAAAACACAAAAATCAAACACCCAAGTTTTTCTTTCAACAGACAAAAAAATGCAACACAAACATGTGAAAACAAATTATTATTCTGTGTCTTACCTAATTGCCCAGTGTTACAGACAATTCAGTTTTGTTATGCTCGCATGAGATCTATAGAACCTTAATACTGTGTACATGTGAGGCAGACTGCAACCTTACAATTACAAAGGTGCTCCAAAGATTGTGTGAATAGTCTCTAGGAAAATTGGATGTAGTAGCAATCACCACAGGCTGTTGGATAGCATTAACGGGAAACAGCTAAACTTGATATTTCATAGAAAACTATCAATTTTGATCTACTGTTCTAAAAAAAAATAATGGCAGAATGTTACTGAAAGTGTGCTTTGTGGTGGCAGATTGTTCTTGCTTATATGATAAATACATGCAGTGATTATCAGCAAACTTCTTTGTAAAATTAGCCAGAAATTAGGGATTTCTTTATGGCCAACATAATTAGCTCTTTCAAATTGATATGGTTGACACTGAATGGTTAAACATAATTACAGACTGGCAGTACACATACTTTATGGTGATTTGTATTCCAATTCCGGTGTACTAGCCTTATAGTTTGAAAATGGAAGAAGCATTCAGCAACATTATATTCTAAATCTGAAGCCAATACTCTCCACCTGCCACCACCACCATGCATTTATTGACTTCAAAAATGCCTACATTACATAAACACCCATCCAGGTTTTTAACTACTTGTAAAGTATAGAGAATGCCAGAACATAGGTATAGGCACATATAAGGAAGTCTTGTAAAACAAACTGGGAATATCAAAGAACAAGAATTCAGTCCGGGGCATTGGAATCAGACATATTTGTTGCTGAATTTGGTGGACAAGACTCAGGGAGAATATTAAAGATGCAGCTAAATTAAGCTTTCATGCAATGGAAATACAGGCACAGTTGAAAAACTTTGAACCACACAAATGTCCTTCTGCTGTGGAGAATAAGATTATGTACTTTCCTTGCACCTCCCCTTGCTCGAATCACTGTTTAAGAATGGTACTTGCCTATTTTATTTTACTTAGTTCTTAAACCTACTGTAATTTTGCAATATAGGGATTAGCATAGGGGCCTATGTTAGTATTGCTTATATAGCAGTATGTAGCTTTTAAGTACTTTTGTTTGAATTATTTAATATTATGCTACCTCCAAATGTTTACATGGTTTATGCAACCATATATAGTTTACACGTTATTCAAACTATTATTTTTGTATATTACAGCTTTCTCTTTACAGTTATTTGAAACACTATTTTATGGGTACCAAACTTAAACATTATAAATTAAAATGGATACAGTATAATAAAAAAAAATATATAGTGGACACTCAGGAAATTGTGATCCTCAAGTCATTGAAATTAAAACAAGAGACCATGATTAGGAGACTAACAGCCCTATTCAATTAGAAGCCCGTAGTGGCATCGGCAAGCCCGCAAGGGCTGCGGGCTTGAAATTTGGCAGAGTTACATAGCTATTAAATTAGAACAGGCCACAAGTTACGGGCTTGAGACGCAAACCCGTAAACAATTTTTGCAAACGTTTAATGCGCAGCCTTGAACATGATCAAGTCTTGCGGGCTACGTTACGGGCTACGGTTTTACACGTTCAGCTAATTTAATAGGGCTGTGTGACTGCACATGGCCAAAGCATTGGTCCCTAAAGACTGTTTTCAGTGAACATTTAACTTGATAAACTAAACTAAACTAAATCTAAACTTCAGATCAACAACAACAAAAAAGTTTATATTCTTAAAACATGCTTTTTTTGATACGTTAAAAAGTATTATATTTCCTGTGTCCCTTTAAATGTAACTAAATAAATCTGAGCACAAGTCAATTTACAGGAACATATCAGGATTGAAGCATGACAAATGTTCATCATCATCGCATGAATATCTAACAGAAAAGATCTGGATATTTATATATGCAAAATAAATGTAAAAGGTTAATTCCTATACAAGTCAGGATAATCTTCAAACATTTAGAGGCAGGAAAAAGTAATTACAGTAATCAGAGCTACGAGCAATTACAAAAAGTAAATAAGTTTGATTGCTAAGGCATTTAAATATTCTTGGCAATTCCAGAGGTTTGCAGTAGTTTTTAAGCAAATGGAAAGGAATTCATAAATACTTTTGATGTTGATAAACTATCCAAAGAATACAATAAATGCCAATACAGTATGCCAAAATAAACTTTTGCATATAAATGGACAAAGAAAAAGATCCAGTTATGGTAGAAATGAAAACTTTACCTGCAAAAAACAATGTTTGCAATTATTTAATAAAAAAATGAATTACTGTTATATATCTTGCACCAAAGGTCATGATTTTAGTCAGAAAATAATTTCCAAGATCTTCCTAGTTAACAATGGCTCTTATCTCAGGTCATTAATTAACCTTCACAGCTTGGGGAGATTCGAAGGAAGGAACATGCCCAGCTGGCTAAATCAGAAGAATGCCCAACTGAGTATGAACAACAAGAATACTTTGAAAAGTTATTGCTGTCTAAAAATAGCAACATTCAAGGACAATTATCTAACAATTGTTAAATCCTATTTTTTCACAAAATTTAAATTACAGTTCTAAATTGAACGCTCACAGCATTCTAAGCATTCCAGAAAGTGTAAATATTTTCAGTGGTTTAGTCCTGCTTATTTTGATCCATTTTATAACATAGGAATAGATAGATTCTCCAAGAATTATCCAACTCTCCTAATCTTCCCACTCTCTACTTCAGCTTTAATCCTTCACATCTCTCTCACTGTCGACAATGCCATTATCACTCCCACCTCCCAAGCCCCTTGTCTTGGGGTTCAACTGGACCCTGCCCTCTCTTTCATTCCTCACATACAGTCACTAACAAAATCCTGCCTGCTTCATCTCAAAAAACATCTCTAAAATATGTCATTACCTCACACAAGACACAACTAAGATTCTAATACACTCCCTCATCATATCTCGTCACCACTTCAATCCTTAATGAACGCCTCCGCTAGACTCATCTACAGTACTCAACGTCTAGTGTCTGCAGCACCTCTCTGTCAATAACTCCATTGGCTTCCTGTTCCCTCCAGATTAAAATGTAAAATCATGATCCTAACTTACAAAGCACTCAACAACAGAGCACCCCCTTATATCTCTGCTCTCATCTCCAAATACTCCCCCACCCGCCCACTTAGTTTTGCTAATGACCTTCTTCTTTCCACACCTCTTATCACCTCCTCTCATTCCCAACTTCAGGACTTTTCCCATGCTGCCCCTATTCTCTGGAACTCCTTGCCTCGCTCCACTAGATTATCTCCCTGCCTCAAAATCTTCAAATCCTCACTAAATACGCATCTGCGTAACTTATCTTTCACTCTCCTGTAACTCACCCAAACCCTTTAGACCATAAGTTTGCAAGTTTTCAATCTTGCATGGTGCTTTGGAGAAAGCACTTTGGACACTAGATTCTAAGCTCAAAGACAGGGCCCAGCAACCTTTGCAACGTGTTAATACTGCTATTGTTTTTCCTTGATTCAAACCCATGTATAGTGCTACAGAATATGTTGGGATGTTACAAATTAATGACAATAATAATAATAATAAGAAGAACTCTCCATCTTTTAGTACATTTGGTCTGCAGTGTTACAGAATAAAAACAAAATTGAAACCAAAGTCAAGAAATTATTTTTCTTTCCCAGCATTACATAATCACATATTATAATTGTCCTGCTACGAGTCGTCGTCACGCTGTTTGCGTGGTCCGTACGAATAGCGGGCTTAGCGATGAGCGCCGCAGGCGCTCATCGCCCGGCGAGCCTCGCGAAGCGAGGCGAGCCGTTAACCCGTAGAACTTTAGCGGGCTTAGCGATGAGCGCCGCAGGCGCTCATTGTCCGGCGAGCCTCGCGAAGCGAGGCGAGCCGTTAAACCGTTGCACTTTGGCAATTAACCCGTCGAACTTTAGCGGGCTTAGCGATGAGCGCCGCAGGCGCTCATCGTCCGGCGAGCCTCGCGTAGCGAGGCGAGCCGTTAAAACGTAGTAAAAAAATACGGCCGCAAACCGCCTATCATAAAAATTTAAATTAACAATAACTACACACACCACATACATAAAAACCTAACCGATAGCAAGAGGGAGCATCCACGACCTGCAGAAAGCGAGTTACACATTGATTTACCTTAAAATACAAAAATGTAAACACAAAAAAAAAAATAAGCGACAGAAAAAATGGAGGCCGAAAAAAATGAAAACGAGGCTACAGCACTCTGAGCACGAAAAAGACTTACGGTTAATCCCTGAAGGCGTAGACACATTACGGATAATCCGTGACGGCGTATAAGACACATTACGACATCGCAAAAATCGGACGCAACCCGCGGACAAGAAAAAAGATAAAACACACTAAATACACAGAACACATAAATAAAAATGTTACCGACAGCAAGAGGAAGCATCCTGGACCTCAAAACAAAAACTATCGCCTTCATTTAAAGCAAAATAAAAGAGTTTAGACACTTTAAAAAAAATAAGCGAGAGAAAAAATGGCGGCCGAACAAAACGAAAACGAGGCTACAGCACTATAGCCACGGAAAACACTTACGGAAAATCCGATAAGACGCACACCACACATTTCCGGATTAACACGGAGTTCCCGCCTTTGTCTCGCGTAGACTCCGATTTCCCGCCTTTGCCTCGCGCCGACAACGATTTCCCGCCTTTGCCTCGCGCCGACTACGATTTCCCGCCTTTGTCTCGCGCCAACTCCGATTTCCCGCCGAAAACAACACATTGGTCTCGAGCAACAGCGTATTTCCCGCCGAAAACAATGCATTTCGCTCGCGCACCCGTATTTCCCGCCGAAAACAATGCATTTGGCTCGCGCAAAAACCTATATATAGGGCACAATTGACACATTACTGACACCTTTTACTGAGGTGATGACAGTGTGACTGGACATTTTCGGATGCTGGAAAATCGAAAGAGATTGATAGCTCTTCAGGATACTGATTCAGGAACATTGAATTACAAAAGGTACATTTTAAGAAGTATCATTAATTAATTACTATATTATTAGTTACTTAATAAGGACAATTATGTACATTAAATTAATAATTGGTTATGTATTGTGCATTAATTATTAATGTACATTACATTGAATTATTAATTAATAATGTACATTAAATTAATAATTAATTGATTATATATTTTGCTTAAATGTGTGAAACATTGTAAATAATATTTATAATGTATTTTATTTAATTAAGAATTAATAATCAATAAAATATAACCAATTAACTATTAAATTAATGTACATTATTTCATTAACAGAAATATAATATTGAGCTTAACTGTGTGAAACAATTGACAATACTATTGATAATGTACATTAAATAATTAATGAATTAAGCATTAATATAAAAGTGAGTTTGCGTTTAAGAATGTCCAGAAAAAAGAAACACATTTATTCATGAATTAATAAATAATGTACATTAAATTTAATTATTAATTAATAATGTACATTCTATTACAAATTAATTGGTTATATATTGTGCATTAATTAATTGTACATTAGATTACTAATTAATTGGATATTGTAATTACCTGTGTAAAAGAATTGTAAATAACGTTTATAATGTACTTTCTACAATTAATTAATTATTACTAAACAGTAATATCAAAAATGTTATCGTTTAAGAATGTGCAGAAAACAAACACATTGATTCATTAATTAAGAATGTACATGATTTTAATAATTTAATTCTCAGATAGACTCATGTTTATGTTTTCAGTTTAAATTTAATTAATAATGTACATTAAATTAATAATTGCTTATATATTCTGCATTAATTAATAATGTACATTAAATATAATTATTAATTAAAAATGTATATTACATTAGTAATTAATTTGTTAGATATTGTGCTTACCTGTGTGAAAGAATTAAAAATAACATTCATAATGCACTTTATTTAATGAATTAATTATTAATAATGAGTAATATCAAAAACAGTTTTGTATTAGATTACTATAGGAACATATTAAAGAATTTGCTTTCAGGTTTTTAAGGAATAAAAATATATGTCTCTTGATTGATGTTTATTTCATGATATGGGTGAAGTGAAATAATACAAAGATTCTAAAATTTAAATTACAGATTATTGATCAAGGAAAGTGAATAAACACACAGTGTGACGTTTGCAGCCTTTGAACAACATCAAGACCGTCTTTGCAGGTAAATATTTAATTTGGTCCTGACACATCAAAACAGCATATGTTAAAAAAATTTATGGAAAGTTGAATAGACAATACGAAGCAATACAAACATTTAACAAAAAGAAGAAGCACTTGCCAAAAAAAAAAAAAAATGTATGCAGTGAAGTGAATCAAGAAGGATTTAAAATGAATTGAAAGATGAATAATTGATATAATAAATATATATGTCCAGTTATTACCAATTTAATATATGTCAATAAAATACTTTGAAAAATGGTTTCATTTATTTCATTGGAAACAAGGATAACGTTTATTCATCAACTTTAATGTAACAGTCCAAAAAGTAAAAAGACATATGTACACAAAAATAAGAAGAAAGACTAATTAATATTTATATTGACTATTACAGATTAAAAAATGGAAGATAATGGAGAAGACAAAATGGAACGCAAAAGAAGATTGGCAAGGGAAAGGAAGCAAAGGTGGAGAGATGCTCATACACCAGAAACTTCACAACGCTTGAGAGAAGAAGATCAACAGAGACTTTTAAATAAAAGAAAGATTGCTAAGAAAGCCAAAAGTGAGTCTGTTGGGCCTTGCAAAAAAAGGAAAAGTAAAAAAAAACATCTATGTGAACCAGTGTCTAATGATTCTATTGTGCAGAATGACTTAAATGTAGACACACATGACAACAATGTACATATAGAAAGTGGGTTTGATATATATGTGGAAAAAATGCATGACAATGTGTTCAATACTGCAGTACATGTAGATACTCATTATTGTGGGTTACTTAATGTGCTTTGTCAGTTTTGTGGGGCCTATCATTTCATAAAGGAAAGACCTACTGATGGAAATTTCATTAGTTGCTGTCAGAAAGGAAAGGTGAAACTTCCACTAAGACATCCATTTCCATATTATTTAGAATGTATTATGAGTGATCCAACATTTCAAAATTATAATAATTTCAAACAAAACATCAGGTCTTATAACAGTGCAATTTCATTTGCTTCAATGGGTGCAACTTTAGCAGAAAATGTACCAGGACATGGTCCTTATTGTTTCAAAATTCAAGGTCAAATATACCACCGAACTTCACATTTACACCCACAAGAAGGAGAGCCAAGGAAATTTGCACAGTTGTATGTCTTGGATACGATGGAAGCTGTGGAACAAAGAATGACACTACCAGAAAATAGACAGTGTTTGCGCATAGTCTTTGAACAGCTGGATAAAATTATGCAAAACAACCCATATAGTAAAGCATACAAACAATTAGCACAGCTAGAAAAAGAACAACAGGAACATGCTGAAAGACATCTATTGCCTATACCAAGAGTAAATATGGTGTTAAAAAGAGATCGCAACACTGATGAAAGAAGATATAATTTACCGACAGTAAATGAGGTTGCTATGGTGTTTAAAAATGAGGATGGTGAACCACCTTTTCAGCGTGATATTAGAATATATCCACGCAATGAAGAACAACCATTTATCAACATCAATATATTAAGTTGTAATTTAGATCCAATGACATATCCCATTTTCTTTCCAAATGGTGAACCTGGATGGGAACCAAAATTAAAATTGGAAACTTATCCCAATACTAAACTTCGAATTAGATCTAATATTTCAATGCTGGAATATAAAGTTGCACAAACTGCTATCCGTGACTGCTTTAATCCAATTTTACATGGAGGCAAACTCACTCAACAATGGATTATTGATTCATATCTACAAGTTGAAGCCAATAATTTAAATTTCATTAAATTTCAACAACAAAAAATTACGAGTTGAACAGTATTGTGGATTAATGGATTATGTGGCTGAAATAGCTGCAAACAGAGACATTCCAGCTGGAAGAGCAATTATTTTGCCATCAACTTTCCAAGGATCTCCTCGCAATATGCGAGAAAGGTATAATGATGCCATGGCTATTGTCACAAAATTTGGAAAACCAGATTTATTTATTACATTCACGTGTAATCCCCAATGGCCAGAGATCAAGGAAAATTTGTATTTGGGACAAACTACATCTGACCGACCAGATTTAGTGGCAAGAGTATTTAAAATCAAACTGAATTCATTAATACATGATATCACTAAAGCAAAATTATTTGGACAATGTATGGCATTTGTTTACACTATTGAATTTCAAAAGAGAGGACTGCCACATGCTCACATACTTTTAATACTGCAGGAAAAAGATAAGTTGAAAACTGCAGAGAGAGTGGATTCAGTCATTTCTGCCGAATTGCCAGACCAAGAAAAATATACAAAACTTTGGGAGATTGTTACACATAGAATGATTCATGGCCCATGTGGAGAGATGAATCCTAATTCACCATGTATGGAAAATAAAAAATGTACAAAAGAATTCCCAAAACAATTTCAAATGCAAACTTATGCTAATTGTGATGGATATCCTTTGTATAAAAGAACACAAGGAGAAACAGCTATTATCCGGGGCCAAAAGGTTGATAATAGATTTGTTGTTCCATATAATCGACATTTGCTCATCAAGTACAATGCACACATCAATGTAGAAGCTTGCACTTCGATTAAATCAATTAAGTATGTGTATAAATATATATACAAAGGATATGACGCAGCTACTGTTGTTGTACAAGGTGCTGTAAATGAAAACGAAAATCCAATTGTACTATCAAATTATTTAGATGCTCGCTATGTTAGTGCTCCTGAAGCAATGTGGCGCCTTTTGAAATTTGAGATGCATGATCGGTCACATGCTATCTATCGCTTAGCTGTACATTTGCCTCAAAGTCAGATGGTTTGCTTTACTCAAGGAAATGAAAGACTTGCATTATGTCAAAGTGAAGACAGAGATACCACACTTATAGCATGGTTTAAATTAAACTGTCAGGATACGCAGGCCAGACAATTTTTATACATAGAGATACCATATTACTATGTATTTGTAAATGGTCAATGGAAAGAACGAAGAAGAGATGCACAAAAAATTATACCACGCATTTATACCGTCAGTCCAAGGGATATTGAACGTTTCAGCTTAAGATTACTTCTGCTACATGTTCCCGGTGCACAGAGTTTTGAGCATTTACGTACAGTCAATGACATAGTTTATGATACATTCCTATTAGCTGCAAGACAGCAAAATTTCATAGCTGATGATACAGAATGGGAGAGGTGTCTGGAAGAAGCAGCGCTATGTCAAATGCCAAAGCAAATGAGACAACAATTTGCATTCATATGCATATTTTGCAATGTACCTGATGCTTTCACTTTGTGGGAAACATTTAAATTAAACATGTCAGAAGACTTCTTGAAACGTTACAGAGAACCAATTGCTCTGTTAAAAACATTGTTGGAAATTCAAGAAATATTGTTTGCTCATGGATTAAATTGTTCAAGTTTTAATTTACCGGATCCAGGACTTATAGATGACATTAATTTTGATGATTATGACACTGAGCTACAAAAACAAAAAACACAAGAAAAACTGGCAACATTAAATACTAAACAGTTAGAAGCATTTCAGGCCATCACAAATGCTACAGATGATGAAATGGTCAAAGACCGGTATTTCTATCTAGACGGCCCAGGTGGATCTGGAAAAACTTATCTTTACAATTGTTTGATGAGTTATATTCGATCACACAGTCAGATAGCTATGCCATTTGCAACAACTGGAATTGCTGCACTTTTGTTAGATGGTGGTAGAACTGTTCATAGTGGATTTAAGCTGCCAGTTCCCATTTTGGAAACATCAGTGTCAGATATTCGACTCAATTCTATACAAGCAAAAAAATTTAAACTAACGAAACTAATTATCATAGATGAGGCAACAATGATGTCATGTCACGCACTGCAATGTATTGACAGATTCTTAAAAGAAGTGATGGATAATAAGTTGCCATTTGGTGGAAAGGTGATGCTGTTAGGAGGAGATTTTCGGCAAACATTACCTGTTGTGCCACACGGAAATAGAACAGAGATCATTGAAACATGTATCAAGACCAGTAAACTGTGGCAAATATTTACACATCTCAAATTAGAATTAAATATGAGATCTGAAGGCCAAAATGAATTCAATGATTGGCTTATTAAAATTGGAGAAGGAAAACATCCAGAAATACAGCATTTACCAAATGATACTATTGAAATTCCATCAGAAATGGTTTGCAACGAATCACTGATATCAGCCATATTTCTAAACACTCTTAATAACGAGGATTACTCAGACATTGCAAACAAAGTGATATTAACATCAAAAAATATCGATGCCTTCAATGTAAATAATGAAATTTTAAAATACATCAATGCACCACAGAAGAATTATTACAGTGCAGATTCAGTTCTGGCTGATGATAAAGAGAGTGAATCGAATTTTAGTATCGAATTTATTAATTCCTTAACACCATCTGGAATGCCACCACATATTTTACAATTGAAAAAAGGTGCAATTGTCATGTTACTGCGAAATATGAATCCAAAAAAAGGACTTTGTAATGGCACCAGATTAATTGTGCATGAGTTAAAAGATCATTTTATACATGCAGAAATTATAACTGGGACCCATAGAGGTGACCGAGTTTTTATACCAAGAATTGATTTAGCTCCAAGTGAGAGTGGTTTGCCTTTTGTCCTTCAAAGGAGACAGTTTCCAGTTATCATGGCATTTGCCATGACCATCAATAAATCACAAGGCCAAACTTTTAAGTCTGTTGGGATTTTTTTAAAGGAACCAGTTTTTGCACATGGACAACTCTATGTTGCTTTTTCAAGGTGCACCAATCCAAACGAAATTAAAGTGACTGTTGACGAAAATGAAAGTCAGGGTCATTTATTAGACGATGGATGCGTTTACACAAAAAACATTGTGTACTATGAGGTGTTGTAAACATAGAGTAGAGTAGTTTCATTTCTATGACAACATTTTAAGGTACTCAATATTATTGCACAAAAACATTTCAAGAACAAACTATATACAATGGACAAAAAAATCCATAGAGAACAGTGGTTTGACTTCCAGTACAAAATGTAAGTACTCTGGGACTCTTTAAATAGGGGACCACTATTTCACTTTGGAAACTCTATGTGATATTTGCATAAAAGACAAACAGAAAATAAAAAAAAAACTTAAACATCCTTAAACATATTGAAATGGGTTACAAGTTTCATGTTCATATGATTGGTCCCACAAAAAAAAAGTTTAAAAACTGTTTGTTAAAGAGATATGTTATAGGCAAACATGTATTGTTACTATATAGTTGAACCATTTAATAAGATTTGGAAAAGTATTGATTCAGGGAGTAATCCGATCGCCAGTTAATGGGGTCAGGAAGGAATTAATTTTTTTCCCTCTAAGATACAATTGCAAAAGTTTGAATGGGGTTTTTTATTGTTTGCCTTCCTCTGAATTCAATGCTAATTTAGTTTAACGAGAGTTTAACAAAAATGTTACAAATAAAACAAAAAATGTTATTTGTAAAAAAATGTACTTACTCTAAGTTAATATAGTCTGCAGTTACTAAGTGATAAATATCTATTTAAAAGTGTTAGTATTGTTAAAAGAAGGTTGAAAGATTGTATAATATACAAGTTGCCTGTTACAAAATTTCATGTTACACTTTACAATATGTATGCATTAAAAAGTACAATATGTATGCATTAAAAGTAAGATATTATTATATTGTTTTAAAAAAAAAAAATGATTATGAAATATAAGTTGAAAGTTACAAAAAATAAAAAGTTAAAAAAAGAAATGTGTATTTCTTTTTAGAAACAAAAAAGGGACAAATGTAGTAGACTCATTTTGTGTTGCAAATAAATTTCACAACATTTAAATTTTATTGACCGTCATTTTTTGACGGGCAAGTCGCTAGTATAAAATATTATTCAACTATGATATTATTGAAGACAGACTTATATATGTGAAATTGTTCACACTGTTTTCATGAATATCTGTTTATTATAATGAAATGTTTTTTTTCAAAATGTGTATAACCCCTTTTATGTTCATTTAGCCATCCTCAATAAGTTGAGAAAGGGTTAACATTTAGATTTTTTTACATTGTGTCTGCATATTGTTTAATCCCCTTCCAAGTGAGAAGAATATGAACAGAACAAAGGATAAAAGCATGAAGAAGGCTCAAAAACAACGCTATTTACAAACATTGGAATAAACACATCTAGAGTCCTCCAAGTTGGCCTTTTACAATTGCTTTTACTGTTGGTATTTTAGCTGTTGATTGCTAGTGTATGGAGGCCAATATAACTCTGTGATGTTGTACATGTCTGTTTATGAAATTTATTTGCTTTAGCAAGATCACTAGTGCAAAACTAAAAATGTAGATAATTATAATGGAGCGAAGTTAGAGGTAAATTAGTTTTTTTGTTATTAAAAGGTGCGTTGAAAACTGTTATATCAATTTGCAGAATTATATGTATTTTCTCACAATTGTAATAGTTACGTTTTGCAATTATGACTTTAAAATGATAAAGCAAATAGTTTGAAAATTCAAGGGAGCCTGATACAATGTCTTCTCATGAAAGCATAAATTAGTCAAAATGTACAGAGTAAATGGAACTTAGGCCATTTGAAGCCATTTAGCTTTCCTATTACATAGCAACATTATTACATAACTCAAACCTCCATTTAAAGGATCAGTTAATTCAGCACAACTTTGTCGCACACCACTCTAAAGTTCTCCTAAAAACATGTTAAAATACTTTTGGGAATTCTTTAAATATATGCCCTTTTCAAACATCAAGATTTTGTCCTAGGTCCCCTCCTTTTCTCCATCTATTCCTCTACTTCCTAGCTTGGGACCCTAATAAATTATTTTGGATTTCAATACCATCTATGTGCAGGTGGAACCCAAATCTACCTGTTTGTGCCAGAATTATCCCCCTCTCTTCTAGCTCATGTTGCCAAATGCCTCTCTAGCATATCCTCTGCCCGTCAACTAAAAACTCAATATGTCTCATCAACTCCCACCTCAACTACTGCAACTCTCTCCTTGCTGGTCTTCCCATCACCTGTCCCTCTCCACTTCAGTCCATAATGAATGCCTCCACTAGACTAATTGGTCAGTGTCTGCAGCGCCTATCTGTCAGTCAGTCCGCTGGCTTCCCATAGCCTCCAGAATAAAATTTAATATATTGACCCTAACATATAAAGCCTTCAGTAATAATGCACCATTATTATATCTCTACTCTGGTCTCTAAATCCTCTTCCAACTGGCGTCTTCACTCTGTTAATGACCTTCTTCTTTCCTCTTCTCTTATCACCGCCTATCATTCCCACCTTAAGGACTTTTTTGGTGCTGGCTCTATTCTTTGGAACTCCTTGCCTCACTCTACCAGCCTATCCTCCTGCCTTCAAAACCTCACTAAACACTCATCTTTTTAAAGAAGCGTATCACCTTCAGCCTTAATATGTGCACTATATTGTACTCCACCTTTCTATACCTCACCCGTAACCTTTAGACAGTACGTTTGAAAGTTTTGAATCTTATTGGGTGCTTTAGAGATTGATTATAAACTCAATAACAGAGCCCTCCATTCTTTTGTAATTTGTTAAAAAAAATTGTTTAGCACTACGGAATATGTTGGCGCATTACAAATGAAGGTTAATAATAATAATAATAATAATAATAATAAATAATAAAGTATCCAAGCACAACACAAAGAAAACCCAAATTATTTCTAAATTAATCAGATGCTATTAATTGGACTTTACCAGAAAAGAGTAAAAGAGTCAGAAGAGAGAGGGATATGACTTGTGCAATCACATTTAGTATGGGTTGAAGAGAGAGAAGGAGCTGAAAGACCAAAACATAAGAGGTTGCAGTTATAAAAGATGATGAGGACCTGAATTAATACAGTGCCCCAAACAAGAATGTTTAAGCTATGATGCAATTAAAAATAAACCGCATAATAGCTTATTCAGTGTGAGAGAAAATGTCCATTAGGAATCCAGCAAGATGCCCATGAAGCTTATTTTGCCCACTGTTTGGGTGTCACCAACCTTGACCCAGAAGGTAACAATGAAGCTAGGTTGAAAGAGTTCAGTTTTACACGTGATATGAGGCCAACTTTAAGGCGCTATAAGTACATGTAATTTATAAAAGATGCATACTCTTTCTACCAGAATATTAGCTTCTCAAGGTATATCGATTTGTATAAACTATTGTCATAACATAATGAAAGCAATAATGGATCCGTTAGCCTAGGATTCTTTAGCAACGGCATTTTGATTGAATTCCTGATACAAAATGCTATAACTAAAGCTAAATGATAAAGGTCATCTTGGAATAGCGTCATTATTGTGCTAACTGCACCCCCAACAAGAACTGTATGACACTATGACAAAAGAAATGCACTTTGAAGTAAAAATGCACATTTACAAAGAGAATTTCACAAGAAAACTGTATTTTTATTAACACCAAGTAGCATAATAGATTAGGTAGTAGACGGCAAAGGTAGTTAAAATATTACAAACATTACAATACAGTAAAAAATCCACAACCACTGTTAAGAGACTTAGAATACCTCAGTAGGACCTCTAAATGTTCTGGTTTAGATGCATGCGTATTAGCATACATGTGGCATTTCAAAACATGTGGATGGTTTGCCATGCCGCATGGTAAGGGTTAACTTATAGGTGCAAGGAGTCCTTTATCGGTAAGGGAGTTTCATTTTGAGCGGGAAAGGGGGTGGTGACCCCCAGTGAAGCCCTCCACCGCGTGTTTAAATGGAGGGAATGCACAGGGATTCTCATTAGTTCAGATTGGTCTTGGCTCAGTAATTTACTTTATAACAAAATCTGAGCTTTCAAGCTTACTACAAAGGCTAGGGGTTACGAGATATGCCTGTGCTCAGTAAGGTTACTGGTGTGGAGCTTTGAATAGACCTATAAGTAAAATCTCTGAAAGCCAATTTTATAATATAATGCAAATGACACTGCTGGAATCGATTAGGGCTCTATGTAGGTAAAATCCAGTATATAAATCACTTAGATTGCACACAGGTGGACATCATTTCACTAATTATGTGACTTCTGAAGGTAATTGGTTGCACTGATCCATCACATAAAATTCAGATTAACAAAACATTGAACTTAAGGCTGTAATGCAACAAGATAGGTAATTGGTTGCACTGGTGAACACTTTTGCAAGGCACTGTACATGACCCAAACTATGATACACAAAAGCCTAATAAATCCTGCTGTAAGAAAGATAATGTTGGTTATAATGGCATCCAAAATTAACTAATGCTTGACATACAGTGCCTTGCAAAAGCATCCCCCCCCCCCTTGACTTTTTACCTATTTTGTTACATTACAGCCTTAAGTTCAATGTTTTGTTCATCTGAATTTTATGTGATGGATAAGAACACATTAGTCTAAGTTGGTAAAGTTAAATGAGAAAAATATACACATAAAACTATTTTTTTTATAAATAGAAAACAGAAAATGTGCATGTGCGTATGTATTCATCCCCTTTGTTATGAAGACCATAAAAAGCTCTGGTGAAACCAATTACTTTAAGAGGTCAAGTAATTAGTGAAACGATGTCTACCTTTGTGCAATCTAAGTGTCACATGATCTGTCATTACATTTAAATACCTTTTTTGAAAGGCCCAAAAGGCTGCAACACCTAAGCAAGAGGCACCACTAGCCAAAAACTGCCATGAAGACCAAAAAACTCTCCAAACAAGTAAGGGCTAATGCTGTTGAGAAGTACAAGCCAGGGTTAGGTTATAAAAAAATATCCAAATCTTTGATGATCCCCAGGAGCACCATCAAATCTTTCATAACCAAATGGAAAGAACATGGCACAACAGCAAACCTGCCAAGAGACAGACGCGCACCAAAACTCACGGCCCGGGCAAGTAGGTCATTAATCAGAGAGGCCGAAGGTAACCGTGGAGGAGTTGCAGAGTTCCCACAGCAGAGACTGGAGTATCTGTACATAGGACGACAATAACCCATACGCTCCATAGAGTTGGGCTTTATGGCAGAGTGGCCATTACTTTCAGCAAAAAACAAAATGGTATGTTTTGAGTTTGTGAAAAGGCATGTGGGAGACTCCGAAAATGTATGAAAGAAGGTGCTCTGATCTGATGAAACTAAAATTGAACTTTTCGGCCATCAAAGAAAAAGCTATGTCTGCTGTAAAACCCAATACATCACATCACCCAAAGAGCAACCGGGACTGGCAAACTGGTCAGAGTTGAGGGGAAAATGGATGGTGCTAAATACAGGGATATTCTTCAGCAAAACCTGTACCACTCTGTGTGTGATTTAAGGCTAGGACAGAGGGTCACCTTCCAGCAGGACAATGACTCCAAACACACTGCTAAAGCAACACTTGAGTGGTTTAAGGGGGAATCTGTAAATTTGTTGGAATGGCCTAGCCAAAGCCCAGACCTCAATCCAATAGAAAATCTGTGGTTAGACTTAATGATTGCTGTTCACAAGCGCAAACCATCCAACTTGAAGGAGCTGGAGCAGTTTTGCAAGGAGGAATGGGCAAACATCCCAGTGGTAAGATGTGGCAAGCTCATAGAGACTTATCCAAAACGACTTGGAGCTGTGATTGCTGCAAAAGGTGGCTCCACAAAGTATTGACTTTAACCCCCCGTTAATAGTTATGCACATTGACCTTTTCTGTTATTTTGTCCTATTTGTTGTTTGTTTCACAATAATAATAAAAAAAAACTTCTTCAAAGCTGTGGGCTTGTTCTGTAAATTAAATGATGCAAATCCTCAAACAATCCATGTTAATTCCAGGTTGTGAGGCAACAAAAAATGCCAAAGGGGGTGAATACTTTTGCAAGGCACTGTAGTTTAAGAAGGTGTTGGACACATACACTATATAAGGATCCAATAATGCATGGATCAAATCTGCATCAAATCTGTCTATATAAATGTATTGACACAAAAAACTTGTATATTTAGGCTTGCATTGTTGATTATACAGACACTTTCTATTGAGAGGTAACAGAAAATGAAGAATGTTAAATTGGATTTGCTAAGTTGGTCAGTCACATTAAAATGATAAGTTTTACGTTTTTGCACATGGGGGACAAGATGGGACAGAGCTTGCTCTAAGCTTGGAAAGCACATACAAATATTTACAGGGGTGAAAGATAAGGGTCCCTATAATTCTTCCACCGGGCGCCGTTTGGTCTATGACCAATCCTATATACTCCATTGTAAAATTCAATAAGTAATACAGTGAAAACAAATAAGACAAGTACAAAATGGTCAATGTCTAATCATTTTAAAATAAAATATGAACAATACAAAGTTCACTTCAAGATTAAATTTCATAAAGACTTTTCTCATTAATCCAACCATTACATCATTTACAGTGACATATTTCTGTGATTAGTATGACGTTTTCTTTACTTGAATATTTAAATGCAATTAACAAAAGAGAAAATAAAAAATCTGTTGTATGTATATTGAACTACTAACAATTGGATGGAAATGGAAAATTAAATTACAGAATCATAGTAGTCTATACAATGTAATGTAATGTTCCTAACCAAAAACAGATGCAAATAATCAGTTTAGAATCCCATGATAACGATAGAATGATGAACAGACTTATGAAAAGAAAATTAAAGGAAGCATCTATTTGTGGTATTGAATAATGCTGAGGCTCGTAAATGCAGCTGTGTGTATCACTGCAGATGCAGTAAAGTAAGGAATGAAGATGAAGCTACAGTTGTACAACAAAAAGAATATACAAAACATAACCGTAATGACCTACTGCTTCAGTTGGGCATGAAAAGAGGTTAGTTCAAACCTACCCAGTAGGACCTTCTGTTTTTTTGTGAATCTTTGATAGCAGGAACAGAACCAACCCAGCTTACAGCCACCAAAGCGTCCAACAAACCACAGAGTCTAATCCAGTTTCCACAGCAATAACCCCAGTAATAAGGATTATTATTCCCTCAGAATGTGTATGTTTAAACTGACAAAAGCCATTACAGATATGGCATAGTCCAAGCATGTTCAATTGCCAACACTTCACTCTAGGGAGAACCTCCAGGGGGAGTCCTGCATTTTGAGACTAACCATGACCATATCTCGTCCCAGGGACATACCACTCAGAAGTATTGGCACAATGAACCATACTTACTTCATTGCATAGTTACTGCATTGCATCCATGCTTACCCTGACATAGAGATTACAGGATGGGTTCTACATTACACTACAACTCCAGTTTTCATATGATTAATTGGATGGAACTAGCATATTCTCCCCATTACTTTGTGACCGTATCCAGTTAGTTAAGTCTTTGATGCCAACTGATTATTATGAAAGGCAGCAAAAATGCTGTCATCAAAAAAAACCTATTGTTATTATTGCTGGGTCACTTCAGTTTTGCAGTTTAAATTGAATATGTCCCACTTACAAAATATACACAATATTCAAGGAACAAGTCATCTCATGATAATATGGAATAACACAGCACAGGGCATAAAAAACGGAGTGGGAAAGCTTACCCCCGCAGCCTGCTTACTCCCGACGCACGTTACCCTGAAGTCTTACTGCGGATTCATCAGGGGACTGATTCTCCATGTCAAACGCGGGTTTTTTATAACTCCCGCGAAACGCGGAACGCATAAATGGCGCAACGTCCTTGCGCGCCGCGTATTCACGCTTCTCGGAGACCAATAGTCATGGACTGCGAACTCGCGCTAATCACGAGATTTCTAACTCTGATGCCTCTACAGCTAGTAACTGTCATTACAACAAAATGTTCTATCTGCTCTGGCTGCAAAATTATCCTTTAAGCTAGTAATGTATTTGATTTCTAATGTACTTAAAAGTGAAGGATTTTAAAAGGCAATTACAGATAATGCCTACAAAATTAGATCTAAATATTAACAAATAAGGCTAAGTTCTACAATATAGCGAATTGTTTACTTATTGCTGTCCATCTTAAGGTATGCCAAAGCGACATAGGTAAGGACCATACACAGAAACACACGGACCCCAATCAGTAACCCCTCAGAGTAAAAAGAACAGAGGTATAATCAATATTAAAGTGACAAATTGGCCTAAAGATAGAGAAGATGGAGGGTAGTGGGAAGAAAGAAAGATAAGTTAATGAACCTAAAGTCTAAATACTTAGCCCTAACTGTGGCTAGAGAAAGATATTGGAAAAGGACTAAACCCCTTTAAATTGTACTTGGAAAAAATTAATAAAAAAATGTGGTTCCTGATACAGCAATCAGCTATCTTACATTTAAAACTTTAATGAAATTCGTTTGTGAAAATGAATTTGCTATAAAGTAGCTTAGAGAAGCTAGAAAACTGACAACTGAATCTATTATTTGTTCTATTCATAAGAAAGAGAATCAAATAAATGGAGTGAAGGTAAAGCCTTCATTAAGACCATTGGGTGTTAATGTCTTAAGATGGAAAATCCACCATGCTTCACGTTGTAGTAGTTTAATTTCTATATTGCCCCTTCTACTTACTTTTTCGATGCCCATAAATTGTAAACACATGACATTTCCATCATGTACAGAATTTATGTGTCTTGCGACAGATACATCCTGTTTGTTAATTATGGAATTGATATGTTCTAGGGTACGGAGGCGTAGCTGTCGTGTGGTTTTCCCTACATATTGTAGGCCACATCTACATGAAATAAGATAAATGACTGATGTTGTTCTGCAGTTAATATGGTCTCGAAAAATGAATTCTTTTTGACAAGAGAAGCTGATGAACTTTGTTGTGGTCAGCATGGTTTTGATCCAGCTGTCCATTTTTGGAGCCATTGGCAGCCCGTACTTTTCTGTGCTTCGAAATGACTGTGGACCAATTTGTCCTTTAAACTTGGCGCTCTAAGGGTACTGATATACCCTCTCTAGCAGCCAGACAGCAGCATCCATTTTGGGACACGGCAACACTAACCCCCCCACCATAGGAGGGGAACGGATACAGACACAGGCTAGGAGAGGCATAATTACAGTCTCATAATGATGCACCCAACTATTATACTGAAAGTATAAAAAGATAAATATACAGAGATTGCTACACAATTCAACTTATCAGAGAATCCTCTTCATGTAATATGGAAAACTCTAGCATATATCAGTAAATACAAAAGAGGAACTAAACAGACTTACATGCCTATGAACTTACCTGGCAGGCCAGATGCCAGAAACTACAATTCAGAGAGGGCAAGATACCCCTAAAAAATGAACTATTCTAATCTGTAACCCCCAGATGAGTCTGTAGGCTTGGCCGTCTGACCCCCCGGATACTACAAAAATGAACTTTGCTAATCTGTAATCCTCAGACAAGTGTTGTGGCCTAGCTGATGGACCCCCCGGGTGCTGTGAATTGATTAGCCTGAGCTGAAGGGGATACCCCACCTGTAGAGAAAATACTGACTGCTGCTGAACTATACTGGTGAGATTGCAAACTCCAAATAATACTTTTAAAAGAATCCTGGGCTAAACTGCAGGTCAAGATTTAAAAATGGGCAAATCAAAGAGAATTTTACCATCAAAGAGCATTCAAGATCATTTTAAAACTCAGCAGCAAACTAATAACTCCCCACATGCATCCACTATGGGCTCATCAGAAGGCTCAGACATGGAGGAGGAAACGTCGCATACAAAGCAGCCTCTGAAAATGTCAGATATTTTACTGACAGACTTTAACAACCTACTTGGATCACATTTTGATAAGGCAGTGAAGGAAATCAGACAAGATCTGCAGGACCTTGGGCAAAGGACCCACTTACTGGAAACAATTACGGATCAAATTGTGGATACCCAACAAAAAGACCGCCAGGATATAACCCAAAATAGCGCGCACATAGAGGCGCTAGAAAATAAGCTAGAAGACCTAGAAAATAGGTCCAGATGCAATAACATCAGATTCAGAGGAATACCTAAAGCAATTGGAGATCTAAAACTATACTTGAATGCGATTGTCCATAACCTGCTGCCGGACCATCCACAAGACTCCTGGGAAATTGAGAGAGCGCACAGGGCCTTGGGGGGCCCAAACTCAACAGAGCAATCAAAAGATGTTATAGCGAGATTTCTTCGCCAGGGTACTAGAGACTTGTTATTGGCAGCATTACGAAAAACAAAGTCCATTACAGGCCCGGATGGAACCCACATTCAGATATATGCAGACCTAGCTCCCTCAACGCTTTTTAAAAGAAAGCAACTAAAACCGGCCTTGCTGATTCTGGCCCAAGAGGGCATCAAATACAGGTGGGGGTTCCCCTTTAGTCTATCGTTCCAAGTGGGGTCTATGAACCACACAGTACATAATCTGAGTGCAACACAATTCTGTCAGAGCTCAATCTTTTACCCAGAGAAGATACTCTGGAAACCCCCCAAGATACAAACTTACCTCCCAGACCGGCAAGACAATGGACGGAAATACAGAGGAATAATCGGCAAAGCAAGCAAATGGACCCAAATCTAAGACCCGCCACGTCGTCTCCAGAATCGACAGAGAAAACTTAAATACAACAATCGACATATATTTGGGGTATTTACAGATACCCCATTACAGATACCCACCAAACGACACAGGGACATTGGACTTAAGGGCTACAAGGGATATTAGGATCATATCTCTTTCAACTAATGAGAGCTTCTCTGGGACTAAGTGCACAAGAACTGAAATATTGGGTTGAGAGACATGAATCAGATTAGGTGAAACACTAGTGTATAGCTAAACCTTTATATTTTCTTCAATGGTAGACCGGAACTTTTAGGTAACCCAATAGAAAGTCATGCATGGGGTATATCATAAAATTCACAATATGGGGGACAGAAGCAAGGCAACTAAGAAACTACCATTTTGGGAGTCGGGTCAGTGGTCATAGACTCGGGGGGGGGGGGGGGCAGAGGATGGTAGACTTTCGAATTGCACAGAAAATTAGTTTACCAGATATTTCTTCCTCAGCGGAGGGGATAGATAGGGAAATGGGCATCTCCATTTCGCTCCCCTGGCACAAAGGTGCCTTAAGTAATAAGCCGAGGAAAAGTTACAGTTTACATGTTATCACTATTTGGTTAACCATGTTATGTTTGTTCTTTCCCATTTTTGCAGTTCCATTAATCAGGCTCTTCGAAACGGTTCCTCCGCCTTCTCCAGGTGCCATACCAATAAACCATCAAAATCCAGGTACATGGGGGAAAATGGGGAGGAGGAGATGCATGCAACTTAACCCACTCATATCCATAGAGGTAACATGACGGAATCTACTTTTGTTTTTATCTCACACAATGTCCGGGGATTTAATTCACAGTTTAAGAGGCGCAAAGCCTTTCTATCTTATAAGCCCCTACACCCGGATGTGATTTTCCTACAGGAAACGCATTTTGCACACAACAAACTCCCTAAATATCTGCACCATTCATACACGGTCTTTGTCGCCTCTACCCAACCTACTAAAAAAGGGGGAGTGGCTATACTGTTACATAAACATTTCCCATTTATAATTGAACACCGGAAGATAGACCCGGGGGGCGACTTTATCGTGTTAATGGGCACATTATGGGGTACAAAACTATCTCTAATTTCATTTTATGCACAAACAACCTCCCCACATAAATCATTTCTAAACCTTCTAAAGTATCTCAAATCGGCGGATGTTGGGAGGATTGTGCTTGGGGGGGATCTTAACTTAGTTCTGGACCCAAACTTAGATAGATCAAGTAAGGAGGGGTGTAACAAATACTCCAACAAGTTGAAACAAATTAACGTACTACTTAATGATTTACATCTCCTGGACGCATGGAGATTGCTGCATAAGGGTGAGAGGGGGTACACCTTCTATTCGCCAGTCCATGGCACATATTCCCGTATAGACACCATCCTAATAGTCTCATCACTATCAGACAATGTAGACAAGGCAGAGATCCATCTGTGCCCGTGGTCTGACCACGCACAGGTTAGTACCTCTATAGAAATGGGCCTAAAAAGTAAACCACCCTACAGCTGGAGACTTAATGAGAGCATCCTATCCAACCCATTAGTAGGGAAGCAAATGATGATTTAGACTTATACTTCTCAACTAACGCTACTCCAGATTCAAACATGGGATGGACATGGGTGGCCCACAAAGCCTTCATAAGAGGCTCTTTTATAAAAATCGCCAGTGGACTTAAGAGACAATCTAAACTCAGGGAAAAGACCCTGGGAAAAGAATTGGGAGATCTGGAGAGATTGAATCAACAAAACCCCTCTAAAAAAATACGAAATAAAATAGAGAAAATTAGATTGGAGCTGGATCTACTGTTATCAAACCGCACTGAAAAAGCGATGAGATGGACAGGTCACATATACTATACGAAGGCTAACAAGCCCAATAGCTTACTAGCAAACAAACTTAAAAATACAATTTCACAATCAAAAATATACAGGATTAGAACTTCTGCTGGGGAAGTTACGGCCAGTCCTAATCTCATTCAGAAATCTTTTTTGGAATACTTCCAGAAAATTTACTCATCTGGGCAACATCACCAGCAGCAAGAACAACAAAGATCTACCTTCTTAGAATCATGTGACCTTCCTACTCTATCCCAGGAGGATGCAGAACTACTGAATGCTAAGGTGGGGGAACTTGAAGTTAGAAAGACTATTACTTGCCTGAAAAGTGGGAAGGCCCCGGACCCGGATGGATTTACAAATACATACTATAAGAAATATATAGACATTCTAGCCCCTCACCTCACAAATCTTTTTAACCAAATCTTAGAAGGTCATCAAATGCCCCAAGAACTGAACCAAGCAGACTTGATATTCTTCCCCAAAGAAGGTCGGGACTCTCTAGAAGTTAAGAACTATCGCCCAATTTCGCTCCTAAACGGAGATATAAAAATCTTAGCAAAAATAATGGCCAATAGAATCTCCCAATTTCTTCATAGACTTATACATAAAGACCAGGCGGGATTCATCCCATATAGACAAACAGGGGATAATATCAGACGCACATTAAACCTAATTTCAAGGGCATCCCAAAATAACATCCCAACCTGCTTAGTGGCCTTAGACATAGAAAAAGCATTCGACACCGTAGAATGGTCTTATCTGAAAGCGGTACTACTTAAATTTGGTTTTGGTGGAAAATTTATGGATCTAATTGAGACATACTATAGATCTCCCAAGGCAAGATTAAAACTACCAGGTGACACTACGGTGCAAATTGAGGTACAACGGGGAACAAGACAGGGATGCCCTCTCTCACCCTTACTCTTTGCATTGGCAATAGAGCCATTAGCGCAATCTATAAGAGCCAACGCAAAAATTTAAGGGATCCAGATAGGCCATCATCATTTTAAATGTAGTCTCTTTGCAGATGATTTTCTAGGCTCACTCACGAGTCCGTCTACCTCTATTCCAGAGCTACTACACACTCTCAACATCTTTGGAAACATATCGGGACTTACAATTAATGTAACAAAATCGGAAGCGTTAGGTATAGCTCTCACACAAACAGAGATTCAATTTCTTAAACAAAACTTTGACTTCTCATGGCCCAGTTCACATATTAAATATTTAGGAGTATCCATTACGAAAAAAATAACGGATCTATATAAGACTAATTATACTCCCCTATACCGAGAATTAATATTAGACCTTCAGAGATGGTCAAAAGGTAAAATTTCCTGGCTAGGCAGAATACACGCAGTTAAAATGAATATCCTTCCACGACTTCTATACTTATTCCGCACACTTCCAATCCCAATAATCTACAAAGACCTTGAGAGGTTCCAAAACCCTGTTTTTAAATTTATCTGGAATCACAAATCCGCAAGGATCTCTAGAGCTACCATGTACATTTCAAAAACTAAAGGAGGTCTTTCCTGCCCCAACTTTAAACAGTACTATAAAGCAGCGCAGCTTTCGTTTATCCCCCTGGCACACTTCTCCCAGCACCAGCCCTTGTGGGTTTTTATAGAAAACCTACAAATGTCCCCTTACACATGGGACACCATGATATGGTCACCCAAGCTCAACAATATGATGGGGAAAATAAAGAACCCAATAACTAAGCATTCACTGGGAATATGGATATGGGCGATCCGGCGCCATAATATAGCACCTAAATTAGCCAGTATCGCCCCGATAATCCCCAACCCCCTCTTGACAATACAATTATCCCCCACATCTAATCACTGGTGGAATTCCAGGGGTCTGCTGAGGTTTGGGGCATGGTACCAAGAAGGGACAATAATTACTTTTGAACATATAAAGATGAAATATAATATACCGTTAATAGAACACTATTCTTATTGTAGAATCCGACACTTTGTCAGCTCCACTATAGCATCGCTAGGAGCCCCAGTAACTAATTGGCTAGTTAGAATATGTAGGGACACTCCACTGTCGAGCAACAATATAAGTATACTATATAATGCATTTAATGAGCCACCGAGGTCACAAAAAATTAATTATATATAAAAATGGGAAAAAGACCTAGGATACACCATGGACCAATCAATTTGGAAACAAAGCTGGCGAAGCTTAACTAGAGGGTCACTGAACTATAGCGTACTGGAGATGTCAATAAAGGTTCTACATAGAATCTACCACACACCAGCTAAACTCTGGGGGCTAACCCAAGACACAAAATGTTTCAGAGGATGCAGAGATCCAGGTACATTCTTACATATATGGTGGTTATGTCCCAAAGCGAAAGGACTCTGGTCGAAAATATTTGAGCTAGCTTCAAAAAAAAAAAAAAATTAAAGTATATGAATCTATTGAAGTCAGCTTACTAGGCCTTCCACATACGCTCTTAACATCCCATCAAAATAGGCTATTACAATTCATGATGCTGGCTACAAAAAGCCATATTGCTCGACAGTGGAAGTCCAAGGACTTGAGTCTTCGGGCAGTAAAGAACAAAATCAACTTTATTTTAATTAACGAACGAATAACACACCTTCTAGAGGACTCGATTCCAAAATTTACAGATATATGGGCTCCCTGGCTAATAGAGCCGGACAGTATCTCACTAGAATCCTAACTAAGCTACAAACTTATAGATGGGAAGAGGAAAAAAAAAAAAAAAGGTTGGCGCTGGAGAAGGCGGATGATGAAAAGAACTGCTGGTTGAAAGATGAAGGAACTGCACATAATTCTATGTTTTATGTTTTACTTTTGTTAAATAAAAAATAATTAAAAAAAAGGGGGCAATGGTAGAAAGCTTTCCGAAGAGGGAACTGATAACTCCTAGATAAGAATGGGATACAAGGCTTAGACAACAGTTATTAAATACATCAGGAAACTGTATTTATGTACTCTGTATTTACTGGATATAAATGTTTAATATTCATACTGTGATGTACCATTGCCTAATAAAAACTGATGGTTAAAAAAAAAAAAAAAACTTGGCGCTCTACGAAATGTAATTGAGGCTTCATCAGTTAATCTTGATTTTAGTTCATTGTCAAGTAAGACATGCCAATGTTTTTGTAATATGGAACAAATCTTTTCTCCAAATTTGTTATAGGTGCCAATAATTCTAACTGGTTGAATATCAGTGGATTGCGAAATAGTAGAATTATATAATAAATTTAGCCTGGGAGCGTTGCCTCGCTCTAGCATATGCTTTTTTTAGCACGTTATGTGAGTAGCCTCGTTGCTTGAAACGATTATATTACAAGAGCAACATACCCATTCAATCTCTTGGTGCAAATCATTGTGTGTTCTCCATCTTCTATTGCTCTTGTCTCTTTTTCCTTCTCCACACTCATTCTTCCAACCTCCTTAAAATAAAGTGCTTCAAATCCAGTATGTTATTATACAGTCAGGCTTAGCAAAACTAGATGAAATCTGGTGAAGACCTGGACCACCAGCGCCATAGTTTGTTTTCATCTCAATAACTGGAGATAAAATTGCATCATGTTAGGAGAACGGGCATTTGAGTAAGCTAAAGAAATGCCAGTTATCCCACAAAACCAGTGTTACTTTTAGTGATGTGTAAAATAAATAAAGTATTACATTATTGCTTCTAAGAAATCAATTCTAATGTGGTGGAAAAGTTAGAGACTCTGGCTTTAATCTTAAGCTTTGTCCCATGCATAGATCTTCTCTTTTATTAAAAACAGACAGCCAGGACACATTTTGCTTACTTCACTACATAAGCAATTTAAAACTGAAGATGTAAAGGTTGTTAGGAAATCTGCAGTCTTGCAAAAAAGGTCATTGATCTAACATTGCCTTTATTGCAATACAATTATAGCATAACAAAGCTGTCAAAAATCATCTTCCCAACACATTGTTTGTATCTAAAACACAAATGAATGAGGCAAATGTGCATTTGGTGAAGTACTGTACTGGTGACATAGAGAGTTTAAATTACTATTGATATATACATGTTTGCACAGATCAATAGCTAATCAAAGGAATTTAGTATTACACCATACAGTCACCACCTACCTACTAATCAGAACCATGTTCTTACATGTATGTTTTGTAATGGTAACACTAATCCATTCATTGAGTTAAATGTATTTCTCATGTTGTTAGATTTAAAATCTGGTGGACATTGTTTGGAAATGAAAGTGCTTTCTGTAAAGAAGTGGGTCTAATTTCACAAGGCTAAAAGGACAAAGGTTTATTTAAACTCCTCCACGGGAGTTACAACCTTTTCTTTGTGCTGGAAAATGACTTTTAAAAATGGCAAAAAAGAACAAAAGGTTAATTCTCCAGTCACCAGCAACATTTTTAAAAAGGTTAAAGTATGTTATGCTAAAATAAGTAAGCCATTACTTTTTAATCAAGGTGATAGTGTAGGACAGCTATACATTTATTTCAACATGGAACTGATCTCATGTGTGATAAGATTGCCTATGCTGTGGTATTTTTGACTTTAGGAAAATACCTGGTCAGAATGCACAATGTGAAGACTCATATTGGCTTCTAATGACAAATGCAGTTCTGTACAGAATAAAATATTTCTCCTACCTTCAGGATTTGTTTGATAACAATTCTATAAGATCAGTTTATCAAAGTACTACAGTATCTTTTATTTCTTTACTCATTTGTTGTTATTTTTTTAAATTCTTGGAGTTTATTAAACCAGTCAAACAGTATCTCACTTTTTGTTTCAAATATGTTTTTTACGCTAAATAATGTTTACATGAAACTGTGATTTGTCATCTAGTTTATATCTATGGAGAATGTTATTTTTAATTCTACTAACAAAAATATTCAACTTAGATGTGTATCTCCATATGATTCTACATAAGGTATTTATCAATACCTTCAATAATATGCAACCATTTGACCAACACAGATGTAATACATGTTTGTACTGCACACCACCATTTATAGACCCAGTACTTTCAATAAATTACCATGAAAATTCATGATTTTTAAACAGTACATAATAAACCCAGAAGTAACCAAGAAAAACGTAGGAAATTAATTGTATTGTTTGATCTCCAAATAATTATTCAGTTATTCCATTGCTCATATTTTTTATGTCATAGCAACCATAATCATATTTTCTGAACCTAAGTACAAGATTGTATAGTAAAATATTTGCAGATATATACTTTATTTATGAGAAGAAAATGCTGATATTGAAAATATTCTTTATTGAATGCAGAAAACTGAAGTTCTAATTTTGTGACTAGAGAGCCCACCTTACAGTTGTGCTCAAAAATTTGCATATCCTAGCAGAAATTGTGAAATTTTGGCATTTATTTTGAAAATATGACAGAATATGCAAAACATTTTTATTTTATTGAAGGATAGTGATCATATGAAGCCATTTATTAACACATAGTTGTTTGGCTCCTTTTTTAAATCATAATGATAACAGAAATCACTCATATGGCCCTGATCAAAAGTTTACATATCCTTGAATGTTTGGCCTTGTTACAGAAACACAAGGTGACACACACAGGTTAAAATGGCACCTGTGGCTTTTTAAATTGTAATTAGTGTCTGTATAAATAGTCAATGAGTTTGTTAGCTCTCACGTGGATGCACTGAGCAGGCTAGATACTGAGTCATGGGGAGCAAAAAAGAACTGTCAAAAGACCAGTGTAACAAGGTAATGAAACTTCATAAAGATGGAAAAGGATATAAAAAGATATCCAAAGCCTTGAAAATGCCAGTCAGTACTTTTTAATCACTTTTTAAGAAGTGGAAAATTTGGGGATCTCTTGATACCAAGCCAAGGTCACGTAGACCAAGAAAGATTTCAGCCACAACTGCCAGAAAGATTGTCCGGAATACAAAAAAAAAAAAACACAGGTAACCTCAGGTGAAATACCGGTCGCTCTGGAAAAAGACGGTATGGTTGTTTCAAGGAGCACAATACGACGATACTTGAACAAAAATGAGCTGCATGGTTGAGATGCCAGAAGGAAGCCAGGTTACAATATGCCTGACAACACCTTGACATGCCTCACATCTTCTGGCACACTGTAATTTGAAGCGACGAGACCAAATTAGAGCTTTATGATCACAACCATAAGCACTATGTTTGGAGAGGGGTCAACAAGGACTATAGTGAAATGAATACCAACCCCACTGTGAAGCATGGTGATGGCTCACTGATGTTTAGGGGAGAGGGTGTGAGCTCTAAAGACACAGGGAATCTTGTGAAAAGTAATGGCAAGATGAATGCAGCATGTTATCAGAGAATACTGGCAGACACTTTGAATTATTCTGCACGAAGGCTGCGCATGGGACGCTCTTGGACGTTCCAGCATGACAATGACCCTAAGCACAAGGCCAAGTTGACCCTCCAGTGGTTACAGCAGAAAAAGGTGAAGGTTCTGCAGTGGTCATCACAGTCTCCTGACCTTAATATTATCGAGCCACTCTGGGAAGGTGCGGTTCATGCAAGATGACCAAAGATTTTGCATGACCTGGAGGAATTTTGCAAAGACAAATGGGCAACTACAGTGCCTTGCAAAAGTATTCACCCCCTTGGCATTTTTCATGTTTTGTTGCCTCACAACCTGGAATTAACATGGATTGTTTGAGGATTTGCATCATTTAATTTACAGAACATGCCCAAAACTTTGAAGATGTTTTTTTTTTTTTATTATTGTGAAGCAAACAACAAATAGGAAAAAATAACAGAAAATGTCAATGTGCGTAACTTTGCACCCTCCTAAAGTCAATACTTTGTAGAGCCACCTTTTGCGGCAATCACAGCTCTAAGTCACTTTGGATAAGTCTCTATGTGCTTGCCACATCTTACCACTGGGATTTCTGCCCATTCCTCCTTGCAAAACTGCTCCAGCTTCTTCAAGATGAATGGTTTGCGCTTGTGAACAGCAATCTTTAAGTCTGACCACAGATTTTCTATTGGATTGAGGTCTGGGCTTTGACTAGGCCATTCCAACACATTTACATGTTTCCCCTTAAACCACTCAAGTGTTGCTTTAGCAGTGTGTTTGGGGTCATTGTCCTGCTGGAAGGTGAACCTCCGTCCTAGCCTCAAATCACACACAGAGTGGTACAGGTTTTGCTCAAGAATATCCCTGTATTTAGCACCATCCATCTTTCCCTCAATTCTGACCAGTTTCCCAGTCCAGGCTGCTAAAAAACATCCCCACAGCATGATGCTGCCACCACCAAGTTTCACTATGGGGATGGTGTTCTTTGGGTGGTGTGATGTGTTAGATTTGCGCCAGACATAGCGTTTTCTTTGATGGACGAAAAGTAAAATTTTAGTCTCATCAGAGCAGAGCACCTTGCTTCATACAGTTTGCAAGTCTCCCACATGACTTTTCACAAATTCAAAACGTGCCATTTTGTGTTTTGCTGAAAGTAATGGCTTTCTTCTGGCCTCTCTGCCATAAAGCCCAACTCAATGGAGAGTCCGGCTTATTGTCGTCCTTTGTACAGATACTCCAGTCTCTGCTGTGGAACTCTGCAGCTCCTCCAGGGTTACCTTAGGTCTCTGTGCTGCCTCTCTGATTAAAGCCCTCCTTGCCCGGTCCGTGAGTTTTGGTGGGCAGCCGTCTCTTGGCAGGTTTGCTGTTGTGCCATATTCTTTCTATTTGGTTATGATAGATTTGATGGTGCTCCTGGGGATCATCAGTGATTTTTTTATAACCTAACCCTGACTTGTACTTCTCAACAACATTGTCCCTTACTTGTTTTGAGAATTCCTTCATGGCACTATCCTTCAATAAAATAAATAACTGCCAAAATTTCACAATTTCTGCCAGGGTATGCAAACTTTTATGCAACTGTATATTATAAATGTGCCGTTTGTTTAAGTTTTAGAAAGCAAGTATTTAGGTCCTGAATACAAAATATATTTATATATATGCAAAAAACATAAATGCCATAGCAAAAAAAATGTATGAGTTCATAAGCCTTAAGCAACAACTTATTCATACACAATTTTGAATTAAAGCTGTGCAGAAGACATCAATAAATAATTTCTTAAAAGTTAATTACACAGTGAAGCCAAATGTGTTGAGAGTGTCAATGTTAGGTTGTCTTGTTCAAAATGCATTGGTGCTTTCCTGTTTAGCATTTAGTCAAGTCCCTTGCATTCAAACTTGTACTTCACTGGGCACTTCTCCTTGGGAGGTTTAGCAGATAGAGAAATAAATCCTGGACCAATTGCCATATGTTACCATTTGCTAAACTGCTTGTATAGTTCTGGTTTGTGCATGTGTTGTGCAGATTCAGTATATGTGTGCAAAAGTAAATATAAATATATAATACACACGCAAATATCGTAGAGTTCCTGCTTCAAGACAGTATACATATATAAATATATTGTCCATATTGATGTATAATGTATTATAACATTAAAAGACTGGATTGTCAAAGAACTTCAGTAATTCATTTCTTACAATATTATAGCAATAGGCACAGACACCCTAAAACCAATGCAGCCCAACATTGCAGAGTGTTGTTTCGTACCTGTACATTTTATTCTAACAGATCAGTAAATATTGAAACCAAAGGCAGACAAGAATATAATGTATTCTGATATGTGCAAACCTCAGTCAACAACATTTACTGACACATCCAAATTGATCAAACTTTAGGTTTCTGTTGTATACAAATTCTTAGCTTTCCAACATACAATGGAACAGAATGTATGGTGAGTAAGCTTTAAGCAATACAGGGAGAAAATTATTTTAATTAGACATATTAGTTAATAGAATATTTGCTTCCCACCACTGCCTAACATATCCATTTAAAGCTTCATAATGTCTTTATTTTTGTCAACAACCTGAGTGATGTGTCTTTTTTGGTACCAAAGTAGATTTAAAATTAAAGAAAATGTTTAATGAGCCATTAGCTGTTACAAAGACAGGGGGTATTAGCATGTTATTTGCTCAGGATGCTAGGATGCTAGGATGCCAGTGATAGCCATAATTACTCCATATGCTGCATGTTAATCAAAAGTCGTTGAAAACAGTGTTGGGAAAAAGGAAGGAATGAAGAAAGTTAAAATTGAAATTAAGGTTTTACAACTGAAGTTTGCTACACACATACTTTTTAAGTGTTGGTTAAATCTGAGAGTAGCAAATAAAGTCATGTTCATACACATTCACGTCCCTCTACTATCATGGAATGGATTGAACAAGGCTGCTGAGTGGCAGGGATACTGCATTCAGTTCTTAAGATATTACTGGTGTCAGTTTTAAGATATAGCGTGCAATGGGGCAAAGGAAGAATAGTTACCAGAATTGTTGAGTATGGAAGAGTTCACTCAATACAAATAGCAGGTCAAACTCAAGTATAAATATCGCAAAATATGTTAGTGCTAATAGAAAGTAGATTTAAATCCCCTCCACTGTAAACCGGAAGTAGGGATTGTTCTACATTTATGAAGTCAGCTTTGAGATGTTTAGTTTTAAAAAGAGCTTTACCCCAAATTATTATTATCCTTTATTAATAACACGCCAATATATACCGTAGCAGAAGGTTCAGTACAAGGCAAAAAAATATTACCACATTTCTAAAGAATGGAGGGCACACAAAATGAGCATAAGTGTCCCAAATAAGGTTCCCATTCTGAACTAACCTGCTTCTTAGTCTTTACCCCTTGATTTCCATTCTTATCAGAAAAGGAGTTTGAATTAACTATTTGCATTCTTTGATCAGTGGTATTTATTTTCATAGCTTTCCAATAAAAAGCTCAGCTTTATTGCATTTCACATACTCAGCCCATAAAGTGTAGTAAGTCCCCTGGGGTATTTTTTTCTTTAGACATTGTAAAGTGTATAGTCTATAATGATACTTTATAATTAGTAGAATTTTCAAGCAAATATTGCAGTCCATATGCTCCCTGAGATATCCTATTTCCTTGCAGCATCCAGCAGACCTCTAACCTTTGTTCCTGTCTTCAGATCTTTAAGTGGAGGTGACAACACATGAATTGCTGTAGACTGAAGAATAAGCACTACCTATGACAAAATTGTCATCCCTAACCACTGCATACAGGAACTTAAAGCAGGGACAGTTTAAAAATATAGGTAATAACAAAAACTTTATCAATTGAATATTAGTGAACACACATTGAATTTTCTTAATGTAAACATACAATTACATTTGCTATTTGTTACTGTCAATCAAAGTTTCTAATCAATCCACAAAGCGAAAAAGAATATATCTTTCCAATGGGTGATTATTTACAATGACTGATAACTACACCAGGGTTCTGTTTGTATTGTTTTCAGACTAAAGCCATATGAAACATAAAATACAGAGTGTGCTGATCCCAGGCTATATTTTGCATAATAAGCCTAATTCAGACTAAGTTAAGTAGCAATTATTGGCAATAATCATCTCTTACAATGTGATTAGTGGGTGGATCGGAAACACAGACACATTTTTAAATTAAAATTAGAAAGTTACATTTTACCATATTCAGAACGATGGGAAAAGCCATGTAGAATACATATGGTGCAACAAAATAAAATAGTTTCACTACATGACTCATTTTCTAGAAAACATAAAGTTAGAAATAAGTTTAAACATATTCCGAATAATTTTAAACTAAGATAAGAACAGGAGACAATGTTCCCATTATCAATAAAGTTCCTTATAACATCTGACTTTAGAGTCAAGCCTTTTTTATAGTGTTTATAAAATGAGTAGCTGTAAGGCATTTGGAAGCCATGTTTTACTTTACCTTGTTCCAATGTCCAACCAACTTCCATAATCTTTAACCAGGAAGAAAAAATGCTGCAAAAAATTAGAGTAGTAAACTTCATAAAAATATACAAGAAAGATAAAATGCAAAAACAAGGTTGTAATGATGGCTATTATATTTCCATGGAACTGTATTGCAAGCTTAAAGTATTCATTGATTTAATTCATTTTTTAATTTCAGAAAACAAATCTGCAGGGAAATAGCCAAAAGGGAAAGAAGCTCAAGATAACATTTAATAATTTATAATACCTTTTGAAACAGAAGTAAAAAGACTGATATATACAAGTACATTGACATTGCTGCCTTTGATTCATTTTTATTTGAAAATTAAATTCAGCTGAAATTATATAGTAAAAATAATATTATAGCTATAATAAAATTGGGTTAATAATATATACGATATTTATAAACAAATTAATATTAAAATAAATATGTTAACATAACAGTTAATTCTATTTTTCTCATTAATATATTTTACTATCATTTACATTTTATTCGACTTATTTTTTTACATATAAAATAAAATGTATGAATATAGCCCAATACAAATGTAATATAATTTAAAAGGACTTGGGAACAAATATTTTCTTTGTTGCATCAGAAAGAGGAAGGTGTCAGAGCTCAAAAACGTATTCAGATTTTTGACTTCTCTTAGGGGCTTGCCCTCTGTCAGCCAATCAAACCTACAGAATCAACAGACTAAAATATGCTTTGTGCATTTCCTCTTAGTATATTTATGAAGATTACATAGGTTTTGCTTAATATTTTATTGTTCATATTACATTTAAAAACATTTTTGAATGTTTAAAACCATCCCTTAAATGTATACAAATCAGCTGTGTTTCAGTGTATTGTTTGTAAGTCAAAAATAAACTGCAAATATAACATTTGTTTTAGATAATAAAGCATAAGACATTTAAGAAAAACAGACAAGTATGGTTCTTTACTTTGGTATTTAAAAAAAAAAATAAGACATGCCAAAACACGCTTATAATATGTGTCTTCATTTTATTTTCAAGGATATAAATGTGCCAATATCTTTGTAGTTCAATTTGGAATGATTTTGAATAACACCTAATCACTTACATCCTGTTTACGGTAAAAGCGGCACCCAGCCCTAACCCAGATGTGTTACATCACTTACATGAGGTGTTTGTGGCCATAAAAGGGCTATTTATCAGGTCAAAAGCAATGAAAACATTCCTCTGAATTTAATAAGTTAAAATGTCTTAAAGACCACATTCCATTCACTCGGACCTTTTTGAAATAGGCAGGTAAATACGCAGTAGAATCACATTTAAAAAAAAAACCATAACTATGAAATGGAGTGAGTTATTGGCAAGAATACAAAGTATTCTAAATAAATCATACATCTTTAACTCTATTTTTATTTGTGAAGCTGCATCTAAAATGTTAAGGCTTATTTTAATATAAATATGTATAACTTTGCAACAATTCTCTGAATTACCAAAATATGAAGTAAAACTAAAGTTGAAACCTCAAAATCACCCAAACACATGCAAGTAAAAGGGATTGAAAACATGGATTTCAATTTACTTGACCACTTCACATCTGTTTTATAATATGATCTTTTGAAAACTACACATGATAATGGGCAAACCATTTTTAGAAAGTTAAACCAACATTAATTTTTACTGTGGGCAGTCATCAACTTGAGAGAGCTGATTTTGCTAACAGAGAGGGTCACTGTAACTGAGACTTCCGTTAGTCTTATTGAAAGCAATGGCAGCTACGGCTGTAGCTGCTGCAAACCTGACATCTCAGTACAGCATAACTGCATATAATAACAAATAAAAATATTATTTAAAGGGATATGGAAGTTTTCCTGAATTTACTAGGTATATAATGTTCCAATGTATCTATTTACTTTTCTGTACTTAATTTATTAAGAAGTGCCTATAGCTCTGTTTTCACTGCCTAACATCAAACAAATAGTACCGGCATGGGATTGCCCACAGCAGACACAGACAGTAGAACTAGATGTGCAGTGTAGTCCCCTAGCCTATCGGGGACCACGTCTCAGCAGCATGTTGCAAAATGTGGCTAAGAGATAGTCTGATTGGTTAGTATGAGAAAGTGCAAGCACAGCAGAGTCTGTTTTCATGAACAGCAGAGGGCAAGAGATAATATATAATTGATTTTAGGCAGTAAAAACAGAGCTCAGAAGTACTTCTTAATAAAACAAAGTACATACAGTGGGGGGGGGGGGGGGGGGAGTATTTGATCCCCTGCTGATTTTGAACGTTTGTCCACTGACAAAGAAATGACCAGTCTATAATTTTAATGGTAGGTGTATTTTAACAGTGAGAGACAGAGAAAAAAAAGAAAACAAGAAAAGAGCATGTTAAAAAAGTTATAAATTGATTTGCAGGTCAGTGAGGGAAATAAGTATTTGATCCCCTATCAATCAGCAAGATTTCTGGCTCCCGGGTGTCTTGTATACAGGTAACGAGCTGAGATTAGGAGCACTCTCTCAGCTCGTTACCTGTATAAAAGACACCTATCAACAAAAGCAATCAATCAATCAGATTCCAAACTCTCCACCATGGCCAAGATCAAAGAGATGCCCAAGGATGTCAGGGACAAGATTGTAGACCTACACAAGGCTGGAATGGGCTACAAGTCCATCGCCAAGCAGCTTGGTGAGAAGGTGACAAGAGTTGCTGCGATTATATGCAAATGGAAGAAACACAAAATAACTGCCAGTCTCCCTCGGTCTGATGCTCCATGCAAGATCTCACCTCGTGGAGTTTCAATGATCATAAGAACGGTGAGGAATCAGCCCAAAACTACACGGGAGGATATTGTTAATAATCTCAAGGCAGCTGGGATCATAGTCACCAAGAAAACAATTGGTAACACACTTCAATTCAGAGGAGAACTGGGTGAAAGTGTTGTGGTCGGATTAGACCAAAATCGAGCTTTTTGGCATCAACTCAACTCGCCGTGTTTGGAGGAGGAGGAATGCTGCCTATAATCCCAAGAATATCATCCCCACCGTCAAACATGGAGGTGGAAACATTATGCTTTCGGCTTTTCTGCTAAGGGGACAGGACAACTGCACTGCATGAAAGGGGCGATGGACGAGGACTTGCACCGTCAAATCTTGGGTGAGAACATCCATCCCTCAGCCAGGGCATTGAAAATGGGTTTTGGATGGGTATTCCAGCATGACAATGACCCAAAACACACAGCCAAGGCAACAAAGGAGTGGCTCAAGAAGCACATAAAGGCCCTGGAGTGGTCTAGCCAGTCTCCAGACCTTAATCCCATAGAAAATCTGTGGAGGGAGCTGAAGGTTTGAGTTGCCAAACATCAGCCTCGAAACCTTAATGATTGGAGAGGTTCTACAATAAGAAGTGGGACAAAATCCCTCCTGAGATGTGTGCAAACCTGGTGGCCAACTACAAGAAACGTTTGACCTTTGTGATGGCCAACAGGGTTTTTGCCATCAAGTACCAAGACGAGGGGTCAAATACTTATTTCCCTCATTGACCTGCAAATCAATTTATAACATTTTAGACATGCTTTTTTTCTTGTTTTTTTTTTGTTATTCTGTCTATCACTGTTAAAATACACCTACCTTTACAATTATAGACTGATCATTTCTTTGTCACTGGACAAATGTTCAAAATTATAATTTCTTTGTCACTGGACAAATGTTCAAAATCAGCCGGGGATCAAATACTTTTTTCCCTCACTGTAAAACTAAAAAGATATATAGTTATATAATACACTTAATAAAGTACAGAAACCTTCCATATTCCTTCTAAAGACATTTTGCCCGTTATTAATTGTAGTTCTTCTAAACAGCTTCTTGTGAATATGGGACTACAGTCCTTTATTTTGGCCATATCATGAGATGGCAAGATTCCCTAGAGAAGAGGCAGAGATGAATAGATGAGGACACTGAAGAAATGAACATGAACTTGATAGAGTTCAGAGGGGCAGTGACTGACTGAAGTACCTGGCATGCTGTGGTCTATAGGGTCATAGAGAGTCGGATGCAACTGAATGACTAAAAAACAACTCCACAGGTCTGAGTGGACAGTTCCCATCCTAAACATTTTGAATAGGAGTTACAATTAAGAACACTATATCCAGCACTTTATGGATATTGTAGGCCATTGTTTTAATAACAATTACTTTGCAAGCTAAGGACCACACAAGCAGAGCAGGTGGCTGTTTTGAGGATTAATGTAATAAAGAATATCTGAAACATAATTCCAATATTTCCAGTTTGCCTCATTTTGTGTTTAAGTATTACTATATGGCAATAAATTTTCGATTTCACTCATATTTTATAGTATAAGTGGTCTAGATACTCCATTAGTGTATTCCTGGAGCCACGGTCAGGATCACAATACTATTTTACAATTTTTTGGGGGTGTTCTCATACCTGGGAGTCTGTTCTTAGACTTGCTCATGATTGCCTCTCTGGGTTCACACCTTTTTATATTTTTCTCTGGCTGCCTCATGCATTGAGCTCGAGTGTGACTACAAACCTGTGTTGCCTGCCTTGAACTCGCCCTGTAATCAGATCCCTGTGTTGTTGCTCGTCTTGCCCATCTTACCTAAACCCAGTGTGTTAGTTACCAGAAAATGAGGACAAATCATTATAAATCGCACATTTTATTTAATCTGGCCTCTACAGAAAAGTGAATTGAAAACTGCCATGTACATGATGTTTGAATATTGTTTTTATATATAAAGTAACAAAAAACTGTAATTTCTGTGGAATTGCTGATATTTGCTAATATTGTAAAGTCTGCCAACATAAAGTGCTCTATAACAACCGACAATAGAATAAACCCATGCAGTGTGCCATAGGGCAATGCATTTAAATTGTTCTAATCAACATTTGACTCAGAATTAGCATACACTACAGCTATAGTGTTATTCAGATTTTAAATCCTATGCCCTAGCTGTACCATGACTTCTGTAGTGCCAATCAATTAAATAGTTATAAAACAGTGGTTTATTTGAAATTAAACAAAAGCAAAGTAATTTCCCCAAAATGTGATCTCTTGTTTGTTGTTTGGTATTATGTTTTTAATGAGGTTTCACCTTGAGTTATTTTGTTTTTGAAGAAAAAGCAGTTAAGTTTCTTTAATTGTGATTCTTGGAAAACTACAAAAACTGATTTGAAAAGCAAATGAGTTTTGTATATTTTCCTAATTTTAAGAGTGATACAACTTCACTGGTTGCATGCAGCTACAACTCCAGGATGGCTCCCTCCAATCTATGGAATATCTGTAACTGAACTATCCAACCTGTCCTTAAAACTACACAAGCACAGACATAAACCTGTCCTTTACATAGAACCCATTATTGTAGGAGTTGAGGAACACACTTCCTCTGGAGCCAAATATACAACTGTGGCCTAAAAAACTCTCCCGTCCCCTGCAGTCACCTGTCTCAGAGCTCTGCAAACCCAGGCTTTTTGCCTTACTCAAACCACTGAAGCTGGACTTGGTACACTAATACCAACAATCCTATCTTCGATACCAACCATCTCAGTAATTGTATATAAGTGGATTTGCAAATGAAGCTAGAATTGTTTGTGACCGCAGGAGAGGCCCGACAACAAAATCAGAAGTGCTCAATCTGAGAACAAAAAAGGAGAGGCCCGATTCAATTGCAAGCTCGCAACTGGTGCGATGCAGGCCGTATGTCTGTGGGTGTGTTGAGGTCTACCGTTCGTCTCCGATTACGGAGCTATTTAATTGCTCAAGACCGCAGGTTGCTGGCCGAAACCCGACTCTGTAAACCATGCACTGGTCCGTAGCAGTTCAGTGCGGGAACATGATCAATTAAGCAAGCCCGTAACCTCCCATTTTGAATCAGCCAAAAGAAAATGAGACTGTCATTACTACGGCAGTAAAACATGGAGGTTACATGTCAATCAATTAGGTTCGGGGGTCCGATATGCGACTTACGAAACCGCAAAATACAGAATTATGAAAATCAATGCCAATAATTTTCTAGTCCATATGGGTGGCTTGATATGTATTAACTAATTGATACCCCAGATCGATTTAACCCCGAAATGACACATACAATAAAATCTAATATACTGACGATTTGCAATCAAATTCTAATGTCTGTCATCGCTTTCACCGTTATTTACAGTGCAATATTGATTTTTTATTTGCATTTGCAGTCCTACGAACAGGTGTTAAACCCCCTTGCGGGTCCTCTTCAGCACTCGCTGGATTTTCTCCTTCATTTGCCATTTACGGGTGTGAAAACATTTGCAGGCTTGGGGACTTGGAACAATTGAATAGCGTTTTTCGATTTTAGCTATCGTAACTCTTGCCAAAGTGAAAGATAAAAGGCTTCGGGAGGCTGTGAGTTACAGGTTTAACCATCGCAAAGTTTTCAAGGCCGTAACTCGAAAACCGATTGGAGCCCGCAAAAAGACGTCAATTGAATAGCACATTAACTTGCAACCTCACTTCCGGGCTCCAGTAATATGCGAAAGCTCAACTGAATTGGGCTCTAGGTTTGTTCTATAGGTCTGGTTGCCTACTCACAAAAAAACAACCTCTTATAGCTCACTTGTGCCCTTCAAAAGGAGAAATAGTAGTATATCAGTCTGGTCTTACTCAGAGTGATCCAGCCCAAAAATACCAGGCAATTCTCCCTAGAGCAGGAGAGACGGCCCTCGTCGTACTGAGTTGCCCACCACTGCTTATATAAACCTTGCACAACCTTGTAGTTCATGTTTTTTGCCCTGTCTTTTCCATACCCTTCCTCTCTTCCCTTCCCCCACGCACCCATCTGAAGAAGAAAAAAAAACTGAGTAGCCAACATGTACATTAATCACATTCATGATAACTGGATGACCTATTCAATTAAAACATTGCTATACAATCATTCATTTAAACTTGTGTGTTTCTTTATGTGTATTTTTAGCTGCTGTTGTGAAAGCACAAGCAAGTTTTGTCCAGAATCTTGTATTGGTCTAGAATTACTTATTTTGCATTGCACAACAAATCTTAAGAGAAATTGGAGATTGAGATTCACAGTAACAGTGAGGTTGCCTTTTGAACAAATGGGAAATATGTATGTTTCCCTACTGAAGCTTTCAATTTGCAACATGATATTTACAGGCTGTAACTGATTAGAGAGTGAGAAGGAATTTATTGAAAAGTTCTGCTTATGACTGTCCAATTTTACAAAACAAACACATTTACTTCAGTGCGGTAATGTTATGAATATTGCAAAAAGAGTAACTAGAACACATGCTGCTTTATTGACAATATGTACCAGAGACTTACCAGAGACATAATATCTGATATCACAAGAACCATAAGGAAAAGACTGAAATAAAAAACAGATAAAACAGAAAATGTAAGTTCATCAATAACATTAAACTTTCAATTTGTACATAGTATAGTACTTTATTAATATTTTTTTTACTTTGGCGACCTACATATACTCACAACACAAACATATACATGGCATGAATAATAATGCATGGCGCTGGATGAAGCAGTACAGGTATGTGAAGTATGCTCCTACCAACACAAAACATAAGACTGCAGAGAAGAGCGTATAATTTCCCTGCCCACCAGTGTAGCATTTGATGGAGTGCGGTATACATAATGTGACATAAATGGTGCTGCATGTCAAAGATGTTTCACTTGATCTGCCAGAGAAGCACAATGGTGGATGATTACTCATGGTTCTGAAAATGTGTGAAACACAATTTAGAATGCATTTACTTTTATTAATCAAAACATGGTGGGAAAAATAGATGAACATTACAATGTCTTAATTACTATAAACTCTCATAAATAGTTTTTCAGCATTGGTGCACAATTTGACCCAAGTGCAGCCATGCATTGAGCTCAGTTGGAAAGTTACATGGTACCTGTGATAAGGGAGAGGGAAAGCAATTACGAAGGGGAAGAAGAAGAAAAAGGTGTTGAGAGTGGGGGCAGATTTATCAGGAGAAATAAAAAAAATTAAAAAGTGGGTAAATGTTTTGGATTTGTCTCTAGAGAAAATAATTTGTGTATTTTTGAGTCAGTGTGCTTGACTGGAAAATTGCAGTGCTATGCTAGAGACGCATAATAAATGCTGGGTAATTAAGGCACATATAACCTTAATGAAGCTTTGTTTATGAAAAGCTGCACTCCCAAGCTGTAACTCAAATAGATGCAGTTTCTAAGACACTTGCATCAGCTGTGGTAGCAGCATGGTAGTAATGGGCTGTCTTGAGTTTCACTGTCAGACACATTTGGGACACATATGTGTATCATCTAAATTATTTTCATATTTTTTATTATAAATAATATTCTATATAAATTTGCAAATACACCCTCTCCCAGTTATTTAGATGAATAAAGAATCCTTTTAAGGTGGTCTGAAACACGGTGCTTACTGTAGAGAACGTACCACCACCACCAAAGGCGAAAAACAACATAACAATGTTAACTAGAGAGAAAATGTTTTTCTTATGATAAATTGTTCTTCCTGATACTTCTCTATATGACCATTGCAAAACCTTTTTTTCACTTACATAAAAAAAAAAATACTATTGCCTTTTCTATACTGAGGTTCATATGTATCCATTAGGAAAAGTGAGAACAAATAAGAGGACATTATCTAATATAAGTGTTGTGTTTCTTCCCCTCCATTATAAAATAGTTAATAAAGCCATATTTTATGGTGCTGGTTCATAATTATTTAACAGTTAGAGAAGAGATCTATCAGTTTTGGACTAAACAACATTATGTAGATTAGTTCCACCTTTTTAACTGAAGTTGTGTTAACATTTATTGCCATAAAGTATAAAAATATCATGTATGTACAAAATCTGTAATAATACCTGAAGTGTTGTGACATTGATTTACAATCTATACATAATTAACCACTAAGCAAACTATGTATTGTACAAATTACCAGCACTACCTGGGTTGGGAATTTGAACTGGATGAGTTAATTTGAAATGTGCTTCCCTGCAGTATAAATCATTGGATGTATTGAGATTAAGTGCTGCTGGGGACTTGCTCTCTTGATTCATTTCCTAGGCTTGCTCTTTTGCCCTTTGTTCTAATGGGATGCCCTGTAACTGATATCTTTACTATAAACTTGTACTGGCCGTTAATCTGGTTAGATTGTCAGTTCAATGAGATGAAACCCATTGAGGTGACAACATTTATACTGACTTATCTATTAAAAATCTACAAATCTTTAGCTTAATGTGTTAAACTAAACAAAGTGAATAGGATCAATGTATATAGGGGTCTAAACTGTTTGTAATAGAGTCAATCTACATCAGTCTGCACAAGAAAAAGCATTGGTATAGCAATAATATGAAATCTATCAGTATAGATAACTAGCCTGTTTAATATAGTATAAGTTACACATTGCCATATGAAAGAGCAGTATGTGAAAGTTATGAAATCTGTATATCATTGTTCCAGGGAGTCTGTGTTCACGAGTAGGACAATGTGATTTGAAGAGGATATGGAAACATTGGTTTGAATTAAGAGTTGTACTTTGTTTATGTTCCACAAGTCTAATAAGCCACATGTGGCACTAGAGCCATAGGGCGCAATTGCCTGGTATAGAAATACATTTAATGCAGGCCTACATTAAGAATATTGAAGATCAGTATATTTATTTTCAGTTATATAAATACAAACTAATGTATATTTGCATATATAATCATACTTTATATTGAACTACAAACTAATGTATATATTGTATATATAATCATACTATATATTGAACTACAAACTAATGTATATATTCTATATATATATAATCATTATTTGTATTGAATTACAATCTAATGTATATATTGCATATATATATATAATCATACTTTTTTATTGAACTGACATTCAGTTTAAAATGAGATGTTTCTGAGAGGTATAATAAAATGTTAAGACACGACTAAGGGTTCCCCGATGGTCCAATAGTTATAATTCGCTGCTTTCACCACTGCGACTGGGTGCAATTCCAGTCTGGGAACCAAGAGATCACAACACCCTGACGCCACACAGGGTTGGGCCTGGTCAGTACTTGAATGGGAAACCACCTAGGAATATCAGGAGTTGTATGCTGTGGGCCACTGGAGAAGGATCTGGCAACCCACTCCATTATCTCTGCCATAAATACCAAGTGGATCAGCATGGTGTGTTACGGTCCATGAGGTCATGGAGAATCGGACACTACTGAACGACACACACACAAGAGAAAGAAAATGACTGCAGACCTCAACGCTCATATATTCTGCTCCAGCATCAGAATCCAAAATAAGTAGAAAACTATTTTGTTTACAACAGGAACTCCTACTCTGTTAAAAGGCAGCATATGTATTTAATTATGTGATCAGTGTACATTTTTAAATCCTAGTGCTTTTCATTTGTGTTATTCATTGGATATAAATGACTAACCATTATATGAAGGTAAACGTATAATAGGATAAAATACATTATGTGTAAGCAGCTTAAATATACTTAGAACCAAACATAAGCTGGACATTTATGAAATAGAAAAGATTCGCTGCAGGATACAGAAAGCCTGAGTGTAGTAATGCAAGTGGCTGCAATCACATGGCTGTACTTAGTGGCAAGATTGTGTGAGGCTTATTAATATAAGGAAACAGCCGTTTTAATTGTGTATAATGTGTAAAATATACATATGAAAACACATCAGAACAACAGACATCTGAAAAACTGATGTGTTAGTTATAACATTAATATATACAGTAGTGGGAAATCCAAATCAATACTTATATTTATTCTTGTATATATTACCATCATCATTTTTACCAAAATATAAAAGACTGGATAAGTATTTCTTTTTGCTACCACATATTACTAAGCAAAATATTAATGTTCATGTAACCTTGCAAAAATACTCATGAATTTTTAGATGGCAAGATAGAGTATTTCTAATGGATACATACTTCACTTCCGTGCCAGTTAAAACGTGTTCAAACCACAGTAAGAACTAAATGATATGACTTTCTGTATATAGTAAACATTTAAATTAATGTGGTTTTCCAAAGCATAGTTGGGTATTTCCACATACACAAAAACATGATCTGAACACAAGATTTCCCTTATTTTGGATACAGTTCTGTTTTGGATACAAAAATGTACTGTGTTATCACAAAGTATAAAAATGTAATTGCACACTGTAAATCCAAATATGTCAATATGATAAACAGACTTGAATTGAAACATTTTCATTTGAAAATGCAACACTAGTATAGTAAAAACATTGCCAGTTCATGTGTACTTTGAAATAAAATTTGATTTAGTTTTACTGCAAATGGTATTAAAATCACAAAAGTGAGATTCCTGGAGCCACTAGGCTTAAATCTCACCATGAGACTCATACAGGAGATATTTAGGGACAGTTGCAATAGTATAAGAATCATAAAAAATATGAACGAACTAAATTTAAATAGTCTTTTCCATTAAAAAAATTCTAAACAGCCTACCCTTATTTGGAAACTGACCTGGCATCTCTTATGTGGGTAAGATTCACTCAAAAATGTGTGCTCCTCCACATAGAGAAACATGATCATAATGATAATAATAATCCCTCAGCCAGCTTCAGCTCAGGGTTATTGCACTATTTCTATCCAAACCGGAACCTCTTTATCACTTGTATTAAACTGGGGTAGTATTGATTTCTCCTCATCTTGTCCATCATACAGAGGGACCACAAAGTCATGGGACTCCATTACAATCCATCTGAATTCAAAACTAACTAAGCAAACATAGATATATGGCTTACTAAACAAACAGAACAACTCCTCTTACCAATTGTTTCAATTCACTTGCCTTTCTAAGACAGAGTGAACACGTTGTCCTGTCGCCATTTTGTTTTGCTCATTTATTTGTCATATGAAAAAAAATTTGCAATGGAAAAAACATTCTATTTTAAATACATGGTATAAAAATGTAGCTATAGGCCTTTAGGCATCTAGAACAAAGCCCTTTGATTACATTTCTGATACCAGCACAGCATGCTGGGCCGGACATTGCTGTTGGTGGGTATTAGACTGACATACTGGTAGCAGTGTATAGCTCTAAACTCATAGGTGTCTCAGTACAGATCAACATATGGCTCTAATGTCCTCACTGTCCTCAAAACAAACTTATTTTATTTTGAGTAACCTCCTTATATTTTGTTGTTGTTTAGTCTTTCAGTCCTGTCCGACTCTCAGTTACCTTATGGACTGAAGCACGCCAGGCACATCTGTCAGCCACTGCTCCTCTGAGCTCCATCAAGCTCATATTCAATGATTCAATAACCTCAACTATTCATCTTCGCCTCTGCCTCCCCCCTCTTGGGGTGCCTTCAATCTTTCCCAGCATCAGATTCTTCTCTAAGGTATCCTGCCATCTCATGATATGGCCCAAATATTTGAGCCTCAGCCTAATGATAATACCTTCCAGTGAACAGTTTGTCTTGATTTCATGTAGTACTGATTTATTGGATCTTCTTGCAGTCCAAGGGACTCTAAGGAGTTTTTTTAACAATTCAAAGGCATCAATTGCACAGTGCCCAGCCTTCTCTATGGTCCAGCTCTCACATCCATATGTTAGTATTGGGAATACCATTATTTTTACTATGTAGACCTTTGTTGATAATGTGTTATCTTTACTTATTACTAAGCTTGCCATGGATTTTCTCCCCAGAACAAAACATTTTTCAAGTCATGACCACAGTCACCATCTGAAGAGATCTTGGATTCCAGGAAAATAAAGTTTGTCACTGCCTCCACTTCTTCCCTGTCTATTTGCCAGGAACTGAGATTGCCATCTGCCATGATCTTCATTTTTTTTTAACATTGAGCAGCAGGCCAACTTTTGCACTCCCTTCTTTCATTCTCATCAGTAGGTTGTTTAGTTCCTCCTCACTTTCAGCCATCAGAGTAGTATCATCTGAGTATCTGAGGTTGTTGATATTTCTTCCAGCAATATTGATTCCGGCTTTGGATTCATCCAGTCCAGCCTTACGCATGATGTTCTCTGTGTATAAGTTGAATAAATAAGGTGACAATATACAACCTTGTTGCACACTTTTCCCGATCTTGAACCACTCAGTTGTTCGGTTCTGATTGTGGCTTCTTGGTCCACATACAGATTCTTAAGAAGGAGAATGAGATCTGGTACTCCCATCTCTATAAGAACTTGCCACATTTTGTTGCGATCCACACAGTCAAAGGATTTGGAATAGTCTATAAAGCAGAAGTAAATGGTTTTTTTTTTGGAACTCTCTTGCTTTCTCTATTATCCAGCGGATATTGGCAATTTGATCTCTTGTGCCTCTTCCTCTCTGGAACCCAGATTGCACATCTCGTAGTTTCCGGTCTATATATTGTTGGAGTCGAGCTTGTAGGATCTTAAGCATTACCTTGCTGGCATGCAAAATTAGTGCAATTGTTCGATAATTGGAACACTCTTTGGCACTGGCTTTTTTAGGATTTAACTTTTCCAGTCATTTTTGAGTTGTCACTTTCACAGCATCAATCTTGTAGGATTTTGGATAGTTCAATTGGGATTCCATCAACTCCTGCTGCCTTGTTATCAGAAAGTTATACTAGGGCCATCTCACTTTGCTCCAAGCTATCTGGTTCAAGCTCATTGGACCAAATATTGAGGTTATCACTGCTGTTGAGATTCTTCCTGTATATATCTTCAGTGTTTTCCTGCCCTTCTTATTTATCTGATCTGATTCTTTTGGGGGTGATGTTTGTTATAGGTTCCTGTATAATGTTGCAAAAGTTGGACCAAAATTCTTCAGGCATTCTATCCTCCATGTCTAGTCCCTTAAATCTATTCTTTAACTCCACTGCATAGTCACAGGGGATATTATTTAATTATTTCAAATCTGCCTGGTCTGATGACATATTACTCCTAGTTAAAAAGTCTGAAGGCCCATGTACATGATACTTCTCCTCTTTGTGAGACTTAAAGAGGTTAATCTCTGTGTCTATCCAAAGAACAAGGTCAGGTTCTAGCATTATTCACTTTCAAATTGGTATCTTATGATTAGTAACATGGTTTATAATAAGCCTATAAAACTACATACCCACCAATAAAACAACAACAACATTGGGCATGCAACCCTATTTGTAGGTCCTTGGGAAGGGACACTATCATCCCGGCAACAAGTTAGTTTTATTTTAAAGAAAATAAACACATTTCCAGGAAAAAAGAACATCTATGGGGTTATTTACAAGTAGATATTGTTTATTAATTTCATTGGACAGCGACAAATGTTAAAAGCAATTCAAAATAAAAATATATTTTAAAACCAATGTTTAGGGACGTCTTTGGCATTATATATCATGTCCACCTTTTTTACTAAATATGCCTTTGAAAATGTTTCTTGTAAGAGATACTGTTGTATCTAATATATCAAATTAAATGGGTATAGGTGTGAATCTATGAAAACGCAGAGATAAATTGAGTTCCCTATAGACAAGATTTCCACTATATGGTTATCCAAATGTATCTCTCTAGTGCTTTATAAAAGGCTGCTGGCACAGCAGGAAGTTCCCAGATCAAAACCTCCTTAAACTGACCATGTTATCTCTGAAGCATTCCTGCCTATATATGTGCCACCCGCTCTGACCACAGATTTATCACTATAATGACACGAATAGTCTTTTCCATTTATCAGAGCTGCTGACATCCTCGGCCCAGCTCTGCCTGCTGGTCCATTTAGATGCACAGTCCTGTCAGGCTATTGTATTACAGCTGTGCAATGCTGCTGAGCCCGCTGTGGTAATTTACTTATGGCACATTCAGTTCACACAGCACAATTTCTGCTACCAACTGTATACTAGTTATTTCCTGTGGATGAGCCAGGTATGAATATAGGAATTTTACTGTAGAATCAAAACATGACTATACATGCATTTAATAGAGCTAATAGTGTTTCTGCAGTATTAATCATTTTGGGAAATGTTTAGTCTTATTATACTCATTGTTAAGAGAGAAGAGAATCTCAACATAACATTGGGGGAGTTTTATACTAAAGATTGGACATGGATTAGAGAGCGGACAGCAGATATGTACCAACTGTCCCATCTAGTCTGCACATTATCTATTTTAAACAATTATATTTTTACTAGTGTTATTTTGGGATAGTCCAAAACCTATTACTTGGACATTGAACAATATTCTTAAAGTGCTGAATGCTGGACATAATCCGTATTCAAAATGGTTTCTTTTACTTTTTGAAAAGGAACGGCTAAACAAAAATGAAAATTCTTCTTTTAAAGAAAAAGAAGTGTCTAAAATGACATTGTCAGATGTGCCAACAACAAATTTTAAATTTACAGTGCATTCCCTTGTCCTCTGGCACATAAGGAGACTTGAAATTCTTCCTGATAGCAAGTGAATAGGAAGTCTCTATTTCCCATAGGGGGTCTGCAAGAAGCACATTGAAGGAACAGTTATATGGCTCCAGGTAGATATTACAAGAGCCTTACATGACATAATTGGCTAAATCCCAAATGACCTAAATCCAAGATTTTGGGTTAAATTACAAGAACATCCGATAATGAAAATGCAAATAAGAAGCACAGATGTTGTTACAATATAACATTTTAATACATGAATTATTCTAACCAATATAAAGTTTCCCATTAATTTAAAAGAAAAACATATTACTTCTGTTGGAAGGTGATCCCATGGGTCCACTAATTATGATCACATTACTTGTGAATCTATCACACTCAATATTTCAAAAGGTTGACTTCAATTGCAACAGTTTGCAACAGTTACAAAGTTATTCAATTGATCAAGCCCCAGCTACCTGCCCAAAACCGTAAACCCTGCACCCATAAGTAGCATTACAGAGCATGAGCATGATCAATTAAGCAAGACCGGAATTACCAACAGCATTACGGAGCATGAGCATAATCAATTAAGCAAGACCGTAATTACCAACAGCCAATAGTAAATGAGACTGTCATCATGACGTCAGTAAAACATGGCGTTTAAACGGCAGTCAATTAGCATTTAGAAGTCCGATATGCGATCGGACTCGCAATACAGCAATGTAAAAAATATATTAAAAATGAATGAAGAAAATGTTCTAGTCCATGTGGGTGGCCTGATATGTAATAATTTCTTGATTCCCGAGATTGATATAACATGGAAATGAAACATAAAAAAGTTCAGTATTGATTTTTTTATTTAGTACAAAGTGAGAAAAATAGGTGGCTCTAGGTATCAAAAGATTCTGGGATGGAGGAAAGGGGTGCTACTTGAGGATATGATTTACTAAGTAACATAAGAGTAGAGTGTCACAACCTAAAATGATGATGGAGTATAGAGGATCCTAGCCCTCTTATCTCCTGTAGGTTTTAGACCTAAGATTTGGGTGACTCAGACCAATGGACCTTCCTTGCGGATGCAAGAGCATAAGTCCCAGCTTTTGGTAGTGTGCCTGGGAAAACCTGGAAGGGAGTCAGAAACGATCTCCTCTGCCAGCATATGCCCTTGGGTCAATAATACACCTGCACACAAAGTCTTGATGAAAATTATGAACCACTTTATTTGGAACACAACATCTTTTAAACAGGCATACAAAATCACCAGGAGGGCTATCTTTAGTCAGCCCCTAACTGCCTCTGGCCAATCAGGCAGGGAACCATGAGACTCCTCCCGGGTCCGCCCACTAGGTGTGGCTACCTAATTCAGTTGCTGCCTGGCTCTCAAGGGAGAAACATCTCCCTGTCCTCTGGACTTTGCCCTGATTCTCTGAGTGAGAATACCTGTAGACCCCCCTGGGTTATGGTGCCTCAATGTCTGTATAGACCCCTTTGTTCTGGCCTAGCTATCACTTCAAGTGTTTACTTTAGGTGATAGCTGGAAGGCAGATGGGTGATCTACTCAGGTTACATATGCAGTCAATATGGATGACTGCACACAACATGGCTCCAACATTCCAATACAATAAATTAACAGATACAACACACAATGTTTCACACACATACAACCAACACATCCCACCAGCTCCCTCACATGACACCCATTACAATGAGCCTAAACATGGAATGGATGGGGATATGCTAAGGGGTAAACTTATAATACTTTATCCCCCTAGACCACAAAATAACCATATATCCATAACAAGTGGGCCCCAAACCTTTTGTTCTTCCACATGGCAACAGCATGTGGAAGATAACCCAGCCCAAAATGGCCACTGCTGCCAGTCACAAAATGGCCCCAGCATAGTTCACACCAAATCCAATATGGCCACTGGCTGATTCATGACATAGAGGACAGAACAAGTATCCTTTGGATTATAAGTGCACACCCTCTGCCCTGGTAACAATATAGAGCAAGAAAAATTATATAAAACTTAACGTTTATTGATATTATTAAAATTGTTATTAAAATATTGAAATTCTGACGAGATAAAGTTGGTAGGGGAATGAAAATTATTATGGACTTCCTAGTATTATGTCTAGGATTATGAGACTAAATAGGTTGAAATAAGCCCTATATCCTCTAGTATGGCGTGATAGTATAGTCATAAATAACAAAGTGCATTCAGTGTAGTGAAATACAAATCAGTTGCCAAAGCATAGGTCTGGATCTAAGGCCTATGTGTTTGCACTGATATATATTTGCACTTTATAAAAAAGTGACTTGTGCTTAAAGTGTTAATGAGAAAATTGCACGTATAGATATTGCACCTTCTTGTAGTGTATATTACTCTTATATAAAGTGTTTAGTGCCAGTATAAGTTCAATAAATAAATAAATAAATATTGTAATGTCATATTGGATACAATAGATAGTGCTTTCTGGGGATATTAGGGTTTTATCAAGGCTTATATGATGTCCTATGTTATAAGGGAAGTCCCAATGTTATATAAATAGTAATATGGTTGTGTATTCCCCTACACAATCTATGGAGCTAAGTTACCCAATTTCATCCACATTACAGTATTAGATTTGTAATAATTCATTAAATTATCATTTAATGTGGATGATATTTATAAGTCATTTTTCATAGAAAGTTGGTTTGTGTTATTTTCAAAGCGCCTTAGCTCCAAACAACTGACCGCGTGTCGCCTATGCGTCTGCGTGTGACGTCAAAGAGCGACGTTGCGGCGTTGTGCGTGCAACCCGACGCACGTTTCTAAAGATTTCATCAGGGGGTTTCAACTAAAATGTATGCTAATAACAGTAAAAGGCAAGCTCTGATACTTTTACATACATATTTGATCATATCAACATGTACTCTTTTACACGAGAGCAATGCTTAGCTGGAACTTTCCCCTTAAAGGGATATTTAAGTGAGCTGGATTAATACATTTCTGCACTCTGAAGGCAAAAAGCAGCCTATGTGTATGCAGCGCATCTCATAAAACATTTTATTTCTATTAATATCTAAAAAACCCTCTAGTGATTATGTTGATTTCCCAGGCTCATTTGCCTACATATCCCATGCTGCTTTGCACCAAAGCCAATAGGAAAGAAGTTGTCACTGCTGGTATATGATTCATCCCTGCTTCCTGGCTATGCTGTCTGGTGTTGCCATAGCATGTCTGAAATCTTTCTCTAACCAGAATTGCCAAAACAAATTGGAGGGGTGCTAACGTTAATTTTAAACTGTCAGAAATTACAATAGATTTTGCTAACTTCAAGGTAAGTGTTTAAATGTTTATTTTGGTATTTTTTCATACAATTCTGATTCTCCTCCATCAGATGCATTCATAATCGAGGAAACTTAGATATTCCTTTAAGCCCAAACTTTACAGGTCAATAGCAAAAAGAGATGGGCCAAAATGTTTTTATGGTCAGTGAAAAGAGTGGCATGGGCATCAGGCCTGAATAAATCATATAATATAAGGGTTTTGCATGTTCCTAGCTGTAGCTACACTCTACATTAGTAGTGGGCAGATCAGTCATATCAGGGCCACCAACAGATCAGGTTTTCTGGATATCACAGTTTGGATAATTAGGTAATTTCCACTTTAACACATGGAGATTATTGAGTCTCATATGAAATAATTGACTGTTATTTCATATATTTCATACGGCTGCTCTGGTAGGATGAAGTTATGCATCACCTCTTCACATTTCTGTATGAGCATTGTTTATGTTAGTGCTTTTCTATCCTATTCTCAAGTCACACCAGCTGGCCAGATTTTGTGGATATCATTAAATGAATAGAAGTGTCTCAGTCAACAGAAAGAGCCAGTGATTAGCAAACCTGTGCTTGGGTTGAGATCTCCTTAAATTCTGGCCTACTGGTGTGCCTGGAAGACAGAAATAAAAACTACTGGTCTATGGGAATGCGATTGACTTTATATATGTGTGTAAATCCTCATTTACATTTTGAAAGATAATGTAGCCTAGCCACTTGTAGGTTCCCAAGACCTAAAACACATCATTAGTTTGGTTTTGGGATAATGCCAAAAAGCAAAGTCATAATATTTAGCTCATCAGTAAAATACACAATGAAACAGAAACTGTCTTGGTAAAAAAAGAACTCATTAATTCTGATCATTAAATTGTAGCTTTCATCATACCTTTTAGAGGAAATCTGTGCGGAGATCTGAACAGTTTCAAAAGCGCACATCACCAATATAAAAGGGATAAGAATCTGAAAAATAGAAACCTTGGACTTAGAAACAAGTTACTTGCACTGCAATATAGCCGTGGATAAGTAAATAGATTCAGTCTAGTCACTGAACAACGGGGCTGGCTCATATTGTTCTGAATGAATAACTTATTACATTACAAGCATTTCAAATTAATGCCAACCTTCTTAAATATATTCATGGATTACAAAGGCACTAAAATGAATCTGTGAATATAAACCCTTTACACGGATTGATTAATGCATGAGAAGGCACAGTTTGTGGCTTATAGAGTATGGGCTTGATACACACATGCCAAGAGAAGCTTTTATGCGAATCATTCAATCAAGACTCCCAGTAACACCAAGAGAAATTCTATTTTATTTATCTTAACTATATTAAATAAAAAAGGATTTTAGTTACTAAGAGCTGGAGTTATTTGGAATGCATGCATGTCTATGGTGCCAACGTTTGGGCGTATGATAAAACTGGATAATAAGTCTTATTTATTGAGGATTTGGCCAGGAAAAGCACACCAATTTAGTTTTATTGCTACTGTTTAGTCGTTCAATTGTGGACTCAGCATCACAGGCACATCTTGTGTCAGGTTGTGTCTATCCATAAGGTGTTCTTGGCAAAGATACTGGAATGGATTGCCAGTACCTTCTTCAGTGGACCACGATTTTGTCTGACCTATCGGATATAACCTGCCCATTTTGGGTGACCCTACATGGTACAGCTCCTAGCTTCATTGAAGTACACAAGCCCCTTCACCACAACTAGGTAGCGATCCAGAAGGGAGTTATCTGCCACTGATAAATAAATGCCATTTCTGAGAGCATTTAGTACAGTAATGTAAGGTTGTGAATGCCAAGACCTCTGCATATTAGGAAGAATTCTTAATATTACTATTTATTTATAAAGAGTCAACATGTTCTGTAGCACTATTTACAAAGGCATGGCCAGCTAAAATAAGTAAATAAGAACATATTTTAAACTGTGCAGGAACTATAAAGACAATACTATGTTATTCGACATTAGAAAGTTTAATGCAACACTGCTTAAGTCCTAATCTGGAGAAATTCAACATATTCAGGAAAAAATTTAGAAAATATTTGGGAAATATTTATCTAAAGGCATAGACCTCTTGCTATAGTATGGACATAAAATACATAATCACATCAAGAGCACATGACACAAACTAAACTATATGAATACAGTGCTTGAGCAATTTACAATAGATAACTAAGGGTATACCCAGCACTTAGACGTTAACTATTAATATTGACATTTTATATCACGTTTTAATAGATTTGCATGAGCACACATATTGCTGGATTTTTTCTGCTTCTTAATCCCACTGCTGTTATTGCTAAATGCCAGCAGCAGATAACTCAATCTAACAAGCTCTCGTGTTTTATTTAATCTATTTAGTTTTCATCAATTTTTCAGTAGTGTTATAATATGAAACACAAATCCCCACTGTGACTCGTGTTTGACAAGTAAAATATATTGATATTGTCAATTAAAGAAAAAAGCAAGTCGTTTAGTAATAACACAGCAATTCCCAGTACATCTATACAATTTAAGTTAGGATATGAGACTTACAGAGAATTTGTATATTTACAGGACTTCAATTGAAAGACATGTTGAACAGTTTTTCAAATTATTTTGCTAATCATTGAAAGATCAGTATTTTTTCACTGTGGGCAATGTTATTTAGAGTTAAATTATTTTTTACATTCTAAAAACATTTATCCTATTTCATATTTAGTACTTGAATTAAATATATTTAAATATAAGACTGAAATGGCCCTTTAAGATACAGAAGTTGTAAAAATACAGACAAGATCTTGCATTCAGCAGTATGTAGTTCAGTTTATGTTTCATTCAGAGTTTCCATGCATCACACAAGCAGCAATAGCCAACTAACTGCCAATAGTCTGCATGAAATATCTAATATGTATGGTAAAATATGTACATTTAAAGAAGGAATCTGTGGAGACTGAAAACTATATTCCTGAGTCTATGTAATTTATCATTTGTGATCATACTGTTGGATATATTATGATTTATTTCTAAAATTGCATTGAAACAACAAATTTGAAGTTATAATTGTAATAATACTATCAGATAAGTTTTAATAAGTGATCATCTCTGGCAAACCTTTCTTCTCTCATCCAAATTGGGATACACTGACTATAACATAAGATCTGAGATGCTCTTCAGAGCAGCGATAGGTAACCTATTTCACCCGATGAGCCAAATATGTGGCCCCTGATCATTAAAAGGGCTTTAAAGGGTTTCCAACCTTTTTATTTTACCCAAAACCAAATGGTAAAATCTCTCTAGGAAAGGAATTATTCATAATAGAGGTATAGTTAATGAGGATATGTAATGGACTGCTTATTGTCAAAAAGGTGCATGCTCTCCTACTCCAGAGTACAGGCTGGGTAACACATGGGAAGTAACTGATGGCGGCATGCAGCCCTGCCCTCTACTGCTCTGGAGGATATTATTAGACATCTATAAGAAAATGTGTTATGGGATTGTTTGAAAGAGCATTGTCAAAGTAGGTCACAGACTATGTGGTACTGCTACAAATGACCTTGAGAAGGGTTTTTTGGTTTTTAATCTATAACCCAAATCTGGGGAGGGTTTGGGAGTGAGATGGTTCCTGACCTGTAAAAAATAATGAATCCAAAAGGTACTTGGGTAAATGGAAACCCATCATTCAAATAACAGACAGGATGTAAATGGAAGGTATGGTAAAGAAGCTGCAAACTAGCCATGTCCCTCGGTCATGGTCCATAAGTTCATGAAAGAGGGGTCTGAGATAGTCCACTAGGTTACAAGTGTGTTCTGGTCTCTGTACAGATTAAAAATGTAAAGGACCCTAAGAAGAAAAAGGCACAGCGAACACTTTTTATGTAAAAGAGAAGAGAACCCAACCAAGTCCAGAAAAATGGGCCCACATGATAGCTGTAACTCATTCATCTGACCTGTTGCACATATATGTCAGGTGATCATGGGTTAGCACTCCCGATGAGGAACAGCAGTAGGACTAGATAAAGAATCCTTTGTTACTTATGCCACCTTATATCTAATTATGAGAGTGCAATTAAAACTTTAATGCATGTTTTTGTTTTCTTAAAGACTTCACATTCAAAGACACAGGAGAGAGTCATGCTAGACCAAGTACAATGTAGACATGTAATGGTACCATAGTGCATGGTTTTAATTGCATTTTGAAAGCACTCACCTTCCACATCATAAGTCCACCCATTATAAAAGGACTGAACACTGTCAGGAAGCAATATACAGAAGCTGGATCAAAACTGAGGAAACAAAACACAGTAGAAATAAACATAGCTGTTGAACTACAAAATAAATCCATTTGTAAAACTCAAGATATATTGCACGGCTAATGTCCCCAAGCTGCACTGACACTGATACATTTCCCAATCAGAGTAAGCTTCTAAAATATAATTATGGACAGAGGCATTAATGAACATCTATTGTAACCACAACGAACAGCTTCATTCTATAGATTAAAAGTGGGTGATTGAAGTATTTAAAAAGGACCCCAGGAGAAAGATACAGACAAGAGAACAAAGAAGAATCAAATAACCTTGTAGTTTCAGAAATAACCAAGTGGTATTAATGATAAAACTACAATTAATACACCTAGAGGCTATGTTAAAAAAAAAAGTATAAAATGATTCTATAGTTCAAATGAATGGAATTTGCAGTTAATTTTGGCCATGATTAGGCTGGCAGTTTCCTTCTATCTGCAGGTTGCTTGATGGAGCTACCTCAATGTTTAACTAGCAAACATAGTTTTCCATACAGATTTAATCCAACTTGTTGTTTGCCCTTTCAATTTTCATTTTACTGAAATCCCACTGTTATTACCTGGAAATTACTTCTAGCAATCACTGATTTAGTGGACTGAAACAACAGGTCATGTGCACTGAGGAACTCTCCCCTCTTAATCCTCAAAACTGGTTTCAGTAACTGTCAAGGCAAGATGATACTTTCAGCAGTTAAAGGATTAAAGCATCTGTAAGGACTCAGCTATAACTAAACCAGAGCTTCATTATGTTCCTTGGGATCTAAATGCATCAGTAATTGTATTTGTTTTTATTTTTCAAATTCTATCTTCAAGGAGCATTTAAATAAGGTTTAGTAATAGAGTATGTATTTTGTTTCCATCTGTATTAATGTTTACCTTTCTATCCTGCAATCATATCTTTTTCACAGTACATAAACTCAACTGATATTAAAATCTTCTAGTCTTATAATCTTATTATCGATATACCCTTAAATTACTTCAATTTACACATCCATGACTTCACATCTTTTGGTGAGCTGCATTTTAATGCATTTGTGAAGGAAGTCAGTGGAAAACTGTAGACACAACATAGAAATATGAGTGCTGGATAAATGAACAGAAGTATTTATTTATTGCAAAGCAAATGTACACTATTTTACGGTTTAGCAAGAATAATGAGATCTCAAAGTCTACATGATCTAAATACAAATATAAGAGTAAAAGACTTCGGTATTTTAGGTAATGTGAAATGATGAAGAACACAGAGAAATTAAAGTAACTGCCACAGTTTAGAACTACAGCTGCAGCTTGAGTAGCATTTTATCTTTTGGCCTAATCAAATTATAATGCTCAGATTTCATCAGTGACAGAATGCTTTGTTTCTAACTGTGGCTCCCAGTCTACTCACATAATAAGTAATTGGCAAATTAGGCAATTTCTATAACTTTAACATAATTATTATAATTAACCTTTATTTATAAAGAGTTGCCAATTTACTCAAAACTGTATACAAAGGAAAAATGCATTAAAGGGATCATAAAGTCACCATATGTGCCATGCACCATAAGACAGAGGGTAGAAAGAAGCTAGGCTGTGATGATGCAGACTTGGGTTCAATTCCTATCAAAACTTTTTTTTTTTAAATAGTCTTTTTCCTATTGGTTACAAGTTAAAATGTAAAACATATATTTACTGTAAGCGCGTGACATATAAGAAATATTAGTAAATGTGCTGAATAGTAAACAATTTATATTTTCAAAATTACTTATATTACTCTTTTCCTACATCACAGACAAATAAAATACTAATAGAAACATAATTATTTATTTAATGGACATACATTTTGATATATCATAACCAATAATAAACAATTGAATTTAAAAAAGTTGTATGGGCAATATTACCTGTTAATAGATGCTATATTTCCAGTACCAAAAAAAGCTGTGACAATAAAAAACACCTACAATTAAGGTTAAGGAGAGTACACATAAAGAGCAGCAGCTGCCCTAAAAAGAAAGTACATTTTTTGCCTAAGCTAACAGATCTTTAGTTTTTATGACATACGATATGGTGCACTGCCCACATTTCTGAGGTTTTAACCTCCTCATACCAGATTGAAGAATATAACCGTTTCAACCATCTATAAAAAATAGAGAACACTGCATTAGATCAGCAATCTCCAGAGCTATTGTTTTCTTCTCAATGTAACTTTTAATTAAATCCACGTGGTGAGGTTTTATATTATTTCAAATATTTTAACAGGTTTAATTGGAGCAAACATAAGATATATATATAAACAAAAAAAAAGTATTACAAAATATGCATTAAAATGTAAACACACTTTTTTTATTTAATGAAAATCGAAATTCCAATACTGATCTAAAGTAAAGAAAATTTAACTTGCTTGATTCACTGCTCTGCCCTCTATCGGTTTTGACAAGCATTACCAAGCATGGTTGGCCTTAATCAGTACTTGAATGGGAGACCACCTAGGAATACCAGTAGCTGTGTATGCTGTGGCCCACTGGAGAAGGAACTGGCAATGCACTCCAGTATCTCTGCCATGAATACCAAGTGGATCTAAATGGTGCCCCTTCAGCCCATGAGGATTAGAGGAAGCAGCACTATTCATCTGTTTGTGATTATGAAATGAAGAGGATGATGAACGATGCTTACAAAACCATGGGCCTTATTCAACAGTTACAGAGAGATTCAACTGAACAAGCACGCAGCTACCTGGCCGAAAGCCTAAACCATGCCACCCATAAGTAGCATTTAGAGTGTGAACATGATCAATTAAGCAAGGCTGTAATTATCGATTTAGAAACATCCAATATTAAATAAGACTGTCATCATTACGTCAGTAAAACATAGGGCTATGTACAAAATAATAAAACTGAATGACGATATTGTTCTAGTCCATGTGGATGGCCTTATATGTATTAACCCCTTGATTCACGAAATTGATATGACACGGAAATTAAACATAAAAAAATAAATAAAATTAATGACGATTTGCGAGCTTGAGGCTGTTGTGCAATTAATGCTAATGTCTTTCATTGCTTTCCCTATCTTTTAAAGTGCAGTATTGATTTTTTATTTGCTTTTACAGTGCTATGAGCAGGTGTTTAACTCCCTTGCGAGTCCTATCTGGTACCCGTAGGATTTCCTTCTACAGTTGAACTTTACGGGTGTGAAAACATTTGCGGGCTTGAGGAATTGTAGCAATTGAATATTGATTTGCGATTTTAACATTTACGTGCTTGAAAGATCAAAGGCTTAACAAATGCAGGGATTTTCCTCCTGTAACCCGCAAACCGATTCTGGGTAGCTAAAAGAAACTAATTGAATAGCAAATTAGTTTACGGCTACATTACGGGCTATTGTAACTAAAATTTTCTCAATTGAATAGGGGCCATGTGTGTTACAAAGGGCTACTGTGCAATGAAGATAAATATAAATGTTTGAAAACTTTGAGTCTGACTAAGTATAATTAAGCAGGAAAAATGTCATAAAACGATTTTCTATTTTCTATTTTCATTCCTCTGCAGGGCCCTGGAAAAATCCATAATATATGAATGAAGTTGAATGTGTGAGAGAAGCATTTACATTTCTGTGGAGTTACGGTTGCATCTATTGATACAACATCCTGCTTCTGGGCGTGTATGGGGAAGGGGTGCAGTGTCAATATTAATCTTATTATATTATCCAAAATAGCTGTGAATTTTTTCCCCGGTTCCCTCCCTCTACTGACAGCTACATATACCTTTATTATCCAAGGATGTGAAACACAAAGACAATATGGATAGCTGTGCACAGAGTCTTCAAATATTTACATTTTCCCCAAAAATGTTTTTTCTCCCATGACTTACACAGCTGCCAATTTTAATAGTTTGGTAAATATTGTCAAACACTTCCCTTTTTTTTTAAATGCATGAAAATATGGGGGTTAAAAACACAATTTTATAATGAAGTTAAAAAGTGCAGGTATGTCTTGATGTTTCCTTATCTTAATATTTTATTAATTTTAAATTATAAAACCACTTTGGCTTAGCCATAGAATAATTTACCAATAGATTCATTAGGTGTGGGGGGAGAAAAAAGATCTTCATTGAAAAAAAAAAAAAATTTTACAACCAAGTTTAAACGGGATATGGAAGGTTTCTGGGTTTCACTAGGTATATATGGATGTATTTACTTTTATGTACTTTGTTTTATCAAGAAGCATAGAAAGCTTTTTTTTACTGTCTAAAATCAAACTAATAGGCCTTATATGGGTCTTCTCACTGCAGTGTATCCAGACACAGGGTCTAAAATGCTGAATGTGAAGTGCAGGGTACTAGCCTATAAGGGACCATGTCTCAACAGCATGTTACAACATGTTTTCTGAGACATGATAGGCTAGGACACTACACTATATCCACCACTACAGAATCAGTGTCTGAAAAAGATGCACTCGGCAGACCCATAAAAGGACTATTACTATGATTTTAAGCAGTAAAAACAGAACTGGTAATAGCTTTTTAATAAAATAAAGTGGTGTTGTTGTTGTTCAGTAACACAGTAGTTTCCGACTCTATGTGGACCATAGCACACCAGGTACATCTGTAAGCCACTGCCCTTCTGAGACCCATCAAGCTCATGCTCATTGCTTCAATTACTTCATATATCCATCTCCGCTTCTGCCATCCCTTTCTTCGTTTGCCTTCAATCTTTCCCAGCATAAGAGTATTCTCCAGGGTATGCTGTCTTCTCATGATATGGCCAAAATGTTTGCGCTTTAGCCTTATGATCAAATCTTCCAGTGAACAGTTTTGATTGATTCACTATAGTATTGATTGATTGGATCTTCTTGCAGTCCAATGGACTGTACGCAGTTTTCTCCACAATTCAAAGGCATCAATGCTATAGATCTCAACCTTCTTTAAGATCAGTTCTGTATGTTACTACTGGGAATACCACAATGTTAACTATGTAAGCTTAGTTGATAGTGTAAAATCTTTGCCGTTTAATAGCTTGTCCTGAATTGCCATAGCTTTCCTCCCCAGAGGCAAACATCTTTTAATTTCATGGCTGCAGTCACCATCTGCAGAGATCTTGGAGCCCAGGAACTGAGATTGCTTTTTTGCCATGATCTTCATCTTTGTAACGTTGAGCAGCACGCCAGATTTTGCACTCTCTTCTTATAACCTCATCAATAGGTCATTCAGTTCCTCGTCACAGCCATCAGAGTAGTATCATCTGCATATCTGAGGGTGGTGATATTTCTCCCAGCAAGATTAATTCATCCAGCCTGGCCTTACGCATGATGTACTCTGCATATACTGTAAGCTGAATCCCATATATAGTTGTGAGCGTATGGGCCGTTGCTCACGCTTGTGAGCTCGCATAGCGAGCCCGCGGCCCTCGGCCACAGTTGCTGGGATGGAGCGCCGAAGGTGCTCCATCCCAGCAACTGAGGCCATTGCTCACGCTTGCGAGCGAGCCCGCGGCCCTCACGTAGCGAGGGCTGCGGGCAAGGGCCTCAGTTGCTGGGGGGCGCTCCATCCCAGCAACTGAGGCCCTTGCCCGCAGCCCTCGCTGCCCTTGCCCTTGTTTTTTTCTGTAACTCTCTGCTTTTTTTGTTATGCAGTAGATATTAGCAATCTGATCTCTTGTGCTTCTGCCTCTGTGTAACCCAGCTTGCACATCTAGTAGTTGTATGTCCATATACTGTTGGAGCCTGGCCAGCAGGAACTTAAGCATTACCTTGTTGGCATGTAAATGAGTGCAATATTTTGATAATTGTACCACTCTTTTGCACTGCCTTTTTCAGTCCACAATCCACTGTTCCGTTTTCCAAGTGTGTTAGCGTAAGGCAAGCAACACTTTCACAGCGTCATCTTCTAGGATTTTGAACAGTTCAGCTGGGATTCCATCAACTCCTGCAGCCTTGTTATCAGCAAGACATCTTAGGGGCCATCTCACTTCACTCTCCAAGATGTCTGACTCTAGTTCATTGGATACACTATTGAGGTCATCAATGCAGTTCCTTCCTGTATAGATCTTCTGTGTATTTCCGCCACCTCTTCTTTATATGATCTGCTTATTTAAGTCCCTACCATTTTTGTCTTTTATCATATCCACTTTAGCATGAAAGGTTCCCTTGAGATCCACAATTTTCTTAAAGAGATCTCTTAATTTTCTTCTACCTTTTTAAATTACTCCTTATAACAAATCTCCTTTTTGCTATCCTTTGGAATTCTGCATTCAGTTAGACAAATATTTTCCTATCTCTGCTACTTTTCATTTTCCTTCTTTCCTGTGCTACTTTTAAGACCTCAAAAGACAGACAGTTTGCCTTCTTAGTTTTGTTTCTTTCGGGAATATTCTTTGTTGCTGTTTTCAGGAAAAACCTACAATTTTCTGTCCAAAGTTCTAAAAGCATTCTATCTACCATATCAAGTCCCTTAAATATATTATTTACCTCCAGTGCATACTCACATGTGATATTATTTACTTTGTATCTGTTTGGTCTGATAATTTTCTCTCTTTTCAGCAGTTTAATTCTGAATTTTGCAATATCTGAATTTTGTGTGATCTGAGCTGTAGTCAGCTCCAGGTCTTGTTTTTGCGGACTGTATAGAGCACCTCCATCTTTGGCCACAAAGTGTAAAGTCAATCTGATTTCTATATTGTCCATCTGTTGATGTCCATTTGTAGAGTCATCTCAAATGCTGTTGTTTTCAATAATAAATTTTCAAAAATTGTGCAACCTAATGTGACTTAATGTAATGTAAAATATTGGAGCATTACTCTGACCATTTAAAACCTTATACTGGTAGAGAAGGCAGCAAGCAATGTACTGTAAATGCATGCCTTCCTCGCTCAATACCAATATTAAACACTACAAAGTTCTAACACAGTGGTGGGCAACTACTCCCTCCTATGAGTGCCACTAACAGTAGAGGATTTCAATATCATTCTACATGAGCAAAGGTCAGTAAATTAGAATGAAAGAAACAAAATCACTCAGATGCGCTAAAGCAGAGAGACCCTGAATACACAAGAAATCCTGGGCTTTTGGCTGCCCTTGTAGGATTGAGTTGCCAACCACTGTTCTAAATACTTCTTTAAGGTTACCCTGCAGTACAGACGTGCCTTTACAGTAAGTTTTCTCCACTAGCATTACTCTCCGTACCTCTGTCTGTCCTTATTAGCTATATAAATACAAACTCATTGCATAAACAATGGATGATAATATGGAGGGTGGATTTGTGCTGCAATATAAAAACTAAGTTTACTAAATGTCACATAGTCTTTCGTGTAAAAAAGAAAATGTTTGTGGGTTTAAAGCTTATCACATATGATAATTGTCGTAATTGCGAGTTGTCGTCACGCAATGTTAAAAATTACGAGCTTGCTGCAATGAGCAACGTAGGCTCACGCCCAAGGTGCTCATTGCAGGCCTCGCAATTGTGGCCTTTCAGGGTCCCTCTAAGGGTCCTCTGTCCCATCATAGCTGTAATTTTCCTGAGGACGCTCCACCGAGGATGGAAAGAGATTCAAGGCACCCATTGTGAAGCCCGCAAGTTAGAGGGGGAAGAGCCTTGCATTGTGTGGAGCATTACAAGCCTTCAAATTTTAATGCAGTCATTCTTGACGGGCAAGTCGCTAGTTATTTTATATTCATGATAAAAAAAATGTCATTTATTTACAATTTTATTATTCAGTGTATACACCTTGCTAATGAGGTTTCTCTCAAATAATAGCATAATCACTTTATGCATAAGGCCAAGCTGCCCAGATTAATTTTGTCCAAAATACATTTGAGATTCATTTTGCATATCTAAAGTATTCTCTATTCTATAGTGCAAAAAGTTTCAGGATTTTTAGCTTATAAACTTTCAAAATAATTCTATAAAACAAGTACCATAATTCAAATATGCCACACAATCAAACTACAAAATGGTTTACAAATGAACACACAAAAATGCTAACAAAGGCACCTATTGCCTTTTTGAATAATGTACAGCTAAAACTTTCCACAAAACAAGCCATTTTTCCTAAAGCTTCAGTGCTATAACCAAGATGGATCTCTCAAATTATTTGTTTCTCGCTATGATGCACGAAAGACATATTATAAAAAAAGGATACCAAGAAAAAGGACCTCCGAATGTCATCCAGATTCAGCTGCCGAAATTGAGTTATATCAGTGCTACAGGAGAAGTCAATAACGTTAAGCTGTGAAGGAAGCAGAAAAAAAATCAATGCAGTGTCATGATGGTCACTTTTAATAAATCGAGATATATTTGTTACACGGTAAGCAGTGGAAGAGACAGGTGTCTGTAACAAATTCAAGGAAGAACGTGATTAAATGTGCAGTTCACCACTGTTCTTGAATTTTTTTTACTGACTGTTAACCAGGGGAACCCTAGATTTGAGCAGCATTGCTGTTATCTCTGTGGAACCCCATGGACACATAAAGGAGCATATACTGTATAAGTGTCCTTGCTTTACAAAAAAATCAAAAGAAGCCTAAGTAACCAGTAGGCCATAAAGCCATCCCACATGGCTTTCTAAGTCAGCAAATACCTTTAAGTAACAGTAAGGTAGACAGGTATTAGTTTTCTTACAAAAATCAATGAATGTCAAAATGTATTCAGCATTTCTATCTACTAAAAAGGTGAAAAAGTTGGTTAAATATATCCAGTTTAGGAGCAACAAAAAATCTCATCAGTCCAAGCTCCTAAATAGTGCCAATATTTAGAAAAACAAGGAAGCACTACATCCATTACTGATTTTTAAACAGCAGTGAAAACAAGATGAATCATGTCCTTTACTGGCCTTTCCAATTTATATTTTTTCTTTTTGTGTAACTGACATAAGCAGTGTTGTTTTTAGACAATCTGGTGACTAAGGCAAAAATATAAATGTGCTTCCGTGATCCACCATGGTCGTGTGTAGAGTGCATTAAAGGAACAGTTAACATTACACACAAATTAACATTTGCCTATCAATGTTTAGTACACAGTTCCTTGCAGCCACCTCACTGCTGCATAGTTTTAGATGAGTAAAAAATATGCTCCACACTCTTCCCGGACTACAACTTACTGTGGTACACCTAGCGCCCAATTCTTGCGCCTGCATCTGAACTGGGAAGGAGGGCACAGGCCATTTTGTGGCCTGTGCCCCACCTGTGCCATGGATGAAGTTTTCTTGTTCCCAAACATACCACTGGAACCCTCCAGTCAGAGGAAAAGGATTTCCAACTGGACAAAGACTGGAACTCATTTACCCAACAAAACATGGCAGCAGACCCATTGTGGATCTTACTCCATGTATGTTCTTTTTAAAATGGGGAGAAATATCCCAAACCAACATGTACTTGTCAGGGTTGTGTGAAGTATTCTATTTGCATCTGGGGATTCACTGTACTTGTGGTGCCATGTTTAGTTTGGGCTGTATTCACTGTGCTATAGAGGTTATGATTTTACTGTACTGTAGTATTGGCTGGACTATATTTGTGGGTAACTGATTTTTAATACTGTTTATATTCATGTTAAACATGTCTGATATTTGTATGCATTGTTCTATAAATATATTTGTGGCAAATCAAGTTATGTGACCTGGTTTATAGAGATGTAATCAAATCACTGCTTGCAAAGACAGATATAAGAGGACATTTTTGAGGATGAGACCATGCTTTATATGGGACAGTTTATCATTGAAGGCCTCCTGTTGAGAGATGCAAATAACCAGCTTCATAAATAGTCATATATTTTGCAATATCTGAGTAATTAGGTTAATTTGGCCTTTTAAACTGGTGATCATAATTATGTTACCAAGTAATGCTGTTTAATGGCATCACTGTTTAAATTACTTTTTGTTAATGTGTTGAGTTACTATTGTATTTTTACTATAAATATGTTGTACCCAGTTTAATAAAGGGAACTTCTGATTAAGATTTAAGTGGTAGAACTATGCTCTTCTCCTCAATTCTGGGCGTACCATTCTCTGATTAGGGCTGTCTGGCCTGATGAAAGGCTACCTAAATGATGCTGTCTAATACATCTGGTAAAGTGTAGAAAGGAAACCTGTGCACGGACAGAGAGTTAACCCTGTGTCTGAACATAATTCATAATTGTTGTTAACATTTTCACATCTACACTGGCTCTTAAGTAAATCATAAAACTATCCTAACTTATCATTAAAGGAATTTTAATTATTTAAAAGACCATTTTGTGAAATACTACCCTGGTAGGTTGTATTCAAACAAAGGAAAATTAAGCATATTATTTATAAAAAAAACAACAACAAATACACATATTTAGTTTTAAAACATTTTTATTCCACATGACTCCATTTGCTACTCTTCCTCTATTGCTGCTGACTCACTCTATGAGGCTGGAAGAGGAGTGCGTTATGTCAGAATTTCTACTATGAATAAAATCTAATCTTAATGAGTTATTACATTATAATAGCCTTTCTTTTATATCCAATGTATTAATATTTTAGATGAGATATATATATATATATATATATATATATATATATATATATATATACACACACACAGTGGGGGGGGGGGGGTATTTGATCTCCTGCTGATTTTGAATGGAGTGCTCCTAATCTCAGCTTGTTACCTTTATAAAAGACACCAGTCCACAAAAGCAATCAATCAATAAGATTCCCAACTCTCCACCATGGCCAAGACCAAAGAGCTGTCCAAGGATGTCAGGGACAAGATTGTAGATCTACACAAGGCTGGAATGGGCTACAAGACCATCGCCAAACAGCTTGGTGAGAACATGACAACAGTTGGTGTGATTATTCGCAAATAGAAGAAGCACAAAATAACTGCCAGTCTCCCTCGGTCTGATGCTCCATGCAAGATCTCATCTCCTGGAGTTTCAATGATCATGAGAGCACTGAGGAATCAGCCCAGAACTACACGGGAGGATCTTGTTAATGATCTCAAGGCAGCTGGGACCATAGTCACCAAGAAAACAATTGGTAACACACTACGCCGTAAAAAAAGCGCTTCAGAAATTTGCCAATAACCATCTGAAGGATTCAGTGGAGAACTGGGTGAAAGGGTTGTGTTCAGATGAGACCAAAATCAAGCTCTTTGGCATCAACTCAACTCACAGTGTTTGGAGGAGGAGGAATGCTGCCTATAACCCCAAGAATACCATTCCCACCGTCAAACATGGAGGTGGAAACATTATGTTTTCAGAGTGTTTTTCTGCTAAGGGGTCAGGACAACTGCACTGCATGAAAGGGGCGATGGACGGGGCCTTGTACGTCAAATCTTGGGTGAGAACCTCCTTCCCTCAGCCAGGGGATTGAAAATGGGTTGTGGAAGGGTATTCCAGCATGACAATGACCCAAAACACACAGCCAAGTGGCTACGGAAGAAGCACATTAAGGTCCTGGAGTGGCCTAGCTATTCTCCAGACCTCAATCCCACATAAATATGTGGAGGGAGCTTATGATCAGCCTCGAAACCTTAATGAGTTGGAGAGGATCTACAAAGAGGAGTGGGACAAAATCCCTCCTGAGATGTGTGCAAACCTGGTGGACAATTACAAGAAATGTCTGGCCTCTGTGATTGCCAACAGGGGTTTTGCCACCAAGTACTAAGACGAAGGAGTCAAATACTTATTTGCCTCATTGACCTGCAAATCAATTTATAACTTCCTTGTCAAGAGTTTTTCTTGTTTTTTTGTTATTCTGTCTCTCACTGTTAAAATACACCTACCATTAAAATTATAGACTGATCATTTCTGTGTCAGTGGACAAACGTTCAAAATCAGCAGGGGGTTAAATACTTTTTCCCCCCACTGTGTATATATATATATATATATATATATATATATATATATATATATATATATATATATATATATATATATATATATATATATTTCCATTATGGATAATATCTCTTTAAAGATGTATTTTTCCAAATTCTCACCGAAATAGGATTCTTAAGAGTCTTTTGTTCTGTAATAGACACATTACTGGTAAGTTTAACTTAATGTTTATGTTTTAAGTAGACATTATGTCTATTTCTCAGAACATAAATTCTTTCTTGGTATATATAACGGACACCCATTATCACTGACCATATCTTGTTTATAGTTTTATAGGTCAGGGGTCATTATTTTATTTTAATTCTTTGATTGTAACTTGAAGGTTCAATAGCGCCCTCTTGCGCTTCAAGATATGAATATTTTCTGACATCATCTGGATTTCTGATTGGTTGCCAAATACGTAGTCCAATTTGAATACCTGATAAGCAAATGAAGTTGTGGATATAATTGGGAGAGAAACTTCCTAAGTACTATTTGGGACATTCCCAAAACACATAGATAACTCAAAATGCATTCTACAAAGAAACTTTCACAGCTCACTAACAAATTAATTTATACACTTACATACCAAGAACTTATTATGAAATCGAAGAAAAGACCCAGACCTCCATTGGACTGAGTCATTTGATGAAATCAAGCACTAGGTATGTTACAAAATTAATAATTCTCTAAATTTTATTTCTTCTTTTTCATTACAATCATGGAAATATTTGTAAATTATAACTTGATGTATAATTTACAAATTAATTTTATAAATACCAAAAATATCAGCTGTTTCATAAATCCAATATATTTGATTATACTTTATTATAATGAAAAACATTTTCTCTTCTAAATTAGAGATAATACTATAATTTGACTACAAAATCATATGATATTAAAATGGTATGATATCTTAATAAATAGATATTTAACATACCAAACTATTAAAAACTTTCTCTGATGTCATAATTTACCATTTTAGTTATATTAAGCATATTGTTCATGTCTTACATATGATTATGTGGACAATTTGATAATAACGGATACTTAATAGTTGCTGTACCTTGATATATATCTGTTACAATTGTTCATACCAACTTGTTTTATTAAAATATACTGAATTAGTATAAAAATTAATTTATATAAAGGTTATTGATATTAATAATATCACCATATTAATTGCCACAACCCATGACAGTCAGTAGCAAAAGAGGACATTACTGCTTTATCAAAGCTGCAAATCGAGTTGCATGGAAAATAAATCATAAAAAGACAAAAAAAAGTATGTTTAAGTTTTACTTTAATAATATGTTCAATTCTCATTCTGTGTCATTCTTCACACACAGCAGGATGCTTTAAACAATTCATACAATGGTCCTTCCACAAGAATTTAATTCCTACATACATTTTGTTAACAGGTACATATAAACTGAAGGAATGCAAGGCAACTGAATGAACAAATGAAAGGAAGAAAATGGGACACAGCTGAAGAACTGCATGTGACAATTAGGTTTCATGCCCCCAGATATTATCCCCCATTCCTCATGCTACATTCATATAACATCCCTTTATATACACCAATTATGGGTCTATTGTTGTTTGTCAGTTATCCCTATAGACACAGAAGAAAGGGGCTGGACCCAGAAACGCATATTATTTTGAGTAAATATTTTTTGTCCATATCTGATTAGCTGTATTAACTATCCAGAATATAACCAAGGCCTTAACTTCTTCTATTTCAACATCTATAATAAGGTTTTATGTCTACCAAGTGAACCACTTTTGGGCAGCACTAAAGAGAATGCTAGCACTCATAATAATTTTAATATTTTATAGTATCCTTTCTTAACCTATAAAAAATACTTTCTGCTTTACACAGCCCCTCTTAGCCACATAAGAACCTCTTAGCTTGCAAAATTACGGTCTAACAAAAATCACAAACACACAAGGTAAACTTTTCATTGTTGTGACTGCATTGAAAAATATACTAATTTCTGTGTTTGGGTTTGGATAGGTAACACTATTCTGCTGTTGATTATTTTGACATAAAAGCATGTGTCTGCATGTATATGGCAGTTACAAAGCCATGTGAGACAGAATTTGACAATTTAATTCTTTAAATGTGCATGTGAAACAGTGTGCCAGAACAACTAAAACAGCACTGTATGGATGTTATCGGTGTCAGCTCATATTTCTCTGCTAAGCATCTCCTGCGTAAATGTGGCCTAACTCCAGCTGGAGTAGCTTGTTTTACATATACACTACGTCAAGCCAACACTGAAAGATTTTTTTCATACTGTAGCTATTAGATTCAATGTTTTGTAAAATGAGAGGGTTGAAAAAAAATACCCATTTTAAGCACTGATGATTGTTCCATTTACTGGATAAAAAAACGTGTTGCACGTGCAAAGTGTATTGGCCAGACTGGCACAGACAGAAACCATTATGTTGTTTTGTTACTGCGCTGGGTTTGCACTTCTCTTCTGCCATGAGGATTGGTGATGATTGCAGTACTAAATCAGACAATGCAAATTTAAATATTTTTTTATATGCTATTTGGAACAAATGAATGTGCAAAATGTTTTTAGAAAGCAAAAAACTATTATAAGCAAATATATCTTATTGTGGGGTAAAATTTTATTTTCGGAATTGACTATATCTACTATTTTATTAGGAGAGGAAACTTATTAGGATAGTAATTTGCTATAATCAACCCTATTCAAAGCACTGACAGTTTTAGCTGCAACATTCGCAGTGTGCAGAAGGATGTTTCCTCTCTGTTCAAAATATCCTCCCTCAGAAAGTTGATCAGCAGAAACCAAAATGGAAGATTTCAGTTAAATTACAAATAAAAGGTAATACATTAGAAACTATATTATATGTTATTAAGATTCAAAAACATTTTGCCCATTTTCAAATGCACTTCATCGAAAACAGTTTATTTTAAACATAGGCTGCAAGGGGTACTTTAACGTGGATGTTCTGCATCAATATATATTACAGAAGTCTACATATACATGTAAAAGTTATAGGCCTTGTCTGCTTTTACACCAATACACATTGATTTCAATCAGAACTGACCCTGATTTGATGAAGCTTACAGTATAAATGGAACAAAAACAATGCCATGTCTCCTCAAATTTGAGGCAGTAAAAGACAAAATAATGAAAATCCACATTTTACATACATTTTTGCACATTTCCAGTTGTAGCTCCATGTTAGATTTATTGTTATCTTTCACCAGTAGCAAAGCATGTAAATGGCCTAGTAGTGCAACAGATTATGAAATGGCAGCTGATACTGATCTGAGGCAAAACACTTGTGACATCATACTGGCTTAAATCAGAGTACTAAATTGCCTGTTAAAAAAGCTGACAAATAGCCAATATGGAAAAACATATTTTACTATCCAGGGCCAGGAATTCCAACTCCTTGGTAATTGGGAACCATGGCTTTTATTTCATAAACGGGTGGGCATGTGGTAATCATGTTCTATCTCCAGGAAACAAAGAGTGTGAGATTTCACGCATTGGCACCAATCAATGACACAAAGCAGTACAGTACTACTGTGATGATATTTTAGTGGTATGTGTTATATTTGTACTTCCTTCTGTTTCTGTATTTCTAGTAGCATGTTGTTTTTGTTTCTTTCCTTCCTTGCTATGTTTGTTCTAAGACCCGTGACATGATCATATTAGATTTCTCTTGAACATCAAGACACAAATCATAAACAATAAAATATTTTAAAGCAAGAATCTGTAGTAAATATTATACAAATATTTTATACTGAGCTTCAGATTATCATACAAGTTGGCCTGGTGCTCTATTTTATGATTATTTTCAGAATACATGATACAACAGAAAAAACAAATGCCACATTTGTATGACCACTTATGCAATGGTACTTACATTACAAAGACCACTTTATGTTGTATGGTTTCATAAATCGTGAAAATCCAATAATAAAAAGACCTTTGTAGCACCCACCATAACAAGATAATCACAATAATGTGGAATATTACAGTAATATCCATACAGTAATTCAAATAATGTAAAACTGTCCTTTCTGTCAAATTCAAATATCTAAAATTAGTCCATTTTAAGAAATAAGGTCTGCAACAGGCACTGAACTCAACAACATCCTCCTGTGTTTTTAAGGGCAAGAGAATTAAAACAGAGTGACAAGATCAGACAAGGTCACAAACAAAATTTCATTTATTGCAATAACGATGTGCATGACATAAAATAGCAGGTTTGGCATTGAAGGATTGACACTGGGCAATAGCCTTGTAATTTCTTCTATGTGGAAAATTATGCAGATCTCTACAATTTTAGCATAGACAACTGTCAGACAAAGAATATGCATTTACAAAGTGACTTTCTTACTCAATTTCCCTATTAAATGACCTTCACCAGGCATTACAAGCCAGAGATCTAACTGTAAAAATAACACATGAATCAGAGATCTGGAATATTATATTCATGTATTCTTTTGTTGCCTTCAACAATGGGAAAATCAGGCTGCCTCTCAGACTCCTAAAACCCATTATATATTCTATAGTTTAATGTTAAAATTCAAATATAAATGAATGTTCATTTATAACCTCAAGTAAGAGCCAGCCTAGTATTAAAATGTAGGCAAGTTAGATTTTATGTGCATGTTCCTCATCATTAAGTGCACGTCAGTGGGCAACTTCCATTCTAGTTAGTTAGTTTTCCATCAGACACCATGCACGATAATATAAGTCTTGAAGAGACCATCCTGAACAAGATGTAGAGGTAAGAAAGGTTCCGGCAAACTCTAGATCTTATTTAAATGGAAAACCAATGGCAAAGTCAGTTATTTAATGGCACCAGCTAATAGACTGATGTATCGATCTTTGCCTATTTTGTGATTTTATGAAAGTGATTTTTTTCTTAGCGTCAACTTGCTCTTTATATATAGAGAGGAGCAGATATTCAAGTTTGACTAGAACCACCCATCAACAGATTTCAAAGTCTCTGGAAAGGTTGCAAACATGGTATAACTTTAAACTATATAGGTAATAAATAGCATTTTATTGATAAAGTACTTAACAAAATGTATTTTCTTCTAGTCAATGAATTTAATAGCAGGCAAATTATTCTCATCCTAAAAGCAACTGGAAGAATACATCTATGTATGTGATGACCCAATCCCAACCCACGATCATAAATTCTGAACAAAAGTAAGTAATAGAATAAAATGTATTCTGTTAGCCACACTCGGTTCATAAAATTCTTATTAACCATAATTTCCCCTCTAAATATCACTGTAAATTCATAAGAGAAACGGAGAAAAGTAGCTAATAGTGAAGATTCCAGGACACTTTCTGCTTTCTCTGCGCATAAAACACAGATTAAAAAAAGATATGGATTATGATTTATTACATCAGTGGAGCATAGGTTAAAAAAGTCAGCTAAATATCAAATAATTAGAGCTGGATTAATGAAAGTCAGGGGATCAAAGGTTTATAAAAGAGCTAAACAATCTCTCTTTCTCTGCATGTATATATGCATAATTATTATTATAATATTTGTAATTGTTTTATGTGGTTACTTAATGATATTAAGACTATAAACTTGATGTATTGTTATTTTTGATTATTAAATAGGGAGCAAAAAAAGTCACATGATAAAAAGTCAAAAGCACAGTGATGCCACAACAAATATGTGTCGAAGATCCAAGGTGCAAAAAATAAATAAATAAAGAATTTAGGTGGGACTAATACGGATGAACGTGAACGATGTAGGTTGTCATTCAAGGTTTCAATTTGGTGGCAGATTATACTGAAACAGCTTGTCAATGACAATATAACAAGATTTTCTTTCTTGTTTCTAACTAGTCACTTCTGTACAAAAACTCTCGGAGTATGAAAAGCAGATAAATAAATTAATAATAAAAATATGAAATAAATAATTTGCAAAGTTTTTTTTTACCTTTTGCTTGAACGAAAGGCCACTCTTTACAAGTGTCTCCTGTTCCATATTTATCCACACAAACATTAAACTTGATAGCACCAGTGGAAATAATGCCTCATACCTGAATTCACAAAGAAAAGAGAGAAAGTTTGTACTAAGGCAGATTAACACATTTAGTTAAGAAATAGGTTACATAGGCCCTCATTCAATTGCAATTTGCCCAATTGAATAGGGGTCTAAATAAGCACATAACATATTTTTTTTTAAGAAGTTTTTAGTTAGTAAACATTTATCCAAAAACAAGGTTCTCACTAACGAAAAACTTATTTTAAAAAAATATGTTATGTGCTTATTTAGAGCCCTATTGAATTGGCCAAATCGCAATTGAATGAGGGCCATAGAGTTTACTTTCCCTCATCCCCCTAAAAAAATGTATCTCGATTGATTAAACCAGACAAAAAATCTCTCTAAAGAAGATTATAAAGTGGATACGAGTCTAAAATTTTTCATATTTGTCAGCTAAAACTTTTCTAAAACATTTGATTATATTCTGAATGGCACACTGTAAAAACTTTGGCACAGATGCCCTGGTGAATACAGCAAAACACTAAAACTCAATATATGCACCAAGGTCTCACCATTACTCTCTGCAGAGCGCCTAACGATCTGTAGCATCTTATATCTGCTCTACAGTTTATAGACACAGTTCATATTACACCTTTGGTTCAGTCAAGGAGTGTCAGTTGACCAAACAATAACCCATTCCTTAATGCCCTGTCTACAATCCACAATTGCAAAATAGTATGTGTATTATATGTCAAACACATACAGCATTCCAGTTACAGCATAGAGACACCTCATAATATTTTTTTATAAAAAAAGATAGACATTTTTTATGAATAAGGAATAAAAAAATATTACCCGGTACTGAGGAGGAGATAAGTTGACATAAAAGAGAGGAATATGGACAGGAGTCTCTTGAACAAAAAGGTTGTGCTAAGCAATGGCACAATAAAAGGAGACACTGCAAGAGAACAAGAAGAGAAACATATCATTATCATGTGAGGTCTGCTACATACAGTTACAGTGGAAGCCATCCATAAATCTGTTTCCTGTTATCATTTGCTCATGGTCAAGTATACAAAACTGATTATAGTAAAATGAAAGGAGCAGCTGTGCATTTCCAAGAATTATTGTGGCCATGACTGGCACACCCAAACACAATTACGGTGAATTTTGTGTAGCCCCCATGTCCAAATGTGGGGAGGAACTTGTTTTAGCCCCTCGTTCTAACAGAGTGTGATTAATCGTTCAAACCGAGTGTGATTAAGTGAATATTGCACTATTTTGTTGTGAAACAAAGACAGTTACTTCTCTTTGCTTCATTTTAGCAGAATAACTTGTTGGCAGATTTTGTGGAAAATGAGCAGCAGGAACAAACCTAACGCTAGCATACATTTTGGATGCAATAGATTTAAAAGGATTTTTTGCCATCCTTCTGGCAGGGCCCCACTGTGGAACAATATTGAAATGCATGATAAAATAAAAAAGTATTGTCTTTTAACCGATGTTAATAATTTAGAAGGAATTTACAAACACAATACGTTTGCATGCATTAAAAAGGACACATTAAGTGATGTTTGCATATTAGTTACTGTTTAACTTAATTAATCTGTGTACAGTACATATATTATATACCGTATATATGTACTTATACAGTATATATACAGTGGATATAAAAAGTCTACACACCCTGTTAAAATGTCAGGTTTCTGTGCTGTAAAAAATGAGACAAAGATAAATCATTTCAGAACTTTTTCCACCTTTAATGTGACCTATAAACTGTACAACTCAATTGAAAAACAAACTGAAATCTTTTTTCATATGTGGTTGCATAAGTCTGCACATCCTCTTATAACTGGAGATGAAGCTGTGTTCAGAATTAAGCAATCACATTCCAAATTGTGTTAAATAGGAGTCAGCATACACCTGCAATCATTTAAAGTGCCTCTGATTAACCCCAAATAAAGTTCAGCTGCTCTAGTTGATCTTTCCTGAAATTTTCTTAGTCGCATCCCACAGCAAAATCCATGGTTTACAAAGAGCTTCCAAAGCATCAGAGGGATCTCATTGTTAAAAGGTATCAGTCAGGAGAAGGGTACAAACGAATTTCCAAGGCAATAGATACACCATGGAACACAGTGAAGACAGTCCTCATAAAGTGGAGAAAATATGGCACAACAGTGACATTACCAAGAACTGGAGCTCCCTCCAAAATTGACGAAAAGACGAGAAGAAAACTGGTCTGGGAGGCTACCAAGAGGCCTACAGCAACATTAAAGGAGCTGCAGGAATATCTGGCAAGAACTGGCTGTGTGATATATGTGACAACAATCTCCCGTATTCTTCATATGTCTGGGCTATGGAGTAGAGTGGCAAGACGAAAGCCTTTTCTTACGAAGAAAAAAATCCAAGCCAGGCTACATGTTGCAAAAACAAATCTGAAGTCTCCCATAAGCATATGGGAAAAGGTGTTATGGTCTGATGATACCAAGGTTGAACTTTTTGGCCATAATTCCAAAGGATATGTTTGGCGCAAAAACAACACTGCACATCACCAAAAGAACACCATACCCACAGTGAAGCACGATGGTGGCAGCATCATGCTTTGGGGCTATTTTCTTCAGCTGGAACTGGGGCCTTCAATTAAATAAGAGAGAGGGAATTATTGTTCAGTTCCAAATACCAGTCAATATTGGCACAAAACCTTCATGCTTCTGCTAGAAAGCTGAACATGAAGAGGAACTTCATCTTTCAGCATGACAACGAACCAAAGCATACATCCAAATCAACAAAGGAATGGCTTCACCAGAAGAAGATTTAAGTTTTGGAATGGCCCAGTCAGAGCCCAGACCTGAATCTGATTGAAGAGGGCTGTGCACAGGAGATGCCCTCACAATCTGACAGATTTGGAGTGTTTTTGCAAAGAAGAGTGGGCAAATCTTGCCAAGTCAAAATGTGCCATGCTGATAGACTCATACCCAAAAAGACTGAGTGCTGTAATAAAATCAAAAGGTGCTTCAACATAGTATTAGTTTAAGGGTGTGCATACTTATGCAACCATATTATTTTATTTTTATATTTTTTCTTACCTCTACCTAAAAGATTTCAGTTTGTTTTTCAATTGAGTTGTACAGTTTATAGGTCACATGGAAAAAGTTCTGAAATGATTTATCTTTGTCTAATTTTTTTACAGCACAGAAACCTGACATTTTAACAGGGGTGTGTAGACTTTTTATATCCACTGTACTTATATTACCACGATCTTCCAAGAACACAGAAGTGTGGTCTAATTCAAACAGTTTTTTTCAACAAGTCAGAGGAATAGCACACATTGATTAAGGTGATTAATACAACCTTTGCTTGACTAACATTTTCCAGCCTTGGCAACAAGGTTAGCTAAGGACACAGTGCAGGGGCTGCACTAAGCTTAGAGAAATATTTACCACATTAATAAATTACACTTTTACTGTGTGCGTTCTCTGTTTTCACCTTTAAGTGAAATGTAACCTGTAACTATATGATAAAAGCATTAATATGTAACTCTGTACTGGTTGTCTGACAATTATAATATAACGTACTTTGCAAAAGTAGCTGCTTACATATCACTGTGTTAGACTTTCATGAATATCATCAAAATAAATGCAAACTAGTTGTTTTCTCAATATAAGTTTATAAGTGATGATTAAAGCACTAATAAAGTTCAATATGGTTTAAAGTGTCACATAACTAAATATGTTTCACCTGGAGATATCGGATTGTCATTGTCCAAAACATTTTCATCAGGATCTCACGAATAAAATAGGTGCATTTAATGTTACTATTCAGTATATCTAGTATACCCATCATGTGTAAAGTTATAGTTGATGTGTATAAATCAGATAATACAAATCTGCATGAAGAGATTAATAACATTTGTATAAAAATATTATCATATTAATATATGAAATGTGTGTGTTTAGTCGTGTCTCTCCATTACCCTATGGGCCGCATCAGGCCAGGCACATCTATTGTTATGCCTCAGGTCATGCTTATTTATAAGGTTATCTTTGCAAAAATACTGGATTGGGTTGCTTCTCCAGTGGACCTCAAATCATCTGACCTCTCTGCTATGGCCTGCAAAATCTTGGTATAGCTCACAGCTTCATTGAGGTACACGTGCCTCTTCACCCCAACAAGGTAGAGATCCAGAAGGGGATATCAAATATAGATGATGGTTAAAATATTTCTGGACATCTATATGTCTTTACGCATTTGATTATTGTAATCTTATGTTTCCATGTCAATAATGTTTTGTTACCTAGTAAATAATGCTGTTATGGCAAAGTGAGTTCACTTTCCATATAAAATATGATGTTAACATCATCATAATTTAACATCAAATCACATATTGGTGTAACATCATATTAATATAATGAGCCTTTTTTTCTATAAAAAAAAAACATGTTTATGTGAACAGCACAGGCCATAATATAAATAATGACACAGGCCTAGTTGATAAAATGTCACCTGAGTTAATGTTATCAAAGTGTGTTCCTGCAGTATTTTATACGTTGTTAGCACAGATTTTGACATTATGCATGAACAACGGTGATACATTTTGAGGAGGTAATGCTAAAAAAAAATGTCATTACACTGTTCTGGATCACTATTCCACTAAAGAGGTTTTTTTAACAAATCACATGTTATTTTCATAATATATTAATACACAAAGACTAGGTTGATTTTATCATGTTTCCTTTATGTACTCATATTCTCACATGTACAACAGCAATGGAGGGTACTTAATAGGATAGGTGTATAAAAGATTTCTGTTGATGGAGGTAAGCCTCCTTGGGGTCTTGCTGGCCTTCGTCAACACCTCACATTAATGCAAATCTCCTTGTCAGCATTTGGTCCTATATCCCCATGTCCATGTGCCTATAACACCCTATCCCTTAGCTGCTCCTCTTACACAATCCTGTGCATGGCCAGTGCTGAATAGTAATTTGGCTGTTGAGGTTCTCCTTCAGCATGGATTACCAGCCCACATTAACTTATAATCAGTGTCCACAACTTCACTTTTTAAGGCTGCAGGCTGTCCATTATGACACACTGATGTATAACACACAACAGTATTGTTTGGGGTGCATCTAGCCATTTAACAGCCAATGCATTACCACACCTGTTGTAGGCCATGTTGGTGCCTGATTTGTATTAACCTTGTGTGTCGGTGCTACCATTGCATTTGATATCACATATATAGTTGTGAGCATGCGAGTTGTTGCTAACGCTTGCGGGCTTGCCAGCAACTGCGACCCTCGCAAACTTTACGTTGCGAGGCAAACAACACGACACACCAACTACGACCCTTGCAAACTTTACCTTGCAACACAAACAACACCACACAGCAATTACGAGCCTCGCAAACTTTACCTCGCAACGCAAACAACATACGAGACACGTTAACACACATTACGACCTCGCAACACTCGGACGCAACTCGCGAACATTACAAAATTCTAAACACAATAAATACACACAGCACATACATAAAAAGCTTACCTACATCAAGAGGGAGCATCCAGGACCTCAAAAAAGCAACTTACACCTTGATTTCACTCAAAATAAAAGAGTTTAGACACTAAAATATTTGCTAAGCGACAGAAAAAATGGCCGCCGAACAAAACGAAAACGAGGCTAAAAACGCAAACACCATACAAGACACGTTAGCACACATTACGACCTCGCAAAAATGGGACGCAACCCGCGAACATAAAAAAATTTAAAACACAAGAAATACACACAACACATACATAAAAAGCTTACCTACAGCAAGAGGTAGCATCCAGGACCTCAAAAAAGAAACTTACACCTTCATTTAAATCAAAATAAAAGAGTTTAGACACTAAAAAATTCTCGAAGCGACAGAAAAATTGGCCGCCGAACAAAACAAAAACGAGGCTACAGCACTCTAAACACGCAAAACACCACAATAAACTTGCAAAATACCACACATTACCCGCCATTTTACGCCAATGCGGAAGTACACAACTACGCTAACGGTTTCGTCTCGCGCACGCACAGTATTACACTGGACACATTCAGCACGCTTACACAGCAGCTCCACACCACTAATGCTGCAGCAACATCAAAACAGATTGCCAGCTCTTCAACACAATGCATTTATTAATTGTATTATATATTTCAGTAGTATATATTTCAGTAGTATACACCAAACAGCATTAGCTCACTTACAATTTCATTGCTGTCATTTTTTGACGGGCAATATTCTAGTATATTTTGTTGATGTGTATTACTGACAATAGTTGATGGTCACAGATGTATGCAGACACACACATCATACTTTGCAATTTTATGTTTGGGATGCATCATATTTGCCTATGAGAATGTTTAATATAATATTTTTTCACAGTCTGTGTTATATGTTTGATCCCTAGTAGCACCCTGTTTTTCTAAATATCCTTGTGACTGGACCTAAAGCCACCAATCTCTCTTTTTTGTATTTCAATATTTTACATGAGGACCATTAACTGTAACTTTAATGAGTTGAAAATGAATGAAACAGCAAAAGGTAACTTTATAATGCTGGTCATTTTAGCCTTTTCAGCGCTTAACTCACGCAGCGCTGGAAATTTCATGGAGTGGAATACAAGTTCACAAGTTACTTAGGGAATTCTATCTATCTATCTATCTATCTATCTATCTATCTATCTATCTATCTATCTGTCTGTCTATCTATCTGTCTATCTATCTATCTATCTATCTATCTGAGACTGGACAATTCTGACCTATTGTTCTAATAGTTAAACTGTATATTCAAACATATGAATCCACATTAAGTCAGTCTTCCAGAAAATAACATTTGCATCTATCACATTTTAGACTGTGCAAAGAAAGAATTAATTACCGTACACACTCGCAACTAATGAACCTAAGTTCATCATTCCCAAGCTGTTTAGTTATGTTACATATGATGCTTCACAATTTTTATCATTGGAAAAAATGTTTATTTGCAAGCTTAAAAATTGTGTATGCTCAGCTATTGGTTAATATGTAAATGAGTAGCAATCCATCTTGTGTGAATTTCAGCATTGCTTGGGAGCAGCACAGTAATCAATCAACAATAAAAGTCTGGGGACTTTTTTTTTATCACAGGGAATTATTTCTGAGTCTGAAGTATCTTTGAGTACAATATGTACCCCACTTTCATTAACACCATACGTGTTACTGTACACACTGAATGTGCTAAGATCTAGTAAAAGAAGAATTGTAAATTACTGTACCAACACCTAAAAGGGACAGAACTATATATATATGATTCCTGCCAGAGCTCAATACTGAAAATAGAATGGGATTTCAGAAGAGCAATGTAAAGTTTCAAATATGGTATCATTAAAACAACATATTGTTGCAATAACTTTATCAGTTTAATGATATTAAATAAATAAATATATATATATATATATATATATATATATATATATATATATATATATATATTTAATAAATGCATGTTCTTACAGTTTTATCTATCAATTTGCCTTTCTGATCCTATCCCTTAGATGTATTTACATTTCTTACATTTAAAGTTGTAAGAAAATGTACTTCTTATCTTTGTATTAGAGACTAATTACTTATTCATTATGGGCAGGTGCAAATCCCAAATAATTAAAACCATTTTTAGTCTCTAACACATACATGGGTTTTACAGGAAATTTGCTTGAAAGACCAAATTAACAATTTCACTGTAATTTTCTGAAAGAAATGTATTGTTTTTTTATCATTTAGTTAATACATGTATTTTTACTACCTGTCGTTTTAAGACTATATCAAAATTGGGATCTTCACTTCTCTTAGTTTCTCTTTTTCTTATTTCTCAATAGTTTTCACTAAATTTGCTAGACTATCAATATTATCTCAACCACTGTTATCTTCAGGTTGCCTACTGCTTTTATGTTCACTCTGCAATCTCATACCTATTTAAAGGTATCATTTACATGTATTTGATTGGGTAATTGCATAATATACTATGGTCTGTTTTAATAATATAACAATATTTATAACAAGAGCAGGCTTTCTTTCTATTGCTGAAATCTTTTTTATTTTTACCAGCAGAGTCTTGTTTTCTATAACCGAGGCTTTGCTCTGAGCTACCAGGATATAGAAACACATTATAGGTTCACAATGCAACATTACTTGCCAAGATTGCTATACCTCCAGGCATCAGTTGACCCGATTGCTAATGCAGAACCAAAACTATCTTCCAGTCCTTATTTTACAATCATCTAAAATATATAGCTTGCTAGTTCACCAAATCAACAGAATATTTCAATGTTGGATTTCTTAAAATACTATTTAAATGAATTGAAATACAGTGTTAGAAATAAATTAGGTATCAATGATATATATATATATATATATATATATATATATATATATATATATATATATATATATAATCAGATTATTGCAGTGAATAGTGATACCTTTTTTATTGGACAAATGAATTCATAATAAAGCTACAAGCTTTCGAGAAATAATCCCTCTCTTTATCAAGTCAAAAAGCAATACTGATACAAGTATGAACTAAAAACAGTAAACAAAAAGAGATGGGGGAAAAGAAAAAAATTGGAAAAACAAGAAAGACAAAATTGATTGGGCAGATTTAAGTGAGAAACAGACCAGCATTGTGAATAATGTCCTGATAGGTCAATAAGTCTATAGATCAGGTTGTAGATAAGAACACAGCAGAGTGAAATAAAGAGAAATACATTTCAGCATAGCATGTAGCTTACAAAAACAGCAATAGAAGGGGGGGGGGTAAGTGGAATGTGTTAGCTATAAGACATTAAGATAGTGGGCCAGAAAGCCTACAATAAGTTTAAAAAAAACTTATTTCCTGCTCTTGCTTCACAGAAATACAGTTATTGCACTGCACTCTGGGAGACTGGGCAAGGTCATGCATAAGAGTCCACAATATATTTAATATCTTTCTTCACACATTTTTAATTGGCATTAAAATATATTTTCTTAAATGGCCACTGTAGTTCAGGAACAATGTCACAAGTCAATTATGTAAAAAATATATATCAGTTGCATAAGAAATAACAATTTTATATTTTTAAATACTCTGTGTAAAGAATAATTCATCTTGTCTGGTTTCAACACTTCCTAACAGATTGAAATATTAAACTCTATGGCTATTTTATGTTCCAAGGAGGGAGGAGTGAGGAGAGAAATTTGTTCTAAAAATAAAGCTTTTAAATGTGATGCTTACCTCCTTCCCACACACAAGGGTAACTACAAACCCTTCTAATTTCACCAAAGTACCCCAAATACTTCAAGGGATTAAGAGAGGCATCCATTTTTTTCTTTTTAAAAACTAGTCCTGCCACTCCATGCATCTTCTTTTTTTCCTTGCCTTCTCTCCTTTTGTATGTTTATGCTAACTCCTATAACACTGTCTCTTCTCATAAACACTAATTATAATAAAAAATATTTTTATGGCATTTTTCTCCCTAAACTCTTCTCTGATACGTGTTTTCAAACAGACTTTTTTTCCATCCTACAGTGATCTGTTAATGCAGACATGATTCATAACTCTTCATATTATTATTTTTAAAATAAAATTAGGTTAGCAGAAAAAAAGATTATATCACAAAAAAAATACCTAGTGTTACCCAGCTGACAATCTGGTTAATCAGAGGTAGTCCTTGTTTGGCAGCTAGACTTGAATTGGTGCTGTTCATGACATATACAGAAAGTGCAACACTCAGCATCTGAAAAGTAAATAGATCCGTGTAAATGTAAGGCACATATATGCAAACAATATATCCATTCAGTGGAGAAATATTTCACATCTTAAAATGAAGAATGTGAGGCTGGAGACTCTTAGCAGTGTGATTAAATTATTATTATCTAGTATTTATAATGCGCCAACATATTCCGCCAACAATATTCATGGTTTGATATATTGCCTGTTTAGCATGAATTTTCTACCAAAGGAACTGGTGACAGCGTATGTGATACTTAACTTTAAAAATGGATATATTTTTGAGTAAAAATGGTATTTAGGGTTACCCTGGATAATTAGAGAGGGAGTATTGATCCAGGGAGGAATCCAATCGGCAGTATCTGGGGTCAGGAAGGAATTTAATTGTTTCCCCTTTTGAGACAATTGGCAAAGTTTCAATGGGGTTATTTTTTTCTGTTTGCTTCCTCTGGATCAATTAACAACTAATCCACATACTGCAGATCAGAGGAGATCTAAATACATTGATGGACTAAAGTCTTTTTTCAGCCTTAATTACTATGTAACTATATAACCATGTAACTTTCAAGACAGCCTTCTCTTTTCCTTCTGATAACACTTGGCATTCCCACTTGCCAGTCTGTTACACCTCTATTTGCCCTCCTTGGCCCCGGTACCTCCTTGTCTTCCTGCCCAGTGTTAGCTTGTCCCATCATACCCTACCATGCTTCCATAGATAACTGTTTATCTTCTCCCAATCCTTCTTCTATTATATTATCAGTTCTTGCCATAACTTATCAAGACAGTAATCAGTAACTGTTTAATATTTTATATATATGTTATAGACAGCAAAATCATTCTACTCCAGTTAGCTTTAGTTCAATTCTGCTGTCTCTCTCCAAAACTTTTTGACTGCAAATGCACATTACAAATGATAAATTGTTGCACAACATGACATGTACTTGAGTTTTTTTTTATAGATAAGAGACATTCGCATGTATTGTGTTATAATCATAGGTTATTTTACAACACTGTTTATCAGTCCATTAAATTGAACTGGTAAAAATATAGTTTCTCTATTACAATTTAAATCCATATTTAAAGGGTTAAGTGACAAATAACCTTCATTTTACTCATTTGTTGGATCATAGAAGTTATTGGTTTTGCATTTATGGAACATGAATTAAAAAAAGATATCGCCTCTGGCTGTAAATTGCACACTGTATGCTAAAAATGGAATTTTCAGGTCAAGTCTGCAGAGGTTTCTACAGAAGCAAATCTATTTCGTGTTTGATTTCATGGGAACCTTTATAGCAGCTGCAGGAGTTTAAAAGCAATTAATAAACTTAGCCCTTCTGTTTCTCAGAGGCAAATATGTGACACATTTTTTAAGTGGTGTATAATTTTTCTAATTCATTTTTTACAGGATATTAACTCACACAGTGCCACATCAATGGTAATATTGCTTTAACTTCACCTTTGGTGTGCTCCAAAGGTTAAATGTTCAATTCCCAGGAAAATGGTCCAAATGTCAGCATTAATAGTGAGGAAAAGGTCAGTTATGATTCTCTTTGTGGGTCACTGATTACTAACACATTGACATTCCCAGCTCAATTACAGTACTTTGCAAATTACCATACACATATCTTCTCAGTACTTTTTATACCAACATAAGCATTACATGTAGATATGCACTATTTATCACCACTTCATTTGTAGAAAGATCAGTTATTTTTACCTATAAATATATTATATGTTTTAGTCCAGTCGTTTTATTACAAAACAAATGGCATAAAAAGGAGATATACACAGGGAATGAGAAGATTCTGTAATACTCAGACGTTAAAATAACATACCATTTTTAAATTGGACCAAGTAATTTTTTTTTATAAAAGCATATACAACACATAAAACTGATGTGAGATAAGAATGCTAGGCTTATAGAGGTGTTCCTTTTTCTTATCCATTTTAAGAACTCACATCGTATTTGGTTCCTGGTTCAGGAGTGTTCCCATATATACCCAAAGCATTGTATGCATTATATTAACTGAAGTTTATTCCTTGTATGTATGTACTAATCAGTAAAGTGTAGTTTGTTAAATTACATCTACCCCTTTCTTACCATTAACGCAATATTATAAGAAATATATTAAACTAAAGAAACAAAATACATTTTATTGAATGCTGCCATGAATGGCTTGCAACTAAAACAGTAAAAATATATTTTAGAGAAAGATCACTTCTATACTCTTGTCCTATGTCTGTCTAGCTTACAGTGAGTGACAACCTGACATGTGTGAACAAAAAAGAAAACCAATACTATTGGTGGTAACCTCTATAAGGTAGTTGAAGTGTATGTGTGATCGGCTAATGTAAGCCTATGAAGCTTCTAAAACTATAAGGCTTCTAAATATTGAAGCAAATGATGCTCTAACAATACCATGGAGTGCAAAACAAATACTAGTGAAAATTGAATTGTTAATTAAATGGTGTGGTGATAATAGATATTGTTGTTAACATATAGTGTTGGATATAGACCCCACAAGGGGGTAATTGTATTCCACTGTGTGTGTATTAATTAAAGTGGTGTTTTCCTAAAAAAGGAATGTGAAGGTCACTGCTAGAAAAAGTACAGACAAGACCATCCTCATATGTACAACAAAAAATTGCAAATCATAGGATCGTCAAAAAAGGGGGGGAGTATAGGGGTCTAAAAAAATATATATTAAAACCAAAAACAGCATAGGAGAACCAGAGGGATGTTGGATAAATATAGCAGAGTATATGCTCAAACGCTGCAAAATATTGCCCGCTTAGAATGTACAAAAACCCTTGCCACTTGATGAAAAGCAAAAAATAATAAATGTGATGATAAATGGTCTAAATCTGCCCAATGCTTCTCACTACAGCGTGAGATGTTGCAAGCACTGGGTTTACCCTAATGAGGGGACCATATCATATCATATCATTGTGTGGCACAAAAAAGGGGGAGGTTCAAAAAGTATATATATATATATACAAATGTAATTATAAATATGAATACAGGTATTCATACAGGTATACACACAGGCATAAACAGGAACAGCTATATCAAACAAGTACAATGATATAGATGCAGCTTGCTTACTTACTCTGTTTAAATCTTTCCTCTGGTCTCCTAGCTTGTAATTAGGGGCCTGACCGGTTTCGTTGCTATTAACAGCAACTTTATCAAAGGCAGACTGTATCCATTAACGCAATATGGCAGCTGGTATTTAAAAGGTTAAAAAGCTAATACAACACCATTAAAACAACATATAAAATCATAAAAAGAGCATCAAATGAAAAAGTCTGTACAACTTCTTCACTTGGTTTTGACTGCTTTATAAAATAGTGGAGTAGTATTCAAGGCTTTTAGAGCAAGATTAATTGCTAATTTATAGGACTTTATTAAATTCCTAAATGCATGGAAGGAAAACCTCGGCAGCTTCATAACCCAACTTCTAAATAGTTTGTACACTCGCTTTGTTCTAAACCACTGTAAAATCTTTTAATCACTTTATACTTTCCTGAATACTATTATATATTTATATACTTAAGTCTTTCCTGAATGCTGAGAATCCTTAAACGTGTGTGTCTAAAGTGCTTTCTCTTTTCTGTGACTGCATGTCCACTTTAGAGGAGAATTTAGCATGATAATCAGCAGGCAACAATCCCTAAACAGCATTGTGGGACATGTACTCTTTTAATGCAGTGCAATAAAACAAAAATGCCAAATTTATAAACTCAGATTAGATTTTTAAAAAAAGTTTCACTGGTGCACATCTAAACAGTGTAGTGGCAGAGAGAACAATTAAGCAGTATTTTCTTATCAACTTTCCTTTAAATATCTATAATAGTAAAAATGGTTAATTTTTGCATTAATTCTGTAGTGGATGAGGAGCCAAATTAATAACTATGAAATGAATAATTAGCTTGAGCCTCAACGCAACTAATAAGTAGTAAAAAAAAAAATAGGAACCTTCATCTAGGTACTGCTTATAGACAGTAGGTCTTGGAACTGATGTTTGGACACTAAAACTTAATTACCACTGCTGGTGAAGGAGTGATGATGAGCAATACTTTATGAACCACTGTCTTATGTCGTATATATATATATATATATATATATATATATATATATATATACCTGTGCTTTACATAAAAATGGTCTAGTTCTCAAAATGCGGTCCCTGTCAGCCAGCAGATACCGGTCATCAAAAAGGTTGACCACAGACTAGGGGGCATTCTGCATCTTGTCTATTCATAGATGGGGGCATTTATGCCATTTCACTTCCACTACAGGATTTTGCAAATGAGATCTGTGATACAGGGTACCAGAATGGTAACAGGTACCAATATACTAGAGTTAAGCTGACCTGGAACATGAGCACTATTAAATCCTTGTCTTCAGCAAGTTTTTCCATTCTTTTCCATTGAGGCACCAGGCAGATTAATGCAATAACAATTGTTAGAAGACCAGCCGTGATGCTGAAAAACAAACAAACAAGAAAGCAAAATCATTAATATCATATGTGTACAATGTGACAACTCAAGTTTTGCAATGTTCTTTTTCCTGTCCACAGATATTACTATCCTTCCTTTAGAAACTCAATTGTAGCCTTGGGCAAGTAAATAACTTACTAGTGTTTCTGGAAAAATAATGAGACAATGTTTACAATAAATGCTTAAATTTGTATTTCCAATTTTCTCAAAGAAGATAGGCCTACATGCATCAGCTCAGGGATGGGCAAATCTGAGTGGGGGGTATGTAGCCTTCAGCTGGGAGGCACAGAAAATGGACAACATTGAGTTGTCTATATTGTAACTTAAACATGGAGAAGAAAAAGAAAGAGGGGATGTGTGATTATTTAGAAAAGGAGAAGCAGAGTAGAGAAGACATAAGACCATAAAGAAGATGAAGATTCAGTCTGGAGGGTTTAACCACAGAGGTTTTTCAGGGAAACAACAACAGGCAGCTCTACAGGAGGGCTACTAGCCCCAGATATAGTGAATATTATGAACATAGTGACAGAACAATAAGTGTAAACATAGTACATTTTTTTTTATTTCCACAAATGAATAATAAACTTATAAAATAGCTAATTTAGATCAATAAAAGCTTTTACATTTGCTGTGAAACTGACCAACATAGAGAGGTGCTAACTACACGCTGCCTCCTCCAACTGTCTGAAAGAGCTCCATGTTAGCTTCGTAAAATGACAAAGATGCAAAACATCCTGGGATACTGAAAGCCATCTAAATATTCTCTTTTTCAAGGAGTTTAGCATCCCACTTTCATATCAACAATAGTAGAATATATAAAAGTGCTGTCCAGATATCAATCTAGCATTTTTTTAAAGAGTCACTGCAAGGCAAAGTCAACTTTTCAGTTAACATTTGCTTAAGACTAGTATAAAGAACACAAGGGCATAGGGATTAACCAGCAAATACAATTGTAGATATGACATTTGTTCTGACTTTGAAAACCAAAGGCTTTGCTATTATTATGACATACATTACTATTGGGTGTTCACAAAGGAGAAAGTAAATATATGTTTTATCTACATATAGGCTCCTTATCTCAGAGACAGTGGGTTATTAATATGCTTTAGCTGTTCAACTGTTCATAATGCATAGTGAAGCTATATAATTATTCCTTATAAGAAACATAATGTCTACTGTCATGTTTCCATTAAGTGGTGACTTGACTGCTTATGATAATATTTCCCTTACCAGTTAAGAATAATATCAGAAAAAAAACAAGAATAAGAATAATATATATATATATATATATATATATATATATATATATATATATATATATATATATATAGTAAATAAAAAGTACATCTGTGTTCACATTTGAATGTCTAAAGCAAGTTAAAAAACCTGCTTCCAGCTCAGAGTTCCAAGAAAAACAGTTATTACACTGCATTCTGGGAAGTTGAGCTGGGACACACAAACATGGCCACAAATGCCTCACTCTTCATTCCTTAGCCATTATCAATCATGGCTTCCTTTAAGCTTATGCATGCTGTATTACACAGCTTTAATGCAAAGCCAAGGTTGGAATAAACACAGGCTGAGTATCCAATCCATGTACAGCTGTTTCAAGCTTACTGGCTATCATCAGCATGGAGCGGGATCTCAGCCTGTGTTGTGGAAATTATGAGTAGGTAGTTCACCACAACAATCATTTATAATATGGTGGGCAAAAGAGTGATAGAAGCCCTCCACCGTACAGTAGTACAGTAAATAAAAAGTACATCTGTGTTCACATTTGAATGTCTAAAGCAAGTTAAAAAACCTGCTTCCAGCTCAGAGTTCCAAGAAAAACAGTTATTACACTGCATTCTGGGAAGTTGAGCTGGGACACACAAACATGGCCACAAATGCCTCACTCTTCATTCCTTAGCCATTATCAATCATGGCTTCCTTTAAGCTTATGCATGCTGTATTACACAGCTTTAATGCAAAGCCAAGGTTGGAATAAACACAGGCTGAGTATCCAATCCATGTACAGCTGTTTCAAGCTTACTGGCTATCATCAGCATGGAGCGGGATCTCAGCCTGTGTTGTGGAAATTATGAGTAGGTAGTTCACCACAACAATCATTTATAATATGGTGGGCAAAAGAGTGATAGAAGCCCTCCACCGTACAGTAGTACAGTAAATAAAAAGTACATCTGTGTTCACATTTGAATGTCTAAAGCAAGTTAAAAAACCTGCTTCCAGCTCAGAGTTCCAAGAAAAACAGTTATTACACTGCATTCTGGGAAGTTGAGCTGGGACACACAAACATGGCCACAAATGCCTCACTCTTCATTCCTTAGCCATTATCAATCATGGCTTCCTTTAAGCTTATGCATGCTGTATTACACAGCTTTAATGCAAAGCCAAGGTTGGAATAAACACAGGCTGAGTATCCAATCCATGTACAGCTGTTTCAAGCTTACTGGCTATCATCAGCATGGAGCGGGATCTCAGCCTGTGTTGTGGAAATTATGAGTAGGTAGTTCACCACAACAATCATTTATAATATGGTGGGCAAAAGAGTGATAGAAGCCCTCCACCGTACAGTAGTACAGTAAATAAAAAGTACATCTGTGTTCACATTTGAATGTCTAAAGCAAGTTAAAAAACCTGCTTCCAGCTCAGAGTTCCAAGAAAAACAGTTATTACACTGCATTCTGGGAAGTTGAGCTGGGACACACAAACATGGCCACAAATGCCTCACTCTTCATTCCTTAGCCATTATCAATCATGGCTTCCTTTAAGCTTATGCATGCTGTATTACACAGCTTTAATGCAAAGCCAAGGTTGGAATAAACACAGGCTGAGTATCCAATCCATGTACAGCTGTTTCAAGCTTACTGGCTATCATCAGCATGGAGCGGGATCTCAGCCTGTGTTGTGGAAATTATGAGTAGGTAGTTCACCACAACAATCATTTATAATATGGTGGGCAAAAGAGTGATAGAAGCCCTCCACCGTACAGTAGTACAGTAAATAAAAAGTACATCTGTGTTCACATTTGAATGTCTAAAGCAAGTTAAAAAACCTGCTTCCAGCTCAGAGTTCCAAGAAAAACAGTTATTACACTGCATTCTGGGAAGTTGAGCTGGGACACACAAACATGGCCACAAATGCCTCACTCTTCATTCCTTAGCCATTATCAATCATGGCTTCCTTTAAGCTTATGCATGCTGTATTACGCAGCTTTAATGCAAAGCCAAGGTTGGAATAAACACAGGCTGAGTATCCAATCCATGTACAGCTGTTTCAAGCTTACTGGCTATCATCAGCATGGAGCAGGATCTCAGCCTGTGTTGTGGAAATTATGAGTAGGTAGTATATATATATACTAGCGATTTGCACAGCAATAAAATGTGAAGCAATGGCAATGCTGTTTGCCACACAATGTAAAGCTTTTTGTACTCTGATACTCTGAGGACCTTTGGCGCTCATTGCGAGCCTCGTGCTGAGTGCCTTTGGCGTTTATCGCGTGGCTCGCAGTGAACGACTTCGGCGCTCATTGCGAGCCTCTCCTCTCGCGTTCTTTTGCTCCTCAGCACCTTCGGCGCTCATCACAAAGACAGCACCATGCAAAGCGTGACGACGTCTCGTAGTTTGACAATTATAATATGTGATATATATATATATATACACTGCTCAAAAAAATAAAGGGAACACTTAAGCAACACAATGTAACTCCAAGTCAATCACACTTCTGTAAAATCAAACTGTCCACTTAGGAAGCAACACTGAGTGACAATCAATTTCACATGCTGTTGTGCAAATGGGATAGACAACAGGTGGAAATTATGGGCAATTAGCAAGACACCCCCAATAAAGGAGTGATTTTGCAGGTGGTGACCACAGACCACTTCTCAGTTCCTATGCTTTCTGGCTGATGTTTTGGTCACTTTTTAATGCTGGTGGTGCTTTCACTCTAGTGGTAGCATGAGACAGAGTCTACAACCCACACAAGTGGCTCAGGTAGTGCAGCTCATCCAGGATAGCATATCAATGCGAGGTGTGGCAAGAAGGTTTGCTGTGTCTGTCAGATTAGTGTCCAGAGCATGGAGGCGCTACCAGGAGAAAGGCCAGTACATCAGGAGATGTGGAGGAGGCCGTATGAGGGCAACAACCCAGCATCAGGACCGCTACCTCCGCCTTTGTGCAAGGAGGAACAGGAAGAGCACTGCCAGAGCCCTGCAAAATGACCTCCAGCAGGTCACAAATGTGCATGTGTCTGCTCAAACGGTCAGAAACAGACTCCATGAGGGTGGTATGAGGGCCCGACATCCACCGGTGGGGGTTGTGCTTACAGCCCAACACCGTGCAGTATGTTTTGAATTTGCCAGAGAACACCAAGATTGGCAAATTTGCCACTGGCGCCCTGTGCTCTTCACAGATGAAAGCAGGTTCACACTGAGCACATGTGACAGACGTGACAGGGTCTGGAGACGCTGTGGAGAACATTCTGCTGCCTGCAACATCATCCAGCATGACTGGTTTGGCAGTGGGTCAGTAATGGTGTGGGGTGGCATTTCTTTGGGGGGCCACACAGCCCTCCATGTGCTCGCCAGAGGTAGCCTGACTGACAATAGGTACCGAGATGAGATCCTCAGACCCCTTGTGAGACCATATGCTAGTGTGGTTGGCCCAGGGTTCCTCCTAATGCAAGACAATGCTAGACCTCATGTGGCTGGAGTGTATCAGCAGTTCCTGCAAGACAAAGGCATTGATACTATGGACTGGCCCGCCCGTTCCCCAGACTTGAATCCAATTGAGCACATCTGGGACATCATGTCTCGCTCCATCCACCAACGTCACGTTACACCACAGACTGTCCAGGAGTTGGCAGATGCTTTAGTCCAGGTCTTTGAGGACATTCCTCAGGAGACCATCCACCACCACATCAGGAGCATGCCCAGGCGTTGTAGGGAAATCTTTTCTTACGAAGAAAAACATACAAGCCAGGCTACATTTTGCAAAAACACATCTGAAGTCTCCCAAAAGCATGTGGGAAAAGGTGTTATGGTCTGATGAAACCAAGGTTGAACTTTTTGGCCATAATTCCAAAAGATATGTTTGGCGCAAAAACAACACTGCACATCACCAAAAGAACACCATACCCACAGTGAAGCATGGTGGTGGCAGCATCATGCTTTTTGGCTGTTTTTCTTCAGCTGGAACTGGGACCTTAGTTAAGATAGAGGGAATTATGAACAGTTCCAAATACCAGTCAATATTGGCACAAAACCTTCAGGCTTCTGCTAGAAAGCTGAACATGAAAAGGGAACTTCATCTTTCAGCATGACAACGACCCAAAGCATACATCCAAATCAACAAAGGAATGGCTTCACCAGAAGAAGATTAAAGTTTTGGAATGGCCCAGCCAGAGCCCAGACCTGAATCCAATTGAAAATCTGTGGGGTGATCTGAAGAGGGCTGTGCACAGGAAAGAGTGGGCAAATCTTGCCAAGTCAAAATGTGCCATGCTGATAGACTCATACCCAAAAAGACTGAGTGCTGTAATAAAATCAAAAGGTGCTTCAGCAAAGTATTAGTTTAAGGGTGTGCATACTTATGCAACCATATTATTTTATTTTTATATTTTTTCTTCTCTCCACCTAAAAGATTTCAGTTTGTTTTTCAATTGAGTTGTACAGTTAATAGGTCCCATTACAGGTGGAAAAAATTCTAGAATGATTTATCTTTGTCTCATTTTTTTACAGCACAGAAACCTGACATTTTAACAGGGGTGTGTAGACTTTTTATATCCACTGTATATATAAATACAAGCAAATAGCTATCAAATTAGAATTGTATTGGGAGCTGCAATATCAGCAAATAAGTTTTAATACATTTTATGAGATTGTTTCTGTCAGCCAATGTACAATGTTACCACAATTTAAGTTGCACCCAGTCTGATACCTTCTGCAAGAATAAATTAACATTTACTGTGTATCTTTTCATTCAAAAACATATTTTATAATTTGTATAAGAATGTCATAAAGAAAACATATTGGAGAGCCAGTCTCTAGTTAGCTTCCTATGGACCTTCAAGGCATTAACCCCCCTTGACCCCCCAAATCTATCATAACCAAATGGAAAGAACATGGCATAACAGCAAACCTGCCAAGAGACGGCCGCCCACCAAAACTCACGGACTGGGCAAGGAGGGCATTAATCAGAGAGGCAGCACAGAGACCTAAGGAAACCCTGGAGGAGCTGCAGAGATCCACAGCAGAGACTGGAGTATCTGTACATAGGACGACAATAAGCCGTACGCTCCATAGAGTTGGACTTAATGGCAGAGTGGCCAGAAGAAAGCCATTACTTTCAGCCAAAAGCAAAATGGCACGTTTTGAGTTTGCGAAAAGGCATGTGGGAGACTCCCAAAATGTATGGAGGAAGGTGCTCTGGTCTGATGAGACTAAAATTGAACTATGTCTGGTGCAAATCACATCACCCAAAGAACACCATCCCCACAGTAAAACATGGTGGTGGCAGCATCATGCTGTTGGGATGTTTTTCAGCAGCCGGCACTGGGAAACTGGTCTGAGATGAGGGAAAGATGGATGGTGCTAAATACAGGGATATTCTTGAGCAAAACCTGTACCACTCTGTGCGTGATTTGAGGCTAGGACGGAGGTTCATCTTCCAGCAGGACAATGACCCTGTGGCGTTCACCGCAGGGCTTGCAATGAGCTACTTAGCGCTCATTGAAAGCCTCTCCCACTCGCGCTGCTCATCGCCAGCCCCACAATGAGTGCCTTCGCCACTCATAGCGAGCCTTTTCTCGCGTCTACTGTACGGGATGCTCATTGCAGGTTTCGTTAACCTGCAAGTTTTGTGCTTGGGAATGCCATGTGCGTCATTCCACCATTTCCCCCCTGGCCCTGCCCTATATCTTTCTCCCTGTGTGTCTTCTGTATGTTTGCGTGTTACTATCTCATTGCCATTGATTTCATTTTCAAAGTCCTGCGTGCCTGGCGTTGTTGGTGTAAGTGTTATTGTCTTCGATGTAGTGTATTTTTAATAAGTGCAGTGTGCCTGGCTTTGTTCAGCCTCGTTTTTACCCAGTTTCATTTTTTTTAAGTTTTCAGCCACAATTTTTTTTCCTCGCTCAGCTGATTTTAGGTTGACGAAAAACGACAAATATGGCTTAAATTCGCTTGCAACATCACTCCCAGGCTTCCTGGCTTGTGTGAGTGTGTTATTATTTTTGTGAAATTATTTTGTTGTTTTTTGGGGGTTTTAGAGTTACGCTCTTGTCTCGCAGTTGCGACCCTCAAGTCCTGCATGCTTCAATGGCTCGCCTCTCTTCGCCAGGCTCTCAGTGCAATGAGCACCTTTGGCGCTCACTGCAGCCTAAGTCCTGCGTTACAGCCTAAGTCCGGCGTGCTTCAACTGCTCGCCTCGCTGCAATAAGCGCTCATTGCAGCCTAAGTGCAGCGTGCTTCAACGGCTCGCTTCGCAAGGGCCGCAACTGCATGAGCAACATCGCAAATGGTCCCAACATTGCAAGATCCACAACTATATATGTGATATATATATTTGCATGTCCCAGCTCAGCTTCCCAGAATGCAGGGTAATAACTGTTTTTCTCAGAATTCTGAGCTGGAAGCAGGTTTTTAAACTTGTTTTAGATATTCAAATTCGAACACAGATGTACTATTTATTTACTATATACATACATAATGAGAGAGAGAGAGAGAGAGAGAGAGAGAGAGAGAGAGAGAGAGGAAATAAATAGTACATTTGTGTTCAAATTGGAACATCTAAAAAAAACAAGTTAAACTTGTTTCATGCCCAGAATTCCAAGGAGAGATACAGCTATTACACTGCACTCTGGGAACCTTGGCAGGGACGAGCAAATGTGCCCAAAACAGACAAAGAAATAGCACTGAGGGAACCAACACAAAAAAAAATAGTTCTACCACTGTATTAAATGTATTACATATTCCATCTAAATCCTTAAATAAACTCCATATCCTTCAATATGTAAACTTACTCCCTGTACTTTTTTTTAATACAATTACAATTAAAAATGTGAAAAAAACAGTCTAAACCTTGACTGCATTTTTGCACAAATGCATTTGGATCTTGGTGATTTAAAAAAAAAAATGTAACAGACTACTCTTGGGATATACCGTACAAAAGAATGGCGTAATGAATCATAACTATCAGTGGATATTTCCAAAAAGCTGCAGAAAAGTCTTTAAAAGACTTACCCACAATTTGATGAAAAAAAATCTGTCACTGTGAAAGACTGATGAGTTGAGCTGAAACCTGATTTTACAGTCAGGCGTTTAATCTACTTGCTGTTTGCATCTATCACTTCTGTTCTTGCAGTTAATTTTTCAGTTGTTGTGCTCGTGTTTCTGCATCCTGTCCTTCACTTAAGCACACAGATATTGATTTTATTTTTGTTTTGATTATTATACTGGCAAAACAGCAGAACATGAAATAGCGGAGAACAGTGGTGCTTTAACCATTTCACAGTCTGTACTTTCAGTAATGTGTTGCAATGTGCAACTGGACCATTAGTCTAAATCTGGTAGCCAAAAGAAGATTCAGACTATATAGGATTAAAGTAGATGTCAAGGTGAAGCTAGTTGAAAAGCAAACATGTCATCACATATATAGTTGTGGATCTTGCAATGTTGGTGACGTTTGCTATGTTGGTAACGCACCTGTGGCCCTCGCTCTGCGACGGCAGGCTGCGAGCTTTGTGAAGCGAGGCGAGCCGTTGAAGCACGCGGGACTAAAGCTGCAATGAGTGCCTCTGGCGTTCATCGCAAGGCTCCCTGGGCTCACAACACCCTGCAGTACCTGATTATTGCCAGTAGCTCAAGCACCTACCTGAATGCAACCCTGCCAGCAGCGCCACACTCCGTCTTCTCCTCTGCGGCTCCTGTCCTGTCCGGGAACTACTTTCTGGATCAAGCAGCGCAAATGTGCTGCTTGTTCCAGAAAGTAGTTCCGTCCAGAGGACGGGAGCCGCAGAGGAGATGAGTGCCGTGCTGCTGGTAGGGTCGCATCTAGGTCCGACACACAGAGGAGGGGGGGGGAGACAAAGGAGGGAGAGGAGGGGGAAGGAGACACAAGGGAGGGAGAGGAGGGGGAAGGAGACACGAGGGGGGAAAGGATACACAAGGGCGGAAAGGGAGAGGTAGAAAGGATACACAAGGAGGGAAAGGGAGAGTGTGAAAGAAGACACGGGAGAGGGGGGAAAGCGACAAAGGGGAGAGAGATGTGGGGAAACGACACACAGGGAAGGGAGAGGGGGAAAGGGAGAGGGGGAAAGGAGGTACAGAAGAGGGAGAGGGGGAAAGGAGACACGGGGAGGGAGAGAGGGAAAGGAGATACAGGGGAGGGAGAGGGGGGAAAGGTGGAAAGAAAACACAAGGGGGAGGGAGAGGGGAAAAGGAGACACATGGGAAAGGGATAGGGGGATGGAGGAACAGGAGAGGGGGGAAAAGAGACACAGGGGAGGGAGTTGGGGAAAGGAGACACAGGGGAGGGAGAAGGAAAAGGAGACACGGGGAGGGAGAGGGGGGAAAGGATGTATAGGAGAGATAGAGGGGGGGGGAGACACAGGGGAGAGAGAAGAGGGGAAGAAGACATAGGGAAAGTCCTCTTCCACTCCTCCATGATGACATCATGGAGCTGGTGGATGTTAGAGACCATGCACTCCCCCACCTTCCATTTGAGGATGCCCCACAGATGCTCCATAGCGTTTATTTCTAGAGACATGCTTGGCCAGTCCATCACCTTTACCTTCAGCTTCTTTAGCAAGGCAATGGTCGTTTTGGAGGTGTGTTTGGGGTTGTTATAATTTTGGCCCAGTCTCCGAAGGGAGGGGATCATGCTCTGCTTCAGTATGGCACAGTACATGTTGGCACTCATGCAGGCCCAGACCATAACACTCCCATCTCCATGCTTGACTGTAGGCAAGACACACTTTCTTCAGTGTTATCACATGAAAAGATGTAATAAAATATTTACAAAAATGTGAGGGGTGTACTCACTTTTGTGAGATAAGGACATGGAGTACTGGAACCATGTCCTGTGGTCCGATGAGACCCAAGATAAACGTATTTGGTTCAGATGGTGTCAAGCGTGTGTGGCGGCAACCAGGTGAGGAGTGCAAAGACAAGTGTGTCTTGCCTACAGCCAAGCATGGTGGTTGGAGTGTCATGGTCTAGGCCTGCATGAGTGCTGCCGGCACTGGGAAGCTACAGTTCATTGATGGAACCATGAATGCCAACATGTACTGTGACATACTGAAGCAGAGCATGATCCCCTCCCTTTGGAGATTGGGCCAATGGGGAGGTATTCCAACATGATAATGACCCCAAACACCTCCAAGACCACCACTGCCTTGATAAAGAAGCTGAAGGTAAAGATGATGGAATGGCCAAGCATGTCTCTAGAAATAAACGCTATGGAGCATCTGTGGGGCATCCTCAAATGGAAGGTGGGGGAGTGCAAGGTCTCCAACATCCACCAGCTCCTTGATGTCATCATGGAGGAGTGGAACAGGACTCCAGTGGCAACCTGTGAAGCTCTGGTGAACTCCATGCCCATGATGGTTAAGGCAGTGCTGGAAAATAATGGTGGCAGCACAAAATATTGACAATTTGGGCCCAATTTGGACATTTCCACTTAGGGGTGTACTCACTTTTGTTACCAACGGTTTAAACATTAATGGCTGTGTGTTGAGTTATTTTGAGGGGACAGCAAATGTACACTGTTATACAGGCTGTGCACTTACTACTTAACACTGAAGAAATGACACTGCTACAATGTAGTCACATGAAAATATATAATAAAATATTTACAAAAATGTGAGAGGTGCACTCACTTTTGTGAGATACTGTATATTATTGCACCTTTGTTATGTATTTGGAAGAAAAACTATTACACAGTGATCAAGTAGCTGAGAACTAACATTATGAGATTGAATAGAATCACTGTAGTCCTATAGTTTTTTTTTTTTTATAATAACTTAAACCTTTTAACTTATTAACTACTAGAGCAAGTTATTCTTTACTGTGGGCAGCCATTGTCCTTGTCAATTTGTAAAATAATGAGATTTCCCTTAGCTCCATTAAAAAGGCTGGCATTAAGGATTGCCACATTTTGATAATAGAAGCAGAAAGCACTAAACATAATTGAATAAACACAGGGTGTATTATATATTATTTTACCTTCTAAATACATTTTGTCTTATCAAGTATATTTGTTTGAAAAAGAACAATGTAAATAATGAACTGCATTGGTCCTTTAAGATGCTGATTTGGCCATTTTAGCTAATGTTAAATAAATGTTAATACTAGGGACTCTTTATATACCTAGTAAGAGTCAAGGGGTTAATTACTGTATTGATTTTTACATTTTTGTCTTTGAGTTCGTATGCATATAAACCATCCATCAATAATCCTATAAATGAGAATTTGATAACTCATTCAGTTACCAGTGGAAGAGTGCAAGTTGTGATAAGCTATAGGTGGGTGTGTTGAGTGGCTCTGGGGAAATAAGACAATTTCTACTTCATTAGATGACACTGTTGTTGATGCATATTATAAACTACAATATTCAGTGGATAAAGGGTCAACTAACCACATTAGCCGTAATGAATATCAAAGGTCTAAAGCAGTTCTAAAAGACTTAATTATTATGGTAAAACACCAATGTAGTGCACATACAACAAGGTTTCATTTGTTTATTTTGTAACTGATTAGTTATAATATAGCTTTTAATATTAACATTGCAACTGTAATATTTTAGGGTCTAGCAGAGCCTCTCTCCGCCTCGTATTTGGTATCCAGATGGTGGGAGAGAATCTGCTAGGAGGCTATTTTTTGACTGGTCTAGGCTTGCCGCAACTGCCGGGATGGAGGCAGATGAAGACACCCAATATTGCAGCCTCTCTTACTCCCAGGACACTTGATAAAAGGTGGAGAGAAGCATATCGGCCGGAGTCTGGCATACTAATATAACATGTAGGTTTTAAAAGTTACATTAAAATTGATTATTAAACCTGAGACCCTCTTGCATGATACTACAGTGGTCTGTTAACCATTCTATGGTTTGAAGTGGTCCTCTCTAAGATGTGTATCCCTGTCTTGCAACAATATAGTTCTCTTACTTTTGGCCAACATTATTTCTGCAGAAGTAAATAGCATATTTGGCTGGGCAGCCTGAAATGACTGGCACACTCGGGAGCTGTCATTCTGGATGGCAAAGACCGTTGCCCTAAGTCTTATGTAGCAATTTCCATGATGCTTATGAAACTTGAAATATCAAATATATTTTTTCCCTCTGCATAGTGTTCACAGGAATTAGGAAGTGTTGAAGCGGAACCATGATATCTGATGGAAAATGCTATATTATTTTTGGCTTGCACCTTAAGACGTACGTGATTTGTATATTTAAAACGTAGGAATGGATATTAAGGAAAATAGAAGTGAACTACAAAATATGTAAGCAATACTGTTATGTAAAGTTTTACCCTTATAAATAACTGAAAAATGTTATAATAAAATATTATTTTAATTAAAATGCCCCATTTGTAACAAAGCTACTGAATTACAGGAACACTGCAGTCATTCATTTTCATGGTCGTTTGAATAAACTTATTAATGGGCAAAAAGAAAACACTACCCATACATTTTTACCTTTTATAACAAAAAACTTTGCAGCAGGCATAAAAAAAATTTTTTATCCACTAGCACGCATTTTACTCTTTGTGCCCTTGTAAACGAATTTGTTTTCTGTTACTGTACTGAAAGCTGTAGATGCAAAACTAACATTCTGCATATAAAAACTTCCTGTTTAACCAATGTCTTATTCTGCCACAGGAAGTTGATTACCAGAAAACAAAATGGTATTCCCACAGTAGCATGTGTTGTTCAGCCATGTCTGACTCTCCATGACCTCATGGACGGCAACACACCATGCTGATCCACTTGGTATACATGGCATAGATACTGGAGTGGGTTGCCAGATCCTTCTCCAGTGGGCCACAGCATCACCTCCTGGTATTCTTAGGTAGTACTGACCAGGCCCAATAATGCATGACTACAGGGTGGTGTGACCTCTTGGTTCCCTGATTGGAATCAAACCCAGGTCACAGCGGTGAAAGCACTGAATCCTAACCACTGGACAACCAGGGGACTCGTTCACAGCAGCATAATTGCATATAAAAAGTAACATATTAGATATTATTTTATTTTTTCATTCTAAAAACATTCTGCATATTGTCTAGTGCTGTTCTTTAAACAGTATATTATACATATTTGGTCACAATGGCACCTAAAATCCTGTGCCTTGTTGTCTTTTTTATTGTTTTTCTAGTTTACATATCTCCTCCATTCATTGTAATCTTAAGTGTATTCGAAATCTTTATGCATATGTTTTCAAGAGGTCTGTTTGTCCTATTTAAGGGATGAATTAATTACAACGTAAAAAAAGATGAGCTGGTGTTTTCTAAAGCTTCTAACTTTTGTCAGTGTTGTGTTACTTAGGCTTATAGCAGGGATTATTGTACTTATAAATACAATTATGGTCTGTTTATGCATAAGTATGTGTATCTATTTCATTAAAAGATACAGAACAATATGTACAAAGGAGAAAATAATGCAATGTAGGCATACTAAATTAATACAATATCACTTCAATAAATATTATTGGGGAATTAAAACACGTACGAAACTTTTTAACAAGTTAGAGAGTAGACTATTCTGTAAATTCCCTAGTTCCCTTTGCTCCTATTCAGTTCAGCTAGTCAATACCATAACAGTTATGTTGTTTACACTGGGAGAAATAGAGTTAAGGGGCTATCAGGTGGTCTGATGACTATACCCTTCTATATCACTACCTTGTCGTGGTGAAGGAGCTTGTGTACCTCAATGAAGCTGTGAGCTATACCATGTAGGGTCACCCAAGATTGGCAGACCATAGCAGAGACGTCAGACATATCGCGGTCTACTGGCAAACCATTCCAGTATCTTTGACAAGTAAACCTCATGGAAAAGCACAATCAGACCCAAGATGTGCCTGTTGTGTTCAGGTTCACAGGGTCATGGAGAGAAAGACACAACTGAACAACTAAACAACATTCTACTACTTATGACTATACATCTTTTCTCTGTCTTGGAAGTAGCACTTCTCTTGCACAATGCTACTCACACTAGACTGGCAATGCCACTGTATTAGGTGACTCTCCCCAGAGGAACTTCTGTAGCTGATATCATTTATTTGAAAATAAGACTGCAACCCGCAAAATCCTACGTAGAGGGCAAGTGTGCAGATGAGCAGCACAATTTAGCCAATCCTATCTTATGAGTATTAATCCCACCTCCAAGACACTTAATATCAAACACGTTGATAACATATAAACCTTGGAAGACTAAAATTGGAGTAAGAAAATATATCTACAGGGGCTGTCTGAGATCCTGTAAGACAGCAGAAAGAGATTGCAAATATGGTTTTAACCCATTGTTGGAGCTCGGTATTGTTTTGAGCTGACATTACTTAGGATTTATCTTTGGTATCAGGTGATATCATCAACACCCTTAGAGCTCAAAAACTGTTCCATGGCTGCATGGCTGGATATAATTTAACTGCCAGAGTATACTAGGTTGGATCTAAAGACTGTGAATCAGCCATACAACATTTCCCTATAATATATCACTGTGAATATGCTAAATAACAGATGGGAGATATCAGAGGCAATGTGAGATATTTACTAGCAATTGTGAAGTCATATTGGGAAGTAACATGAAATAATTATGTAGCCTAAGTCTTATTAATGTACTTGTCATAACCATAATGTATTTGTTAAAGATAATACACTTCTCTTATGCAACCTGAGGGCTAGCACTTTGGGAGAAAAAGACCTCAAGCTGTAACTTAAAAGCCACACAATAATTCACAATACCAATTCTCCAGGTCTATATTATGCACACTAAAATAACCATAAAGAGCCCATCATCGCAAGTAGTTTGTTTCATTATTGAAATAGTAATGCACGAGTTTCTTTTCAACTGTACAATAGCTCATGTATATGACAAAACCCACTGAATCAGTGCGGACTAAATGTGCTATAAAGATTTTAGGAAGACAATGTTGATCTTACACCAGAGTGATGTTAGGCTCTCTTCCAACCACAGGCATCAAGGGAAACACTGCCAGCAGCAAACATAAGAGAACCCAACTTAGAGTTGTTATCTGCAAGGAAAGAGAGGAAGAAAGGAAATATCAGTAGCAGCACAGCGGGAGATCATGTACACAAACAGAAATGACAGAAAAGCAAAATCAATCCTACTGTTTCCTAAACACACTCCAGGAAGCAATGTCTACTATGCATTTTAAACAGCAGAACTCCTGCTGTAGTAGTAAAAACTGCTATTGGTATGCACATTGTAAAAGCATTCAAAGAAATTCAATGAAAACTTCTTCATACACTTGAGTCTTGGAAGTGGTGGGAGAATTCCTAATAATTACATAAAAAGAACCCTCCTATGAAACAAATGTGTGAGTAAATCATTGCATATCAGCCTTCTTTCTTCATGTCTCTTGTATATTGAGAATTAAAGGTACAAATTGCAACCTCTGACGTTATGCCTCATGTAGTCATTTGCTTTCCAGACCATTAGACCTTCCAGACTGGTATTCAATAAGTGCTCTCTGATGAGGGAATGTTTTTCAGTCCAGTAAAAGAGCACAAAAGAGAGATAGAGAGGGTGCACAGAGATAGATAGGGCACACAAAGAGAGACAGCATTGATTTATGACAGGTAAATTACATAAAATATTTAAAAGCCAACTGAATTCTCTAGGAGCTGGACAAGATATTGCTAGGAGCCAGAAGAAATGTTAGAAATCTGAACTCTACCCATGTACATAAATATTGCGCCTAAAGTGTAAGGAAAGATGGACTCACAAGGGTATTTAGGACTTAACTAGTAGGCTGACATTTATATGTAGAGGCATAGATCTGTGAACACAACTGGAGAAGATAACAGTCAAAGAAACAAAGAACACCAAGAGTAAGCTCCACCTAAACTTATGCTTATTTTATATTAAAGGGATATGTAAGTGAGCTGGATTATGAATGCATCTGATAGAGGTGAATTAATAGTGTATGAAAAGATGTGTTATATAGAAAAGTTCAGTTTACTTACAAAGTTATTTGCAAAAATTCAAATCCAGCTTTTCACACCTACAGGATACTTACATGAGCAGGGTACACAAGGAAAATAGAGCAGTGTACCCACAGGAAATACAGCAAGATACATATTTTGACCTTTCTGGTACAGAGCACAGGAAGTAACTGTTGCAGTTCTTGTACTGAACACATGCCAGAAGCCACTGAGGTGAAGAATGATACAATGTATTACTGTATATACTCGAGTATAAGCCGACCCGAGTATAAGCCGAGGCACCCATTTTACCACAAAATACTGGGTAAAATGAGTGACTCGAGTATAAGCCGAGGGTGGGAAATGTGCTGCCCCCTGTGTCCCTCTTGTGCCCTCTGTGTCCCCCTCTCTCTTCGTGTCTCTTCTCCCCTCTCCCTTCCCTGTGTCTCTTCCCCCCTCCCTTATCACCCTCCTCAACCCCACTCCTCATCCTCAACCCCACTCCTCATCCTCAACCTCCCTCCTCATCCTCAACCTCCCTCCTCATCCTCAACCCCACTCCTCATCCTTAACCTCCCTCCTCAACCCCCTCCTCAAACCCCCATCCTCAACTTCCTCCTCAAACCCCCATCCTCAACTTCCTCCTCCAACCCCCATCCTCAACCCCCCATCCTTATCCTCAACCCCCCTCAACCCCCATCCTCATCCTCAACCCCCCATCCTCAACCTCAACCCCCCATCCTCAACCTTAACCCCCCTCAACCCCAACCCCCCTCCTCAACCCCCCTCCTCCACCTAAACCGCCCGGTATATGCTAATGACGCGGCACGCATGTGACGTCACATGCGCGCCGGCGCCGGATCAAGGAGCGGAGGCCGGAGCACAAGCAGGTAAGTGAGGGGAGAGGGGGGAGGTATTTAAGAAGGTTTAGGTGGAGGAGGAGGGTTGAGGGGGGTTTAGGTTGAGGAGGGGGGAGAGAAAGACACACGGGGGGGTTAGAGACACACATGGGGGTTAGAGACACACGTGGGGGTTAGAGACACACGGGGGGGGGTTAGAGAGACACGGCTTATACTCGAGTATATACGGTAGCTTGATTCTAAATTTGAATGTTATGCTAATTTAGGTGGAGTTTTCTAGGGGTGTACACAATAACATGCAAATGCCAAAAAACACAGGAAATTTTGCTAACTTCAAGGTACGATAATTAATGTTTATTTTGGGATATTTTCAAGGAATTTTTTTTTCATACAATACTAATTCTCCTCTACCAGAGGCATTCATAATCCAGCTCACTTACATATGCCTTTAAGACACTCTCAAAAAAGATTAAATATATAGAAATTGTCTAATGTGCCTGTCTAAGTTTCAGTTTGAACACTTTAAAGATGTGTAATCTGACTGGCTTAGAAATTGCAATTATAAACTGTGATAGCTACCTTTCAATTTTCTGTTTTCACATACCATACGGTACTCTTGCAGTAATAAAGGCAAGTGCTATAATTTTTGGACATATATAAAAATTGCTGCAAGTGTATGCTTCATCCAAGCCCAACTTGTGTAGTGAAACTTCCCCTTTAACGCCAAATTTAATAATTTCCAGAACCAACAATTGCACTTACCGAAAACACAGGGACATCTAATAAATGTCATACATTTAACTGGGAGGCCAGAACAAAGATGACAAATCTTAATATAGAAATTAAACATTGTGATTTGCATTGCATTCAGTACCTTAGCTTGAGTCCACACCTTGGTCAGCAATGGCCAACAAGCAAATGCAATTAACATGATCGTAAGCACTGACCGGTAGAAGAAACTGAGGACCTACATAAAAACATTGCAAGAAAATAGAAGATTGTTTTATGTAGACATTAAATGATAATAAAATCTGCTATAAAAGGATCTCTGCAGTCAAAAATTTACAAGAGCTCCCCCCCCACTTTAAAAAAGGCACAAAAATATAGAATGTTAAAAATGTGTAGCTCCCAATTTATTTTATGACATTTTGATTTTTTATGACATTATGCTGCTGTGAAAACCGCCATTTTAGTTTCCAGTTATCTATTTTCTGAGGTAGGTGGAGTATTTTAATACACAGGAGAATTATCTATGTATACAATGGAAAATTTAAATATATAACTGCCAGTGCATTCATTAGGTCAATGCTCATTAATTTACAGGGACACGCCCTTTTAAAACCTGCAAGGAGCAGGCTCAGGAAGAAAATTAAGCCTGAAAGAATTATGGCATAAAAAAACTAAAATATGTGAAGGCTGAGTTTATGTTTTCTACTTTCTAAAAGCATAATCAAGATTTGTTATTCAAAAGACCGTATAGAAAAAAATTAGCCATAGTAGTCATTTAAATGTGTTTTATACTCACCAACATTTCAATCCCCAAGATAATTGCAAGCAAGAATCCCAAGATCTCACAAGGTGAGACGGCCTGAATGTGTCTTATAATCTCCTGAGCAATATATGATCTGAAAAACAACAGTGGAACCTGAAACGCATGCAAATAAACAATTTAAACACTTTTTTTTAGTTAAAATAAAATATTGCAAGCAGATAATATCGTGACCTAAAGAAAAAGTCAGGCATTAGGAACATTACTGGAAACAAAGAGATTAATTAGTTAATATAATTTGTGTCTTGAATGTATTCTGTTATCTAGCAAAAGATTTGACAAACAAATGCACTATATAAAGTATTTTATTATTATGGCAAGTGGAAAAAAATGTTAATGCTTTGCATCAACCCTTAAGCACTGCTATGTATTGTCAAGTGGTTTAAGGAGAATAAACAGCAGTATCACAGCGCCTGGAGTGCCTTGTAGAAATCTTCTGAACAGTATCAGCAGGCAGAGCTGAGCTAAGCACAACTGGGAGATCTTGGGCTCGCGCCACAGAGACACAATTAGTTAATAACTCACACTGAACACTGTTCTATACGACTTGTTCATAAGGTCAGATACACAACTCAAATGATAAACAGAACAAGTTATTCAGAGAATGGATTTCCACTACCATCTTGGCCACTACTTTACTTAGCTCACTTACATTTAGAAAAGTCCTAGACCAGGAGAAACATTAAAAGATATGCATTATTTTATTCTTCAAGTTTTACCTGAGTTTTTTGCACTAGTTCACCATTATAACATTTTCCTATTAACATGACGCCTTTAATTGCATCAGTGAACCCATAAAATTATTATAGGCCAATGTCAGAATCACTAGCCGCAGTACTTATTAATATGATTGCTATGTAAACCCACAATTGTTTCCATTATTAAGAGTGGCACTTAAGAGCTAATTAAACACTCTTATTTAGAGAGTTGTTAAAATTGCTAGAAACACTTCAGTTCATTAAGTTCTGCCATATATCTTGTAAAACACAGCATGTGTTGTTTATGGTCATATTGATTCATGGACATATACACTGTAATAAATGAGAATGACAGAATTGCTGCTATTATTTACAAGGTACAGACCAACTCCAGACTCCAATAGTGTAATTACTGTACATTACAGGACCACTGTTCTGCATTTAGAAGTGAAGCTCATATATTACTTTGCTGTGCATAGGCTATTCAAATTAGTATGCAGTTTTAACTAAATGTAAGCTAACATTTTTTCTTAGCTTATAAGCGGTCAGTATTCTCCTCAAGCAGAGCTGCTTATCTCCTCCTACCTGTGTCATCAGGGTGTGTGTTGGACTATCATGGAGCTGAGAAGTAAACTGTTACTGGCCCCACCCTAGTACTTACACAGAGGTAACAGCTCTATTATAACCTGCTTGTAGCTGCCCCATCCAGGGGCAGTGCATGAGCCATCAAAGCCCCTTCTGTTCTATTATAGAGCTTGGAAACGGGCTGGGCTGATGTCACTGATGCCATCCCATGACATCATTATCTCTACCCACTGCCTACATATTGGTAATAGCTCTATTGTACCATACTTACAGCGGTCCCATAGGCTTCAACCAGTGACAGTGCATGAGACATCTTCGCTCCTCTTTACTGAGTATGCTCAGTCTGAAGAGAGAACCTACACTAGTCAGACTTTATTTTTATTCCAGCAATCGGAGAAGATTGACACATGATTGAGGAGATACATAGTTCTACTTGAGGAAGAAATAGGCAGCCTAAAAATGAATACAAATATTTACACCTATTTATTTTTAACTGCATACTATTTTTAATGGCCTATGCCATGCAAAGAAACATATAGCCAGTACAGTAGTCATTTTAGCTGATCAGATGCAATTTTTTTTTATGAACTCTGGGCATATTTTTCATATGGGGACCAGCCAGTTATGTTCCACTGCTTACCAGGACCACCTTTTACAGGATGATACTACATATAAAACACTAAGAGCCTCATTTAATTCGGGGCTCGCAACTCTATTGGAGTAGGCTGTATGTCTATGTGCCTGCTGCAGGCCGCAGCCGCAGGAACTTATGGTCCTATTCAATTGGCCAGGGCTCGCAAGTCCCAGCCCGATAAAATATATGTCTCTGTTTTTTACTAGATAGCCAAATACAGAAAAAACACTACAACAAAACAGCTTTAGGCTTTACAATGCAAGGGAATATAGTAATGAAATAATTATCTGTCCAACTTTTGTTTTCATTCACTATGTTAAGACATGTCAAAGGTGAGGGTCTTTATTGTGTATATATATTTTTAAGAATTTCTAATAAAGTTCCTTTTTACAAGTTATTTGGATTCTACCATATAATCTCCAAATAAATAATTATACCAGTACTGTCCATATGTACAAAGTAATTATACCTGAAGAGATGCATTGCAAACATTTTGAAAATGTACCTAGGTCCTATTAAAATATTGCAAAGTTTTAAAGCACTTCATAAAGGCAAAGCAATTGTTAGAGGCATATTTAAGTACCTTGCATTATGAATGCATCTGATAGAGGAGAATCAAAAGCGTATGCAAACATTTTTCTGCATGAAAAAATACCAAAATAGACATATACAAACTCACCCTGATGTGTGCTAAATATTTTCAATTTGCAAGCTGACGCTTTTGACAGCTGACTCCCCTGAAAATCCCTGCTTAGCATAATTTGTTTTGGCCAATCAGGAGAAAGCAGATACATTTGTATAAAACTCTGGGGTTCCTGTGTTGCAAAGAAGCCTGTGATATGTAGTCTCTTTCTCTATATATCCTTGTGATTCGATTCAGTTGTAAACTCAGACCCCACACAACCACGTGATGCAATCCAGCACCAAGTACGTAATTTGAAAGGTCAAAATCCATACCTAGATACATTTCCTCTGTATACTTGGTAATGTGTTTCCTCTGGGTGTGCAAAGCTGCTATTTACTCTCCTGCCTATACATTTGTAAGTACACTGAAAGTATCTGTAGAACACATCTCTTTCTGATAATCACTGCCTGTTTCTTACCAAACATTTGAAACTCAGGAAATGTATATATACCTTTAAGTCTTATAAATAGTGAATGAAAACAAAAGTTTGACAAATAATTCATTATTACATTACAATATGACCCTTGCATTGTACTTTAAAGTGTATCAAGCTAATTATGTTCTGTGTACTGTAGTTCATGGTCCAGCAATAGCCAAAGATCTTTCTAAAACTCCCCAGATGTATATTAGAGCCTAAAGCTGTTTTGTTGTAGTGTTTTTTTTTTCTGTATTTTGGCTATCTAGTAAAAAACAGAGACATATATTTTATGCTCATCACCCCCAATGTTCTTGTTTTTCTAACTATAAAACTGCATGCCATTAAGGTTGGGTGCTCTGTGTCACATAATAAATGAGGTGTCCTGATTTAGCTTGAAATACCACACTTCACGTAAAGAGTATGAGCATTTACTAATCTTTGAATCAGCTACAACAGTTCTTTAGAAGGTATATATTTTAATTTTGAGCAGAAATTTTCCCAACATTTTAACCCGAAAGTTAGCGGTTTATGAAATAAACATATCTGAAGGAATTTGCTAGATGATCTGGACTCCGCTTTTGTGCAGCTCTGTAAATTATACAAGCAGAGATACTTTGCCACCAAAGCATTCCTTAATACAGATCATGTGTATCAAGTCACATAGATCTAATAAGGAATTCATCAAAAATAACTTGTTATGATAGGTAGGAAAATATTCCTCAAGTGCCCAACACACACATACTTAACATGCGTATGTTAAATGAAAGCAATAGGCAGACTATACATATGTAATGAAAAATACATGTTTGTTCATAATTTTGTACCTACAACGTTTAGCAGACTTTCCAGTGATATACCGTATACATAAATAGGTAAAAGATTGTGATAGGAACTCTATGAATACATCTTATTTGTAGGAAAGTAGAATATTTCCTCATTCAATATTTTAAACCTTTGGCCGTCAGGTATACTGTGTTGTTTGCACCTTACCACACCTGTGCACTCTCCAGATTTCCTCTATTAAATTTCCCACTCCGGCTCTCATCTGCTCCTCACATGTAGTCTCAGAATGTCACTGTCTCCCACGGAAAATCTAAAAAGTGTGTCCTGCCTAGAACTATGGTCCTTGTGGCGATTTGCCTGGTAATTCATAACTCTGATATGAAAACAAGACCAGCATGCTTTGTAGAAAAGAGAGGACGTGCACAGATTGACAGCATACTTCAACCAGTCTGAGAGAAGCTTTCCCTCCCCAATTGTACTCAATGGAATATATTTATGGCTCTACCATTAGTTATCATTACAAGAATAAACAACATATTGGTATAATTCAAGGAGGTTTTATCAACTCCACTCCTCAATAACAGGCCAGAAATTAAAGTTACATCTCTCTTATCATAGACTTTTAAACAGAATAACTTATCCCACCATGCCTAAATACAGATATCATTAAAATCTAAATGGGTTTTGGCCCCTAAAGGAACATAGAACATACACAACTTTCTAGAATGCAATCAAAAGAGAAGTATTTAAGCTTTCAGAAATGTTATTTTTTGCATGAAAATTTTGCATTGCCAAGCTTAGAGCCTTTTGCAAACTGCAATTGCAAGAATGTAATGTATTAATTCTGTCAGCCTTTAAATAGGTTGTGTCTAGGCACAGAACCAGCTGATCTTTATGGAGAAAAAATTGCTGCCTCTTTTTTTTTTTCCAATCAAGTTTTATTGAATATAGACAACAGTTATTACAATCATTGTATTGTAATAGTATTTAAATTATATAATATAAATAACACATGGTATTCATAAAAATAACAGATACTATATTCCAAAATAATTTCTAAAGGGTTCTGTACCCGTTATAGAATATAAAACTAATTAATAATTTGTCTATACTATCCGCCTTTTCCAAATTATCCTTTTCCTTTGTACTGTATTCCATATCTAACATTCTCAAACTGTTGTCTTATCCTATAGCAATTTAATAATAAAGCTCTGTTAGCTTATTGAATTCTTTAATGGAATAAGATTGTTTCTAATGCTTTGTTAAGACACAAAGATAAACAAAGAAAATAGAAGAAAATAAAAAGAGAAAATAAAAAATAAAAGCAAATATAAATAAATAATAAGCTTGGCTCAACCAAATTGAGCAATACTTAACCCATGGTCATCAGTGTATCAAAACTTTGTGTGTGCTATACCTTCAGTCTCGTATAATAACCTTAGTACTCCTCCTCCGTCCCCAAATCCCCACAGCCTCCCCCCACACCTCTTCCCCCTCTCAGATTGTATAATGTGGATGCTCTTGATGTGCAAAGTTGAGATAATCAAAATCAAGGTACTGATTGACTTACCTGTCCACGGTGTGAAAATCCAGAAAGCCTTATCTGTGATCAGCACTCAAGGATTAGCATTGCCTATTCTGACTTTGACTGCATGCGACAGGGGCTGGTCCTGATAGTCCTCTAAAGTTGTTTTACACATTGGGTCATACTTTTTCATGCAATAAAAAAAAAAGACCCTAGTCTTTTAATGCAAATTCATTGTGTAAGCACAGTACTAACAGCTGGTTAGAGGGAAGGCAAAAATGATTCCCTCCTCCAAACTCAACGGCGCTGAATCTACAGTGAGGCAATCGCTATGTTCATCGCGGGCACTCAGTCCTCAAGGGCGCCTCTCATAGCTCAAGGCCTCTTCTGTCGGCACGCATTATAATCGGCAGCGCCATCTAATGGTTGGCGGCGGCACTGCTGCTGCCAATCTTTTGTGTAGGGGAAGAGGGAAAGGACCGCCGGTCCTGATAGTTCTCTAAAGTTGTTTTACACATTGGGTCATAATTTTTTATGCAATAAAAAAAAGACTCCAGTCTTTTAATGCAAATTCAGCAGAGTGCTGTTAGTGCAGACATAACAGAAAACATATGTGGTAAAAAAGGCAAATTAAATTTATGAAAACTTACTCTTTTGTAACAGCATACCACACAGCAATGGGTAACAGACAATAAATGTAGTAAGACCAGGGGCACGATTGAATCATCAAGAAAACCACTGTAGCAAGTCCAAGAACACTAAATCCATAATTAACAATTGGTGATGGATCCTGCAAGATAAAAGTAATATTTTTTATTAAAGGCGCAACTTAGCAAATTATATGTGAATTATTCAAAAAGTGTTACTATGGTGGAACATTTTACTGCACATAATGGGCATTATTTTAAGGTTTATAAACAAGAAGCACTCTGCTATTAAAAGAGGTGGATCATGCTATATTTTTGCAGTGCCAAACAAAGGATGGCATAATAGAGTATTTCTATGAGATACAGAGCAAGGCCCCATCAAATTTGCATTTGCTGGTATATATGTCAGCTGTTCTATAAACTCTGCTCATGAGTTATAAATAAAAGCACTTGAAAGTGATCCATTAGCAGATGCTCTTTGAATTTCAAATGAGTATTTAGCTTGTTTTTTAAAACATTTTCTAAGAGGAACTTGGTATTTACAAAAAGCACAAGCCCAGTAGAATGTTTCTTGCTTACACAAAATAAATGCTAAGACGATAGAGATGCGCATTATGACAATATAATTTATTGCATAATTCTGATACTTGAAGAGCAAAGTAATTATTTACTTGTGTTGAAATCTTCACACAACACATTGCAATAAGTAAGCACTTGTTATCTATAAACCTCCAGTACTGCCCCACCAACAGCATGAATAAATAAAGAGTGGATGTCATTTGTTTTTGTCTTGGCAATTCTACTTTCTAAGCTGAAGCAAATGATCCGGATACCAAGTCCCCACTACCCCCCTGTTAAAATAACATTTATTTCAATTATTTAATTTTAGGGTGCAATGTATTCTAAATGTTGCGTTAAATTATAGGAAAATGGACTGCTCCAAAGCAAATTTATCTAATATAAGTTAAGCTATTTATGTCAAAACTTTATTTAAAATCTAGACTGAATATACTATACAGCTTTATTAACACATTTGCCAATTAGGGAACAAATATGTAACCTAGAACAAGAGAGCCATTTTGAAGTTTGTCAAAACAGAACTGCAGTTTTGTTAATATTTGGACAGGTCCAGACTTACCAGCATTATTGTTAACTAGCGACTTGCCCGTCAAAAATGACGGCAATAAAATGTAAAGCCTGGAAATGCTGTTTGCCACACAAAGCGAGGCTCTCCCCCCTCTAGCTTGCGGGCCTCGCTCATTGCAGGCGTTGGCAAACCCGCAACTTTCGTGCCTCGAGATGAGCACCTTCGGCGCTCACTACGAGTCTCTACCCACTCTCTCCCTCCTGTGTCTTTTTGCCCCCTCTCTCACCCCTGTGTCTCTTTCCATCCCACTCCCTCCCCTGTGTCTCTTTCCACCCCACTCCCTCCTCTGTGTTCCTGTTTTCATTTACCTTATGTGAATCCATTTCCGGGCTTGGGAAATTGTTCAATTACCCCAAGCCTGAAATGTTTTTCCATTTTACTGGCTTGAAAAAAAGTTACGTATTTACGGACGCCATTTTTTCCTTGCTTAACCGTTTTCAAACTTCCCAAAAATGGCCTTTTCTTAAGGCTCCCTACATCCCTTTTTGTGCTGTGTGTGAGGTTGTAAGATAATTTTTTTATTAATTGGAATCTTTTGGGGGCTTCCAAACGGCTTCCGAGTTACATGCTTGAAAAAAATGATGGTAGTTAAATTTGTAATTTTTTTGAAGTCTGTAACTCGTCAGCCATTTTGAGCCTCTCCCCCCATCCAAGCCAGTCACGTACTGCTCATTGCGCATGCAACTTCTTTTGTGTCTCCCTGTTGTTGACCCGTTTGGCTTGGCTTTGGGTCACTATGGCCATATAACGAAACTGCATGGGCCCCAAGTCATTACTCAATAATACAACCGCCGGGAGCCCAGTCAAATTGATATGGGCAAAGGAGATGGACAGCTGCTGACCCCAGATACCACAATGGCCACCCGCTGCTTAAGGGTCTGACACAATCCAGTGTCCCTAAAGCCCACCACGTTCTTGCCGTTCACAGTAATAGGCTGGACATGGAGACTTTGGTAGTCCCAAGTGGATAATTGGAAAGGGGCTACAAAATACTGCTCCTCGGACCAAACTGCATCCTCAGAGCAAACAAATAGCTGGGCACAGTCCCACAGTGGTGGGCTTGGGAGCCAAGGAGGACTGTGGTCAGGGTCACCCTTCTGGTAGGAGCAGTGGTCCAGGCTGGGCTATTGGGCTGGGAAGAGCTGGTCTAGGTGGCCTAGCTGGGTGGGATCACTGGACGGGGGAGGTACTCTCACTTCTCCTCGGGTCTCCCTGTACTGGTCTGCCAGGTCACCAGCCTCTTCGGCAGTGGTAGTTTTTCGGTCTTGGACGGAAACTCTCATTGCTGGAAAAATTGCTCCAGCACAACAATCTGGACAGCCTCCTCAACACTCTTTACTAAAGCAAACCCTTGGCAAGTCTGCAAAACTGACCTACCCTACCTACACTAGACTATGCAGGGCACACACAATGGCTAACACAAACACTGTTCACATAAACAGAAGGATGCTGTGAGAAAACACACATAAATTGCACTGTACAGGCCTGCCTGAAGACTGTGAGATCAGTGAAGGGAATAAAGACAACAGTTAGTGCTAGTGCACATAGAAGTGCATTGAGCAGAGTTTCAAATCGCTATACAGAGCTGTCAATGAAGACAGTATCATAGGCTAAGTTTAACATAATGGCTGAAAGCAAAATTTACATGCACATGTAGTATAAATTACTATAATATTGTACACAGGAGCGTAGATTAAATAAATAGAAGAAGTAATCAGGCATTATCAGGTTACCAGTACATGAGGCTGTGTGAGAAGGTTTAGAGAAAGTGTAGTAATCTATTGAATTGAGCTGCCTTCCAGTGGAAGTTAAACACAGTTAAGCAATTTAACCATGCAACTTTTAGGTAGATGTAATGGGAAGATAGATGGCCCTTTTTGGTTCTTAGCTGCTGTCAAATTTGTATTTCTATGTGCGCATAAAAAGCATTTCTAGATAAAAATCTTAAATTTAGATTGCTTTACTCATGACCGCTAATTTGCCTATAGCCAGCGGGGATGGCTTATCCTTATAGAACTTGATTTTCTTTTTAATCCTGTTCACAGTGGCAGTCTTTTAACAGAACCGAATCGAATGGTTATATGTATACCTAGTCTCTCCCATCCTTGAAGTGCTGATTTATGAGAATTAAAAGTATAGGAGCGGACTATGGGCTACAGGGTTTCTGTCAGGAGCTGGGGTGCCAGGATGTCTACTTCCCCAGCCAGGTGTTGGCTTATCTCACAACGTAATGGTCAGACCTTTCTGTATTGTGTTTTGGCTCTTCAAGCTTGATCCTGATGAGAAAACACTGTTTACTTCATCCAGCCATTGATTAGGGTCACTGCTGAGTTGTAAAAAAAACAGCCATTAATCTTAGTAAATTGGTTGCCGAAAAGGGGGATAACCCCTACTGAAATAATAATGTAATTCAAAATGCTAGCATCTATATCGACAAAGTATTAAGACCATTTGTTATATCACTCACGTCTTATGTACAGGACACTAAAGATGTATTACAACAGCTAGAATCCATACATCTGTGACAAAAGTCATTGCTTGTGGGATTGGATGTTTATACCTCTATTCCGCATGAGGCCGGAATAACTGTGTGTCAGTTTTATCTGAACACAAGAGGGTCTCAACATCTTAAACATAAATAAATTAATTCTTGCTTTATTGGATTTTGTTCTGTTTTTATGTATCTGGATATGGAATGGAAGTCCCTAAATTAAATAAAAAATTAGTTTCTTAGTTGGACCTCGAACTGGGTCCCAGTAATGGGTACTCAATTCTGGCCAACACTACTTTAACAAAGTGATGTAGCAACAAACTAAAGAAAATCCAAAAACCTTTATTAATAAAAAAGTGAATTAAATCTATTTACATATATTACAGACAGGCTGAAAAGCTGGGTTAGAACTGCTGGATAAATAAGGGCCCAATAGGGTCCAGTATCAGACCAGCTGGTCTAGCGAGACTATAAAATACAGACAGCACACGTCTAGTTGATAAGACTGGTGACTCACTGGTGTTGCTGTAATTGCTAAATAAATCTCTAATGGTTCCACACATGTGATAGGTCAACAATTTATTATACCAATAATAACCAGTGAACTTGGGGATATAGAGATTTAAAAGGTTGAGAAGCAGAAACACTGTGAACTGCCCTCAAAACCTGCAATATAAATAGACAGGCTCCTATATAAGTAACATACCTGCCATTATAGTAAAATTGGAATTGCCGCTGACTGTATCATACAATAATAAGTTGAGTTCAGGGGAAGCAGTTAACCCATCAGCCTGGTAGTGATGCCCTTCCCGACACGCGTTTCCCCGTGGAATGCAAAACGGATTCATCAGGGGACTGAACATTAATCATTTTGCGAATTTTTAACAGCCAAATAGCGTATGCGCGATGTCGTCAAGACAGTGTCATGGTTTGCTGCTCTTCAGGGGTTACCGCGGGACGTTGCTATAGTAATTAGTGACGCTCATTTCAGGTGAAAGATATATACAGATATTTTGAACTGTCTATGCTAATTATTGAAACCAAGGTGTACCATGTAACAATGCTATGGGTGATTAAAGGAGACTATTATGCCTAGATATAAAGATAATACCAGTAAGTATCCAGTGATATAGATCCTTTCTAATACTTGATGACTGATGACTTTCAAATGTTTTGCATAGACCTAAATTGAACCAGTAGGTTGGAGGAGATAAAAAGGAGCTAAATATAAATTAAACAAGTGATTGAAAAATAAGACCTGAAGCATAAGGAATTATAAATATTAAATAATTAAAGCTAAATGCTAGAATGATTAACTCTGGGAACTTGATGTCCTGGTGTTGTAATGATAAATATATATACACACACATGATGGTGCCCCAAATAACTCAATAACAATAATGTACAAAGAAGGTAAAAGTTCAAACTAAATTTTAAAAAAAGAAAGTGTAACTACTTGGACACTCATTTTTGTAACTAGGGAAACTAGATTGATAATTTAAATTCCCCCAAAATGTATAATAATAATTGAAATTAGAACTATTGACTATAATACATTTTAGGTTTGCAGAAAACCTTATGTTAAATGAACGGTGTACACGTAAACCCCTCATTAAGACCCTGGAGAGCTAGGGTCCTTAAATGGAAACTCCACCATGCTTCACGTTGCAATAGCTTAGTCTCCATATTGCCTCTCCTATCGGAAGTTTTGACCTGTTCAATACCAACACATTTTAAGGACATGACATTTCTTTCATGTAGGGAGTTGACATGTCTGCCAATTGAGACATCCTGATTGTTAATAATGGCGTTGATATGTTCTAAAACTTGACGGCGTAACTGCCTCAATGTCTTCCCCACATATTGGATTCCGCATCTACAGGATATGAGATAGATTACTGCTGTTGTTCTACAGCTTATAGAATCATTGATTTTATATACCTTCTATTGAGAAAAACTGACACATTTATTTGTCAAATACATATGTGGGCAAGCTTTACAATTTCTGCAGGGTCTTGACCCTTCTGCTCTTTTGTATTTTCTTTAGTTTGTTTCTACATCACTTTGTTAAAGTAGAGTCTTGGGTTGGCCAGAATTGAGTACCCATTACTGGGACCCAGTTTCAGGTCCAACTAATGAACTTATGTTCTGTTTTTACATCAAATGTGTGGAATGGCCATGGGGACTCCATGTGTCCCCACGTACGCTAACTTATATTTGGGGTGGTGGGAGGACACAGTAGTTTTCAGCGAAGCAATGATCACATTTACTGAGTATATTGATATTTGGATTCACTACATTTTAATGTCATGGCATGGTTCTGAAGAAATTCTTCAGCAGTTTATAAAACAACTAAACAATAATAAAATTGGTTTAAAATTGACCTTCACAATCACTCCATTAGAAATGGAATTTCTGGACTTATTAATAACAAAGAAGGATGATAACACCCTGACGACCAAAACATCCTGTAAACCGACCACTACTAATAATCTACTGTTGAATTCCAACCATCATCCGTCACAATTAATAGCATATTGTATGGACTGTATCTTCACTTAAGGCATGATTGCACGGTTGAATTCGACTTTAAGATTCAAGCTAAAGATCTATACTCATGGTTCAAAGAACATGGGTATTCTCATAACATTCTAAAAAAGGCTTATGTCAAAGCCAAGAGTAAATCAAGATCTTAACTGCTACAGGCAAAAAATCCCCCCCAAGAAACAATGAAGCACCTATAAGGTTAATTGGAACTTACAACTCTAGTAGGATTCATTTAAAAAGTATTATGCAAAAACATTGGCATATTCTAAGGATTGACGTGGTAAACGAAGTAAAGTTTTATCTATCAATGCTTCAATAACTTTTCAGAGAGCACCAGTTTTAAAAGATAAAATAGTACAGTTATTTCTCAACAATTGGGAAGAAAAGGTACTTATTGGTTAACACAAAGACCAAGATCCTTCAGTTGTAAAAGTTGAAAAGCCTGTATACACATAGCATCCACAAAAATCTTCAAAAATTCTGCAAAAGATTGGGAATATACAATACGTACCAGTATTAACTGTCGTTCTACATCAGTTATTTATATGACAGAATGCAAATGTGGTTTGCAATATGTAGGGAAAACCTGCAGGCAGCTACATAGGATGGTACTAGAATATATCAATTCCATATGAAATCATGCGGACGTACCTGTAGCCAGACACGTCAATAATGTACATGATGGAGATGTATTAGACCTAAAATTCTATGGTATTAATAGTGTCAACTATAGCCAAAGAAAAAGCAACATGGATCGCCTTCTTTTACAACGAGAAGCGAAGTGGATCTTTAGCCCATTTGGTCTAAATGAAGGGTTTACATATACCCCTTTCATTAAACATCTAATTCAGTAAACTACACAATTTAGAGCTATATATCTTTTATTGATATAGCTCATCAATAATCTAACCTTTTCTTTTCATCTAGAATATGTAGTTCCCAATACTTACCCGTTTTATACCGTCAAAGTGTCCCTTACATTTATGATCATATCAGTCATAAGAGCTATAGGAAGTTTATGAAGTATTCCTTTATTATTACATTGTTGTGTACATATCCATTTTGTCAATTGTGCCATACATTTAATGTATATCCATTAATTATTTTCCAATATAAGTAAGTAATTCTGTTCAGCACCTAATTTGGCACTGTTGTTGTTTAGAATAAATAGAACTCTATATTATGTACAGTTAGTGGTTGCTAACTCTATTGAGTCCCTTTTTTGTATCAAAATACAGTGAGTTTTTCAATCTTGTCTACTTTCTGCATAACAATAAAGGTATCTTGACTTGTAGCCTATTCTAATCAATGAAAAACAGCATTCTAGCGTAGACGCAATGACATCATTGCGCTAAATGAACGTAATCGCGTCATTACATTACTTAATGACGTCACAATCTAAAACAGTGGCACCGAGGGTATTTAAATTGGGCTGCCACCAATATTTGCTCATCTTCCCCGAAGAATCCGCTTCTCAGAGAGGAGAAATGTGCATTTGGCATTTCCTACCAGGACTCCACATTGCTTCACATCACCATAGATGTTTAAATACCTACGAACAGGTTTTTAATTGGTTTTCAAATCGTTTGTGTACCCAGCTATCACATTTTAACAGAGCAGGGCAATAGTTATTACCCCTAATTGATAATGGTAGGCAGGTTATAAAAGGTAGCCAGAAAGAGAGGTCCAGGTTTGTGGGAGCCTTGGGAAGTGTTTTCCCAGAGGGTTATAAATCTGGTAGACTGCTTGGCCCCATTACTCATAGCTGGGTACTTTATGATATTATTGTCTATGGTGTCTTGATTGTGTGTTTATGTGTTGTGATCACTAATTTTGAAGGCTATTGGAAGGTATAAGGCATACTTCATTAGAGATTCCATTACCACAATTTATTTATATCCCTTCAACTATAAGTACATTAGTACCTGGTTGTTTTGATAACTATTGCAATTGTATTATAATTATTAAAAGTTACATTTAAAGGCTCCTTGCTAATTTAAATAGAGTACTTGGGAGTTTTTGAAAATTCTATCTTCCTGGATCTCTTTTCTCAAATATCTATCAGTTTAAGACCTTCATAAAAGCCTTCCATAAATATGACACTTTTGCAGTCTCTTTTAAAGAAGAAAAAACTTTTTTAAAAAGCTGTTATTTCATAAACAGAATAAGTTTTGTGGCAAATGTGGATTTATGGTATGCATTTTAAAGCATTTACATTCTTTTCAAGTTGTTAACACTTTTTATTGAACTAATACAACAGCCTTTCCAGATGCATTACGCAGCTTTTGGGCCGCAAGGTTTCTTCAGGCATTTACAGTTATAAATCAAAAGACTTTACAGAGGCATAGTATATATCTATCTTGCATATAAAATGCCATTTTCAAAAGTAAGATTTTTCAAATGTCTTACATTTCAAGCAAATCTGTCACTTCAAACCTGTCAATCAACCTGGAGTCAAAGTTTTATATAAAAGCAAAATGAAGTGAAATAAAGCCTAGAAATTTGGGACATGCAATGTAATTTGTTCTTTCAAGGCATTTAAAAGAGCTTGTATTAAACATTATAGAATTTTTTTTTTTTATTATTATTAAAGGGATATGTAAGTGAGCTGGATTATGAGTGCATCTGATAGAGGAGAATGAGTAGTGCATAAAATAACAAAATAAGCATTTTCCCACTTACCTTGAAGTTAGCAAAATATATTTTAATTTCTGTTAGTTGAAACTTAGGATATACAATTTGAAAAATAGTTTTGGCCAATCAGGAGGAAGTAAAGGCTGAAACATTTGTATCACAATCTGGCAGTTGTTGTCTGCTTTTTTCTCTCTGCCTGTCTCCTTATGGGCAATTTAGCGGTGACCCCACCAACCATCATTTCCTTTAGAGGACACACACTGTACTCTGCAGAGTAAATTTTATATAAGCATCATAGGGGTGTGTACATCCAGATATCAGTATCTAGCATATAAATATTTAAGTACATTCAACTTTTCAATATAATACATATTTTTCTACTAATCAGTAGCTGTTTATTAGGAAACATTTGAAACCCAGGAAACTTACGTATACCTTTAAGTAATATGCGTTTAAACGGGTTGGAAACTAGAAGTAAATGCCACAGGAAATATGTCTGTGTGAGCAGAGAGTATGAATGTCTCTAGATCTCATAGGCAGACACTTATGACTCAAACAGTTATATTGCTGCACATTGGCAGAGTGGGACAAACCCCCAAAGACACATATACATTCAAAGTAGTTTATTCTGCTCCAGAAGTTTCATTTTCCCCGCCAAAAATCCCCATTAATAAATGCTCTCTTTCAATGCAACAAAGAAAGACAATCCCTACAGTGGCCCTTTAAACCAGTGTAAACTGAAATCTAGTTGATATTGGAAGACAATGTACAAATAAAGGCTTTTATTTAATACTAAACTATCACAGCACTTAAAAAATATGCTTTGCTGTCTGGAAATAAAAGCTGCAAGTTGCTATAAAAAATAGGTTGGCACAATCTAAGAAGGAGCAAAAGTAACCTAATGGATCACTGTGGTCATTTTATTTCTATATGGTATTCTGTAACTAAAGTTGATATGGGCAAAATGTTTTTAGAAAGTAAAAAAAATAAACATAGCTTTTATATTTTTTATACCAACTTATTATTTTCTGCTGTGTTCTGTTTGCTACTTTTTCAGGAGGTAGAGACAATCTCAATAGTAAGAGCATTGGTGAGCAGACACATTATGCAGAGAGAAACATCTTTCGCAACCAAAATCTTCTACCACCTCAGGGAGTGAATCAGAAACCAATATTGGAGATCCCAAAGCAGCATAATTGCATTTCATAATAATACTATATTATAATAATACTATATTAGAGATTGTAATATTTTATTTTCCATTCATAAACACATTTTTTTTTAAACTGTCTAGTGTAGTTCTTCAAAATAGTATGTTTTAAAAATATACAGTGCCTTGCAAAAGTATTCACCCCCCTTGAGTTTTTACCTATCTTGTTACATTACAGCCTTAAGTTCAAAGTTTTGTTAATGTGAATTCTATGTGATGGATCAGAACACAATAATCTAAGTTGGTGAAGTGAAATGAGAAAAATATATACCAAAAAATATTTTTTAGAAATAGAAAACAGAAAATTGGCATGTGCGTATGTATTCACCCCTTTGTTATGAAGCACATAAAAAGCTCTGGTGCAACCAATTACCTTCACAAGTCACACAATTAGTGAAATGATGTCCACATGATGTGTCATTACATATACACACCTTTTTTGAAAGGCCCCAGAGGCTGCATCACCTAAGCAAGAGGTACCACTAACCAAACACTGCCACGAAGACCAAAGAACTCTCCAAACAGGTAACGGACAATGTTGTTGAGAAGTACAAGTCAGGGATAGGTTATAAAAAAATATCAAAATCTTTGATGATCCCCAGGAGCACCATCAAATCTATCATAACCAAATGGAAAGAACATGGCACAACAGCAAACCTGCCAAGAGACGGCCACCCACCAAAACTCAAGGACAGGGCAAGGAGGGCATTAATCAGAGAGGCAGCACAGAGACCTAAGGTAAACCTGGAGGAGCTGCAGAGTTCCACAGCCGAGACTGGAGTATTTGTACATAGGACGACAATAAGCAAACCCAACACATCACATCACCCAAAGAACACCATCCCCACAGTGAAACGTGGTGGTGGCAGCATCATGCTGTGGGGATGTTTTTCAGCAGCCGGGACTGGGAAACTGGTCAGAGTTGCGGGAAAGATGGATGGTGCTAAATACAGGGATATTCTTGAGCAAAACCTGTACCACTCTGTGCGTGATTTGAGGTTAGGACGGAGGTTTACCTTCCAGCAGGACAATGACCCCAATCATACTGATAAAGCAACACTTGAGTGGTTTAAGGGGAAACATTTAAATGTGTTGGAATGGCCTAGACAAAACCCAGACCTCATTCCAATAGAAAATCTGTGGTCAGACTTAAAGATTGCTGTTCACAAGCGCAAACCATCCAACTTGAAGGAGCTGGAGCAGTTTTGCAAGGAGGAATGGGCAAAAATCCCAGTGGTAAGATGTGGCAAGCTCATAGACTTATCCAAAGCGACTTTGAGCTGCGATTGCCGCAAAAGGTGGGGGGTGAATAGTTATGCACATTTACTTTTTCTGTTATTTTGAGCTATTTGCTGTTTGCGCCACACAAAAAAAAAAAAAAAAAAACATCTTCAAAGTTGGGGGCATGTTCTGTAAATTAAATGATGCAAATCCACAAACAATCCATGTTAATTACAAGTTGTGAGGCAACAAAACACAAAAAATGCCAAGGGGGGTGAATACTTTTTCAAGGCACTGTATCAACAACACTGTGTCAGGGACTCAGAGACCAAAAATATGTTTTAACATTTGTTGCTATGCATTTATGTAGGCACAATTCTAGTGGGAGCTTTTACTACTTACATATAAAAATGATATATTGTTTGCAGTATTAGTTCATCTTGTCAGAGTTATAAATTATTTTTGGAAACACATACAGGGGAGCTTGGAAGGACCTTACATATTACTAATGTGATCTAATCAAAAATATCAGTGATTATGTCACTTTTAATAATGACAATGTAAAAAGTATAATTATATTGTGCCCCAATGTCCACCAATGCAATCCCACTCACGTCATCAATAAAAGTGGAAAGCCTTAGGGGGTCTAATATATATATATAAAAAATTATCTGATCATCGAGTGTGTCTGTCAGATTCTCAAAAATGTCATAAACAAGAAACTAAAATATATCTTTTTATTTTAAGAAAAAAAGACCAGAACAGTGATAATCTGTAAAAATGTAAAGACTAACAGAATAGGATTGCTAAAAGAAAATGGCTTTATTCCAAGAGACATGTTATTTTGGGGAAAACAGCAGAGACCTTTCATATTACTAAAAAGGCAACAAGAATGATTTTGATCCACATGCTAAACCAAGACACAAACAAGATCTACAGCCTTCAAAGTCTGAAACACAAAGCTCATCTTTTGTTTTGATGTTTAAAAAATAGAAGCTGCGTAGGAGTATCGCAGTATAAAAGGCATTTGGAAACCGTGATAATTACAGCTCTAGGAAAACCTACAGAGGGACTTGTTTTGTCACTTAGGCTGTATCAGATGTAACCAATCTAATATTATCACATGAACGGAAATCCACTTTTAGGAAGACACAAGCAAATTACAAGAACTCATACACAAACACACAAAACAAATTGGTATTACATTACTTTTAGAGCTTTAAACCACAGGTGTTGGTTAAATATTTTGTGTGTGTCTCTGTATAGACACATTTCTGAGTGTAACTCTGTCTGCAATTATCTGGGCTACAATACTGCGCTTGCTACATTGCGAAATGTATTAATTGGGGGGTTCTTCAAGAAGTGAAAATGGACGTTTTTTGTGTGCCCCAACCTGGAGTGTATGGAAGTCCTTGAATCAGAAATTGATAGCCAATACATATACTAAGCATTAGTGGTTGTACCACTATGAATCTTTAATCACTCTCCACCTGATCAACTGATCTTTCCATTAGAGGTTAATTTGCTCTGTTTAAATTATCCATATAACTACAATACCAGATCCTAGTAGTGTAAATACTAGCATTATTCAATGTGTGCTATATCTTAAGAAGTCCTTAGTATTTACTTATTACTAAGGTCTATTTGTATTGGTACTATGCAGATGTGATAAAAAGAGAGGAGATAAAAAGAAATGAACGTACTGTTCACGTTTTTATCTCCTCTCCAGATATATAGAGATGCTAATTAAATGGAGAAATCAAAATGGAGAAAACTACAGTAAAAACAGACTATGTTCTAATGTTAGATATTTTCTGTTTTTTGCTTTTGGTGCAAGGGTATTTCCTGCCTAGAGTTTAATGTGTCCATAGATTCAGTTAATTTGTTTTAAATGCATTAATATACTTATGTTGTATAGTCAATTGATATTTGGTCTGTGCTTGTTTCATTAAGAAATTACTAATATTTAACTTTATGAGAAGACAGCTTGCAGTTTTCTAATTACTTCTCTCTTTTCAGTACACTTATTATTTGCAGTTAAAATAGATACAGTGATACAACTCCATCCACATTTATTAACAAAAAAAATCAACCTTTTACTATTTTTTATCTTAAATTAAAAACTGTTTTACATGGCAATCATCTGCATTTATAAATACTATACACTATGGCCTATACTATTTGAGGTGCAGTATGCAAAGATGGACAATATAGAAATCAGATCTACTATATACTTTGTAGCCAAAGATGGAGGAGCTCTATTCCATCAGCAAAAACATGGGGCTGATTGCGGCTCAGATCATGAGCTTCTTATTGCAAAGTTTGGAACTAATCTGAAGAAAAGAGGGAAAATCATCAGACCAAGCAGATACAAAATAAATAATATCCCCAATGAATCTGCAGTGAAGGTAAAAAATTTGATTTAATGGACTAGACATGGAAGATAGAATGCCTGAAGAACTTTGGACCGAAGTTTGTGACATTTCTAGAAAACAGCAACAAAGAATATCCCCAAAAAGGAAGAAAAGTAAGAAGGTAAACTGGCTGCCTGATGAGGCTTTGAAAGTAGCCCAGGAAAGAAGGAAAGCGAAAAGTAGTAGAGATAAGAAAAGATCTGTCCAACTGAATGAAGAACAAGGAGACATTTTACAATGGGCAATATAAAGAGATTGAAGAAGATAACAGAATGGGTAAATCAAGAGATCTCTTCATGAAAATTGGGGATCTCAATGGAACATTTCATGCCAAAGTGGGCGTGATAAAAGAAAAAATAGAAGGGACTTAAGAGACGCAGATGAGATAAAAACAGGTAGAAGGAATACACAGAAGATTCATACAAAAAGGATCTTAACAGCATTGATAACCTTAATAGTATGCCCAATGGCCAGACATCTTGGATAATGAAGTGAGAAGGGCCCTAGGATGCCTTGCTGATATAACACAATTGCAGGAGCTGATGGAATCCCAGTTGAACTGTTCAATATCCCAGAGGATGATGCAGTGAAAGTGTTTCTTGTATTATGCAAACAAATTTGGAAAACTCAATAATGGCCAGTAGACTGGAAAAGGTCAGACTAAATCCCAATCCCAAATAAAGGCAGTGCCAAAGAGTGCTCCAAATATCGAGCAATTTATCTCCATTCAAATGCCAGCAAGATAATGCTCAAGAACCTGTCAGCTTGACTCAGTTACGGGCCGAGAACTACCAGATGTGCAAACTGGAGTTTGCAGAGGCACAAGAGATCCTAGCAATATCTGCTGGATAATAGAGAAAACAAAAGAGTTCCAGAAAAACATATCTCTGTTCCATAAATTATGAACAACAACCTGAGATACACAAATGATATTACTCTGTCGGCTGAAAATGAGGATGAACTAAAGGGTCTATTGATGAGGGTGAAAGAAAAGAGTGCAAAAGTTGGCCTGCTACTCAACATTAAAAAGATGAAGATTATGGCAAACTAATAACTAGATAACTCCTTGTAACTAGATGGAGAAGAAGTGGAGTCGGCAACAGATTTTATTTCCCTGGACTTCAAGGTCTCTTCAGATAGTGACTGCAGCCATGAATTAAAAGATGTTTGCTTCTGGGAAGGAAAGCTATGGCAAGTGTGGACAAGCTATTAAAAAGTAAAGATATTACACTATCAACAAAGGTCTGCATAGTTAAAACTATGGTATTCTCAGTAGTAACATACAGATCTGAGAGCTGGACCATAAAGAAGGCTGAGCTCCTTAGAATGTACAGATATGAATTGTGGTGTTGGAAAAAACTACTTAAGAGTCCCTTGGACTACAAGAAGATCTAATCAATTAATACTGCAGAAAATAAAACTGTTCACTGGAAAGGTATGATCATGAGGTTAAAGCTCAAATATATTGGCCAAGATTCCGTAGAGAAAACTCTAATGATGGGAAAAATATAAGGCACATGAAGAAAGGGACAGCAGAGACGGAGATGGATAGATGAGGTGATTGAAGCAATGAACATTAGCTTGATGGTTCTCAGAGGGGCTGAAGCCAACGTGTGCCTGGCATGCTGTGGTCTATAGAGTCACGGAGAGGCAGACACAACTGAATGACCAAAAAACAGCAAATACTATAGCAAGTATAATTAAAGGAGGAAATAAAGTGCACTGATCTTTGCATATGTGATTGCAACTACTGATTTCAATGGACACTGAAAATGCAGCAAAGTCAAAATGTATGGTTGTCACCTGTTACGAGAGCTATGAAAGTTATAGTAAACTCTAATGAGAAAATAAAGGAAAATGTAACACCTTATACACTCTAAGGTAAAGAGAAATACTTACGAACACAGAGAACACTAAATACATAAATGTGTGTATGTATATATATATATATATATATATATATATATATATATATATATATATATATAAAGAAAACAAATTACAAACGGATGTACGGATGTACAATTATATTTAGCACATCTCCCTTGACATTATTCTTCTCTCTTCCTGTGTCTGGCAATCTAAAGCCTGAATACCCCATGACTATAAAACATACAGTCATGATATCTCAGTGTGCCAACCTAGACACCACTTAAAATTCATTATTGACAAAGAGGAAACAAAGTGGAGTCAAATGTGTTACCTTAAATGCCTAACTAAAACAGACTACATTGTGAGATTTCAGGATCTCATAATATCTTGTCGGACGAAGAGATTATGAGATCCTGAAACAATAATCTCTCTTAGTTAGGCATTAAAGGTATCACTTTTTTTTCACGCTTTCTCCATTGCTAACATGGTCCCACCTCATTACCCTTATTCAGAAAGAGCAGAAAGCAGATTAGAGTATGTTAACTGCTTATTGGTGACACTGTTTTTAACCAAGTTCCAACTTTCAGACAATGTAAGCACAACTGAAACAAGCATACATTCTATGGACATTGCATGTTTATATGTTTAAGTAGTCCATTTTAGCACTTTTTCCATCTTCAATGTGAAAAGTAAACCTTTTTAGCATTAGCAGTGTTAGTGCAACTTGGAGGTAGTAATGAGAAAAACAGTGTTGCACAGGAGAATTAAAAGTAAAACAAGAATTGTACACTGTTCTGAGACTTTTTTGTGATAGTACGAAATGTCATATCCTATAACATTTTCAGTCCTGGAGCCTTGGGGCTTGAAACTTTTGGCTACAGCCAAATGTGGTTCAGTGCAGAACAAAACTGTCTCTTTTGGTATCCCTAGATATGGGTTGCAAGAAATTGAACAAGGAACAGTTTAACCTGGTTGGACAGCAAAAAAATAGCAGGTCCAAATATTAGCCATTTGAGATTACCACGGTGAAATCAAATTAATTTCAGTTTGCTTGTTTACTCTGTTTTTTTGGAAGATAAATCCCTATTGCTTGCCTGAAGTATACTTACAAATGCATATTTACACACAAATATAGGTTTTATTCTGATGCTAAATATTTAAATCATAAAAATATTTGATCTAGAAATAAACCCAATGTAATTTTATAAAGAACTGTACAGAGACATCACAAGATGATTCATTTATATATAGACGATAATATAATGTTTCTTACCTTATTAGATTGCACGCTGTTCCTTTTAACATTGGTATTTGTTTTTACAATCATTAGGATGACATAAGAAATCCAACCAGCAAAGCCCATGACAATGCTTGTGCCAAGGAAGAATCTGTCATAAGTATGATAATAGTTGAGTCCTTCCAAGGCATGGTCAATTATGGATTTGCACAGAACCATCTATGGAGGAAACGGGAAATAGTTATATTAAATAGGCTTTGCAGAGCAGATGTTAGCTGAACAGAGTCATAAGGGATATCAACCTGAAACATGCACAGATTATTAATCTGTATACATATATATTACATACATATACGTGTTTGCAGGTAAAAAGAAGAAGCACTGTAGAACAGTAACAATACACCTTAAGCAATATATGCACACATAAACATTATATATGTTTAGTGGGTGTAGAAACTCACCACCCCATAACAAAATGTGTAACTTTTGTTAAATGACTTTCTGAATGACAAAACACAAAATTGATCCATTTTTTATTTATTTTTTTATTTTTTTTTAGGTTTTTCTTAAAGAACTTACAAATTTGCTATATGTTATATTATCCATTTTTTCTAAAGCGAATCATACTTGAGAAATTCTATGATGTTGTTGCTGCATTTATATGCAAATGTACATCTTGTGCATATTAATTATCAGATTCAATGTGCTAATTAGAATTACAGTCTGCGTGTCTGTCTCTAACATAAAGACCTGCCATGTTGTCTGGCAGTTAGACCCTCTCCCACGCTTATCAAGCACTCTTAGCATATCGAGACAATCATTAATATACAGGAGCTGAAAAGTAAATTCGAAATATTTCAGAAATAATTTACTGTGGAGAAAAACTGCTACTATGATGTTTTAATGTTCTTTAAAATGAAATCAACTTCCTGTTGGGTTGAGTCCCTTTAATATTACAACACTAAAAAAAATATCTTATTTGGATAAGTGAACACCGGATTGCCATTTCATTCATAAGCTTGCTCAGGTATAACCAACCATTCCCATTTATGATCAATTGTGGTTATTTTGATTAGTTCAGAATAAAAGCTGCTGCTTTTTCTAGAGATTCCACTGATGGGAAGTGCATTTCAAAGCAAAGAATCCACTAAGGAAGGAACTGAGCTTTCAAAAGACCTTTGAGATAAAATAGTTGAAAGGTACATGTCAGGAGATCGGTATAAAATATTTCAAAGGCTTTAAATATCCCAATGGAGCACAGTCAACATCATCATTAAAGGGCCAGTGTAAACACTTCTCAGATTCCCAATTTATTAACATTAAACATACATGTACAAACTGGAGAAAAGCAACGGTTTAGCTAGAAAATATAATTTAAAAACACTGTTTACCTCATTAATGGCTGCTGATGTACCCCTACCCACCTCTATCATTGTAAGAAGCACTAATGAGAAAAAAAACAAAAAACAAAAAACAGAGATAACATTATTAGGCATGGTGGGCAACCTGAACCATGCTCACATTAGAGATGGAGGGGGTTATGATATTGTAACTATAGTTCCTTATCTTATGGAGTATGCTCTAGGTTACCCACTATGTCTAATTAATATTTATATTAATCTGTGCTCAGGACAGTGAGACAGGTGGGGACAGATACAGTAACCATTAATGAGGCAAAATGTGTTTTTAATTTATATGTTCTGGCAAAAATTTTGCTGCTATATGTATTTTTAATGTGAATTCTAAAATTAAAAAATAGATTTAAAATTCAAAGTGCTTACACTGGCCCTTTAAGAAGTGAATGGTGTATTTGAATGCTTTGACGCCACCAACCGGTTTTCTGCGAGGGCATGCGGTGTCCCATTCAGGACAAACATTGCACCTCCAAGGTATATCTAGACTATATATAGATATATGTACTGTATCTGGACTACTATTACCCTGTGAGCAGGGTGGTCATAATTGTGGTACCCTCAGGATGTGTGGGTTAGTGTTGACCTGTTGGTATATGTGGGTTCCTAATAATTGTGGCATTAAGGGCATGCAGTTATAACTGTGTGATATGGTTGTTGCCATGTTTAGGAAGGAGCAAACTAATATGGACCCTGGATGGACAACTGATGCCTTTTCTTCAAAGCGATTGCCCCACCATCTGATTACATGGACTGGTGTTATTTTCTTACATTCTAAAACATTACGTCAAATATAAAGTCAAGTTATTCAAAGGAGCATATTGTAAGTCTTAAGTAGTAAAAAAAAGTAGCACTTAATCATGCCTAACAATAATGCTAAAGTAACCTTTTATAGCAGAAGGAAAATTGAGAATTGAGATGTATGCCTAACAGTTTAGTAAAAGAGTAAATGATGGATATTTAAGTGTTCAAATCACACATGTATACGTAAACTGACATCAAGGGGTTAAGACTGCATTTTAAACTAATTTTGTTCAGTTAAACAGTTTTCTTCAATTGTCACATTGAAGAAATGAGTATTAATGTCACAGTCATGCTAACATCCACAGCACTGTTTTTGTCCTGCTGGCATGTGTATAATAATTATGGTGGCATTCATGGCATGTGTAGTTTAATATTGCATGTTGTGGTTTAATATTGCGTGTGGTATAAGTATAATATAGATGACTTCTATATGTATTGTTACGTATGAGAACCCCCATTTCATGTTTGGTATCGAAACTACCGTATTTCCCAGAGGAATATAATTAAGCATGTCGCCCGAATCCTCTGGGAATATTTCCGAATTATGGGGTAACAGGGTGAGGGGGTTCAGGAAGACCTCAGAAGTCAGAGGTGGAGGAGCCAGGAAATTTCACTCAGGGAAGGATGAGGAATATCTAATTATCCATTATGGTCCCCTGGACAGCTAGCTTCCTGATGGGGGAAACTTAAAGTGTGAACCCCCCCACCCAGGACAAAGGGTCCCATTAAGTTATTCAGCGGGTTAGGCTCCAACACCACAGGGGGGCGGTAAGAAAGGCAGACATGCTGAATGTTGACTGATGTTGAATGTTGAATGGGTGACAAATAAAGATGACAAAATAAATAAAGATGACAAATAAAGGTGTGCAGGTGGTCATACATAATTAAAGTGTGTGCTCATTATTGAGGCAAGGGTTAACTTTGATCATAGAGGTTAATAATTCTACATCTGCCTAAAAGGAGAGTAACAGACGGTAACTCTGCTGCTCTGTCTGATAATTATTGTGTTCCTGTGATTGTTCTGAAGGTCCAATAATGGTCTGGATCTATCTCTGCTAGCAGGAATAATAATAAGAACCATCAAGTATGGCTGGGGGGGGTCAGAACTAGGTTCTGGGCAAGCCCAATTGAAGAAGCAGTCGGGACACGCTCTTTTTTCTCTTGGATGTTGCAAGGTACAATTTATAAATAAAACTTGACACTTTATATTTGTCTTCTTTTTTGGCTTTAAAACAAGAAAAGATAAAAAATTGGAAATTGGGTGGTGACACTCTACACCAATTATTTATATATTGTTCAGACGAGTGTGCGCACTGACTCAATCATGAAAGCCAGGGCAAGGAACAAGCAGCGTAACAACAGAAATCCAAGAGGGAGCATTGTACTTGGCAAAACCACATCTGTACTTGCCAAGCTGCACAGAAGGGCCAAGTCATACTATTTTTAGCATTGGAGTCAGTATATCCCTTTCCCAGATAGTATACATATTTACATTTAAGTACATAAATAGATGTATAGATAGGCCAAAAGATATATACATAATGTACAAACAGATACATATAGAGATAGTATGCATGCATGAACATATATCCATCCACCCTGTTCATAAAACTATGTTTCTGTTTGATATTATTTCTCTTAACTCTTTTAATGTTCCCTATATGGTGGAATGGCAGGAGTATACTATCCCATTAAATTCAGGCTTCATATGCAGAGCAATTTATTTGCAGTTCTGTGAAAGGAAAGATAAGCCCTGTACAGCCTAAGCCAAACCTGGGAACTGTTAAAATAAATATGTTCTTGGCACTTAGCAATCACAATCCTCGCTGCACATGCACATTCTCAAGGTCTCTGCAAATCTGTGCTCATGCAGAGACATTAAACGTATGGAAACAATCCTTTAGCATTCAGTTTCATTGCTTATTGCACTATTAAAGTAGTAAGAGTGAATGTAATTTACTTTTAAGTCCTAAAGAAACTCAAAATAGTCTGGATATATTTCCACTGTTCTTTGCCTATACATGCAAGTATAGTTTTTATAACAAATATCTTAGTACATTAACTTAAACCACTACCTCCTTGTAATATATACACTGTATAGTATATATAAGTAGTCAGTTATTTGTATTATAGAAATAACATTTAGAACATTTTTGCAGTTAAGTTTTAAAAAAAAGAGAGAGATTCCATAAAAAATAAGTAAGGAGAGACAGGCTGTAAACTCCTAAGGAATGCATGGTGACGTCAGAGATAATATTTAATCCAAGGATATCAAATCCCTGCCAGTATTCTGCTCCAAAAGCTTTAACAACAAGCTTATACCTAAAAATACTTCTATGAGTTGAATTTCTGTAAAGAGGTAAGACAAGTCTAACAGGAGATCAAATCCTTGATCTTGTACGCCACACCAAGCACTTCCTATCCTAATAAGCCCTGATATGCAGATTCCAACACAGAGAGATTCGGGAAGGTGTAAATGTTCAGAACTGTGGGTTGGAAACATTCTTCATTCTCGGAGCTGTCCAAGAAAACTAATCTGACAGCAGGATTATGCTTTAGGCACACAAAATAAGTAGGCAACAGTATAATCAGCCACCGCTATCTTTTATCACTTTCTGTGCACTGATTTTTCAAGTCCTTACAGCTTTCAGTTCTTGGTACCATTGAGTTCATCTGTTTATGGGCTGTCAGCTGCTATATTAAATTCCAACTGGGTTTTTTATTTAATAAGCAGATTCTGTATAGTCGCCTAAAAACATAATGCCAGCAGTAATACTTAATTTAAGTTATGAAATATTACATCCAGTTACATGCAGTCCTGAAGTATGCCATTAAAACCACTTTTTTTTGGTAAAAGGGCACTTAATTATTTTTATTTTTAATTGATCAAGGATTGACTTAGAGGCATTTTTATTGTGTTTTTGTTGTGTTGCTCCTGAAGCACCCTCCTCCTCCCAGGAAGTTGCATAGATATGTAGATGGAAGCACTGGGATTCTGCAATATATTGCAAGCTGTGGAAAGAGTGATATCCTTAATGTGAATGAAGGGAAATAATATATAGATAAGATATTGATTGTGCCTAGTGTTTACTTGTTTTATCATATGAACGGAATAAAAATAGTAAACTGTAGACAGGTCACATTGTGTTTTAATGGAGTGTTCTACCACTAAGCGCTATACAATCCTTCACTGCATGTCTCTCTCTCTCTCTCTATCTCCCTAACTAAAAAGAGCCTCACGCCCCATTTACTCAGCATCCGTTTCAAATAAAAAACATTTTTGCCCTCAAATGCCTTTAAACACTATGGGCCTCATTCTATTATCGGCCGTAGAAGATGCGGGGCCGCAAGGACCGGCCGCATGCTATTCGCCTATTCTATTCCCTTCCGGCCGGGGATTCCGGCAGGCTTGCAGCCGGTGCCTTGCTATCTCTTGCGGCCGCACGCGCCGGAGGAAAGCCTTTGATCTTAAACAGCCGCAAGAGTTTCGGCCGCAAGAAAATCCTGGTTGCTATTCAATTGCTCCGGGAACCCACTCTGCAAGGCTAAAACCGAGCTGCAGCTTACTTGCAGCAAAAAGGTCCCGCAGGCACACATTTAAGCACATAATAAAGCCATAATAAAGCCATCCTGCACTCTGAGGAGACTATAAAGTGATTGTAGGTGTTAGCATTCATAGCACAACATTCCCCTACACTCAAATCCGTAAATCATTTTTATTTTAATTCATGTCAAATATCCGTGGAAAAAGTCCAGAGGGCTTGGAGCACCTCAGACCCGCCCACGCTGCGGCCAGAAAATAAACAGTTAATGAAATATCGGATTTGAGCTGATGTGCAAGCTTTAGAGGGGGTTGCTATTAATTCTCATGTCCCCCATTATGATCCCTAGCATTTACAGAGCTTTACAGTGCCGTCTTGAATTTATATTTGCTTTTAAAGATTTCTGAGCTTACGGCCGGTTGCAAGATATACGGCCGGCCGTAAGGGGATAGCCTTGCGGCGCCTTCTATTTGAATTGCGAGGTAACGGGAGCCCTGCAAGGAATCGCAGCTTTGCGGCCGAATTACGGCCGATAATAGAATGAGGCCCTAAGTAAAGTGGTTCTTTAAGCTTCAATTTCCAAAACACCTTTCTCCTTAATGGGCAGATAAGCAAAGTCAGTTGTGTATTTTAAAAGAGTTTAGAGATATTCACTGTGCTGCAATGAGATTATCTAATTGCCCAAGGTTACCATATACTTTACATAAAATGAGTAGTGAGATTTCTTATAAGACGATGATAATTAACTGTTGGTTGTTTTATATTGTTTTAACTTTCTAAAACATTATACCCTTAAGTGAGTGAAAATATTCTGCTTTAGTATTCATTTAATGGGCATTTAATTCAATTGCACGATAAAGTGAAAAATAAAGCATGGTGGGGAACATATAGTCAACAGTCAGATTTTCCCTTATTTTGCCCTGGAATAACTTTCTATCAGGTGAAATCCCCATTAGCTCAAACTCCAATTGGCAGAATTGTATTACACAAGTTTTCCAAAGCAACAAGAGACATACAAAGTTTTGTGGCCATTTAAGACAGCAGAAAAATGGGCCAATGGACATTAAATGGGCTACACCAGATTAGGTATTCTATGGCTTTTTAGACAATGATGCAGTAGAAGTTGAGCACCCGATCCTTAGAGATTTTTGCATGTGCGGCTCATTCTGATTTGTCTTCTATATCAGTAAGGAAATCCACAAGCATTAGGCAAGCACAAACACATAAAACACATGCTTCCTATTTCTAAACATTGCACCCCTAAGAGGACTTCAAGTATAAACTATTATTGGCGTCCCACCTCTGGTCTGGTATTACGAAACGGAACAATATATTTATATCCAGTGCTTCTCATTTACATTAAAAGCACCATATAAGATCAGGGCAAATTATAGAGAGTTAGGATAAACATCTATTACTTGGTCAGCATAAAAATATGCTCTCAGGGTACAAGTGAAATCAAATGGTTAATGAAGAAAAGAAGAAAAATCACATGTCATTCTCACGGTGCAATATAAATTGCTATGTCTAGCACTGAATGCTCTGGTAATTTGGTGCTAAAGAGACTTGCACTAAGAGTTTTCATATGATTGAAATGCCAATCTCTACAACAAAGGAAACACAAGGACACATAAAAGGCATTGCCCAAATAAGAAACTGTCACCACCTTTTGATTATACACTTACCGCTTCTTCGTATTTTCCTTCCTTAATGTATGATCTTGTTTTCCTCAAAATGTCAAGTTCTGTAGATTCTGAGAGCAAACTGTAAATATAAAAAGATAAGAAAGGTGAAGGGCTGATACAGTGTGGTTAAGCAGCTTATATATATTCCATTGAGGTATATGGAATAATTTAAAAGAAGTACAACAAATGGCAATCACAGTGATAGATGGTTTATCGGAAAACATTTTTGCCGAAAGATCAAGTATGAGAATCTTTTTGTTATTTAATGCTCAGTTCTAAAGATCTTACACCTGTCATATAATAATAATAATCCATAAAGGTTTGAGGAGGAACAGACATTCCTGCCATGTAACCAACAACATAATTATTAATGTTTATTTATTCTATTAATATGTATTAATATTTGTTTTACTTTTTGTCAAATTAAATAGATTATATGTTTTTACTAAATAATACATATTTAAAATGTATTTATTGATTATATGAACTTAAATAAATGTCAAGTCAAGACCACAAAATAAAACTTTTACACATTTGAGTGCACTTCTACCAAACATTGCTAGCGGCAGCTATGGACTGAAATATGAGAGGTCAAAACATTTAACCATGTTGGGGAGGGTATTTATTCTCTATGCCAGTGGATAAATGACTCGCTCACTGAAAGTCATTATAGCCATTATAAGTATCTCAGGTCATTCTGTTCCTTTGTCCGGTCCCTACCCTATATAGGGGGTCTACAACAATTTATTTAATGAAAGCTACTTCTGATGAATATATGCATTCCCATTGCAAGCGTAATGATATCAACAAATATTTGCGCATACATAAGTATGAACACCTTCTTCACTTAAACTTCATTATATTTTTAGAGAAGATGTTTAGGTTGCTTTTGTCACAAGGAATATTCGCTAAAATATAGTGAACATTAACACTTTTGCAGCTTGCTACTACAAAACTAACTCACATTTATATTACAAAATTAATAACAGCAGATAATTTAATTCAGGACTAACAGTCCTGTTAAATTGGGGCTTTGGGTTAAAATATAGCCCATAACTCCGATTTTACGTCTTACGGGTATTAACGATGTAACGCTGCTTGCAGCGGGCTTTGCGCGTTAACACACAGGACGGCAGAGAATAGGCTACGTGCTGAGCAATGTTGAACTTCACGCACGTAAATGCTTTCATCTGTCCAGCCGCACTTGTTCAATTCAGCTATTAAATTGCAAAGTGGTCACTCGCGAGCAAGCACGCAACATGCAAATGGAGCCCAAAGGCCAACGTGTGCTCCAGAGCACCTGCAAGGGGGGTAAAGTCCAATACGTAGCACTTGTAATGCAAATAACAACACTCTACTGTACATTTATTATAAGGGAAAGTGATATTAGGTCTTAGAATTAAAAGCACAACATTCTCAAGCCCGCAAATCAGCTCAGAAAAATACTTCTTGTTATATTGATCCCTGCAATCAATGTGTTACGACGTATACTGTAATTTGCATGCGATAGAATATTATATTTACTCCTTTATTAATATTGCATTATATCTGGCATGTGGGTCCGATTGCAAACTGTAATTGAAACACGTAAGACTTCGAAATCTACCCTCCCCATTTTCAAATATCCCTTAAATTAACTTGCAACCTTACTCACGGGCTCCCTGCCTCTCCCACTGTGCTGTGTGTGAGTGTGTAAGTTAATTTGAGGCATATTTGTTGTTATTTTCAGGTGTTTCGAGTTCTGTGGTTCGGCCGTTAGTCAAATTTTTGCGAGGCCACAGTGCATGTACAGGTTTCGGTCATAAGTCGTACGGGTCATAAGTCCTACATGCGCAGCTGGTGACTAGCGCCTGCGGCGCCAATTGCAGCCTAAGTCCTCCAGCGATTATCGTGCGCTCTGCAATGAGCGCCTTGGCGCTCATTGCAGCCTAAGTCCTGTGCCACTGGCGATGAGCACCTGCAGCCTATGTCCCGCGGGCCTCGCGGTTGTGGCCCTGTGGCTGTGCGAGTGCTGCAAACATAACCAACATTGTAAACATTCCCCACACTGACAACTATATATGAGATTGTCAGACATGCTTTTGGCTCATTATAAGAAAACAAGTTGAAACAATGAACATGAGCTTGATGGAGCTCAGCGGGGCAGTAGCGGACAGATGTGCATGGCGTGCTGAAGTCATTAGGGTCACACAGAGTCTGATTCAACTGAACGACTAAACAACAACGAAAATACACTAAATGATGTGGTGCAATGAGTTAAAGAGCCATTAGGATTATTTTCTAAAATTCACTATTTTGAAAAACTACCCTTGAAAACAAACAGCAAGTTTCTAGAATGAAAAACATAATTGTTGTTGTTCAGTCATTTAATCGTGTCCGACCATATGGAACACTTCATGCCAGGTACATCTTGTGTCTGGTTGTTCTGTGGTTTTCATGGCATAGACACTGGAGTGGGTTGTCGGCTCCTTCTCCAGTGGACCGAGATTTGTCTGGCCTCTTTGCTATGACCTGCCCATCTTGGGTGACCCTACATGGTATACCTCACAGATTCACTGAGGTACACAAGCACCTTCACCGCGACAAGGGGAAAAACATAATAGAGCCTATGATTCATAACCTTTTATATGCAAGTATGCTGCAGGGCAATCTACCATTTTAATTTCAACAGATCAACTTTCTGAGGAAGATTCTAGCTGCACAATACTAATGTTGCATCTGCAACTGCCAGTGGCCTTAACAGGACTAAAAGGAAGCCCATAACTATAAAGTGACATAACCTCTTGAGAAAAAAAAGACTGCAACAGGTAAGAAAACAAAATGGATCCATGCAGTAAAGAATAATTGCATATTAAAGTTGCAAAAAGTTGCCTGCTGCCATGTTTAGTTATTCAAAATATCATGTAGAAAAAATTTGACTACAGTGGTTTTTGGCAAAATGGATTTTCCACCACATCTCATTTGGCAACCACTATGATCTCCTCCTCATGGAGCTGGACTTTGCTCATATTAACAACATTTCACATTAATTCTTGGTGGTGTAAACTTATATGAATATATCCAGAGCTTATAGAAATACATTAAAATAGATGTAGGTTGTATATTTGGCTTCACTTACTTTCACACCAAGCACTTCCTATCCTAATAAGCCCAAAAAGATCATTTTCTTTTTATTCAGAGCAATAATGGATGTTTTATTTCAATAAATATCTCCATGTCACTTTAAAAAATGCAATTATTGCAAATAATGTATAGTATTCATTATGTGCTGGGCGACCTTCATTAGAATGATATGATACAACATACTTTTATTACACAAATACTACAGCCCATCAAAATAGTACATAGGGAAGTCATAAAAAAATGTATATGTTTATCAATTACAACAAATATTAAAATTAGCAGACCCTTTTTTTATTTACCTATGGTAACATTATTAAATTATGTCACATGTATTTTTTAAAGCATGCGGTAAACATAAGAATATGAATCATGGTGACCAAACTTCAGTGTAATATCCTGTATAGATTCTGTATTCACTTCTGTTACAAAAGGTCCTCTTCAAAAGCCCCTTGACAATAATAGTCAATTTCAAATTAAGGCCCCATAGGATAACTGATCCCCTCAAGCCACTGGCAAGCTAGCAGTGTAAGATGGATCTACCCATGACACAATCAGAATCATCCAATTTATATGATTTTCTCTTAAATGTTTTTATGTTTTTGATTTGAATAACTGTTAATGTTGTTATTTTGTTACATACTTCACAAGCATGTACAATTTTTAAAGTTGAAACACTTACCAGCAAGCCCCAAACACGTTGGTAGTTACAGTTGTGCTATTACAACACAAAACTACAAATGTTTAATGTATGTACTATTACAGAAAAAAAAGGCCAGGGCCCATATCAAACACCTGCTATCTTTAAACACATAGAAGCATTAAACCTTCTGGATCGCTACCTTGTTGTGGTGAAGGGGCTTGCGTACTTCAATGAAGCTGTGAGCTATACCATGTAGGGTCACCCAAGATGGGCAGGTCATAGCAGAGAGGTCGGACACATTGCATCCACTGGAGAAGGCACTGGCAATCCAGTCCAGTATCTTTTCTAAGAAAACCATATGGATAAGCACAACCAAAAATACAGACAGATGTGCCTGGCGTGCTGCGTCCATATGATCACCAAGAGTCGGACGCAACTGAAGGACTGAACAACAACAAAAACATCAACTAACTTGGATCATGTACATATGTTCAAATATAGTTATTTTGTTAACATGGACAGTATCTCTATTACACTATGCAGAGTGGCTCCAACCAAGGTACTTAATTATAAAAGTAGGATGCACAAAGAGGGTGTTTATGACAATGTTTGTATGAGTATGTTTCAGACAGCTTGAGTAATTATTCGTGTATCTTTCAATGAGCTTGCCATGCAAATGCTACCTCTTCCAAAAATGTTGATGTGAATTTAATTTCTCCTCCTCCTCATTCAACCGGAGTCATTAAAAAAATGACTGTTTATGTAGCAACACTTGGTGATAGGCTTCTATTACATTTTTGCCAGCATGAACATTTTTAATAATTGCCCAAATGTAACTTCTTAAATTTAAATAATTCAAAAATGACTTTGCCTAACAATGAGCAAGCACTTTGAATATGACACTACATAAGTTGCACTGAAATATAGTATTACAGTACACTAAAGCTATCCAATATCTCCCATGACTATTAAAGTGAATGACAAATTCAGAATGTTCTCTTCTGGGGATGCAATGTTTGAATTTGTTTATTTGTGTGATGTCTAGAAGGTTAATGGACCATAAAACATTATGTATTACATTCCACTACTGTACCATCTCTTGCGTGTTCAGATGAAGATTATTTTTAAATCATAAGATCATCTGTTTGTTTGGCAGTTGTTTAATTCAGCCTCCAAAATGTGCCTTGTGTGTCGGCAATTATTATTTTTTTCACATTTTGTACATTTACATACATTTCAGGCCAAAACGAAAAAATTATTTCCTAAAAGTGAGAGGTTGTGTGTTTATGAACGATATTTTCATTTATTTCAGCAGAAAGGCTGAATATGGCAGATATCTAAAATAAAATATATAGGACAGCAGTAATATGGTCTCAAGCTGCTTCCTGGATAATGCTAAATCAAAACCTTTATGCTAGCTCTTCAACAGGACATTGTTCAAAAGTGTGTCAACATTTTCCAACGACCATTGATTACAGTGAATTACACGTTACACAGTAAGTATCCCAAGTCAACATGGGGAGTAAGTGTTTATAAAGGATGACATCTCAGACTAGTTCACATCTAGGGATACACACTTGCATATTTAAAGTGACAGATTTTAACCTTGTGATATAAGACCTTTTTCTTGTATTCTATGGACACTTCGAGTTGTAGAGATCTAGTTATATATTTTTTCTATTCATTAAAGTGTAAATGGGTCTCTTCAACTTGAAAAACATGAGATTAGAGAGGTCTCACCTCATTAGTACTTTGTCCATCACTGGAATAATTTGAGTAAATCCAATATTAACAGTGCAACAACATGATTATTTCTCATGCACAAAGAACATAGCGTTTCGTATTACTTTACTTTCAATGCCAGATCTTTTATATAGGTTTCAAGTTTTTTTTATAGCATGACTCCATGAACACTAGTAAACTGTAATGCCGATATTCAAGTTAATCAGTGATTCTGATTTCCCTGATTGTTTAAGGAGAGAGAAATAATAATTTAAAAAAACAATATTGTATCAGGAAAATGTTTGTCTTCTCATTCATTTTTTTTTATGATTTTCAAGTTTGAATTTACGAAAATCACTTATCAACTAAATTAACTTGTTAACCTTTTCATTTTCGAAAGTTCATTTCCCCTCTCATATTTAAATTATTAAAATATTTTATTTAGTCTGCCCATATTAAATTCACAGGATGTAAGCAAGGATATAGCAGATTCAAAATTAAAGCTTGTCTCTATCTGGTTGACAAATTCAAACAAGCATCAGCCATCGTTTATATTAGGACACAAGGGGGCAATTTCTCTGAGTATTTAAACAATTTGAATTCAATTAATAAATAAAATTGGGAGAAATGAAAAGAAAAAAGGGAAAAAGAAAGGTGATGAAGAAGTGTCCTTCTTACAAGATGCTAATTTGGGAATCCTTAGGAAGGATCAGTTAGAATTGTTTGGTTTACCTTAAGCACTGAGGTCCAAGACAGATAGAGAATATTAAGGGCAGCTAAAGCCCATCTGCAGATTGTGGTGGTGAGGAGGATAAGAAAGAACATGAAGCACCAGATCTCTCATCCTAGGTAAATATGCTGCATCACCTCATGCGCACTTATTTCTATTTATGTCTGTCTGAAGTTAATATGTGTCATGTAATGCATTTCTAATATGCTTTTACTATGCAATTTTGATGATATAATGTATTTCTAATATGCTTTTACTATGCAATGATTTTGGTAACTTATGATATAATGTATTTCTCATGATGTTATGACAATCCTTTAGTTAGCTACCTGGACTGACTTTCTACACAAATGATAACTTAAACTACCTCATTGTCTGACGTGCATTTGATGGAGCATATATAAAAACTACAATAAAAAGTAT